>OZ012611.1:1642536-2313361 GCA_963942555.1 Aleiodes leptofemur
AGGGGCTTTTGGGATTTGGCCTTTGAAGTTTAAAATTGTTAGCAAAAAAGAATAAAAATATTTTCGGACAAGAGAATTGCTTTTTTCTGTTTATTTTTCTTCATAATTGCAATTTTTATTTTTTATAAAAAAATGCGTCATCCAATTTTTCGCATTTTTTCTTTCTCTCCCCTTGATTTTTCCTGTTTTGTCATTTCACATTTTCTATCTCTCTATTCTAGTGCTTTGAAGTACCTCACTTGCTCATTTTTTTTTGCACTTCTTAGTATCTTAACACTACTGCGACTAACTAGGGATGACAAGTGTCCGGAAAAAGCATTGCTTCAGGGAGCTGTTGGGATAAGTTGTAGTGTACTAGTGTTTTTGATGAGGTGGAGATGCCTCTTTTTTTCTCTTCTTTTTTTAATTGTGAAGCTTATAGTGGGCTCTGTCTCTTTTTCTGGTTTTCAACGATAAGAGGATAAGTTGGTGGATGAGGAAAAAGAAGTGTTGAAGTACGAAAATCCCTGCTGATTCTTGGGAATTTAGGGATCACTCGAGGGATGAACTTAAAATGTCATTAAATATCAGGATTTTTTTTTAGTAATTAATAGAAATAATAGAAAATTATAAAACTCTTATCGAAAGCCATATTTTGCAATGGAATTTTTTTTTTATTGCAATGGAATTCGCAAAGATTTTTAATTAATTCTTTTTTTTTAAGATTTATATTTTTAGTTAATAATTTAATTGATAATGATGAATTAATAATAATTTCTATTTTTTTTGTAGTTTTTTTGAGGAATATCTTCGATTTTGATTGTCGCAGCTCATTGGAGTTAATTGCAACTGAAAACTGAAGAAATTCACGATCAATTCCTTTTTTTAGAAATCAATTTTCGATCAAAATTAACGGAGTTATCGTCGATTTTGTGGAAAAAAAACTGTTAAATATGCAGTTTTTTGGGCAAATCAGCAGAAATAATGAAGAATTATCGACTTTTCTTGGAAGCAATATTTTCTATCAATTAACAAAAAAAAGCGTTGAAATTGTAGATTTTTTGGAAAAATATCTGAAATAATGAGGAATTACACAAATTTCATTGACAGCAATATTTTCAATGAAAATCGCACAATTTTTTTAAAATTTTGTTGATTTTCTATTTTTTTTTTATTCTTTCGGGGAATATTCTCGATTTTAATTGTCACAGCCTATCAGAATTGATTGCAACTAAAAGCTGACAAAATTCTCATTTAATTCCTTTTTTTAGAAATCAATATTCGATCAAAATTGAGGAAGTTATCGTTAATTTTGTAAAAAAAAAGGAAAATTGATGAGAAAAAGGGGGAAATTTGTAGGAAATTAGCTCAAATTCAATTCATTTTTAATTAGCTACTATTTGCAAAATCCTGCAAATATCAAAACCCAAAATATTAAAAAAAAAACAGAACATTTTCCATCGAATAAAGAATATTAAAATAAAACCACTAATTGAGTGAGTTATCGTTAATTTCGTAAAAAACACGAAAATTGATGGGAAAAAAAACGAAATTCGTAGAAAATTAGCTCAAATTCAATTCAGCTTTAATGAGCGACTATCTGCAAAAGCCTGCGAATATCAAAACCCGAAATATTCAAAAAAAAATCTGAACATTTTCCATCAAATAAAAAATATTAAAATAAAATCATTTAAAATTTATTAAAATTTTTTTTTTAAATTAAAATTGTTGCAGCTGGAGCCTGGGGAATATCACTGCTCTTATGGCCTCCATGGATTTATGCATGGCCATATATAGAGGGTAAAAGAACCGTAAAAAAAGATGAATGTTACATACAATTTATTGAAACAAATCATTACATAACATTTGGCACGGCTATTGCCGCATTTTACGTTCCTGCACTTATTATGATAATACTTTATTGGAGAATATGGAGAGAGACTGAGAAACGTATTAGAGATTTAAAGGAGTTGCAGGAGGGTAAACAGGATGCTAGTAAACGAAGTAATTCGAGTGATGAGGCACTTGATTTGGAGGAATCAAGGAGAGATAGAAGTGCATCAAGCACTGGACATGATGACATTAACTCATCGCATTTCGTTACTTCCTATTTGGAGAGACGTAATGGAGGTTCAAAGGTGAGTAACTCCAATTCCCCATAATAACAGGAAAAATCGAGCAAGACCCTTAAAAAAAGATTTACAAAGCAGAGATCGGCAAAAAAAAAATTTGCATTTTTAATTTTTTAATTTTTTTTATTTCTGTAATTTCCATCGAAAAAATTTTAATTACTTTCTTAATGAAAAATTTGGATTTTTAAATTTTTCATTAGTTTGAAAATTAATTTTTTTTTTTTAACAATTTTGATTACTATTGTAATTAAAAATTTGACTGATGAAATTTTATAATTCTTTTTCTTATTCG
Source organism: Aleiodes leptofemur (assembly GCA_963942555.1). NCBI lineage: Eukaryota > Metazoa > Arthropoda > Insecta > Hymenoptera > Braconidae > Aleiodes > Aleiodes leptofemur. Next base: position 1,644,940 of record OZ012611.1, read on the forward strand.
AAATTTTGATTCTTTCTTAATTATTAATTGATTGGAATAATTAATTTCATAATGAAATCAACGCTACTATGTTTAATCTTCCCAAATATAACCGTCTTTCAGACAAAAATTTTGAGTTGAGAGTTTTAACTAAATGTAATACAAATAAGAACTTATAATTTAATCCAATCTAAATGACGCTTATATGACATTTATAATTCAATTTAACTAATAAAAATGTTAATAAGTTTAATAAAGAAAATAATTATGAAATTCCATCAGTCAAATTTTAAATTACAATAGTAATCAAAATTGTTAAAAAAAAAAAATTAATTTTCAAACTAATGAAAAATTTAAAAATCCAAATTTTTCATTAAGAAAGTAATTAACATTTTTTCGATGGAAATTACAGAAATAAAAAAAATTAGAAAATTAAAAATGTGAATTTTTTTCTGCCGATCTCTGTTACAAAGCTTTCAGACTGATGAATTTTATTCTTTTTTTTTTCTGAAATAGGGGAAGGTGGGGTAAAATGGATATTTCAATTGAGTGGTTCGGGATAGAGATTTTCTGATGATTCCATTGGAAAGCTGAAGAAATTCTGTGTGGAAAACATGTGTTGAAAATAATTTTTTTCAATTTTCCGAAAATTTTACTTTTTTGAGCGATTTTTGAAGGGGTTTTCCTTTTCGAAAATCGAAAAAATTGACGTTTTCGGCGATATCTCTGGTTCTGTTGATCGTAGCGACCTGGGGTTGATCTCAAATGAAAGGTGAGCTCATTTCTCATCAATTTATGTGGTTCAAATTTTTTTAAAATCAATTTCTCAGATATTTATAGGTCATTTTCTGAAAATCAGTTTCTTGCCCTATAAGTACTTGAAAAAATGGATATTTTTCTTTTCAAACCCCATAAATCGATGGGAAATGAGCTCACCTTTCATTTGAGATCACCCCCAGGTCGCTATGGTTAATAAAACCAGAGATATTCTCATAAAACTGAAATTTTTCAAAAACAGAAGGATTTCACCTTCAAATCTTAAGCAAAAAATAGAATTTTTGAAAAATTCCAAAAATATGTTCTGACATGTGGTTTTCATGGGAAATTTTCTCAGCTTTCTGATGGAATCATCAGAAAAAATCTATCTCTAATATTTTCATCAATTTCGAGTAATTTTTATAATATTAAATACCAAAAATAACACGTTTTTATTTCATCCTTTATGTCCATTTTACTCTATCTCCCCCTATCTCGGAAACTAAGCGAGATAGAGCGATTCTGCACAAATCCTTCTTTGTAGCTTATGAAATACTCTACAAAAAAGGATGGGAGCAAAAAACGTGTATCTCCATTAGTTTTCGAAATATCAAAAAAAAACTGATGAAAAATTAAATAAATTCGTCGGAAAATCTCAATTTTTTTATAAAAAAAAATAACTTCTCGAATATTTGAGAGGAAATTCATAATTCAATTAAAATGTAATTACCATCTTCTTGATGCTTGAATTAGTTCTAAATGAGAAACTCAATTCAATTCATTTTGCCCCATAATAACAGGAAAAATGCTCCAAAATCATTAAAACCCTCAAAAAATCATCTACGAAGTTTCCCCACTCCATAATGATCCAGGATTTTTCTTCAGATCGAAGGACTTTACGAAAAATTCTAGAAAAATTCAGGAAGATGGTAAAAAATGTCTCCATTCTCGTTGAATTTTTTCAAATTTTTCTGTAGAGTCCTTCACCCTCAAAAAAATCCTTAAAGTCCATAATCCTGAAAAAAACGACTTCTCGAATATTTCCCAGAAAATTCATAATCCAATTAAAATTTAATTACCGTCTTTTTGATGCTATAAATTAGCCCTAAATGAGAAATTCAATTGCCCTATTTAATAATCCAATTTTCATCAGAGATTGGAAAACCACATTCACTTTGACGTGGCTTTTGATTCTATCCACTTCCCCTTTTTTTTTTTAAATTCCTCCCTTTTTTTTTATTTGCTCCATTTTATTTCACTCATCATTCTAAAATCCTGTATTCAATTAATATCATATTAATTACGTTTTTAATTGATTCAAGAAGAACAGACCACTGTCGTGGACATCAATGAAAATGTGGTGTATAGCGTGGTGGCACAGTGGTAGAGAGGACGATGAGGATGAGGATGAAATAACAGCAACTGAGGTACCTAGTAAAACAATTTATCCTGGATGCGATGGAAGCCTCACTCCAGTATCAGCTGAAACACAATTTAACAGTACCATTTCACGTCCCTCATTAACTGGTATATCATCACACGATAATAGCCAAGGTCGAAGAACTATAACTGGTGATTCGGTAATTAAATTAAATTATTTTTAATTAATTAAAAGATTAAAAATTTAGAGATAATATTTTTTTCTCTTTTTTTCGTGAATATCTTGGAAAATAATGGAGATACGCCCTTTTTGCTTCATTCTTTCTTTGAAGCTATTGAAATTATTAGCAAGAAATGATTGAGGAAAAAGCGCCTTATCTCGTTTAATTTCCGGAATATTCCTAGAAGAACAAAAAAATCATTTTTGAAAATAAAAAAAAGGAAAAATTGGTTTCTTTCATTCTTTTTAAAGAATATCTTGGAAAATAATGGAGATACGCCCTTTTTGCTTCATTCTTTTTTTGAAGCTATTGAAATTTTTAGCAAAAAAGGATTGAGAAAAAAGCACCTTATCTCGCTTAATTTCCGAAATATTCTTAAAAGAACAAAAAAATCATTTTTAAAAATAAAAAAAAAGGAAAAATCGATTTTTCCCAGTTATTTTAAAGAATATTTTGGAAAATAATGGAGATACGCCCTTTTAGCCTCATTTTTTCTTTGAAGCTATTGAAATATTCATCAAAGAAGGATTGAGGAAAAAGCGCTTTATCTCGCTTAATTTCCGAAATATTCCTGAAGAACAGAAAAATCATTTTTTTAAAAAAAAAAAAAGGAAAAATCGATTTCTCCCAGTTTTTCTTTAAGAATATCTTGGAAAATTATGGAGATACGTCCTTTTTAACGTAATCCACTTTTGAAGCTCTCGAAATTCTATACAATTTAAGAAACTAAATCGCCCTATCTCGCTTAATTTCCAAGATATTTTCAGTTTCTGAGATTTCTCAAGAAAAATCGTCGAAAAAAAATTGAGTTTTTCGTTTTTTTTTAAAAATCGAATTTATGTAATTATTGGGAAAATTAGGGGAAAGTGATTAATTTGAATGCAACAAGTAGCTTGATGAGCCACTCATTTCGCTCCGATTATCAATTTTTTTTACAGACTAATTAAGGAATTTATTGATTATTTAATTCTGGTTGATTGATATCAGAAAAAAAATTATTTCTTTATTTTTAACAATATCTTTGAGGCACTTCAGTTTAGGGGAAAATGTCAAGAAACCTTTTTTATGGGAAATTTAATTCTCTACAAAAAAAGTCTCTTCATATTTTTCGATAACTCTAGTAGTTTCCGAGATCCTTTTCCATTACAAAAAAAAATCCTTAAAAAAAAATTTAAAAAAATTTAGAAAATTTACAAAAAACCTTGAAAAATGATTTTTTTCTTCTTTTCTTCTTAATTTCAGGTTTACACAATTGTAATAAAATTACCACCATCATCAGCACCAAGTATAACAATGTACGATGATCTATTGCCTTTAAATGATCAACAAAAATCAATTGAGGCACGTAATGTAATCGATGAAATCGATAGAAGAGTACCACCACCAAGAAGAGTAGATTCTGTATCAACAATGAGTGATTTAAGATTGCCATTGAATACAAAAAATATACAAAAAAATTTAGGAACTAATGTAACAAATAAAGCACCAATTAAGAAAAAAAAACGTACACAAGACAAAAAAGCAGCAAAAATATTATCAGCAATATTGGCTGCATTTGTTATAACATGGCTACCATATAATATACTTGTACTTGTTAAACCATTAACATGTAACATACCAGCTGAATTATGGTCATTTTTTTATTACTTATGTTATATTAATAGCACTATAAATCCACTGTGTTATGCATTGTGTAATGCTAATTTTAGACGTACATACTGGAGAATATTGAGGTGCAGATGGACCAGACATCATGCAGCATCAAGGGCTTATTGTCCACCATAAATTAATTAAGTGATTTTATTTATTATTTATTTTATTGAGAAGATTCTTTGATTTTTTTCCTTTTTTTCATATTTTTAAGGTTCCAAAAAGATGCGCAGAGATTTGCAAGTGGTTCCATTGGATTTCTGAGTGAATTCTACCCCAGAAAACACTATAATGCAACCCATTTTGCCCCACTCGTTCCTTCAGAATCTTTAAAAAACGTTTTTTTTACCAAAAACGTCCATAAAAAGCTCGTTTTCGATCGAAAATCCTTTTTTGAAGATTCTGGGAGAACTAGCGGGGCAAAATGGGTTGCATTATAGTGTTTTCTGGGGTAGAATTCACTCAGAAATCCAATGGAACCATCTGCATTTTTCTAGCTCATCTCCTTGACCACTAAAAACGAAAAAAACGACATTAAACTAACAGTACTCACCATTAAAAAAAACTTACGTCTTCCTAATCCTTAAAAAAAAAGGATCTTCTCATCTCCATTTCCTCCCAATAATTTATTGTCGACTGGTATCGACTCGCAATTTATCCTCAATTATTAATAATAAAAAAAATAATAATATTTTCCAAGAGCACAAATTGTCCGGGACAATTGGCTCCAAGTGATCATCCAATTTTTTACTCTCTAATAAACATTTTAAAAGTATAAAAAAAAAAAACAAACATAATAAACATAAAAAAAACGTATTAAATCGTGGAGTAATCTACTTACGTGTGCAATAGCTGTTTAATTAATTTATTTGTCGAATTTTTTTAAAATTTAAATTAACGAGTGAAGTATTAAATGAATATTTAAAAAAAACTAAAAAGTGACTTTTTCTCGTTATAAAAAAAAATAAATAAAAAAAACTCGTAATTACACAATTAACTACGTAAAAACAAGCATGGATCATAAAAGAAGAAAAAAAAAATAATAAAATAAACTTTTAAATGAGAATAAATGAGAAAAAAAAAATATATATATATGAGATACTGCCATGGACATTTTTTCCCAAACTTTTCAAAAGTTTAATTTTGTGTTTTAAAAAATTAACTTTTTTTTCATAAAAAAAAAATTTCTTTTGTTGCAAAAAAGTTCTAAAAGGTGAAAAAAAAAGTTTTGAATGAGAAAATAAATTTGCAATTTTTTTTTCAAGTTTTTTAAATTTATAAAAAAAATATTCATGATAATAATAATTGAAAAAACTGATTTATTCGCTCTTTTTTCTTATTTTAGGGATGAGGATGTGCAAAAAAAAATTTGTTATTAAATTATGGATTTTGCGGTTGAGAATTCGCGAGGGTTTATGGCTAATGCGAGAGGATTAACTGCGGAATTGCGGAGTTGTTCGAGAGCTTCAAGTGGTTTCGCGAGAGAGAGAGAGAAATTTCGTTGGGGTAAATTTCCGGTTTTAACACTGGTTTGAACATCATTTTCTTTGGGCTCTTGTTTTTGAGGATATTCGGAGGAATAATTAAGTTGATATGGAAGCCACTGAGGTGGTATGTGGTTAATTAATTAGGTAATGACCTAATTAGGGAGGAAGTTTCGCGAATTATTTCACGAAATTTCTTCGCTGAAAATTAATAATTTTTTTTATTAATTTTTTTTTTTATTGGGAATTAATAATTTTTTTTTTATCAATTTTTTTTTTATTAGGAATTAATAATTATTTATTTATTTATTTCTTCTTTTATTAGGAATTAATCTTTTTTTTCATATTTTTTTTTATTAGGAATTAATAATTGAGTAAAAAAAAAGAAAAAAATGAGTCTGATTATTTATTTCTTTTTCTACTTAATTATTAAATTTGTCGTTAATGTCGTTGGTGGGTGGGTGGGGGGTGGGGGAGGTTTTTACGGAAAATTTGCACATTTTTTTGGGGGGAAGAAAGGGATTAATTTAGTAAAAAAGTGGAAAATACATGGATTTTAGTGTTTTTTTTAAAGATATCTCGGAAACTAAGCGAGATAGCGCTTTTTTTGAAGAGATCTTTTTTGTAGAAAATTTAAAAAGCTACAAAAAAGGTTTCTTCAAAAATTTCCCTATCTCTCTTATTTTTTGAGTTATTCTAAAAAACGTGAATCGAAATCTCAACCGCAAAATAGATAATTTAAAAAAAAATCCCGAAAAAAATCCAAAAATTGAGAAAAAAATGGAGAAAGTCGATACTGAAGTTAACATTAAAATAATTCATGAAATAAACAAAATGAAGCAAAAATAATTTTACGATGCATAGAAATGAAGAAGTAAGAAAAAAAAATATTAAAAATGGTCGCAACGACAGAAAATTTCATTGTATATTAATTAAACCCGTAGCGAATGATGTAAAACTGTAAATGAATGTTCTAAATGTAAAACACGTGATTTTTTGCAGGTGTAAGATTGAAGTATTCATAGCCAAAGAATTAAAAATAATTACGGGCATATAATAATTAAGATAATGAGGGAATAATCACTTTTAAAATCTGTGTACAATAATTTTTCAAATTTCAAAAAATCGAAAATTCAGCAGATTTTATGAAAATTCGAGAGATTTCTTGAAATCTACGGAAATTCGAGGGATTTGTCAAGATTTTATAGATTTTCATGAAAATTCAGCAAATTTCAGGGAATTTATTTATATATTTTTTATTTATTTATTTATTTATTCGAGAAAAATAGAAATTTAGAAATATAAAAATATAGAAATATTTACGAGAAATATAGAAATTTTCTCCAGACACTAGAAATTTTTTTCATAGAAATTTTCTATAGAAACTCAAAATTGATTAAAATTCATTCACTGTCATTATTTATTTTAAATGCAATTACACAACAATTTGACTTCTCAAATTTCAATAATTTCGTGAAATTTCGATCGAATTTCTCTACTTTATGAGTGATTTCGAGACTTTTTCCCAGAATTTTATGAAATTTTTGAAAAATCCAAAATCTCATGAAATTTTCGAAAAATCAAAAATTTCAGGAATTTTTCGAAAAATCAAAAATTTCAGGAATTTTTCGAAAAATCAAAAATTTCAGGAATTTTTCGAAAAATCAAAAATTTCAGGAATTTTTCGAAAAATCAAAAATTTCAGGAATTCTTGAAAATTCTAAAAAATTTGGAATTTTTGGAAGAATTCTGAAATTTTCATGAGATTTCTGATTTAATTACAATTAATGTCCATCAGATTTCACAAGTGATTATCCCTTCTTGAAAAAAACAATTTAAAAAAGAAGAGCATGAAACATGGAGTAGACTCAGTGGAGTAGATAAAAAAAAATAAATAACAAATTAAATAAATAAACAAAAGTGTTTTTTGGAGGATGTGGTTTTGTAGGAATCGAAGAAAAAAAAAATTAACTACAAAAAAAAATCGATTGCTTCCGTACTGATTAACATTCTAATTATACGTGCCAAACAAAGCTTTAAAAATGAAAAAAAAAAATGAAAAAAATGAGTAATTGTCGTAATAAACGAATCGAAATGCGATTGATTAAAAAATTAAATTTTAAAAAAATGCTTTAGGAATTTCACACACAGTTTGAAAATAATTGAAAGAAAATCAATGATTGTAGTTTCGAAAGGTTGTGCAATATTTTTTAATTTATTGTTTATTTAAAAAAAAAACTTGTTGAAAAGTGCGAAAATTTTTAAATTTTTTTTCAAGTTTTTTTTCTCTTTTTTTTTCTCTTGGCGATTAAAAATTGACAATTAAACGTCAATTTCAAGGGCTTTTTTTATACATGGCTCGTACACGTACTGCTGAGGACACTAGACAGAACTGGGTGATTTCGTCATTGTTTTTTTTGAATAAATAAAATGAGTGGAGAATTTTTTAAGGGGATTTTCAATGAAAAAAGTGGAAAATTGTAGAATTTTATCAGTTTTTGTTGAAGCACTCGAAAAATAATGGAGATAGGAAAATTTTTGTAGAGACCTTTTTTGAAGAGTGAAAAAAAATCTACAAAAAAGGTCTCTTCAAAAATTTTCGTATCTCCCATGAATTTCGAGATATTTTTAAAAATTTCGAAAAACCTAAAAATCGATGAAAATTGATTTTTTAAAAAATTTCGAAAAACCTAAAAATTCCTGAAAAATTCGATAAAAATTGATATTTCGAAAAAATTTACTTTTTTCCACTTTAAAAAATAAAATCAAATCACCCCCATCGAATTTTCTTAATACTCTTCTTAATGAGAAATCCCCAAAACTTGGAGTTAAAAAAAAAAGGAGAAAATAATCGAAATTGAATTTCGTAATCGAAAAAATTAAATGTAAACACAAGAGAGAAAACACAGGCATAAACACACATTCACGCACAAAAAAAAAAAAAAGGAAGAATTAATTATAAATAATTGAAAATTTAAAAAAAAAAAAAAGGAAGAATTAATTATAAATAATTAAAAATTTAACAAAAAAAATAAAAAAAAAGCACAAAATTTTTCAAATTACGTGCCAACCCGATAGTTTCTACCTGTCTGCGTTAATCATCAACGTCTCACGTTGGATAACGTAATGACAAAACTTTTTTTAACCGTAGAATATAAATAAATACAATTATATATATAAAGACATAGGGAAAGATGGGGTAAAATGGATATTCCAATTAAACGGTTCGAGATAGAGATTTTCTGATGATTCCATTGAAAAGCTGGGGAAATTTTGGGTGGAAAACATGTGTTGAAATTATTTTTTTCGAATTTTTCCGAAAATTCGAAATTTTTCGACAAGATTTCGAAGGATTTCACCTTTTCGAAATCGAAAAAATTCACTTTTTTGGGGATATCTCTGGTTCTATTGGTCGCAGCGACCTGGGGTTGATCTTGAATGAAAGGTGAGCTCATTTCCCATCGATTTATGCAGTTAAAAAAATTTTTTCATCGATTTTTCAATTACTTATAGCCCATTTTCTGGAAAATCAGTTTTTGCTCTATATCTATTTGAAAAATCGATAATTTTTTTTTTAGAACTATATAAATCGATGGGAAATGAGCTCACCTTTCATTTGAGACCAACCCCAGGTCGCTACGACCAATAGAACCGGAGATATCCCCGAAAAAGTGAAATTTTTCGAAATCGAAAAGGTTTTCACCTTCAAATTTCGATCGAAAAATCGAAATTTTTGAGAAAATTCAAAAAAATAAATTCCGGCACATGATTTCCATCGCAAATTTCCTCAGCTTTTCGATGGAATCATCAGAAAAAATCTATCTCCAATATTTCCATTGATTTCGAGTGATTTTTATAACATAAAACATCAAAACTAAGATGTTACCGTTTCATCTTTTCGGTCCATTTTACCCCATTTTTACCTATATATATTGTAAAACACCGAAGTGTGTGTGTCAGTCTATGTTTATATACGTGTTTTATATTAATGAAAAAAAAAACCTAAAATTAATTAACAAAAAAAAATTTGTAGAAAAAAAGTGATGAAGTGTTGTCGAATATTGGAATTTTGTCGAGTGAGATTTTAACGAAAAAAAAAATTTACTCATTTTTTTTTGCCCAAAAAATAAAAAACCATTTTAAAAAATGGGGAAAAAGAGGCAATTTTGAATGAGTAAAATTTATTTAATAATAAATAAAATAAAATGAAGTACACTCACGCACACTAACATAAACACACATATACAAAATGAAATTATGAAACATAAATTTAAATTTAAAAAAAAAATTATTAATGAAAAATTGTAATTACGAAAGAAGCAATGATTGGTGTACAGAAAAGTTGTAATGTTTGTTTTTTTTTCATTTTTTTTTGAGATATAAAAAAAAATGGAAAAATTAATTTTTAATTTTTTAATTAATTTTTGGAATTTGATATAAAAAAAAATCAAATATTAAATAATTATTTGTTTTTCATGTCTTTAAAGCGAAAAAAATTGAAAAAAATTAGGGAAAAAATTCGAGAAATTTGAAAAAAAATTATTAAAACAAAAAAAATTGGAAAAATATCGAATGAAAAAGGGAAGTATTGAAAATATGAGCTTTTTTGAGACTTGTATATATATGTGTGATAAATACGTCACACGTATGACGAATGAGACAAGCCAATCGATTGGTGTGTTAATGGAAAAATTTTTAAATTAGAAAATGAACAAAAAAAAAGAGAGAAAAAAAAATGAGATGAAAATTAGTGAAGAAAATTAATAACAAAAGAGTCTTGACACTGGTTTTTTTACTCAATTGTAATTAACAGATGACGATAATTAAAGGTATTTGACGAGTCAAATAAAATAAAAAATCTTGATTGTGTTAATTAATTTTTTTTTAATTAAACAAAATTTCCTTTTTTTTCACATTTTATTTAATGTTTCAAATATCATTGAATATCTCGAAAAGTATGAGATTTAGAGAAATTTATGAAGAAACCTTTTTTTTAGCTCTTGAAATTTCCTACAAAAAAGGTGTCTACCAAAATTTTCTTATCTCTCTTAATTCTCGAGATACTCTCCAAAATCAAAAAATTCACAACTAAATCTAATAAAAATTCTGAAAATTCTCAATTAGAAAAAAAATAAATGAACTCATTTATTTTAAGTACAAGGCACATTTTATTTGGGCGGAAAAATACACTCTTCACTCTCAGAAAAACCAAAAAAAAAAAAACATCTACTTATCCTAGAAAAAAAACATTTAACTACCTAATAATAAAACCATTCAATTCAGTAATGAAGTTCGAAAAAACGAAAAATCTGAATTTTTCGCAATAAATCCCATTTTCTCACCAGTTTTTCCTGAATATCTCGGAAACTAAGCGAGATAGAGCAATTCAACCCCAATCTATATATCTAAAAAACTTTAAGGGCTACAAAAAAAGATTCGAGCAAAACCGCTCTATCTCGCTTAGTTTCCGAGATATTCTTAAAAAACTTCCAAAATAAAATCTTTTTTTTTTTAATTTAGAAATAAAATCAATTTTTTTAGTAAAACAAAAAATTGATTTTCTTTCTATCAAAGATATCTCCGAATCCAGTAGGTTTAGGGGAAAATGTCAAGAAACCTTTTTTGTAGCCCTTAAAATTCCCCACAAAAAAGGTTTCTTCACTTTTTTCCCTAAACTTAATAGTTTTCGAGATCCCTTTAAAATAAGTCGAAAAATTCTTTAAAATAAAAATAAAAATTTAAAGAATTAAAAATTCCACTAATTCTTCACTACTGAATTGTGTTTTCAGTCACTTGTCGTACTCTTTGCTTCCCTCATTTTGATTTTTCCTTCTTGGTAAGTGCAGAGTAAGTGGCTGATTGTCTCTTTCATCAGTTCTCTGTTCTAAATCCCTTCTGACCATTATTTTGGCATTGGGCACATGTTGCTCAGTTGTCCAATCAAAATTAAATACTGGCACTTCTGAATGAAGATCAGCTGAGTCTGGTGTATCAACTGGTGTTGTTGGTGTTGTGATGTAAGGGCTCAAGTCCTGATGGACAACATCTGGTACTCTTTGGAGTGTGTCTGACCATATTGGGCTGGAGGTCCAGTGATCGATACTCTCATTTGGCTCCAGGATCATTCCACCACCAACTTTGATTATTCTTTTGTGGCCTGATTGTCTCTCGGCACAGGCCTCGTTGTAGGACACGTCCAGGTCTGTTATGTACTTTGGAGAATCACCAGGAGTTGGGTACTGACGACCATGGAGATAGTGAACTGCTAATTTACCTCTGAAAAAGAAAAAAAATAGATTTTTTTAGAGAAAAAACATCGATTTTTTTACGGAAAAAAATAGATTTTTTTAGAAAAAAAAAATTAAAAATAGTTTTTTTTTAGGGAAAAATTGATATTTTAAGATTTTTGAGGATTTTTCAGTTTTGTTTTCGCTGCAGGTACTTGAAAATGATTTTAAATGAGAGCTGAGGAGATTTTCCGTGGATTTCCTTTTTTTGGAACTCAATTTCTGAATTTCTGAAAAAATTGATTTTTTATTTAAGAAAATCGATTTTTTTAGGAAAAAAATAGAAATTTCCAGTTTTTTTAGGATTTTCCAGTTTTTTCTTTGCTGCAGATACTTGAAAATGATTTTAAATGGGAACTAAGGAGATTTTACATCGATTTCCTTTTTTTTTAACTTAATTCCTGAATTTCTACAAAAATCGAGTTTTTAGTTTTAAAAAATCAATTTTTTTAGCTAAAAAATGGAAATTTCATTTTTTTTTCAGGATTGCTCAGCTTTATACTTGCTGCAGGTACTCGGAAATGATTTTAAACGAAAGCTGAGACAATTTTACACCAATTTCCTTTTTTTTTGGAACTTAATTTCTGAATTTCTGCAAAAATTTCGATTTTATGAAGAAAAAATAGTTTTTTTTTAGGAAAAAAATGAAAATTTCAACTTTTTCGAAGATTTCTCAGCTTTATACTTGCTGTAGCTACTTGAAATTGTTTTTTAATGAAAGCTAAGACGATTTTACACAGATTCCCATTTTCTGGAACTTCATTTCCCATAAAAATTGACGAAAACACATGCAAAACTTGATTTTCACACAATTAACAATATTTTTCATGAATTTTAAAAGAATCTCCGGAACCATTGGGTTCAGGAAAATTTATCAAGAGACCTTTTTTGTAGCCCCCAAAATTCCCTACAAAAAAGCTCTCTTGACATTTTTCTCTAAACCCAATAGTTTCAAAGATCCCTTTAAATTAGTGAAAAAATAAAATCAGTTTTATTCTAATATTCGATATTTTTCAGAATTTTCGAAATTTTTATGAAATTTCTTTCGAAATTCTTTTCGATATTTTCTCAAATTAAACTCCAGCAATCGAGGAATGTGGAGAAAAAGCTTGAGAACAAAATTACCTATACCCTCCAGATTTTTGCATGATCCTAGTCTGCTGATGCGAGTGATGGCCATGCTGATGATGCTGTTGATGATGTCCCTGATGTCCCATTTGGTACAAATGTCTCGCCTCATGATCACCACTGTTAATAGACATGTCAACTGGCTCAATGTCCTCTTGTCCTGATGCATTAACTTTAACAGCACTTGGTGGTGGATACTCAGCATCATAAGAGCCAGGTGATGACTCTGATGGATTCAGTGATTGCATCAGCACTGAAGGACGTTGATAAGTCTCTTGATACTGTAAATTATGTGACTGGGTTGATGATGTGCAAATTCCATAGGTAAATTTTGATTGGGACGAGTACTGGTACAGCCAGGAACTCGAACGCATCACTTCCGCCTCTTTATCACTGAAATAAAGGTAAAAAAAAATGATAAAAGTGCTTTTTTTATGAAATTCTTAGTAAAAAAGATAAAATAGGAAAACTTGATTTTTTTTGCTGATCTTTAGTGAATAGGCATTCGGAAACTAAGCGAGATAGCGCGATTTTGCAAGAATTCTTTTTTGTAGAGAATTCCAAGAGCTACAAAAAAGGTCTCTAGGAAAATTGCGCTATCTCGCTTAGTTTCCGATATCTCATATCTCATAGACTGCATGGACAAAAATCATGAAAAAATTCAGAAAAATGTAAAAAAAAATCATCATCTTTGATGCGGCATCAAAAAAATAAGGGGTCCAACTGTACTCGAATTCACTGGGATACGACTTTAAATTGATCATCTCAAATTGAGGTAAATTCGTCTTTAATTACCTTAATACTTGATTTGTACAGACAATAATTGGGTGCTGGCACTCTTCTGACGTCTCCTTCACCTGGAGCACACAGTGGATCCAGAACCATCGACCTGATCTGCTCTGGAGCCTCAGGAGAGCTGTACTCGTTCTATCCTGATCAGATTGTATCACTAAAATCATAAAAATCGAAATTTATTATTAAAGAATTTGATTTATCATCGATTTACGTGATTTATCATTGTTTTTCATAGATATCTCAGAACCTATGGGAGATAGAGAAAATTTTGAGGAGACCTTTTTTGTAGAGAATAATCAGAGCTACAAAAAAGGTTTCTACAAAATTTTCGCTATCTCGCTTGGTTTTCGAGTGCTTTTTCAAAAACTAAGAAAAAATTTTGATTACTACAAAAAATTCATTTTTTAAGTTTTTTCTAGTTTTTTTTGTGGAGAAAATTGGGTGCTAAAAAAGAGGTTTTCATAAATTTATCTTCATCTTTACTAGTTTTCGAAAAACAATAATAAAATTAACAGACATTTGACAATTTTTTGGATTTTTAAAAAAAAAGATCTAAAAAATTTGAACTTTTCAATTTTTTAATTTTTTAAATTTGCATATTTTTTATTTTTTAAAAATTATTTACCTGTTAAAAGAGAGAAATAATCTAGAAATTATCAGATTTCTGTTATTTTCATGATCATTGCAATAATTCTAAAGAAAAAATTCGCGAAATCCCTCTTTTCTTCCTTTTTTTTTATTTTTTAAAAAGAATTTAAAGAATTTATCATCAAAGAAAATTTTTTCTCCATCCAAGTGTAAAAATTCTCTCATCTCAATAACTCTCAAACTCTTCACAATTCACAAGTGAAAACACAGAAAAATATACATTTTATAAAGAGAATTCACGTTTCTCAACCCTTAGATTCCACTCGAGGAAACAATTTTTATTGGGAAAAAAAAAAATTCATTGTAATTACCACTTTGATGCTTGCAGTAAGCAGTTCTTATGCAGTCCCAGTGCAACAAATTGTACCAAGAAACACCTACGAGTTCAGATCTAGTGTACTCCAAGTGACTCTCAGCCCTGAAACAAGTAGAAATAAAATAAATGTGAAAAATTGAAGGAAAATTCACCTCAAACTGAGTAAAATCGATTAACTTTTGATGAAAAAAAAGGGGAAAAGGGGAAAATTGGTGGAAAAAAAAGAGGCAGAGAGGGAAAAGCACTCAGAGAGTAGTCGAGTGCCTTTTGCTTTTGTGCTGGAGTGAAGACGAGAGAACAAAAGACCCTCGTCTTATGATTGAACATTAAATTAATAAAAAAGAGATTTTTTTTAAAGAATATAAAAATTTGCTGAAAATCCATTTTTTATTGCATTATTAGATTTTTAAGAAAAGAATATCTCGGAAACTAAGCGAGATAGGGCGATTTTATAAGAATCCTTTTTTTTAGATAATTTTGAGAGCTACAAAAAAGATTTCTTGCAAAATTAGTCTATCTCGCTTAGTTTCCGAGATATTCTTAAAAAACTAATGATGAAATGAAATAGTTTTTTTTTTTAATTCAAAAATCGTTTTTTTTTCATCATCAGTTTTTTTGAGGATATCTTGGAAACTAAGCGAGATGGAGCAGTTTTGCTTTAATCCTTTTTTGTAGAGAATTTCAAGAGCTGAAATAATGGATTCCAACTGAATAGCTCTATCTCGCTTAGTTTCCGAAATATTCCCAAAAAACTAAAAAATCTGAAAAAATCGATTTTTTTGAAAATTTTACTGTCTTTTTTTTTCATTAAATTTTTGAAAATATCTTGAAAACTAAGCGATATAGGTGAATTTTACTAGAATCTTTTTTCGTAGAGAATTTTAAGAGCTTCAAAACAAGATTCGAGCAAAATCGCTCTATCTCGCTTAGTTTCCAAGATATTCTCAAAAAACTAATGACAAAATAAAATCGAATTTTTGTAAAAATTTCAATTTTTTTCTTTTTTAATTTTATTACGTTTTGTCGATGTGAAGATATTTCATGTCCATTGAATGAATCGTTGTGAATATATTCGTAGCACCTTGGACAACACTCTCCCGGGTCTCAGGTAGTACAACTGGGGTACATGAGGCCAAGAATACCGCCTCATTGCGGTTACAGAGGGGAACGAAGGGTAGATAGTGGCCTTCGACTAGGACAACCTGGAAAATAATGATTTTTCTGTTGAATAATGTAATTACTGAGGATATCTTTCGCGAGGAGGAAAGAAGAGGATGAGGAGGAGAGGAGGAGGAGGAGGAGGGAAAGAAAGAGGATGGTTTCATTGGAAAGCTGGGGAAATTTCAGGTGGAAAACACAGTAATGCAATTGTCGTTTAATCAAATAGTTTCGGAGATATCGTAAATTCAATTTTTCCAGTGGAAAAATTGACGTTTTATACTTCCTTCAATATCTCCGGAATCAATGAACGAAAAGGAATTGCATTATAGTGTTTTTCAGAGCAAATTTCCCTGGCTTTTCATTGGAATCGATCGCATTTTTCTCCATTTTCCTTAAATTTTTATTTTTTTTATTAGTTTCCTTAAATCCATTCATAAAATTGAAAAATAAGGTTTTCACCTCATTTTTTCATGGATATCTCGGAAACTATGAGAGATAGCGAAATTTTTGAAGAAACTTTTTTTGTAGCTCTTAAAATTCTCCACAAAAAAAGTCTTCACAAAAATCGCTCTATCTCTCTTAGTTTCCGAGAGCCCTTCAAAATTGTAATTTTTTTTGATAACTTCGTTCTTTCTCAATTTTTTTTTTTTTAGTTACAAAAAATGCAAACATAAATATCTCGGAAACTATGAGAGATAGCGAAATTTTTGAAGAAACCTTTTTTATAGCTCTCAAAATTCTCCACAAAAAAAGTTTCCACATAAATTGCTCTATCTCTCTTAGTTTCCGAGATCCTTTTAAAATTGAATTTTTTTTTTGATAATTTTTTTTTTTTTTTAATTGATAAATTATTTTTTTTTAATTACCTTCTGATCACCAAATCGTAATTGTCTTCGTGAATTACGTGATACATTGATACGACAGAGAAATAATCTTCTGTCATTACTAGACATTGGACCACTTCTTGCCAATTGATTCTGTACAACCATGTGATCCTGTTTATCAATAACATCGTAAACACTGTCACCATGAATTAATAAATCCTCCATGGAGTGTCCCAGGTACTCTGCAGCATTCTCCGATATGTACAGTAATTTACCCTGCTGTGTCATCATCATTATGAAACCAGACATGGCCTGTAATAATGTTTAAATTGTGTAAAAAAAAAAAGAGCCTTGATAAAGAAATTAGGAATAATTGAGAGGTACAATAGGAAAAAAAGAGTTAAATTTTTCGAATAAAATCATTAATAAAAATTTATAAAAGATGAAATTTTAAAATTTGATCGAGTAAATCTTTGAAGAATGAAATAAAATAAAATAAAATAAAATAAAATAAAATGAATAAAATAAGCCCCAGAAATAAAAAATTAATTGAAAATTGAAAAATCTTCAATTAATTTCTTTCAGTTTATTCTAAAAAATTGTTTTTTTTTAAATCTATGTTCTTTTTTTTTTATTTTCGAATGTAAATTTGATTAAAAAAATTCATACTTTTGAAAATCCAATATTTGGTGTCGGTATATTCGACTCCGAGGAACTATTCTTCAAGGCTGAAAGAAAAAAAAATGATAAAATTAAGACATTAAATGAGTGAATAAATTTTATTATTTATTTATCAGTAAAGGAAATAGCTAAAAAAAATCAAAAAAAAAAATGAAATAAATAAATGAATAAATTCTACTTGGCTTGAGAAATTGCATTTTTACCCGCATGGAAATTTGAATATGTATAATTTATATATGCTGAATATATATCACATATATGCACATATATGTGACATATAAATGACATATAAATGACATAGGGGAAGACACTCCAATTAAACGGTTCGAGATAGAAATTTTCTGATGATTCCATCGAAAAGCTGAGGAAATTTTAGGTGAAAAACATGTGTCAAATTTATTTTTTTCAATTTTTGGAAAAATTTACATTTTTGGCCAACTTTTGAAGGGGTTTCCCTTTTGAAAATCGAAAAAATCCACATTTTCGGCGATATCTCCGGTTCTGTTGGTCGTAGCGACCTGGGGTTCATCTCAAATGAAAGGTGAGCTCATTTCTCATCGATTTATGTGGTTCAAATTTTTTTAAAATCAATTCTTCAAATATTTATAGGTCATTTTCTGAAAATCAGTTTTTGCCCTATAAGTACTTGAAAAAATTGATATTTTTCTTTTTAAACCCCATAAATCAATGGGAAATGAGCTCACCTTTCATTTAAGATCAACCCCAGGTCGCTACGATCAATAGAACTAGAGATATTCTCGAAAACCTGAAATTTTTCAAAAACAGAAGAGTTTCACCTTCAAATCTTGTGCAAAAAATGAAATTTTTGAAAAATTGAAAAAAAAAACTTTTGACATATGATTTTTATGGGAAATTTTCTCATCTTTCCAATGGAATCATCAGGAAAAACCTATCTTCAATATTTCCATTCATTTTGAGGAATTTTCATAGTATAAAATACTAAAATCAACACGTGTCCGTTTTACCCCACCTTCCCCTATATGCCACATATATATTCGCATATATATTTTCTCTATGAAGGTAATAATAATAGAGACAATAGGGAATTGTTTGAATTATTTTCGGCTAAAAAATTTCCCTCAATTTCCCTCGAATTTATTCAATTTTCTCGAATTGTTACGCTCAGTGTCTGGGGACTCTGGTAAATTTCCACTGGGAAACACTACAAATAAAGCAATTCACTCGAATAGTTTCTGAGATATATATATACATATATATATATGTATTGTGATTTTTCTTCAAAGAATTCACTTCGACGTTCTTTTCAAATATGTGAAAAGTTGTTTTAGGATAAAATAACGAAAAAAAAATCTTATTTTTTTGCTTTTTTCTCGATATTTACGTTTCAATTGACAATTGCGCTTGTGCGAATTCGCTTTGAGTCTGAATAATAGTCATTTTCGCCTAGAAAATAGTCTGATTCCATTTTTTACTGAAGAATTGACTTTTAAAATTGATTAAAAAATTACATTTAAGCTAATTATTAATCAGTTTTTTAGAAAAATCTGTGAAAAAAATTGAGAAATAAGAGAAAAAAAATGGGATTCATGCTAAAAACAGCAAATTTTTTTAAAATGACCTTTTTATAATGGAAGAAATGAGCTAAAAAGAAAGATTTCCTCAAAAATTTCCGTATTTCCATTATTTTTTGAGATATTCCCAAGAAAAATACGGAAAAATACAAAAAATTTACCGAAAGTGAAGAAAAAACCAATGAAAAATCCCTTTAAACTAAAAGAAATTGAACATAAATCGACCCCAAAACCCTTCGAAATCTCCCCGACAACCCTCCCCCCTCCTTTTCATAAAGACAAGACTAAAAACTCTCGTAAGACTGTTTTCGTTATTTGAATATTTCCCGCCACAGAAAAAAAAATCGTAAAAAAACCGAAGGATGGAGAGACAAAAATGGAATTCACGATAAAAATGGAGAAATATTGATAATTAATTTTTTTGTAGAGAAAATGAAGAGCTAAAATAAGGATTCTACAAAAATTGCCCTATCTCCATCATTTTCTAACAAATTTTCAAGAAAAAAACCGCGAAAAAACCGAAAAATTGCCTTAAAATCAGACAAAAACAATAAGAAAATCCCTCAAAATTAACAGAAAATCAACAAAAATTGACCCGAATCCCCTCCCACATCTCTCTCCTCTCCACCCCTCCCCCCTCCTTTTTTTTCATAAAGACAAGACTAAAATCTCTCGTAAGAATGTTTTCGTCAT
This sequence comes from Aleiodes leptofemur, assembly GCA_963942555.1. Taxonomy (NCBI): domain Eukaryota; kingdom Metazoa; phylum Arthropoda; class Insecta; order Hymenoptera; family Braconidae; genus Aleiodes; species Aleiodes leptofemur. Next base: position 1,664,496 of record OZ012611.1, read on the forward strand.
TTGAATATTTCCCGCCCCGCAAAAAAAATCGTAAAAAAATCCGAGAAATTAAAAAAAAGAATGGGTTCATTGTAAAAATAGGGAAATTCAGAAAATGACTTTTTTTATAGATAAAATCAATAATTACAAGAAAGATTTCTACGAAAATTCTCCTATCTCCGTTATTTCCTAAGATATTCCCAAAAAAACTGCAAAAAAAACGCTTAAAATTGATCGAAAACATAAAAAAAACAATGAAAAATCCCTTAAAACTAACGAAAAATTAACAAAAATTGACCCGAAACCCCTCCCACGTCCCTCCCCCCTCCCCGCATTTTTTTCATAAAGACAAGACTAAAAACTCTCGAAAGAATGTTTTCGTCATTTGAATATTTCCCGCCCCGCAAAAAAAATCGTAAAAAAAATCCGAGGAATGAAAAAAAAATAATGGGATTTATTGTAAAAATAGGAAAATTTAAAAAATGACTTCTTTATAGAAAAAATCAAGAGCTATAAAACTAATTTCCACAAAAAATCCCCTATCTCTATTATTTCTTGAGATATTCTCAAAAAAAACACTTTAAATTGATGAAAAACAGAAAAAAAACAATGAAAAATCCCTCAAAATAACGAAAAATCAACAAAAATTGACCCCAAACCCCTCCCACATCTCTCCCCTCCCCTCCCTCCCCCCTCTCCTTTTTTTCCATAAAGACAAGACTAAAAACTCTCGTAAGAATGTTTTCGTCATTTAAATATTTCCCTCTCCACGAAAAAAAAAGAGAAAAAAATCGTCAAAAAAAAAAATCCGAGGGATGGAGAGAAAAGAATGGGATTCATGGTACACAGTGCTTTTGCAAAGTATACAACTACACCCATACGAGGAGGAAACTGGGTACACGGTGGTCCCTCTCATGCTCTCTTCTCCCTCCCCCTCCTCCCCCTCCCCATCGTCCGCAAGGTTTTGTATCAGTACGGGAGTAAAGGAGCGAACCGTAAGGATAAGAAGAAATAGAAAAAGACGAGACCCAGGAATATCAGGACTAAAAAAAAATAAAGTCAGAGCGAGACAGAGAGAAGCAGAAGCGAATGCAAGAGAGAGAGAGAGAGAAATGGAGAGAGAAGAGGGAGATTGAGATTGGCTGATCAAGAGGGCTGAGAGGAGAGAAGGACGAAAGGCGCCCTGTAGGGGGAGTATGGGTTACAGGAGCGTGAGAGTGTTGTTGCGAGAGGCCGAGAGGTCAGCGGATCACCCGGAACTCGCGCTTAGACTTATACTCTGTGGCCTGAGTTTTGCAAAGAAACAGCCAACGGCGTTCCTTACGTATTTTCCACTGCTCGAAATTTGTTTTAATAATTTAGAAAGAAAAAAAAATAGATTTTTTTTCTTTCTTTCTTGTTTTATTAGGTGAATTTGGAGAATTTGTTTTTTGGAGAATTTTCGAATTTGAGGCGCGAAAATGAAGAAATCAAATAAAATCGCTCTATCTCGCTTAATTTCCGGAAGAATTTCAAAAAAATACGAAAAACAAAAAGGATTCGGGTGAAATCGCTCTATCTCGCTTAGTTTCCAAAATAATTTCGAGAACCACAAAAAGAAAGGAATTTAGATGAAATCGCTCTATCTCGCTTAGCTTCCAAGTGAATTTTAGAAGCTGCAAAAGGAAAGGATTCAGGTGAAATCGCTCTATCTCGCTTAATTTTCAAAAGAATTTCAAGAGCTCAAAAAAAAACAGAATTTAAGTGAAATCGCTCTATCTCGCTTAATTTCCGAGAGAATTCAAAAAAATACGAAAAAAAAAAATTGGGTAAAATCGCTCTATCTCGCTTAAATTCCGGGATATTTTCCAAAAAAATCGACTGTTTTCAATGTAAAGAAAAAAAACGAATCTACAAAAGTTTAAAAAAAATTAACAATTGCCTTAAATTAAATATTTCCTTTTTTTTCGTTTTATCAGTTTAATGGGAAGAATTGATTTTTTTGGAAATGGCTCAGGGGTTGAAAAAAAAAGACGAATTCAAGCGCGTGATAAAGGACAGAGCTAAAATTTCTCTATCTCCCTTAACTTCCTTGAGATAAGTTTGATTTTGTATATCATACAAAAGCAAATCAATTAATTTAATTCAAGAATTTAAACTTTCTTCTTGCGATTAATAGAAAAAACGCTTTTTTCAAAATTTGAAGCTCTTGTAGTGAATTTCAAGAGCTAAAAAAAAGGACTAGAATAAAATCGCTCTATCTCGCTTAATTTCCAACAAATTCCCCCCCCCCCCCAAAAAAAAAAACTGAGTGAAAAAAATCAATTTCTCCTGTTTTACCCCTTTCCTCTTACTTTTGCTGCCTCATTTTAATTCAAAACAATTTACTAATCAGAAGAAAACTTACAAAAAAATTGATGAAGAGGAAAAAAACCGCGAAATTATAAATTAAAAAATTAAAAATAAAAAAATTGTCAGTCTACAGGAGATAAAAAAATTGTCACCTCATCTCCGCCACTAAAAAGAACCTATCCCCCCTCCCTCCCCTCCCCCCCCCCCTTTTCCACGCCTCCTTTTCCAAAAACCCTAAAATCCCCTCCTCCATGAACAAAGTTCCCCAAATGTCAAATAAACGCGCAAAAAAAACGGAGAATTCAACGGAAAACAGAAAATTTGTGAAGAAAATGAGTTGCATAAAAAAACAACCAAAAAAAGGAAAGAAAAAAGAATGAAAAAAATGGAAATAAGTTGGCAAAGAAGGGTCGAGGCATCGCGGCCAGAGAAGATGCGCGACCGCGACCGTTGCCGGGAGGTCCCCGGGGTTCGGGATCTTGGAAAAAGACGTATCTCAATGGAATGTCGGTAATTTCAAAGTACTAAAGCCGACTTCTTTGCCCCAACTACGACTTTACCATTACAACTTGCATATCAGAACGAAACGACGGATATTATGCAGTTTCTCTCTCTTCAATTCTTTTTTTTTCTTTTCTTTCCCCCCCTCTTCTTGTCCCCCTCCTCCCCCTCTCCCGCCCCCCTCCCACCCTGCAATCATTCCCTCATTTTTCTAATTTTTCTTGTCTTATTATTACACCGTAGACAACTGAATTCAACCATAAAACATTTACGGCAATATATATATATATTTTAATTGCAAATTAAATTTAGAAAATAGAAAAAATATAAAAAAATTAGAATTAAAAAAAAAAATTTAATCAATGAATTTTTTTTTGAATTTGAAAAACTATTTTTTTCTTTTTTTTTTTTTTTTTTTTACTCACCTTGTTGAAAATAATTAGCCTTACGTAGAAAAACACATACTAATGCCATTAACTGCAGCTGTGATAGTCTCTGTCTTGTTGATGGTGGCAGTGGCAGTAGATCACGTAAATTCGCTATTTCCGCGTTTATCAGGTCCCTTCGTAGTTTGCTCGCACCTTTCGTCGATTTGCTCGCATCTATCCTTCAAGTTACACGATAATTTAACGTACACACATTTAAAAAAAATGTAATTACTTAGAAAAACACTTTTTTTTCATTATTAAATCGTTAATTCACATTTCCCGCGGAAATTCCCTTTTTTTCTGAATTTTGAAAAATCAAATTTTCCCGCTTTTTTCGGGAGAGACTGGGAGTCACGCGCATTGGATAGCCAGGGAAATTTGAGCTGGAAAACGCAGTAAAACGACCCCTCTACGATAATTATCTTCGGAGTTATCGCGAAATTTTGAAAAACCGCGAAAAACCGCGGATTACTTCGCGGAACGATGACTCGGGGAATAATTGACGAAAATTGATTGCATTATAATACTTTTCGGGGTCAAATTTCCCCAGCTATCCAATGAACTCATCCCCATCTACCTATCTCAACTCCTTCAACCTTTAAAAACCTAGAATTCACAATTTTAGAGCGAATTAACCGCGAAAATTCAAATTTCTTTCCTCGCGTAATTCGGAAAACTTCGCAAAACGATAACTCGTAGAATAATTGACGAAAATCAATTGCATTATAGTACTTTTCGGGGTCAAATTTCCCCAGCTATCCAATGAACTCATCCCCATCTATCTATCTTAACTCCTTCACCATTTAAAACCCTCGAATTCACAATTAATCGCGAAAATTCAAATATTTAACGCAAAATTTCAAATTTTTTACGCGTAATTTCAAATGATAATAATTACTTACCGATTGAACATATTTTTTTATCCAGTGTGATGACATTAGTAATGCTGTATACTTATAAATACTCTATTGGTAAGTAACATCCGGGTCGGCAGGTACACGCGAAACTGCAGCTGCAATCTAACATCCGGGTCATAACGCGCGCTACTACCACTGAACACGTGGATACTGGCAAGAAGGCACGTTCTCTCTCCTACCTTTACTTTTTTCAAGCCCCCCCAACTATTCTGTTATACTGTATATACAGAGAGCCTCTTTTACTCCCACCCAAATCCACAAACTTGCACCCACCACTGCAAAATATATATATACAGACAAAAATCTTTTATGGTTTTTTTTGCATATTGTCTTTTTTTCTGCGCTTTTTAACTTCTAATCTTTTTTTTCTGCCCCTCTATTCCGACACTATTTTCCAGAGCCATCCAGAAGTTTACACTTGGATGGGACAATGCCATGCCCACCAATAACTGTCCTCCAAGTAGACTTTTTTCATTTTCCCCCTTCTTTAAAAATGCATTTCCTGAATTTTTCAGAATTTTTTCCAGGGAAATCGCTAAATATCTCTTTTTTTGCTAGTATCTTCGTAAATAATGGAGATACGCCCTTCTTACAAAAACGTTTTTTGTAGGTCTTTTTATGATCTAAAAAAAAAGATTCTATGAAAATCGCTCTATCTCGCTTAGTTTCCAAGATATTTTGTTTTGAAAAAAGTGAAAAAAAAAAATTTCTATCAAAAATTGATTTTTTTTCCCATTTTTTAAGAAATTTTTCAATTTTGAATTTTTTTTTTGTTCTTCACGTTTTTTTGAAAGTTTTTGATGAATTTCATTTTTTTTGCGGTATTTCCACCCACTCGCCTCTTTTTTTTCTAATTAAATTAAAAATCATGAATTAAGTAATAAATTAACGTTTTTTTTTTTAATTTTTTTTTTCTAATTTTCCTCTCAATTTCGCAAGATTTTTCGGGAGAAGACCTTTGCAAGTATCATTATGTGCATTAATGTGTACGATGATACTTGTGGATCGTCTTGGAGAGACGTAGGAGATATATACACAAGAGGGTTTCACAAGAGCATCTCTTACTTCTCTCCCGTACTGACCCACTCACTCGACTCCCTCGTCTGTTGCTCTTGCTATGGTCACGAGCATCTCTCCTTCAATTCACTTCCAATAAAATAAATAAAGTGGATAAAATAAATAAAATGGATAGAATGAATAAAATAGATAAAATGAATAAAATAAATGGAATATATAGCACAAACTCCTCATGACCGCGTTTTTAATCATAAAATTAGCAGAAATTTGAAATTTTTTCGAAATTTTTCAAACAAATAAATTATTATAAAAAATAAAAATATTTAAAAAATTCGCATTTGTAGTTTTTTTTTTTTAAATTATCACATTGAGGAGAAAAAAAGTGGTGAAGGCAATAAAAAAATGATGTTATTGGTCCCTTTTACAAAATTGTAAGGGATTCAGTAAAACGTATATGAATGATTTCTAAGAAGGGATTTTTGGCAATAAACTTAGTATTTTTGGGTTTTTCTTAAACGTAGAATTTCAAAGGCGTAATAAAATAAATCAAAAGTGATGTAATTGCTCCTCAGCGAATATTTTGATGAAATAATTAAAAAAAGCTGTTGAATTTACTGAATTTAGTCAATTCAATTGATTAATCTGTTTGAATTACCTAAATTCAGTAAATTCAACAATTTTTTTAAATTATGTAAAAAAAAAAATTTTCTAATTCGATTGTTTTTATCGCTTTTTTTCTTTCTGAGTGTAGATATATATATTTTTCATTTTTTTTTTCAAAATAATTTATTTGTTAAGAGAAAAAAAATCTAAAAAATTGTCAAATTGTCTGTTATTTTCAGTGTCATCTCTTTGAATGTACTTTAAAAAATTTTAAAAAGCTGAAATTAATTATTTTTATTAAATTTAGAAATATTTCCCAGCCAACTCAAAGTATCTGCATTTTTTTTTAAATCATAAAGATTTTAATCTTTATGATTAAAAATACGGAAACTCACGAAATCGTTTATTTTTATGCTTTTGAATTCGAAATTCCGTAAATAATAGCCGCAATTAAATAAATCTGTAATAACTAAAATAAACAGCAGATGTCACTAGCAACAGGCTCGACAATTCGAAGATTCAAATGCAGCAATTTCATTGGCTGCCAGAATTCTCCAATAAAAATAGAGTTCAAAAGAGAGCGCATGCGCATTAACCGTTAACTGCGTGTTTCCAAATTTAAAAATGTAACATTAAACAAATATCAAAGTTATGACGAAAAAAAGTGGATAATAGTATTGCTTTCCAACTGATATAGCTTTTTTCTGCTGATACTTTAGTAATATGCTTCCGAACGGAAGTGATACAACTATTTTCAAACCACCATCAAAATATCAAATTTTGAAAAATTTATTAAAACGCCAATAACTCGAGAACTAATCATGCAAATAAGCCCAAAATTCACAGGCATCTAACTGATACAATTCTCGAGATAATATATGAGTATAAATAACATCAGTTCAACAGTTTCCAGACATTCCATTAAAAACTGATTTTTGAAAAATGGAAATATCTCAAAAAGTATCGATCGAATTCTCTTCAAATAAAGCTTGAAAAATAGAGTTTGTCGAGAGGAAGTTTTCCACAGAATATGAAATTTTTCTATAAAACCGTTTCGGTATAATTGAGACTTTTATGCACACACAGACATAAACACACACACACAGACATTCGCTAAAAATATCATTTTCTCTCTATTTAGGGAGGTGTATGAAAATACCAGTTTCTGAAAATGCCAGGCCGGAAATGAGTATAGAAGATATGAGTAGCGTCATCTTTGGGCACCACATGAGAATAATTCTGATTCAAACCAACAGATGGCAGAAGTATAGGAAAAAATTATTCCTATATGGCACCCAAAGATGACCCTACTCATTTCTTCTGTACCCATTTCCGGCCTGGCATTTTCAGGAGTGCGATTGACGTCCCTTTCGCTCCATCTCGCTTACTCACCGAGATCGTCATAGAAAAACTGTAAAACTCCCTGGTGATCCCAAATTACCGTCCATTTCGCTTTATCTCGCTTATTCACCGAGATAATTGCAAAAACCTGTTAAACTCCCTGGGGAGAGATTCCGCGCGTTATAAGGTACTGCGTTATAACGTAAAAGCGTTAGCTTTGTGTTATATTTTATTTAATTACAATTAACCAATTAACTCTTGAATGATTTTAACAGCACTACAATCACTCGCGAACGAAATACTAACGTTTTAGTAAGTGCAATTATAAATAATTCAAAATTAAAAAAAAAAAAAAGACTAATTGGATACTGCTTATAACGCGCGGAATCTCTCCCCTGGTAATCCTAAATTTACCTGAATTTCGCTCTATCTCGCTTAGTCACCAAGATATCGACAAAAAACTTAAGGAACTCCCTCCTAATCCCGTATTAATGTCCATTTCGCTCTATCTCGCTTATTCTCCGAGATAATCGCAAAAACCCGTTAAACTCCCTGGTAATCTCAAACTAACATAAATTTCGCTCTATCTCGCTGAGCACCAAGATATCGACGAAAAACTTATGGAACTCCCTCCTAATCCCGTATTAATGTCCATTTCGCTCTATCTCACTTATTCACCGAGATAGTCGCGGAAACCTGTAAAGCCTCCCTCTTCCGCTCTATCTCGGTTATTCACCGAGATAATCGCATAAACCTGTAAAACTCCCTGGTAATCCCAAATTAAGCTAAATTTCGCTCTATCTCGTTTATTCACCGAGATAATCACGAAAAACTGATAGAACTCCCTGGTGATCTCAAATTAACGTTCATTTCGCTCTATCTCGCTTCTTCACCAAGATAATCGCAAAAACCTGTTAAACTCCCTGCTAATCCCAAATTAAGCTAAATTTCGCTCTATCTCCCTCAGTCACCAAGATATCGACGAAAAACTTAAGGAACTCCCTCCTAATCCCCTATCACTAGCCATTTCGCTCTATCTCGCTTATTCACCGAGATAGTCGCGAAAACCTGTTAAGCTCCCTGGTAATCCCAAATTAAGCTAAATTTCGCTCTATCTCGTTTATTCACCGAGATAATCACGAAAAACTGATAAAACTCCATGGTGATCTCAAATTAACGTTTATTTCGCTCTATCTCGCTTATTCATCAAGATAATCGCAAAAACCTGTTAAACTCCCTGCTAATCCCAAATTAAGCTAAATTTCGCTCCATCTCCCTTAGTCACCAAGATATCGACAAAAAGCTCAAGGAACTCCCTCCTAATCCCGTAATAATGTCCATTTCGCTTTATCTCGCTTATTCACCGAGATAATCGCAAAAGCCTGTAAAGCCTCCCTCTTCCGCTCTATCTCGTTTATTCACCGAGATAATCACGAAAACCTGTTAAACTCCCTGCTAATTCCAAATTAAGCTAAATTTCGCTCTATCTCGTTTAGTCACCAAGATATCGACGAAAAACTTAAGGAACTCCCTCCTAATCCCCTATCACTAGCCATTTCGCTCTATCTCGCTTATTCACCGAGATAGTCGCGAAAACCTGTAAAGCCTCCCTCTTCCGCTCTATCTCGTTTATTCACCGAGATCATCGCAAAAACCTGTTAAACTCCCTGCTAATCCCAAATTAAGCTAAATTTCGCTCCATCTCCCTTAGTCACCAAGATATCGACAAAAAGCTCAAGGAACTCCCTCCTAATCCCGTAATAATGTCCATTTCGCTCTATCTCGCTTATTCACCGAGATAGTCGCGAAAACCTGTTAAGCTCCCTGGTAATCCCAAATTAAGCTAAATTTCGCTCTATCTCGTTTATTCACCGAGATAATCGCAAAAACCTGTTAAACTCCCTGCTAATCCCAAATTAAGCTAAATTTCGCTCTATCTCGCTTATTCACCGAGGTAGTCGCAAAAGCCTGTAAAGCCTCCCTCTTCCGCTCTATCTCGTTTATTCACCAAGACAATCACAAAAACCTGTAAAACTCCCTGGTAATCCCAAATTAAGCTAAATTTCGCTCTATCTCGCTTAGTCACCGAGATAATATCGAAAACCTACCATAAAAATATATTCTTAAGAGAAGAAAGGGGGGCGAGCCAATCACGGGCCCCTGTATCCCCACTCTCGACAATCCCCACTCTCGGCAATGCAGGTACGAACCTGTCCTCAGTAAGAGTTGGGGCTCCACTGAGTACAGAAGTGTTTGTGTTAATATCAGGAGAATTCTCATATTTTCCAATTTTTATTGAATAATTAATGCAATATAAATATTAATACATGATTTGAATTAATAATAATATCCTTTAATCATAACTATTGATTTTATTCGTATTTGGGGGCCCCAAAGAAGGATCGTACGGTATTACCTTACCGGCTTTTATCCCGTCTTCTTGTGTCAAATATTCTTTTGCGTTACATTAAGTGCATTTACACCGCAATTTCATCAGGGAGTGTGTCTAGCCACTGCCAAAAAAATTTGCAAAGTACAGAAAAAAAATATGAATAATCAAAGTTAAAATAAAATCTCAAACATTTAATATTACTCGTATATTTTGGCTTTACTAAAAGGATTAATCGGAATATTTATTTTTTACTTATGGTTAGATGAATGTTTTAGTCGCGTTCAGATTCATTATCTGGAGAAAGGGAAGAAAATTTAGAATAATCTTCATTTGTAATCTTATTTTATCGAAAATTAGTTTCATAAAATTTGAGGAATTCTCTCCTAATCCTGTAGTAATGTCAATTTCGCTTTATCTCGTTTATTCACCGAGATAATCACTAAAAACTGAAAAAACTCCCTGATGATCTCAAATTAACGTCCATTTCGCTTTATCTCGCTTATTCACCGAGATAATCGCAAAAACTGTAAAACTCTCTGGTGATCTCAAATTAACCTAAATTTCGCTCTATCTCGCTTATTCACCAAAATAATCGCAAAAAACTGTAAAACTCCCTGGTAATCCCAAATTAACCCAAATTTCGCTTTATCTCGTTTATTCACCGAGATAATCGCTAAAAACTGAAAAAACTCCCTAATGATCTCAAATTAACGTCCATTTCGCTTTATCTCGCTTATTCACCGAGATAATCGCAAAAACTGTAAAACTCTCTGGTGATCTCAAATTAACCTAAATTTCGCTTTATCTCGCTTATTCCTCGAGATAATCGCAAAAAACTGAAAAATCTCCCTGATGATCTCAATTTAACGTCCATTTCGCTTTATCTCGCTTATTCGCCGAGATAATCGCAAGAAACTGTTAAACTCCCTGATAATCCCAAATTAAGCTAAATTTCGCTTTATCTCGTTTATTCACCAAGATAATATCGAAAAACTGAAAAAAACTCCCTGATGATCTCAAATTAACGTCCATTCCGCTCTATCTCGCTTATTCACCGAGATAATCGCATGAACCTGTAAAACTCCCTGGTAATCCCAAATTAACCTAAATTTCGCTTTATCTCGCTTATTCCCCGAGGTAATCGCAAAAAACTGAAAAAACTCACTGATGATCTCAATTTAACGTCCATTCCGCTTTATCTCGCTTATTCACCGAAATAATCGCAAAAACCTGTAAATCTCCCTGGTAATCCGAAATTAACCTAAATTTCGCTTTATCTCGCTTAGTCACCGAGATAATATCGAAAACCTGCCACAAAAATATTTCCTTGTGAGAAGAGAGGGGGGCCAGCCAATCACGAGCGTCTGTATCACTGTAGCAGTGCATGACGTCACGATGGAAATCCCCACTCTCTCGACAGTGCAGGTACGAACCTGTCCTCAGTAAGGGTTGGGGCTCCACCGAGTACGGACGTGTTTGTGTTAACATCAGGAAAATTCTCATATTTTCCAATTTTTATTGAATAATTAATGCAATATAAATATTAATAAGTGATTTGAATCAATAATAATAGAATTTAATCATAACTATTGATTTTATTCGTACTTGGGGGCCCCGAAGGAGGATCGTACGGTATTACCTTACCGGCTTTGACAACTGTGAAAGTGACTTTTGGAGTGTTTGACAGTGTTAAAATACTTGTTTTTATACAGTGAAAGTGACAGATACACTGAGAACACTGGGAAATTTTTTATTTGTGACTTTTTATTTGTGTGGGCATTATTGCGGATTACTCGGCGTTTATGTCATCAAAATGAGTAAGTAAATTCGAGTTTTTTTCCACGCATTTCGTTTCCTCAATTTCCTCAATTCAGTAGTGAAGAGGTAAAACAAGATAAGTCTGTTTTTTTCTCATCAAATTTTTTGAAAATACCTTAAAAAATAACCAAGAAACAGCAATTTTGCCCTAAAACTCTTTTGGAACTCTTGAAATTCTTTACAAAAACATATAAATAATATCACCCCATCTCACTTAGTTTCCGAGATATTTCCTTCGAAATGACCTCAAAGATAAGTCAATTTATCCTGTTTTACCTCTTCACTACTCAATTATTGTGGATCAATTTTTATTTCACCATTTTCCATTAATTATTCTGCTGAAAAAAATCAATTAAAAATGGAAGGGGGGAGGGGGGAGGCTATAATGTAATGATTATTACTTCTTTTTTTATTCGTGTCCATAGAAAAAATCCTCTTTTTTTTCCCTTAAATTTATTCGTGAAAGTTTATTCAGAGGAATGTGGGGCAAAATGGACATTGTCATGGAACACAGTGGGAGATAGATTTTTTTTAATGATTCCATTGAAAAACTGAGAACATTTTAGTCCAAAAACATGTGCCAGAATTGATTTTTTTCAATTTTTTGAGAATTCGATTTTTTCTGGGATTTTTGAGGGGTAAAAGCCTTTCGATTTCTGAGCAAATTCAGTTTTTTGGGAATATCTCTGGTTCTATTAGTCGTAGCGACCTGGGAACTATTTTAAATGAAAAGTGAGATCATTTCCCGTCGATTTATGGGGTTTTGAATTTAAAAATATCGATTTTTCAAAAAGTTATGGGAACTTTTGTGAAAAATTATGATCATCGGTTTTTGTCCTATAACTATTTAAAAAATCGATATTTTTGAATCCAAAACCCCTTAAATCGATGGGAAATGATCTCAACTTTCATTTGAAATTGGTTCCAGGTCGCTACGACCAATAGAACCAGAGATATTTCCAAAAAACTGAATTAGCTCGAAAATCGAAAGGCTTTTTACCCCTCAGAAATGCCAAAAAAACGGATTTTTAAAAAAAATGAAAAAAATTAATTCTGGTACATGTTTCTCGACTAAAATTTCCTTAGCTTTCCAATGGAATCATTAGAAAAAATCCATCTCCATTATTTTCATTCATTTAAAGATTTTTTAATAATATATGCATAAAAACACAAATGTACCCATTTTACCCCTAATGTCCGTATTGCTCTATCTTTCCCTATTCATCTTTCAACATTTTTCTTTCGTGCACATATAATATTTCAAATGGTTGCGCGGGCTTCGACGCATTCGAGATGTTGTGCAATAATTTGCACGGATTTAAAAGTTCTTTGAATAAGGAGTTAGCATTTAGCAGTTTCTCGTTGTTATTTTCCTCTGTCAAGTGAAAATTTTTCTCTACTTGATTAAAATAAAATGATTAGGAAGGAAATGAGACTGTGAAAGTAATTATTTCTTTTTTTCCTTTTTTCAATATGAAATTGAATTGGCAGGGGGAATTTTTAATAACAAAATGGAGAAAAAATGAGAAAATGTCGAGGGACAATAATCTGTCGGTGTGGAGTGGATTTTCTGAATATTTCAACGTATTTTCGGTTTAATTCATTTATTTTGATTTCAATAAACGGAATTTGGTAAATATGGAGAATAGGGGCCTTTCTTATAAAATTTAATTAATTATCAAAGTCAAATCTTCGGAAAAAAATATGGAATGCGCAAGCAGGATTTGAACCCACGACCCTCTGATTACATGTCAGGTGCTCTGACCACTGAGCTATTGCGAGTTCCTATACTTTCCTTCAAATTTTTGACCAAGATATATTACATCATTTTCGCCACCTCCCTTCCTGAGGTAATTTAAAGTAATTTTGAATTAATTTTATTTGGAAAGGCCGCTATACTACATATTTACCCGGAATTTCTCAACGGTCAAGACACAGCTCACTCCCCCTCCCTTCCCCTTGTCGGCTCTTAGAAATCACTGCGTCTTGAAGCAGTTATTGTCGAAAATATAATATATTTTAGTATAATATAATTTTTATTTTTCATTTTTTTTTCCTTGGACCTTGATAATTATTAGAGCGTTGTTCAATAAAATAAATTGTCGATAACTGAAGGGTAAATGGATAGATTTTTTGTGAAATAATTGAAATAGAAGTTGACAAAGCATTAGTTTTTTATATTAGAAGAAATAATAATAACAATGGAAAAAATAAAGAGCCCATGAAAAATTATCAAGAACCAAGGAGAAAAAATAAATTTTTATTTTTGGAGAGACAATGCCATGGATGTGTCTCACAGGAAAGAGCGGGGTTGGGGCTCTTTCTAATTCTGTATAATTCTTTGTTATCGCGGGAAATTCGAGTTGTATTTCTTTCAATAAATTTAACAATTAGTATTTTTTAGAGGGAAAATCTCTGTTCTTCATCAGTCTACGGTTCTGATGATGTTGAGCTTTTTTCTCGAGTATTTGATAAGTGCGATTGCCTTTATTTTCTTAAATTAATTTATTCATTAGTATTTATAAGGGGGGGAATATATATATATATATATCTCTGTCCTTCATCAGTGTAAATAAATTTTCATTCTTGAAGAGACAATTCCATGGATGTGTCTCACAGGGAAGAGCGGGGTTGAGGCTCTTTCTAATTCTGTATTGTTCTTTGTTATCGCGGCAAATTCAAATTGTATTTCTTTTAATCAATTTAACAATTAGTATTTTTTAGAGGGAAAATCTCTGTTCTTCATCAGTCTACGGTTCTGATGATGTTGAGCTTTTTTCTCGAGTATTTGACAAGTGCAATTGCCTTTATTTTCTTATATTAATTTAATCATTAGTATTTTTGAGAGGGAAAGTCTCTGTTCTTTGTCAGTCTACGGTTCTGATGAAGTTGAGCTTTTTCCTCGAGTATTTGATAAGTGCAATTGCCTTTATTTTCTTAAATTAATTTAATCATTACTATTTTTGAGAGGGAAAGTCTCTGTTCTTCGTCAGTCTACGGTTCTGATGGAGTTGAGCTTTTTCCTCGAGAATTTGATAAGTGCAATTGCCTTCATTATCTTAAATTAATTTAATCATTAGTATTTATAAGGGGGGAGGAATATATATATATATATATATCTCTGTTCTTCATCAGTGTAAATAAATTTTCATTTTTAGAGAGACAATTTCATGGGTGTGTCTCACAGGAAGGAGCGGGGTTGGGGCTCTTTCTAATTCTGTATTGTTCTTTGTTATCGCGGGAAATTCAAGTTGTATTTCCTTTAATCAATTTAACAATTAGTATTTTTGAGAGGGAAAATCTCTGTTCTTCGTCAGTCTACGGTTCTGATGGAGTTGAGCTTTTTCCTCGAAGATTTGATAAGTGCAATTGCCTTTATTTTCTTAAATTAATTTAATCATTAGTATTTTTGAGAGGAAAAGTCTCTGTTCTTTGTCAGTCTACGGTTCTGATGGAGTTGAGCTTTTTCCTCGAAGATTTGATAAGTGCAATTGCCTTTATTTTCTTAAATTAATTTAATCATTAGTATTTTTGAGAGGAAAAGTCTCTGTTCTTTGTCAGTCTACGGTTCTGATGGAGTTGAGCTTTTTCCTCGAGTATTTAATGAGTGCAATTGCCTTTATTTTCTTAAATCAATTTAATAATTAGTATTTTTGAGAGGGAAAGTCTCTGTTCTTTGTCAGTCTACGGTTCTGATGGAGTTGAGCTTTTTCCTCGCGTATTTGATAAGTGCAATTGCCTTTATTTTCTTAAATTAATTTAATCATTAGTATTTTTGAGAGGGAAAGTCTCTGTTCTTTGTCAGTCTACGGTTCTGATGGAGTTGAGCTTTTTCCTCGAGTATTTGATAAGTGCAATTGCCTTCATTTTCTTAAATTAATTTAATCATTAGTATTTTTGAGAGGGAAAGTCTCTGTTCTTTGTCAGTCTACGGTTCTGATGGAGTTGAGCTTTTTCCTCGAGTATTTGATAAGTGCAATTGCCTTCATTTTCTTAAATTAATTTAATCATTAGTATTTTTGAGAGGGAAAGTCTCTGTTCTTTGTCAGTCTACGGTTCTGATGGAGTTGAGCTTTTTCCTCGAGTATTTGATAAGTGCAATTGCCTTCATTTTCTTAAATTAATTTAATCATTAGTATTTTTGAGAGGGAAAGTCTCTGTTCTTTGTCAGTCTACGGTTCTGATGGAGTTGAGCTTTTTCCTCGAAGATTTGATAAGTGCAATTGCCTTTATTTTCTTAAATTAATTTAATCATTAGTATTTTTGAGAGGGAAAGTCTCTGTTCTTTGTCAGTCTACGGTTCTGATGGAGTTGAGCTTTTTCCTCGAAGATTTGATAAGTGCAATTGCCTTTATTTTCTTAAATTAATTTAATCATTAGTATTTTTGAGAGGGAAAGTCTCTGTTCTTTGTCAGTCTACGGTTCTGATGGAGTTGAGCTTTTTCCTCGAGTATTTGATAAGTGCAATTGCCTTCATTTTCTTAAATTAATTTAATCATTAGTATTTTTGAGAGGGAAAGTCTCTGTTCTTTGTCAGTCTACGGTTCTGATGGAGTTGAGCTTTTTCCTCGAAGATTTGATAAGTGCAATTGCCTTTATTTTCTTAAATTAATTTAATCATTAGTATTTTTGAGAGGAAAAGTCTCTGTTCTTTGTCAGTCTACGGTTCTGATGGAGTTGAGCTTTTTCCTCGAAAATTTGATGAGTGCAATTGCCTTTATTTTCTTAAATTAATTTAATCATTAGTATTTTTGAGAGGAAAAGTCTCTGTTCTTTGTCAGTCTACGGTTCTGATGGAGTTGAGCTTTTTCCTCGAGTATTTGATAAGTGCAATTGCCTTCATTTTCTTAAATTAATTTAATCATTAGTATTTTTGAGAGGGAAAGTCTCTGTTCTTTGTCAGTCTACGGTTCTGATGGAGTTGAGCTTTTTCCTCGAGTATTTGATGAGTGCAATTGCCTTTATTTTCTTAAATTAATTTAATCATTAGTATTTTTGAGAGGGAAAGTCTCTGTTCTTTGTCAGTCTACGGTTCTGATGGAGTTGAGCTTTTTCCTCGAGTATTTGATAAGTGCAATTGCCTTCATTTTCTTAAATTAATTTAATCATTAGTATTTTTGAGAGGGAAAGTCTCTGTTCTTTGTCAGTCTACGGTTCTGATGGAGTTGAGCTTTTTCCTCGAGTATTTGATGAGTGCAATTGCCTTTATTTTCTTAAATCAATTTAATCATTAGTATTTTTGAGAGGGAAAGTCTCTGTTCTTTGTCAGTCTACGGTTCTGATGGAGTTGAGCTTTTTCCTCGAGGATTTGATGAGTGCAATTGCCTTTATTTTCTTAAATTAATTTAATCATTAGTATTTTTGAGAGGGAAAGTCTCTGTTCTTTGTCAGTCTACGGTTCTGATGGAGTTGAGCTTTTTCCTCGAGTATTTAATGAGTGCAATTGCCTTTATTTTCTTAAATCAATTTAATCATTAGTATTTTTGAGAGGGAAAGTCTCTGTTCTTTGTCAGTCTACGGTTCTGATGGAGTTGAGCTTTTTCCTCGCGTATTTGATAAGTGCAATTGCCTTTATTTTCTTAAATTAATTTAATCATTAGTATTTTTGAGAGGGAAAGTCTCTGTTCTTTGTCAGTCTACGGTTCTGATGGAGTTGAGCTTTTTCCTCGAGGATTTGATGAGTGCAATTGCCTTTATTTTCTTAAATTAATTTAATCATTAGTATTTTTGAGAGGGAAAGTCTCTGTTCTTCGTCAGTCTACGGTTCTGATGGAGTTGAGCTTTTTCCTCGAGGATTTGATAAGTGCAATTGCCTTCATTATCTTAAATTAATTTAATCATTAGTATTTATAAGGGGGGAGGAATATATATATATATATATATCTCTGTTCTTCATCAGTGTAAATAAATTTTCATTTTTGGAGAGACAATTTCATGGGTGTGTCTCACAGGAAGGAGCGGGGTTGGGGCTCTTTCTAATTCTGTATTGTTCTTTGTTATCGGGGGAAATTCAAGTTGTATTTACTTTAATTAATTTAACAATTAGTATTTTTGAGAGGGAAAATCTCTGTTCTTTGTCAGTCTACGGTTCTGATGGAGTTGAGCTTTTTCCTCGAGTATTTGATGAGTGCAATTGCCTTTATTTTCTTAAATTAATTTAATCATTAGTATTTTTGAGAGGGAAAGTCTCTGTTCTTTGTCAGTCTACGGTTCTGATGGAGTTGAGCTTTTTCCTCGAAGATTTGATAAGTGCAATTGCCTTTATTTTCTTAAATCAATTTAATCATTAGTATTTTTGAGAGGGAAAGTCTCTGTTCTTTGTCAGTCTACGGTTCTGATGGAGTTGAGCTTTTTCCTCGAGTATTTGATGAGTGCAATTGCCTTTATTTTCTTAAATTAATATAATCATTAGTATTTTTGAGAGGGAAAGTCTCTGTTCTTTGTCAGTGTACGGTTCTGATGGAGTTGAGCTTTTTCCTCGAAGATTTGATAAGTGCAATTGCCTTTATTTTCTTAAATTAATTTAATCATTAGTATTTTTGAGAGGAAAAGTCTCTGTTCTTTGTCAGTCTACGGTTCTGATGGAGTTGAGCTTTTTCCTCGAGTATTTAATGAGTGCAATTGCCTTTATTTTCTTAAATCAATTTAATCATTAGTATTTTTGAGAGGGAAAGTCTCTGTTCTTTGTCAGTCTACGGTTCTGATGGAGTTGAGCTTTTTCCTCGAGTATTCAATGAGTGCAATTGCCTTTATTTTCTTAAATCAATTTAATCATTAGTATTTTTGAGAGGGAAAGTCTCTGTTCTTTGTCAGTCTACGGTTCTGATGGAGTTGAGCTTTTTCCTCGCGTATTTGATAAGTGCAATTGCCTTTATTTTCTTAAATTAATTTAATCATTAGTATTTTTGAGAGGGAAAGTCTCTGTTCTTTGTCAGTCTACGGTTCTGATGGAGTTGAGCTTTTTCCTCGAGTATTTGATGAGTGCAATTGCCTTTATTTTCTTAAATTAATTTAATCATTTTGTGGCAGTGTCCACTATTTGCAAACGAGAGGGAAGAAATGTTGAGAGATCTTAGAAAACTTAAATACCAATCACCATATTGCGCAGACGTATTCCTGGCCTCGACAAGCCCTATCGCTCTGAGAATTATACATCGTTTCTTAAAAAAATGTGATATTAAGATATAAGGGGGAAAAAAAAAAAAAAAAAAATTAAAAAAAAAAAAAAAAAACCTGTTAATAACTAGAAAAGAGAAAACATAGATCTAAGTTTATCCTTAAAACATGAAAAGGTATATCAAAGCGAGAAAATATAGATATGTAGATATGTAAATAACCCATGTGGGTTGATACTTAACAATAAAAAAAAAAAAAAAAAAAAAATTTAATCATTAGTATTTTTGAGAGGGAAAATCTCTGTTCTTCGTCAGTCTACGGTTCTGATGGAGTTGAGCTTTTTCCTCGAGTATTTAATGAGTGCAATTGCCTTTATTTTCTTAAATTAATTTAATCATTAGTATTTTTGAGAGGGAAAGTCTCTGTTCTTTGTCAGTCTACGGTTCTGATGGAGTTGAGCTTTTTCCTCGAGTATTTGATGAGTGCAATTGCCTTTATTTTCTTAAATTAATTTAATCATTAGTATTTTTGAGAGGGAAAGTCTCTGTTCTTTGTCAGTCTACGGTTCTGATGGAGTTGAGCTTTTTCCTCGAAGATTTGATAAGTGCAATTGCCTTTATTTTCTTAAATCAATTTAATCATTAGTATTTTTGAGAGGGAAAGTCTCTGTTCTTTGTCAGTCTACGGTTCTGATGGAGTTGAGCTTTTTCCTCGAGTATTTAATGAGTGCAATTGCCTTTATTTTCTTAAATCAATTTAATCATTAGTATTTTTGAGAGGGAAAGTCTCTGTTCTTTGTCAGTCTACGGTTCTGATGGAGTTGAGCTTTTTCCTCGCGTATTTGATAAGTGCAATTGCCTTTATTTTCTTAAATCAATTTAATCATTAGTATTTTTGAGAGGGAAAGTCTCTGTTCTTTGTCAGTCTACGGTTCTGATGGAGTTGAGCTTTTTCCTCGAGTATTTAATGAGTGCAATTGCCTTTATTTTCTTAAATCAATTTAATCATTAGTATTTTTGAGAGGGAAAGTCTCTGTTCTTTGTCAGTCTACGGTTCTGATGGAGTTGAGCTTTTTCCTCGCGTATTTGATAAGTGCAATTGCCTTTATTTTCTTAAATCAATTTAATCATTAGTATTTTTGAGAGGGAAAGTCTCTGTTCTTTGTCAGTCTACGGTTCTGATGGAGTTGAGCTTTTTCCTCGAGTATTTGATGAGTGCAATTGCCTTTATTTTCTTAAATTAATTTAATCATTAGTATTTTTGAGAGGGAAAGTCTCTGTTCTTTGTCAGTCTACGGTTCTGATGGAATTGAGCTTTTTCCTCGAAGATTTGATAAGTGCAATTGCCTTTATTTTCTTGAATTAATTTAATCATTAGTATTTTTGAGAGGAAAAGTCTCTGTTCTTTGTCAGTCTACGGTTCTGATGGAGTTGAGCTTTTTCCTCGAGTATTTAATGAGTGCAATTGCCTTTATTTTCTTAAATCAATTTAATCATTAGTATTTTTGAGAGGGAAAGTCTCTGTTCTTTGTCAGTCTACGGTTCTGATGGAGTTGAGCTTTTTCCTCGCGTATTTGATAAGTGCAATTGCCTTTATTTTCTTAAATCAATTTAATCATTAGTATTTTTGAGAGGGAAAGTCTCTGTTCTTTGTCAGTCTACGGTTCTGATGGAGTTGAGCTTTTTCCTCGAGTATTTAATGAGTGCAATTGCCTTTATTTTCTTAAATCAATTTAATCATTAGTATTTTTGAGAGGGAAAGTCTCTGTTCTTTGTCAGTCTACGGTTCTGATGGAGTTGAGCTTTTTCCTCGCGTATTTGATAAGTGCAATTGCCTTTATTTTCTTAAATTAATTTAATCATTAGTATTTTTGAGAGGGAAAGTCTCTGTTCTTTGTCAGTCTACGGTTCTGATGGAGTTGAGCTTTTTCCTCGAGTATTTGATAAGTGCAATTGCCTTCATTTTCTTAAATTAATTTAATAATTAGTATTTATAAGGGGGGAGGAATATATATATATATATATATATATATCTCTGTTCTTCATCAGTGTAAATAAATTTTCATTTTTGGAGAGACAATTTCATGGGTGTGTCTCACAGGAAGGAGCGGGGTTGGGGCTCTTTCTAATTCTGTATTGTTCTTTGTTATCGGGGGAAATTCAAGTTGTATTTACTTTAATTAATTTAACAATTAGTATTTTTGAGAGGGAAAATCTCTGTTCTTTGTCAGTCTACGGTTCTGATGGAGTTGAGCTTTTTCCTCGAGTATTTGATGAGTGCAATTGCCTTTATTTTCTTAAATTAATTTAATCATTAGTATTTTTGAGAGGGAAAGTCTCTGTTCTTTGTCAGTCTACGGTTCTGATGGAGTTGAGCTTTTTCCTCGAGTATTTGATGAGTGCAATTGCCTTTATTTTCTTAAATTAATTTAATCATTAGTATTTTTGAGAGGGAAAGTCTCTATTCTTTGTCAGTCTACGGTTCTGATGGAGTTGAGCTTTTTCCTCGAAGATTTGATAAGTGCAATTGCCTTTATTTTCTTAAATTAATTTAATCATTAGTATTTTTGAGAGGGAAAGTCTCTGTTCTTTGTCAGTCTACGGTTCTGATGGAGTTGAGCTTTTTCCTCGCGTATTTGATAAGTGCAATTGCCTTTATTTTCTTAAATCAATTTAATCATTAGTATTTTTGAGAGGGAAAGTCTCTGTTCTTTGTCAGTCTACGGTTCTGATGGAGTTGAGCTTTTTCCTCGAGTATTTAATGAGTGCAATTGCCTTTATTTTCTTGAATCAATTTAATCATTAGTATTTTTGAGAGGGAAAGTCTCTGTTCTTTGTCAGTCTACGGTTCTGATGGAGTTGAGCTTTTTCCTCGAGGATTTGATGAGTGCAATTGCCTTTATTTTCTTAAATTAATTTAATCATTAGTATTTTTGAGAGGGAAAGTCTCTGTTCTTTGTCAGTCTACGGTTCTGATGGAGTTGAGCTTTTTCCTCGAGTATTTGATGAGTGCAATTGCCTTTATTTTCTTAAATTAATTTAATCATTAGTATTTTTGAGAGGGAAAGTCTCTATTCTTTGTCAGTCTACGGTTCTGATGGAGTTGAGCTTTTTCCTCGAAGATTTGATAAGTGCAATTGCCTTTATTTTCTTAAATTAATTTAATCATTAGTATTTTTGAGAGGGAAAGTCTCTGTTCTTTGTCAGTCTACGGTTCTGATGGAGTTGAGCTTTTTCCTCGCGTATTTGATAAGTGCAATTGCCTTTATTTTCTTAAATCAATTTAATCATTAGTATTTTTGAGAGGGAAAGTCTCTGTTCTTTGTCAGTCTACGGTTCTGATGGAGTTGAGCTTTTTCCTCGAGTATTTAATGAGTGCAATTGCCTTTATTTTCTTGAATCAATTTAATCATTAGTATTTTTGAGAGGGAAAGTCTCTGTTCTTTGTCAGTCTACGGTTCTGATGGAGTTGAGCTTTTTCCTCGAGGATTTGATGAGTGCAATTGCCTTTATTTTCTTAAATTAATTTAATCATTAGTATTTTTGAGAGGGAAAGTCTCTGTTCTTTGTCAGTCTACGGTTCTGATGGAGTTGAGCTTTTTCCTCGCGTATTTGATAAGTGCAATTGCCTTTATTTTCTTAAATTAATTTAATCATTAGTATTTTTGAGAGGGAAAGTCTCTGTTCTTTGTCAGTCTACGGTTCTGATGGAGTTGAGCTTTTTCCTCGAGTATTTGATAAGTGCAATTGCCTTCATTTTCTTAAATTAATTTAATAATTAGTATTTATAAGGGGGGAGGAATATATATATATATATATATATATATATATATATATATATATATCTCTGTTCTTCATCAGTGTAAATAAATTTTCATTTTTGGAGAGACAATTTCATGGGTGTGTCTCACAGGAAGGAGCGGGGTTGGGGCTCTTTCTAATTCTGTATTGTTCTTTGTTATCGGGGGAAATTCAAGTTGTATTTACTTTAATTAATTTAACAATTAGTATTTTTGAGAGGGAAAATCTCTGTTCTTTGTCAGTCTACGGTTCTGATGGAGTTGAGCTTTTTCCTCGAGTATTTGATGAGTGCAATTGCCTTTATTTTCTTAAATTAATTTAATCATTAGTATTTTTGAGAGGGAAAGTCTCTGTTCTTTGTCAGTGTACGGTTCTGATGGAGTTGAGCTTTTTCCTCGAGTATTTAATGAGTGCAATTGCCTTTATTTTCTTAAATCAATTTAATCATTAGTATTTTTGAGAGGGAAAGTCTCTGTTCTTTGTCAGTCTACGGTTCTGATGGAGTTGAGCTTTTTCCTCGAGTATTTGATGAGTGCAATTGCCTTTATTTTCTTAAATCAATTTAATCATTAGTATTTTTGAGAGGGAAAGTCTCTGTTCTTTGTCAGTCTACGGTTCTGATGGAGTTGAGCTTTTTCCTCGAGTATTTGATGAGTGCAATTGCCTTTATTTTCTTAAATCAATTTAATCATTAGTATTTTTGAGAGGGAAAGTCTCTGTTCTTTGTCAGTCTACGGTTCTGATGGAGTTGAGCTTTTTCCTCGAAGATTTGATAAGTGCAATTGCCTTTATTTTCTTAAATTAATTTAATCATTAGTGTTTTTGAGAGGAAAAGTCTCTGTTCTTTGTCAGTTTACGGTTCTGATGGAGTTGAGCTTTTTCCTCGCGTATTTGATAAGTGCAATTGCCTTTATTTTCTTAAATCAATTTAATCATTAGTATTTTTGAGAGGAAAAGTCTCTGTTCTTTGTCAGTCTACGGTTCTGATGGAGTTGAGCTTTTTCCTCGAGTATTTAATGAGTGCAATTGCCTTTATTTTCTTAAATCAATTTAATCATTAGTATTTTTGAGAGGGAAAGTCTCTGTTCTTTGTCAGTCTACGGTTCTGATGGAGTTGAGCTTTTTCCTCGAGTATTTAATGAGTGCAATTGCCTTTATTTTCTTAAATCAATTTAATCATTAGTATTTTTGAGAGGGAAAGTCTCTGTTCTTTGTCAGTCTACGGTTCTGATGGAGTTGAGCTTTTTCCTCGAGGATTTGATGAGTGCAATTGCCTTTATTTTCTTAAATCAATTTAATCATTAGTATTTTTGAGAGGGAAAGTCTCTGTTCTTTGTCAGTCTACGGTTCTGATGGAGTTGAGCTTTTTCCTCGCGTATTTGATAAGTGCAATTGCCTTTATTTTCTTAAATCAATTTAATCATTAGTATTTTTGAGAGGGAAAGTCTCTGTTCTTTGTCAGTCTACGGTTCTGATGGAGTTGAGCTTTTTCCTCGAGTATTTGATAAGTGCAATTGCCTTCATTTTCTTAAATTAATTTAATAATTAGTATTTATAAGGGGGAAGGAATATATATATATATATATATATATATATATATATATATATATATATATATCTCTGTTCTTCATCAGTGTAAATAAATTTTCATTTTTGGAGAGACAATTTCATGGGTGTGTCTCACAGGAAGGAGCGGGGTTGGGGCTCTTTCTAATTCTGTATTGTTCTTTGTTATCGGGGGAAATTCAAGTTGTATTTACTTTAATTAATTTAACAATTAGTATTTTTGAGAGGGAAAATCTCTGTTCTTTGTCAGTCTACGGTTCTGATGGAGTTGAGCTTTTTCCTCGAGTATTTGATGAGTGCAATTGCCTTTATTTTCTTAAATTAATTTAATCATTAGTATTTTTGAGAGGGAAAGTCTCTGTTCTTTGTCAGTCTACGGTTCTGATGGAGTTGAGCTTTTTCCTCGAAGATTTGATAAGTGCAATTGCCTTTATTTTCTTAAATCAATTTAATCATTAGTATTTTTGAGAGGGAAAGTCTCTGTTCTTTGTCAGTCTACGGTTCTGATGGAGTTGAGCTTTTTCCTCGAGTATTTAATGAGTGCAATTGCCTTTATTTTCTTAAATTAATTTAATCATTAGTATTTTTGAGAGGGAAAGTCTCTGTTCTTTGTCAGTCTACGGTTCTGATGGAGTTGAGCTTTTTCCTCGAAGATTTGATAAGTGCAATTGCCTTTATTTTCTTAAATCAATTTAATCATTAGTATTTTTGAGAGGGAAAGTCTCTGTTCTTTGTCAGTCTACGGTTCTGATGGAGTTGAGCTTTTTCCTCGAGTATTTGATAAGTGCAATTGCCTTCATTTTCTTAAATTAATTTAATAATTAGTATTTATAAGGGGGGAGGAATATATATATATATATATATATATATATATATATATATATATATATATCTCTGTTCTTCATCAGTGTAAATAAATTTTCATTTTTGGAGAGACAATTTCATGGGTGTGTCTCACAGGAAGGAGCGGGGTTGGGGCTCTTTCTAATTCTGTATTGTTCTTTGTTATCGGGGGAAATTCAAGTTGTATTTACTTTAATTAATTTAACAATTAGTATTTTTGAGAGGGAAAATCTCTGTTCTTTGTCAGTCTACGGTTCTGATGGAGTTGAGCTTTTTCCTCGAGTATTTGATGAGTGCAATTGCCTTTATTTTCTTAAATCAATTTAATCATTAGTATTTTTGAGAGGGAAAGTCTCTGTTCTTTGTCAGTCTACGGTTCTGATGGAGTTGAGCTTTTTCCTCGCGTATTTGATAAGTGCAATTGCCTTTATTTTCTTAAATTAATTTAATCATTAGTATTTTTGAGAGGGAAAGTCTCTGTTCTTTGTCAGTCTACGGTTCTGATGGAGTTGAGCTTTTTCCTCGAGTATTTGATAAGTGCAATTGCCTTCATTTTCTTAAATTAATTTAATAATTAGTATTTATAAGGGGGGAGGAATATATATATATATATATATATATATATATATATATCTCTGTTCTTCATCAGTGTAAATAAATTTTCATTTTTGGAGAGACAATTTCATGGGTGTGTCTCACAGGAAGGAGCGGGGTTGGGGCTCTTTCTAATTCTGTATTGTTCTTTGTTATCGGGGGAAATTCAAGTTGTATTTACTTTAATTAATTTAACAATTAGTATTTTTGAGAGGGAAAATCTCTGTTCTTTGTCAGTCTACGGTTCTGATGGAGTTGAGCTTTTTCCTCGAGTATTTGATGAGTGCAATTGCCTTTATTTTCTTAAATTAATTTAATCATTAGCATTTTTGAGAGGGAAAG
This sequence comes from Aleiodes leptofemur, assembly GCA_963942555.1. Classification (NCBI taxonomy): domain Eukaryota; kingdom Metazoa; phylum Arthropoda; class Insecta; order Hymenoptera; family Braconidae; genus Aleiodes; species Aleiodes leptofemur. Next base: position 1,690,084 of record OZ012611.1, read on the forward strand.
TCTCTGTTCTTTGTCAGTCTACGGTTCTGATGGAGTTGAGCTTTTTCCTCGAAGATTTGATAAGTGCAATTGCCTTTATTTTCTTAAATTAATTTAATCATTAGTATTTTTGAGAGGAAAAGTCTCTGTTCTTTGTCAGTCTACGGTTCTGATGGAGTTGAGCTTTTTCCTCGAGTATTTAATGAGTGCAATTGCCTTTATTTTCTTAAATCAATTTAATCATTAGTATTTTTGAGAGGGAAAGTCTCTGTTCTTTGTCAGTCTACGGTTCTGATGGAGTTGAGCTTTTTCCTCGAGTATTTAATGAGTGCAATTGCCTTTATTTTCTTAAATCAATTTAATCATTAGTATTTTTGAGAGGGAAAGTCTCTGTTCTTTGTCAGTCTACGGTTCTGATGGAGTTGAGCTTTTTCCTCGAGTATTTAATGAGTGCAATTGCCTTTATTTTCTTAAATCAATTTAATCATTAGTATTTTTGAGAGGGAAAGTCTCTGTTCTTTGTCAGTCTACGGTTCTGATGGAGTTGAGCTTTTTCCTCGAGGATTTGATGAGTGCAATTGCCTTTATTTTCTTAAATCAATTTAATCATTAGTATTTTTGAGAGGGAAAGTCTCTGTTCTTCGTCAGTCTACGGTTCTGATGGAGTTGAGCTTTTTCCTCGCGTATTTGATAAGTGCAATTGCCATTATTTTCTTAAATCAATTTAATCATTAGTATTTTTGAGAGGAAAAGTCTCTGTTCTTTGTCAGTCTACGGTTCTGATGGAGTTGAGCTTTTTCCTCGAGTATTTAATGAGTGCAATTGCCTTTATTTTCTTAAATCAATTTAATCATTAGTATTTTTGAGAGGGAAAGTCTCTGTTCTTTGTCAGTCTACGGTTCTGATGGAGTTGAGCTTTTTCCTCGAGTATTTAATGAGTGCAATTGCCTTTATTTTCTTGAATCAATTCAATCATTAGTATTTTTGAGAGGGAAAGTCTCTGTTCTTTGTCAGTCTACGGTTCTGATGGAGTTGAGCTTTTTCCTCGAGGATTTGATGAGTGCAATTGCCTTTATTTTCTTAAATTAATTTAATCATTAGTATTTTTGAGAGGGAAAGTCTCTGTTCTTTGTCAGTCTACGGTTCTGATGGAGTTGAGCTTTTTCCTCGCGTATTTGATAAGTGCAATTGCCTTTATTTTCTTAAATTAATTTAATCATTAGTATTTTTGAGAGGGAAAGTCTCTGTTCTTTGTCAGTCTACGGTTCTGATGGAGTTGAGCTTTTTCCTCGAGTATTTGATAAGTGCAATTGCCTTCATTTTCTTAAATTAATTTAATAATTAGTATTTATAAGGGGGGAGGAATATATATATATATATATATATATATATATATATATATATATATATATATATATCTCTGTTCTTCATCAGTGTAAATAAATTTTCATTTTTGGAGAGACAATTTCATGGGTGTGTCTCACAGGAAGGAGCGGGGTTGGGGCTCTTTCTAATTCTGTATTGTTCTTTGTTATCGGGGGAAATTCAAGTTGTATTTACTTTAATTAATTTAACAATCAGTATTTTTGAGAGGGAAAGTCTCTGTTCTTTGTCAGTCTACGGTTCTGATGGAGTTGAGCTTTTTCCTCGAAGATTTAATAAGTGCAATTGCCTTTATTTTCTTAAATCAATTTAATCATTAGTATTTTTGAGAGGGAAAGTCTCTGTTCTTTGTCAGTCTACGGTTCTGATGGAGTTGAGCTTTTTCCTCGAGTATTTAATGAGTGCAATTGCCTTTATTTTCTTAAATCAATTTAATCATTAGTATTTTTGAGAGGGAAAGTCTCTGTTCTTTGTCAGTCTACGGTTCTGATGGAGTTGAGCTTTTTCCTCGAGTATTTAATGAGTGCAATTGCCTTTATTTTCTTAAATCAATTTAATCATTAGTATTTTTGAGAGGGAAAGTCTCTGTTCTTTGTCAGTCTACGGTTCTGATGGAGTTGAGCTTTTTCCTCGCGTATTTGATAAGTGCAATTGCCTTCATTTTCTTAAATTAATTTAATCATTAGTATTTTTGAGAGGGAAAGTCTCTGTTCTTTGTCAGTCTACGGTTCTGATGGAGTTGAGCTTTTTCCTCGAGTATTTGATAAGTGCAATTGCCTTCATTTTCTTAAATTAATTTAATAATTAGTATTTATAAGGGAGGAGGAATATATATATATATATATATATATATATATATATATCTCTGTTCTTCATCAGTGTAAATAAATTTTCATTTTTGGAGAGACAATTTCATGGGTGTGTCTCACAGGAAGGAGCGGGGTTGGGGCTCTTTCTAATTCTGTATTGTTCTTTGTTATCGGGGGAAATTCAAGTTGTATTTACTTTAATTAATTTAACAATTAGTATTTTTGAGAGGGAAAATCTCTGTTCTTTGTCAGTCTACGGTTCTGATGGAGTTGAGCTTTTTCCTCGAGTATTTGATGAGTGCAATTGCCTTTATTTTCTTAAATTAATTTAATCATTAGTATTTTTGAGAGGGAAAGTCTCTGTTCTTTGTCAGTCTACGGTTCTGATGGAGTTGAGCTTTTTCCTCGAAGATTTGATAAGTGCAATTGCCTTTATTTTCTTAAATCAATTTAATCATTAGTATTTTTGAGAGGGAAAGTCTCTGTTCTTTGTCAGTCTACGGTTCTGATGGAGTTGAGCTTTTTCCTCGAGTATTTGATGAGTGCAATTGCCTTTATTTTCTTAAATTAATTTAATCATTAGTATTTTTGAGAGGGAAAGTCTCTATTCTTTGTCAGTCTACGGTTCTGATGGAGTTGAGCTTTTTCCTCGAAGATTTGATAAGTGCAATTGCCTTTATTTTCTTAAATTAATTTAATCATTAGTATTTTTGAGAGGAAAAGTCTCTGTTCTTTGTCAGTCTACGGTTCTGATGGAGTTGAGCTTTTTCCTCGAGTATTTAATGAGTGCAATTGCCTTTATTTTCTTAAATCAATTTAATCATTAGTATTTTTGAGAGGGAAAGTCTCTGTTCTTTGTCAGTCTACGGTTCTGATGGAGTTGAGCTTTTTCCTCGCGTATTTGATAAGTGCAATTGCCTTTATTTTCTTAAATTAATTTAATCATTAGTATTTTTGAGAGGGAAAGTCTCTGTTCTTTGTCAGTCTACGGTTCTGATGGAGTTGAGCTTTTTCCTCGAGTATTTAATGAGTGCAATTGCCTTTATTTTCTTGAATCAATTTAATCATTAGTATTTTTGAGAGGGAAAGTCTCTGTTCTTTGTCAGTCTACGGTTCTGATGGAGTTGAGCTTTTTCCTCGAGGATTTGATGAGTGCAATTGCCTTTATTTTCTTAAATTAATTTAATCATTAGTATTTTTGAGAGGGAAAGTCTCTGTTCTTTGTCAGTCTACGGTTCTGATGGAGTTGAGCTTTTTCCTCGCGTATTTGATAAGTGCAATTGCCTTTATTTTCTTAAATTAATTTAATCATTAGTATTTTTGAGAGGGAAAGTCTCTGTTCTTTGTCAGTCTACGGTTCTGATGGAGTTGAGCTTTTTCCTCGAGTATTTGATAAGTGCAATTGCCTTCATTTTCTTAAATTAATTTAATAATTAGTATTTATAAGGGGGGAGGAATATATATATATATATATATATATATATATATATATATATATATATATCTCTGTTCTTCATCAGTGTAAATAAATTTTCATTTTTGGAGAGACAATTTCATGGGTGTGTCTCACAGGAAGGAGCGGGGTTGGGGCTCTTTCTAATTCTGTATTGTTCTTTGTTATCGGGGGAAATTCAAGTTGTATTTACTTTAATTAATTTAACAATTAGTATTTTTGAGAGGGAAAATCTCTGTTCTTTGTCAGTCTACGGTTCTGATGGAGTTGAGCTTTTTCCTCGAGTATTTGATGAGTGCAATTGCCTTTATTTTCTTAAATTAATTTAATCATTAGTATTTTTGAGAGGGAAAGTCTCTGTTCTTTGTCAGTCTACGGTTCTGATGGAGTTGAGCTTTTTCCTCGAAGATTTGATAAGTGCAATTGCCTTTATTTTCTTAAATCAATTTAATCATTAGTATTTTTGAGAGGAAAAGTCTCTGTTCTTTGTCAGTCTACGGTTCTGATGGAGTTGAGCTTTTTCCTCGAGTATTTAATGAGTGCAATTGCCTTTATTTTCTTAAATCAATTTAATCATTAGTATTTTTGAGAGGGAAAGTCTCTGTTCTTTGTCAGTCTACGGTTCTGATGGAGTTGAGCTTTTTCCTCGAAGATTTGATAAGTGCAATTGCCTTTATTTTCTTAAATCAATTTAATCATTAGTATTTTTGAGAGGGAAAGTCTCTGTTCTTTGTCAGTCTACGGTTCTGATGGAGTTGAGCTTTTTCCTCGCGTATTTGATAAGTGCAATTGCCTTTATTTTCTTAAATTAATTTAATCATTAGTATTTTTGAGAGGGAAAGTCTCTGTTCTTTGTCAGTCTACGGTTCTGATGGAGTTGAGCTTTTTCCTCGAGTATTTAATGAGTGCAATTGCCTTTATTTTCTTGAATCAATTTAATCATTAGTATTTTTGAGAGGGAAAGTCTCTGTTCTTTGTCAGTCTACGGTTCTGATGGAGTTGAGCTTTTTCCTCGAGGATTTGATGAGTGCAATTGCCTTTATTTTCTTAAATTAATTTAATCATTAGTATTTTTGAGAGGGAAAGTCTCTGTTCTTTGTCAGTCTACGGTTCTGATGGAGTTGAGCTTTTTCCTCGCGTATTTGATAAGTGCAATTGCCTTTATTTTCTTAAATTAATTTAATCATTAGTATTTTTGAGAGGGAAAGTCTCTGTTCTTTGTCAGTCTACGGTTCTGATGGAGTTGAGCTTTTTCCTCGAGTATTTGATAAGTGCAATTGCCTTCATTTTCTTAAATTAATTTAATAATTAGTATTTATAAGGGGGGAGGAATATATATATATATATATATATATATATATATATATATATATATATATCTCTGTTCTTCATCAGTGTAAATAAATTTTCATTTTTGGAGAGACAATTTCATGGGTGTGTCTCACAGGAAGGAGCGGGGTTGGGGCTCTTTCTAATTCTGTATTGTTCTTTGTTATCGGGGGAAATTCAAGTTGTATTTACTTTAATTAATTTAACAATTAGTATTTTTGAGAGGGAAAATCTCTGTTCTTTGTCAGTCTACGGTTCTGATGGAGTTGAGCTTTTTCCTCGAGTATTTGATGAGTGCAATTGCCTTTATTTTCTTAAATTAATTTAATCATTAGTATTTTTGAGAGGGAAAGTCTCTGTTCTTTGTCAGTCTACGGTTCTGATGGAGTTGAGCTTTTTCCTCGAAGATTTGATAAGTGCAATTGCCTTTATTTTCTTAAATCAATTTAATCATTAGTATTTTTGAGAGGGAAAGTCTCTGTTCTTTGTCAGTCTACGGTTCTGATGGAGTTGAGCTTTTTCCTCGAGGATTTGATGAGTGCAATTGCCTTTATTTTCTTAAATCAATTTAATCATTAGTATTTTTGAGAGGGAAAGTCTCTGTTCTTTGTCAGTCTACGGTTCTGATGGAGTTGAGCTTTTTCCTCGCGTATTTGATAAGTGCAATTGCCTTTATTTTCTTAAATCAATTTAATCATTAGTATTTTTGAGAGGAAAAGTCTCTGTTCTTTGTCAGTCTACGGTTCTGATGGAGTTGAGCTTTTTCCTCGAGTATTTAATGAGTGCAATTGCCTTTATTTTCTTAAATCAATTTAATCATTAGTATTTTTGAGAGGGAAAGTCTCTGTTCTTTGTCAGTCTACGGTTCTGATGGAGTCTAGCTTTTTCCTCGAAGATTTGATAAGTGCAATTGCCTTTATTTTCTTAAATTAATTTAATCATTAGTATTTTTGAGAGGAAAAGTCTCTGTTCTTTGTCAGTCTACGGTTCTGATGGAGTTGAGCTTTTTCCTCGCGTATTTGATAAGTGCAATTGCCTTTATTTTCTTAAATTAATTTAATCATTAGTATTTTTGAGAGGGAAAGTCTCTGTTCTTTGTCAGTCTACGGTTCTGATGGAGTTGAGCTTTTTCCTCGAGTATTTGATAAGTGCAATTGCCTTCATTTTCTTAAATTAATTTAATAATTAGTATTTATAAGGGGGGAGGAATATATATATATATATATATATATATATATATATATATATATATCTCTGTTCTTCATCAGTGTAAATAAATTTTCATTTTTGGAGAGACAATTTCATGGGTGTGTCTCACAGGAAGGAGCGGGGTTGGGGCTCTTTCTAATTCTGTATTGTTCTTTGTTATCGGGGGAAATTCAAGTTGTATTTACTTTAATTGATTTAACAATTAGTATTTTTGAGAGGGAAAATCTCTGTTCTTTGTCAGTCTACGGTTCTGATGGAGTTGAGCTTTTTCCTCGAGTATTTGATGAGTGCAATTGCCTTTATTTTCTTAAATTAATTTAATCATTAGTATTTTTGAGAGGGAAAGTCTCTGTTCTTTGTCAGTCTACGGTTCTGATGGAGTTGAGCTTTTTCCTCGAAGATTTGATAAGTGCAATTGCCTTTATTTTCTTAAATTAATTTAATCATTAGTATTTTTGAGAGGAAAAGTCTCTGTTCTTTGTCAGTCTACGGTTCTGATGGAGTTGAGCTTTTTCCTCGAGTATTTAATGAGTGCAATTGCCTTTATTTTCTTAAATCAATTTAATCATTAGTATTTTTGAGAGGGAAAGTCTCTGTTCTTTGTCAGTCTACGGTTCTGATGGAGTTGAGCTTTTTCCTCGAGTATTTAATGAGTGCAATTGCCTTTATTTTCTTAAATCAATTTAATCATTAGTATTTTTGAGAGGGAAAGTCTCTGTTCTTTGTCAGTCTACGGTTCTGATGGAGTTGAGCTTTTTCCTCGAGTATTTAATGAGTGCAATTGCCTTTATTTTCTTAAATCAATTTAATCATTAGTATTTTTGAGAGGGAAAGTCTCTGTTCTTTGTCAGTCTACGGTTCTGATGGAGTTGAGCTTTTTCCTCGAGGATTTGATGAGTGCAATTGCCTTTATTTTCTTAAATCAATTTAATCATTAGTATTTTTGAGAGGGAAAGTCTCTGTTCTTTGTCAGTCTACGGTTCTGATGGAGTTGAGCTTTTTCCTCGAGTATTTAATGAGTGCAATTGCCTTTATTTTCTTGAATCAATTTAATCATTAGTATTTTTGAGAGGGAAAGTCTCTGTTCTTTGTCAGTCTACGGTTCTGATGGAGTTGAGCTTTTTCCTCGAGGATTTGATGAGTGCAATTGCCTTTATTTTCTTAAATTAATTTAATCATTAGTATTTTTGAGAGGGAAAGTCTCTGTTCTTTGTCAGTCTACGGTTCTGATGGAGTTGAGCTTTTTCCTCGCGTATTTGATAAGTGCAATTGCCTTTATTTTCTTAAATTAATTTAATCATTAGTATTTTTGAGAGGGAAAGTCTCTGTTCTTTGTCAGTCTACGGTTCTGATGGAGTTGAGCTTTTTCCTCGAGTATTTGATAAGTGCAATTGCCTTCATTTTCTTAAATTAATTTAATAATTAGTATTTATAAGGGGGGAGGAATATATATATATATATATATATATATATATATATATCTCTGTTCTTCATCAGTGTAAATAAATTTTCATTTTTGGAGAGACAATTTCATGGGTGTGTCTCACAGGAAGGAGCGGGGTTGGGGCTCTTTCTAATTCTGTATTGTTCTTTGTTATCGGGGGAAATTCAAGTTGTATTTACTTTAATTAATTTAACAATTAGTATTTTTGAGAGGGAAAATCTCTGTTCTTTGTCAGTCTACGGTTCTGATGGAGTTGAGCTCTTTCCTCGAGTATTTGATGAGTGCAATTGCCTTTATTTTCTTAAATTAATTTAATCATTAGTATTTTTGAGAGGGAAAGTCTCTGTTCTTTGTCAGTCTACGGTTCTGATGGAGTTGAGCTTTTTCCTCGAAGATTTGATAAGTGCAATTGCCTTTATTTTCTTAAATCAATTTAATCATTAGTATTTTTGAGAGGGAAAGTCTCTGTTCTTTGTCAGTCTACGGTTCTGATGGAGTTGAGCTTTTTCCTCGAGTATTTGATGAGTGCAATTGCCTTTATTTTCTTAAATTAATTTAATCATTAGTATTTTTGAGAGGGAAAGTCTCTGTTCTTTGTCAGTCTACGGTTCTGATGGAGTTGAGCTTTTTCCTCGAAGATTTGATAAGTGCAATTGCCTTTATTTTCTTAAATTAATTTAATCATTAGTATTTTTGAGAGGGAAAGTCTCTGTTCTTTGTCAGTCTACGGTTCTGATGGAGTTGAGCTTTTTCCTCGAGTATTTAATGAGTGCAATTGCCTTTATTTTCTTAAATCAATTAAATCATTAGTATTTTTGAGAGGGAAAGTCTCTGTTCTTTGTCAGTCTACGGTTCTGATGGAGTTGAGCTTTTTCCTCGAGTATTTAATGAGTGCAATTGCCTTTATTTTCTTAAATCAATTTAATCATTAGTATTTTTGAGAGGGAAAGTCTCTGTTCTTTGTCAGTCTACGGTTCTGATGGAGTTGAGCTTTTTCCTCGAGGATTTGATGAGTGCAATTGCCTTTATTTTCTTAAATCAATTTAATCATTAGTATTTTTGAGAGGGAAAGTCTCTGTTCTTTGTCAGTCTACGGTTCTGATGGAGTTGAGCTTTTTCCTCGCGTATTTGATAAGTGCAATTGCCTTTATTTTCTTAAATTAATTTAATCATTAGTATTTTTGAGAGGGAAAGTCTCTGTTCTTTGTCAGTCTACGGTTCTGATGGAGTTGAGCTTTTTCCTCGAGTATTTAATGAGTGCAATTGCCTTTATTTTCTTAAATCAATTTAATCATTAGTATTTTTGAGAGGGAAAGTCTCTGTTCTTTGTCAGTCTACGGTTCTGATGGAGTTGAGCTTTTTCCTCGCGTATTTGATAAGTGCAATTGCCTTTATTTTCTTAAATTAATTTAATCATTAGTATTTTTGAGAGGGAAAGTCTCTGTTCTTTGTCAGTGTACGGTTCTGATGGAGTTGAGCTTTTTCCTCGAAGATTTGATAAGTGCAATTGCCTTTATTTTCTTAAATTAATTTAATCATTAGTATTTTTGAGAGGAAAAGTCTCTGTTCTTTGTCAGTCTACGGTTCTGATGGAGTTGAGCTTTTTCCTCGAGTATTTGATGAGTGCAATTGCCTTTATTTTCTTAAATTAATTTAATCATTAGTATTTTTGAGAGGGAAAGTCTCTGTTCTTTGTCAGTCTACGGTTCTGATGGAGTTGAGCCTTTATTTTCTTAAATCAATTTAATCATTAGTATTTTTGAGAGGGAAAGTCTCTGTTCTTTGTCAGTCTACGGTTCTGATGGAGTTGAGCTTTTTCCTCGAGTATTTGATAAGTGCAATTGCCTTCATTTTCTTAAATTAATTTAATAATTAGTATTTATAAGGGAGGAGGAATATATATATATATATATATATATATATATATATATATCTCTGTTCTTCATCAGTGTAAATAAATTTTCATTTTTGGAGAGACAATTTCATGGGTGTGTCTCACAGGAAGGAGCGGGGTTGGGGCTCTTTCTAATTCTGTATTGTTCTTTGTTATCGGGGGAAATTCAAGTTGTATTTACTTTAATTAATTTAACAATTAGTATTTTTGAGAGGGAAAATCTCTGTTCTTTGTCAGTCTACGGTTCTGATGGAGTTGAGCTTTTTCCTCGAGTATTTGATGAGTGCAATTGCCTTTATTTTCTTAAATTAATTTAATCATTAGTATTTTTGAGAGGGAAAGTCTCTGTTCTTTGTCAGTCTACGGTTCTGATGGAGTTGAGCTTTTTCCTCGAAGATTTGATAAGTGCAATTGCCTTTATTTTCTTAAATCAATTTAATCATTAGTATTTTTGAGAGGGAAAGTCTCTGTTCTTTGTCAGTCTACGGTTCTGATGGAGTTGAGCTTTTTCCTCGAGTATTTGATGAGTGCAATTGCCTTTATTTTCTTAAATTAATTTAATCATTAGTATTTTTGAGAGGGAAAGTCTCTATTCTTTGTCAGTCTACGGTTCTGATGGAGTTGAGCTTTTTCCTCGAAGATTTGATAAGTGCAATTGCCTTTATTTTCTTAAATTAATTTAATCATTAGTATTTTTGAGAGGAAAAGTCTCTGTTCTTTGTCAGTCTACGGTTCTGATGGAGTTGAGCTTTTTCCTCGAGTATTTAATGAGTGCAATTGCCTTTATTTTCTTAAATCAATTTAATCATTAGTATTTTTGAGAGGGAAAGTCTCTGTTCTTTGTCAGTCTACGGTTCTGATGGAGTTGAGCTTTTTCCTCGCGTATTTGATAAGTGCAATTGCCTTTATTTTCTTAAATTAATTTAATCATTAGTATTTTTGAGAGGGAAAGTCTCTGTTCTTTGTCAGTCTACGGTTCTGATGGAGTTGAGCTTTTTCCTCGAGTATTTAATGAGTGCAATTGCCTTTATTTTCTTGAATCAATTTAATCATTAGTATTTTTGAGAGGGAAAGTCTCTGTTCTTTGTCAGTCTACGGTTCTGATGGAGTTGAGCTTTTTCCTCGAGGATTTGATGAGTGCAATTGCCTTTATTTTCTTAAATTAATTTAATCATTAGTATTTTTGAGAGGGAAAGTCTCTGTTCTTTGTCAGTCTACGGTTCTGATGGAGTTGAGCTTTTTCCTCGCGTATTTGATAAGTGCAATTGCCTTTATTTTCTTAAATTAATTTAATCATTAGTATTTTTGAGAGGGAAAGTCTCTGTTCTTTGTCAGTCTACGGTTCTGATGGAGTTGAGCTTTTTCCTCGAGTATTTGATAAGTGCAATTGCCTTCATTTTCTTAAATTAATTTAATAATTAGTATTTATAAGGGGGGAGGAATATATATATATATATATATATATATATATATATATATATATATATCTCTGTTCTTCATCAGTGTAAATAAATTTTCATTTTTGGAGAGACAATTTCATGGGTGTGTCTCACAGGAAGGAGCGGGGTTGGGGCTCTTTCTAATTCTGTATTGTTCTTTGTTATCGGGGGAAATTCAAGTTGTATTTACTTTAATTAATTTAACAATTAGTATTTTTGAGAGGGAAAATCTCTGTTCTTTGTCAGTCTACGGTTCTGATGGAGTTGAGCTTTTTCCTCGAGTATTTGATGAGTGCAATTGCCTTTATTTTCTTAAATTAATTTAATCATTAGTATTTTTGAGAGGGAAAGTCTCTGTTCTTTGTCAGTCTACGGTTCTGATGGAGTTGAGCTTTTTCCTCGAAGATTTGATAAGTGCAATTGCCTTTATTTTCTTAAATCAATTTAATCATTAGTATTTTTGAGAGGAAAAGTCTCTGTTCTTTGTCAGTCTACGGTTCTGATGGAGTTGAGCTTTTTCCTCGAGTATTTAATGAGTGCAATTGCCTTTATTTTCTTAAATCAATTTAATCATTAGTATTTTTGAGAGGGAAAGTCTCTGTTCTTTGTCAGTCTACGGTTCTGATGGAGTTGAGCTTTTTCCTCGAGTATTTAATGAGTGCAATTGCCTTTATTTTCTTAAATCAATTTAATCATTAGTATTTTTGAGAGGGAAAGTCTCTGTTCTTTGTCAGTCTACGGTTCTGATGGAGTTGAGCTTTTTCCTCGAGGATTTGATGAGTGCAATTGCCTTTATTTTCTTAAATCAATTTAATCATTAGTATTTTTGAGAGGGAAAGTCTCTGTTCTTTGTCAGTCTACGGTTCTGATGGAGTTGAGCTTTTTCCTCGCGTATTTGATAAGTGCAATTGCCTTTATTTTCTTAAATCAATTTAATCATTAGTATTTTTGAGAGGAAAAGTCTCTGTTCTTTGTCAGTCTACGGTTCTGATGGAGTTGAGCTTTTTCCTCGAGTATTTAATGAGTGCAATTGCCTTTATTTTCTTAAATCAATTTAATCATTAGTATTTTTGAGAGGGAAAGTCTCTGTTCTTTGTCAGTCTACGGTTCTGATGGAGTCTAGCTTTTTCCTCGAAGATTTGATAAGTGCAATTGCCTTTATTTTCTTAAATTGATTTAATCATTAGTATTTTTGAGAGGAAAAGTCTCTGTTCTTTGTCAGTCTACGGTTCTGATGGAGTTGAGCTTTTTCCTCGCGTATTTGATAAGTGCAATTGCCTTTATTTTCTTAAATTAATTTAATCATTAGTATTTTTGAGAGGGAAAGTCTCTGTTCTTTGTCAGTCTACGGTTCTGATGGAGTTGAGCTTTTTCCTCGAGTATTTGATAAGTGCAATTGCCTTCATTTTCTTAAATTAATTTAATAATTAGTATTTATAAGGGGGGAGGAATATATATATATATATATATATATATATATATATATATATATCTCTGTTCTTCATCAGTGTAAATAAATTTTCATTTTTGGAGAGACAATTTCATGGGTGTGTCTCACAGGAAGGAGCGGGGTTGGGGCTCTTTCTAATTCTGTATTGTTCTTTGTTATCGGGGGAAATTCAAGTTGTATTTACTTTAATTGATTTAACAATTAGTATTTTTGAGAGGGAAAATCTCTGTTCTTTGTCAGTCTACGGTTCTGATGGAGTTGAGCTTTTTCCTCGAGTATTTGATGAGTGCAATTGCCTTTATTTTCTTAAATTAATTTAATCATTAGTATTTTTGAGAGGGAAAGTCTCTGTTCTTTGTCAGTCTACGGTTCTGATGGAGTTGAGCTTTTTCCTCGCGTATTTGATAAGTGCAATTGCCTTTATTTTCTTAAATTAATTTAATCATCAGTATTTTTGAGAGGGAAAGTCTCTGTTCTTTGTCAGTCTACGGTTCTGATGGAGTTGAGCTTTTTCCTCGAAGATTTGATAAGTGCAATTGCCTTTATTTTCTTAAATCAATTTAATCATTAGTATTTTTGAGAGGGAAAGTCTCTGTTCTTTGTCAGTCTACGGTTCTGATGGAGTTGAGCTTTTTCCTCGAGTATTTGATAAGTGCAATTGCCTTCATTTTCTTAAATTAATTTAATAATTAGTATTTATAAGGGGGGAGGAATATATATATATATATATATATATATATATATATATATATATATCTCTGTTCTTCATCAGTGTAAATAAATTTTCATTTTTGGAGAGACAATTTCATGGGTGTGTCTCACAGGAAGGAGCGGGGTTGGGGCTCTTTCTAATTCTGTATTGTTCTTTGTTATCGGGGGAAATTCAAGTTGTATTTACTTTAATTAATTTAACAATTAGTATTTTTGAGAGGGAAAATCTCTGTTCTTTGTCAGTCTACGGTTCTGATGGAGTTGAGCTTTTTCCTCGAGTATTTGATGAGTGCAATTGCCTTTATTTTCTTAAATCAATTTAATCATTAGTATTTTTGAGAGGGAAAGTCTCTGTTCTTTGTCAGTCTACGGTTCTGATGGAGTTGAGCTTTTTCCTCGAGTATTTGATAAGTGCAATTGCCTTCATTTTCTTAAATTAATTTAATAATTAGTATTTATAAGGGGGGAGGAATATATATATATATATATATATATATATATATATATCTCTGTTCTTCATCAGTGTAAATAAATTTTCATTTTTGGAGAGACAATTTCATGGGTGTGTCTCACAGGAAGGAGCGGGGTTGGGGCTCTTTCTAATTCTGTATTGTTCTTTGTTATCGGGGGAAATTCAAGTTGTATTTACTTTAATTAATTTAACAATTAGTATTTTTGAGAGGGAAAATCTCTGTTCTTTGTCAGTCTACGGTTCTGATGGAGTTGAGCTTTTTCCTCGAGTATTTGATGAGTGCAATTGCCTTTATTTTCTTAAATTAATTTAATCATTAGTATTTTTGAGAGGGAAAGTCTCTGTTCTTTGTCAGTCTACGGTTCTGATGGAGTTGAGCTTTTTCCTCGAAGATTTGATAAGTGCAATTGCCTTTATTTTCTTAAATTAATTTAATCATTAGTATTTTTGAGAGGAAAAGTCTCTGTTCTTTGTCAGTCTACGGTTCTGATGGAGTTGAGCTTTTTCCTCGAGTATTTAATGAGTGCAATTGCCTTTATTTTCTTAAATCAATTTAATCATTAGTATTTTTGAGAGGGAAAGTCTCTGTTCTTTGTCAGTCTACGGTTCTGATGGAGTTGAGCTTTTTCCTCGAGTATTTAATGAGTGCAATTGCCTTTATTTTCTTAAATCAATTTAATCATTAGTATTTTTGAGAGGGAAAGTCTCTGTTCTTTGTCAGTCTACGGTTCTGATGGAGTTGAGCTTTTTCCTCGAGGATTTGATGAGTGCAATTGCCTTTATTTTCTTAAATCAATTTAATCATTAGTATTTTTGAGAGGGAAAGTCTCTGTTCTTTGTCAGTCTACGGTTCTGATGGAGTTGAGCTTTTTCCTCGAGTATTTAATGAGTGCAATTGCCTTTATTTTCTTGAATCAATTTAATCATTAGTATTTTTGAGAGGGAAAGTCTCTGTTCTTTGTCAGTCTACGGTTCTGATGGAGTTGAGCTTTTTCCTCGAGGATTTGATGAGTGCAATTGCCTTTATTTTCTTAAATTAATTTAATCATTAGTATTTTTGAGAGGGAAAGTCTCTGTTCTTTGTCAGTCTACGGTTCTGATGGAGTTGAGCTTTTTCCTCGCGTATTTGATAAGTGCAATTGCCTTTATTTTCTTAAATTAATTTAATCATTAGTATTTTTGAGAGGGAAAGTCTCTGTTCTTTGTCAGTCTACGGTTCTGATGGAGTTGAGCTTTTTCCTCGAGTATTTGATAAGTGCAATTGCCTTCATTTTCTTAAATTAATTTAATAATTAGTATTTATAAGGGGGGAGGAATATATATATATATATATATATATATATATATATCTCTGTTCTTCATCAGTGTAAATAAATTTTCATTTTTGGAGAGACAATTTCATGGGTGTGTCTCACAGGAAGGAGCGGGGTTGGGGCTCTTTCTAATTCTGTATTGTTCTTTGTTATCGGGGGAAATTCAAGTTGTATTTACTTTAATTAATTTAACAATTAGTATTTTTGAGAGGGAAAATCTCTGTTCTTTGTCAGTCTACGGTTCTGATGGAGTTGAGCTCTTTCCTCGAGTATTTGATGAGTGCAATTGCCTTTATTTTCTTAAATTAATTTAATCATTAGTATTTTTGAGAGGGAAAGTCTCTGTTCTTTGTCAGTCTACGGTTCTGATGGAGTTGAGCTTTTTCCTCGAAGATTTGATAAGTGCAATTGCCTTTATTTTCTTAAATCAATTTAATCATTAGTATTTTTGAGAGGGAAAGTCTCTGTTCTTTGTCAGTCTACGGTTCTGATGGAGTTGAGCTTTTTCCTCGAGTATTTGATGAGTGCAATTGCCTTTATTTTCTTAAATTAATTTAATCATTAGTATTTTTGAGAGGGAAAGTCTCTGTTCTTTGTCAGTCTACGGTTCTGATGGAGTTGAGCTTTTTCCTCGAAGATTTGATAAGTGCAATTGCCTTTATTTTCTTAAATTAATTTAATCATTAGTATTTTTGAGAGGGAAAGTCTCTGTTCTTTGTCAGTCTACGGTTCTGATGGAGTTGAGCTTTTTCCTCGAGTATTTAATGAGTGCAATTGCCTTTATTTTCTTAAATCAATTAAATCATTAGTATTTTTGAGAGGGAAAGTCTCTGTTCTTTGTCAGTCTACGGTTCTGATGGAGTTGAGCTTTTTCCTCGAGTATTTAATGAGTGCAATTGCCTTTATTTTCTTAAATCAATTTAATCATTAGTATTTTTGAGAGGGAAAGTCTCTGTTCTTTGTCAGTCTACGGTTCTGATGGAGTTGAGCTTTTTCCTCGAGGATTTGATGAGTGCAATTGCCTTTATTTTCTTAAATCAATTTAATCATTAGTATTTTTGAGAGGGAAAGTCTCTGTTCTTTGTCAGTCTACGGTTCTGATGGAGTTGAGCTTTTTCCTCGCGTATTTGATAAGTGCAATTGCCTTTATTTTCTTAAATTAATTTAATCATTAGTATTTTTGAGAGGGAAAGTCTCTGTTCTTTGTCAGTCTACGGTTCTGATGGAGTTGAGCTTTTTCCTCGAGTATTTAATGAGTGCAATTGCCTTTATTTTCTTAAATCAATTTAATCATTAGTATTTTTGAGAGGGAAAGTCTCTGTTCTTTGTCAGTCTACGGTTCTGATGGAGTTGAGCTTTTTCCTCGCGTATTTGATAAGTGCAATTGCCTTTATTTTCTTAAATTAATTTAATCATTAGTATTTTTGAGAGGGAAAGTCTCTGTTCTTTGTCAGTGTACGGTTCTGATGGAGTTGAGCTTTTTCCTCGAAGATTTGATAAGTGCAATTGCCTTTATTTTCTTAAATTAATTTAATCATTAGTATTTTTGAGAGGAAAAGTCTCTGTTCTTTGTCAGTCTACGGTTCTGATGGAGTTGAGCTTTTTCCTCGAGTATTTGATGAGTGCAATTGCCTTTATTTTCTTAAATTAATTTAATCATTAGTATTTTTGAGAGGGAAAGTCTCTGTTCTTTGTCAGTCTACGGTTCTGATGGAGTTGAGCCTTTATTTTCTTAAATCAATTTAATCATCAGTATTTTTGAGAGGGAAAGTCTCTGTTCTTTGTCAGTCTACGGTTCTGATGGAGTTGAGCTTTTTCCTCGAGTATTTGATGAGTGCAATTGCCTTTATTTTCTTAAATTAATTTAATCATTAGTATTTTTGAGAGGGAAAGTCTCTGTTCTTTGTCAGTGTACGGTTCTGATGGAGTTGAGCTTTTTCCTCGAAGATTTGATAAGTGCAATTGCCTTTATTTTCTTAAATTAATTTAATCATTAGTATTTTTGAGAGGAAAAGTCTCTGTTCTTTGTCAGTCTACGGTTCTGATGGAGTTGAGCTTTTTCCTCGCGTATTTGATAAGTGCAATTGCCTTTATTTTCTTAAATTAATTTAATCATTAGTATTTTTGAGAGGGAAAGTCTCTGTTCTTTGTCAGTCTACGGTTCTGATGGAGTTGAGCTTTTTCCTCGAGTATTTGATGAGTGCAATTGCCTTTATTTTCTTAAATTAATTTAATCATTAGTATTTTTGAGAGGGAAAGTCTCTGTTCTTTGTCAGTCTACGGTTCTGATGGAGTTGAGCCTTTATTTTCTTAAATCAATTTAATCATTAGTATTTTTGAGAGGGAAAGTCTCTGTTCTTTGTCAGTCTACGGTTCTGATGGAGTTGAGCTTTTTCCTCGAGTATTTGATGAGTGCAATTGCCTTTATTTTCTTAAATTAATTTAATCATTAGTATTTTTGAGAGGGAAAGTCTCTGTTCTTTGTCAGTGTACGGTTCTGATGGAGTTGAGCTTTTTCCTCGAAGATTTGATAAGTGCAATTGCCTTTATTTTCTTAAATTAATTTAATCATTAGTATTTTTGAGAGGAAAAGTCTCTGTTCTTTGTCAGTCTACGGTTCTGATGGAGTTGAGCTTTTTCCTCGAGTATTTAATGAGTGCAATTGCCTTTATTTTCTTAAATCAATTTAATCATTAGTATTTTTGAGAGGGAAAGTCTCTGTTCTTTGTCAGTCTACGGTTCTGATGGAGTTGAGCTTTTTCCTCGAAGATTTGATAAGTGCAATTGCCTTTATTTTCTCAAATTAATTTAATAATTAGTATTTATAAGGGGGGAGGAATATATATATATATATATATATATATATATATATATATATATCTCTGTTCTTCATCAGTGTAAATAAATTTTCATTTTTGGAGAGACAATTTCATGGGTGTGTCTCACAGGAAGGAGCGGGGTTGGGGCTCTTTCTAATTCTGTATTGTTCTTTGTTATCGGGGGAAATTCAAGTTGTATTTATTTTAATTAATTTAACAATTAGTATTTTTGAGAGGGAAAATCTCTGTTCTTTGTCAGTCTACGGGTCTGATGGAGTTGAGCTTTTTCCTCGAGTATTTGATGAGTGCAATTGCCTTTATTTTCTTAAATTAATTTAATCATTAGTATTTTTGAGAGGGAAAGTCTCTGTTCTTTGTCAGTCTACGGTTCTGATGGAGTTGAGCCTTTATTTTCTTAAATCAATTTAATCATTAGTATTTTTGAGAGGGAAAGTCTCTGTTCTTTGTCAGTCTACGGTTCTGATGGAGTTGAGCTTTTTCCTCGAGTATTTGATGAGTGCAATTGCCTTTATTTTCTTAAATTAATTTAATCATTAGTATTTTTGAGAGGGAAAGTCTCTGTTCTTTGTCAGTGTACGGTTCTGATGGAGTTGAGCTTTTTCCTCGAAGATTTGATAAGTGCAATTGCCTTTATTTTCTTAAATTAATTTAATCATTAGTATTTTTGAGAGGAAAAGTCTCTGTTCTTTGTCAGTCTACGGTTCTGATGGAGTTGAGCTTTTTCCTCGAGTATTTAATGAGTGCAATTGCCTTTATTTTCTTAAATCAATTTAATCATTAGTATTTTTGAGAGGGAAAGTCTCTGTTCTTTGTCAGTCTACGGTTCTGATGGAGTTGAGCTTTTTCCTCGAAGATTTGATAAGTGCAATTGCCTTTATTTTCTTAAATCAATTTAATCATTAGTATTTTTGAGAGGGAAAGTCTCTGTTCTTTGTCAGTCTACGGTTCTGATGGAGTTGAGCTTTTTCCTCGAGTATTTGATGAGTGCAATTGCCTTTATTTTCTTAAATTAATTTAATCATTAGTATTTTTGAGAGGGAAAGTCTCTGTTCTTTGTCAGTCTACGGTTCTGATGGAGTTGAGCTTTTTCCTCGAGTATTTAATGAGTGCAATTGCCTTTATTTTCTTAAATCAATTTAATCATTAGTATTTTTGAGAGGGAAAGTCTCTGTTCTTTGTCAGTCTACGGTTCTGATGGAGTTGAGCTTTTTCCTCGCGTATTTGATAAGTGCAATTGCCTTTATTTTCTTAAATTAATTTAATCATTAGTATTTTTGAGAGGGAAAGTCTCTGTTCTTTGTCAGTCTACGGTTCTGATGGAGTTGAGCTTTTTCCTCGAAGATTTGATAAGTGCAATTGCCTTTATTTTCTTAAATTAATTTAATCATTAGTATTTTTGAGAGGAAAAGTCTCTGTTCTTTGTCAGTCTACGGTTCTGATGGAGTTGAGCTTTTTCCTCGAGTATTTAATGAGTGCAATTGCCTTTATTTTCTTGAATCAATTTAATCATTAGTATTTTTGAGAGGGAAAGTCTCTGTTCTTTGTCAGTCTACGGTTCTGATGGAGTTGAGCTTTTTCCTCGAGGATTTGATGAGTGCAATTGCCTTCATTTTCTTAAATTAATTTAATAATTAGTATTTATAAGGGGGGAGGAATATATATATATATATATATATATATATATATCTCTGTTCTTCATCAGTGTAAATAAATTTTCATTTTTGGAGAGACAATTTCATGGGTGTGTCTCACAGGAAGGAGCGGGGTTGGGGCTCTTTCTAATTCCGTATTGTTCTTTGTTATCGGGGGAAATTCAAGTTGTATTTACTTTAATCAATTTAACAATTAGTATTCTTGAGAGGGAAAATCTCTATTCTTCGTCAGTCTACGGTTCTGATGATGTTGAGCTTTTTCCTCGAGTATCTGATAAGTGCAATTGCCTTTATTTTCTTAAATTAATTCAATCCTTAGTATTTTTGAGAGGGAAAATCTCTATTCTTCGTCAGTCTACGGTTCTGATGATGTTGAGCTTTTTCCTCGAGTATTTGATAAGTGCAATTGCCTTTATTTTCTTAAATCAATTTAATCATTAGTATTTTTGAGAGGGAAAGTCTCTGTTCTTTGTCAGTCTACGGTTCTGATGGAGTTGAGCTTTTTCCTCGCGTATTTGATAAGTGCAATTGCCTTTATTTTCTTAAATCAATTTAATCATTAGTATTTTTGAGAGGGAAAATCTCTGTTCTTTGTCAGTCTACGGTTCTGATGGAGTTGAGCTTTTTCCTCGAGTATTTGATGAGTGCAATTGCCTTTATTTTCTTAAATTAATTTAATCATTAGTATTTTTGAGAGGGAAAGTCTCTGTTCTTTGTCAGTCTACGGTTCTGATGGAGTTGAGCTTTTTCCTCGCGTATTTGATAAGTGCAATTGCCTTTATTTTCTTAAATCAATTTAATCATTAGTATTTTTGAGAGGGAAAATCTCTGTTCTTTGTCAGTCTACGGTTCTGATGGAGTTGAGCTTTTTCCTCGAGTATTTGATGAGTGCAATTGCCTTTATTTTCTTAAATTAATTTAATCATTAGTATTTTTGAGAGGGAAAGTCTCTGTTCTTTGTCAGTCTACGGTTCTGATGGAGTTGAGCTTTTTCCTCGAGTATTTGATGAGTGCAATTGTCTTTATTTTCTTAAATTAATTTAATCATTAGTATTTTTGAGAGGGAAAGTCTCTGTTCTTTGTCAGTCTACGGTTCTGATGGAGTTGAGCTTTTTCCTCGCGTATTTGATAAGTGCAATTGCCTTTATTTTCTTAAATCAATTTAATCATTAGTATTTTTGAGAGGGAAAATCTCTGTTCTTTGTCAGTCTACGGTTCTGATGGAGTTGAGCTTTTTCCTCGAGTATTTGATGAGTGCAATTGCCTTTATTTTCTTAAATCAATTTAATCATTAGTATTTATAAGGGGGGAGGAATATATATATATATATATCTCTGTTCTTCATCAGTGTAAATAAATTTTCATTTTTGGAGAGACAATTTCATGGGTGTGTCTCACAGGAAGAAGCGGGGTTGGGGCTCTTTCTAATTCTGTATTGTTCTTTGTTATCGCGGGAAATTTAAGTTGTATTTCCTTTAATCAATTTAGCAATTAGTTTTTTTGAGAGGGAAAGTCTCTGTTCTTTGTCAGTCTACGGTTCTGATGGAGTTGAGCTTTTTCCTCGCGTATTTGATAAGTGCAATTGCCTTTATTTTCTTAAATTAATTTAATCATTAGTATTTTTGAGAGGGAAAGTCTCTGTTCTTTGTCAGTCTACGGTTCTGATGGAGTTGAGCTTTTTCCTCGCGTATTTGATAAGTGCAATTGCCTTTATTTTCTTAAATTAATTTAATCATTAGTATTTTTGAGAGGGAAAGTCTCTGTTCTTTGTCAGTCTACGGTTCTGATGAAGTTGAGCTTTTTCCTCGAGTATTTGATAAGTGCAATTGCCTTTATTTTCTTAAATTAATTTAATCATTAGTATTTTTGAGAGGAAAAGTCTCTGTTCTTTGTCAGTCTACGGTTCTGATGAAGTTGAGCTTTTTCCTCGAGTATTTGATAAGTGCAATTGCCTTTATTTTCCTACATGAATTTAATCATTAGTATTTTTGAGAGGGAAAGTCTCTGTTCTTTGTCAGTCTACGGTTCTGATGGAGTTGAGCTTTTTCCTCGAGTATTTGATGAGTGCAATTGCCTTTATTTTCTTAAATCAATTTAATCATTAGTATTTATAAGGGGGGAGGAATATATATATATATATATCTCTGTTCTTCATCAGTGTAAATAAATTTTCATTTTTGGAGAGACAATTTCATGGGTGTGTCTCACAGGAAGAAGCGGGGTTGGGGCTCTTTCTAATTCTGTATTGTTCTTTGTTATCGCGGGAAATTTAAGTTGTATTTCCTTTAATCAATTTAGCAATTAGTTTTTTTGAGAGGGAAAGTCTCTGTTCTTTGTCAGTCTACGGTTCTGATGGAGTTGAGCTTTTTCCTCGCGTATTTGATAAGTGCAATTGCCTTTATTTTCTTAAATTAATTTAATCATTAGTATTTTTGAGAGGGAAAGTCTCTGTTCTTTGTCAGTCTACGGTTCTGATGGAGTTGAGCTTTTTCCTCGCGTATTTGATAAGTGCAATTGCCTTTATTTTCTTAAATTAATTTAATCATTAGTATTTTTGAGAGGGAAAGTCTCTGTTCTTCGTCAGTCTACGGTTCTGATGGAGTTGAGCTTTTTCCTCGCGTATTTGATAAGTGCAATTGCCTTTATTTTCTTAAATTAATTTAATCATTAGTATTTTTGAGAGGAAAAGTCTCTGTTCTTTGTCAGTCTACGGTTCTGATGAAGTTGAGCTTTTTCCTCGAGTATTTGATAAGTGCAATTGCCTTTATTTTCCTACATGAATTTAATCATTAGTATTTTTGAGAGGGAAAGTCTCTGTTCTTTGTCAGTCTACGGTTCTGATGGAGTTGAGCTTTTCCCTCGAGGATTTGATAAGTGCAATTGCCTTTATTTTCTTAAATTAATTTAATCATTAGTATTTTTGAGAGGGAGAGTCTCTGTTCTTTGTCAGTCTACGGTTCTGATGGAGTTGAGCTTTTTCCTCGAGTATTTAATGAGTGCAATTGCCTTTATTTTCTTGAATTGATTTAATCATTAGTATTTTTGAGAGGGAAAGTCTCTGTTCTTTGTCAGTCTACGGTTCTGATGAAGTTGAGCTTTTTCCTCGAGTATTTGATAAGTGCAATTGCCTTTATTTTCCTACATGAATTTAATCATTAGTAATTTTGAGAGGGAAAATCTCTGTTCTTCGTCAGTCTAGGGTTCCGATGATGTTGAGTTTTTTCCTCGAGTATTTGATGAGTGCAATTGCCTTCATTTTCTTAAATTAATTTAATCATTAGTAATTTTGAGAGGGAAAATCTCTGTTCTTCGTCAGTCTACGGTTCCGATGATGTTGAGCTTTTTCCTCGAGTATTTGATGAGTGCAATTGCCTTCATTTTCTTAAATCAATTTAATCATTAGTATTCATAAGGGAGGGGGGGGGGAATATATATATATATATATATCTGTTCTTCGTCAGTGTAAATAAATTTTCATTTTTGGAGAGACAATTCCATGGGTGTGTCTCACAGGAAAGAGCGGGGTTGGGGCTTCTCCTAATTCTGTATTGTTTCTTGTTATCGCGGGAAATTCAAGTTGTATTTCTTTTAATCAATTTAACAATTAGTATTTTCGAGAGGGAAAATCTCTGTTCTTCGTCAGTCTACGGTTCCGATGATGTTGAGCTTTTTCCTCGAGTATTTGATGAGTGCAATTGCTTTCATTTTCTTAAATTAATTTAATCATTAGTATTTATAAGGGAGGGGGGAATATATATATATATCTCTGTCCTTCATCAGTGTAAATAAATTTTCATTTTTGGAGAGACAATTCCATGGGTGTGTCTCACAGGAAAGACCAGGGTTGGGGCTCTTTCTAATTCTGTATTGTTTTTTGTTATCGCGGGAAATTCAAGTTGTATTTCTTTTAATCAATTTAACAATTAGTATTTTCGAGAGGGAAAATCTCTGTTCTTCGTCAGTCTACGGTTCTGATGATGTTGAGCTTTTTCCTCGAGTATTTGATGAGTGCAATTGCCTCTATTTTCTTAAATTGATTTAATCATTAGTAATTTTGAGAGGGAAAATCTCTGTTCTTCGTCAGTCTACGGTTCTGATGATGTTGAGCTTTTTCCTCGAGTATTTGATGAGTGCAATTGCTTTTATTTTCTTAAATTGATTTAATCATTATTAATTTTGAGAGGGAAAATCTCTGTTCTTCGTCAGTCTACGGTTCTGATAATGTTGAGCTTTTTCCTCGAGTATTTGATGAGTGCAATTGCTTTTATTTTCTTAAATTGATTTAATCGTTAGTAATTTTGAGAGGGAAAATCTCTGTTCTTCGTCAGTCTACGGTTCTGATGATGTTGAGCTTTTTCCTCGAGTAGTTGATAAGTGCAATTGCTTTTATTTTCTTAAATTAATTTAATCATTAGTATTTATAAGGGGGGGGGGGATATATATATATATATATATCTTTCCTTCATCAGTGTAAATAAATTTTCATTTTTGGAGAGACAATTCCATGGGTGTGTCTCACAGGAAAGAGCGGGGTTGGGGCTTCTCCTAATTCTGTATTGTTTCTTGTTATCGCGGGAAATTCAAGTTGTATTTCTTTTAATCAATTTAACAATTAGTATTTTCGAGAGGGAAAATCTCTGTTCTTCGTCAGTCTACGGTTCTGATGATGTTGAGCTTTTTCCTCGAGTATTTGATGAGTGCAATTGCTTTCATTTTCTTAAATTAATTTAATCATTAGTATTTATAAGGGAGGGGGGGAAATATATATATATATCTCTGTGCTACATCAATGTAAATAAATTTTCATTTTTGGAGAGACAATTTTTTGGATGTGTCTCACAGGAAAGAGCGGGGTTGGGGCTTTTTCTAATTCTGTATCATTCTCTGCTATCGCGTAAAATTCAAGTTTTATTTATTTAAATTAATTCAATCATTAGTCTTTATGGGGGGAGTATCTCTGTTCTTCATCAGTCTACGGACCTGATGTTGAGCTTTTTTCTTGGGTTGTTAATAGGTGAATTCACCTTCATTTATTTGAATTAATTTAATCATTCGTATTTATGGGGGGAGTATCTCTGTTCTTCATCAGTCTACGGACCTGATGATGAGCTTTTTTGTTGCGTTGTTAATAGATGAATTCACCTTTATTTATTTGAATTAATTTAATCATTAGTATTTATGGGGGGAATATATATATATATATATATATATCTCTGTCCTACATTAATGTAAATAAATTCTCATTTTTGGAGAGACAATTTTTTGGATGTGTCTTACAGGAAAGAGCGGGGTTGGGGCTCTTTCTAATTCTGTATTGTTCGCTGCTATCGCGTAAAATTTAAGTTTTATTTATTTAAATTAATTCAATCATTAGTCTTTATGGGGGGAGTATCTCTGTTCTTCATCAGTCTACGGACCTGAGGTTGAGCTTTTTTCTTGGGTTGTTAATAGGTGAATTCACCTTTATTCATTTGAATTAATTTAATCATTAGTATTTATGGAGGGAATATATATATATCCATATATCTCTGTCCTACATCAATGTAAATAAATTTTCATTTTTGAAGAGACAATTTCATGGATGTGTCTCACAGGAAAGGGCGGGGCTGGGGCCCTTTCCAATTTTGTATTGTTCTTCATTATTGAACAAAATTCTACTGTTCACTACAATAAAAATTTGGAGATGTATGAAAATGCCAGTTTCTGAAAATGCCAGGCCGAAAGTGGGTATAGAAGAAATAAGTAATGTCATCTTTGGGTGCCATATAGGAATAATATTCTCCTATACTTCTGTCATCTGTTGGTTTGAATCAAAATTATTCCCATATGGCACCCAAAGATGACGCTACTCATATCTTCTATACCCATTTCCGGCCTGGCATTTTCATACACCTCCCTATTTAGATCATTTAAAGTATCTTCTATTAAAAAAATCATAATCAAAAGTTCTGATGATAACATAGCTTCCGTTCGGAAGCAAAAAAACGTGTGTTTCTCGAATCTCCTTTTGACTTTACGTTTTAACAAAGTGTTAAGACCTAAAATCGGAGAAGTGGTGTCAAACCAATTGACGTTTTCTGTAATTTTTTTCACTATTTCACATTATTTTTCTTTCCCACTTCAAATCATGCAAGTAAGGCTTCATGCGCATGCGCATGCGCACTCGTCACGCATAAAAAAATTGAGATGAAAGCAAAGAACATGAATTTTTCTTCACCAGAGGGCGCAACCGAGTATTTCTTTTTCTCTCCACGATGGCGGTGAGTGTACGTCTGCTTCTCACTTAAAACGAAAAATAAATCCGTCAATATCAAATTAATCTCTACAATAAAATTATAATTAATTATTTAGTATTGTAGTTGAAGGTATTATTGTTAATTCTGTGACAATATTTGTTTTTATTGGGAAAAATGAAAAACATTTTGTTGCGAATGAAAAATGACAAGTGTTTTAGGTTACACGTTTGTGTATTTCCGAGCATGGTTCTCAAAAAATTTGTGCAGTCACTGGAAAAGGATCTTCCAGTCCTTAAAAATCCTTGGAATCCTTCAATTTAAAAAAAAAAATCGGAGACAAGAAAATAAAAACAGTCTGACGTAGCCTTGAAACCTTAAAGTGCAGTGAAAATGAAGAAAATTGATATCTTGTGTCTTTATTTGTAAATATCTTTCAGGCGGTTGAATTTAGGGGAAATTGGCTAGAAACCTTTTTTGTAGAGAATTTCAAGAGCTACAAAAAAGGTCTTATCATATTTTCCCCTAAATCCACTGGTTTCAGAGATATTTCCAATTCAAAGTTCCCCCGATTTCAAAATTATTGAATTTTTCAAATTAATTTAATTTAATTAATTAAAAAATAACTTTTTCTAAAATTTGATCATTAGTTTTTTTCAAATATTGCGGAAACTAAGCGAGATAGAGCGATTTTACCCGAATCCTTTTTTGTAGAGAATTTCAAGAGCTAAAAACCAAGCTCAGGGTAAAATTGCTCTATCTCGCTTTGTTTCCGAGATATTCTCAAAAAACTGATCACATAAAAAAACTTTTTTTCTGAAAGTCGAAGAAAAATTTGATAATTGACGTTTTATTTTTTTTATATTCAACCCTTTCATTTTTCACTGTTTAATAATTTCATTTTTTGTTTACAGGACGCAAAGGCGGCAGCCCCAGTGAAGAAAGTGTCCACCAAGAAGGACAAAACGAAGAGAGAACCTAAGGATGCTGCTAAAAATGTTATGAGAGAGGTGCGAATTCGTAAATTATGCTTGAACATCTGTGTTGGTGAATCTGGTGATAGATTGACACGTGCTGCCAAAGTATTGGAGCAATTGACTGGACAACAGCCTGTTTTTTCAAAGGCACGTTATACCGTTAGATCTTTTGGTATTCGTCGTAATGAAAAAATTGCTGTTCACTGCACAGTACGTGGTGCAAAGGCTGAAGAGATCCTCGAACGTGGTCTTAAGGTAATATATATTTTATTTTTTTCATATATAGCCTTCTAGGATTTTTAAAATTTGTCTTAAATGATAAAATGATATTTTTCATCTATTAATTATTGGCAAGGACTTTTTCTGCATTTTTAAACGCATTTTGACCATTTTTTCTTCTTTTTAATAGGTTCGTGAGTACGAATTGAGGAAGGAAAACTTCTCTGGAACCGGAAACTTTGGTTTTGGTATTCAGGAACACATTGATTTGGGTATCAAGTATGATCCTAGCATTGGTATCTATGGTCTTGACTTCTACGTCGTTCTTGGACGTCCAGGTAATTATTATTATTATGATATGATGATAAAATCAGCAAAAATCTGACAATTTTCTTGATTTTAGTTGTTAAAAAATTAAATTACGATAAGAAAAAAACATTGGAAATATTCGGAATTATGTTTTTTGAATTTTTCACATGTGCGTTTTTTTTTTCATTTTTTGAAAATAATTTATTTGTTAAAAGAAGAAAAAGACCTAGAAATTGATAGATTTCTGCTATTTTCAGTATTTATTAAATAATCCGATTAATTACACGTAGCTTATTTAGCCGATAACTTTAAGGCGAGTAGATTTATCGAAAAATCTCAGGATACCTTTTTTGTAGAGAATTAAATTCTCAACAAAAAAAGACTCTTGCTAAATCGTCGTAAACCTCATCGTTTTTGAGAGCCTTCATCATTTGCACATTTCTGGTATCGTGAAGGATTGATGGCAATTTCAATTTTTCACAATTTGTTAAACAAATTATGTGCTAAATCAACAGCTTCATATTTGCAACCCATGCCCACAATATCTACTGGGTGTGTTACTCAATTGGAGCGATAAATAATTGAAAATAAAAATAAAATAAAATTTATTTTTTAGACAAATCAATTTTTTCAAAGATATTTCGGTAACTAAGTGAGATATTTTCCTCAAATCCTCTTTTGTAGCTCTTTAAATTTTCTGCAAAAAAAAAATTAGGGCAAAAAAAGCATATTTCCATCAGTTTTCGAGATATTTAGATGAAAATTGATGAAAAAAAATGGATTTATTCGATTTTAATAATTAAAAATGTTCAAAAAATCTGGAAAATCCTTATTTTATTAATTTTTTTTCCATTTCACAGGCTTCAATGTAGCACATAGAAGAAGGAAAACTGGAAAAGTTGGTTTTCCACACAGATTAACAAAGGAAGACGCCATGAAGTGGTTCCAGCAGAAATACGATGGTATTATTCTTGCTGGTAAAGCAAAATAAAAACCTCGAAGTAATGTATATTACTATTTCTCATAAAAAGTAATAAATAAAAAAGACAAAAAAAATCTCAGAGGAAGTGTACAATTTTTATTTACCTTAAACTTCCAATTTTTTTTTTAATTTTTTAAATGACTTACAATTTTATTGAAATTGTCAAATGTGTGTATTTCTTCCTTCAGATTTATTATTTCAAATTACTCAATGAAAAATGAAAGAATTCGTTTTCTTTTAAATTATTTAATTATTAATTCACATTGATATAAAGGCAAAATATTTTTCCTCAGTCTCCAACGTTTTTTTTTTTCCTTTTTTTTCACCCTAAAGAGGACGATCTATAAAGCAGGCTCTCTCAAGATCGATAAACTTTCTTGAATTATTTATTTTAATTATATATTAATATTTTATAAATTAATTTGCTTATACTAAATTACGGGCGTTCCACCTCATAAGCGAACACAGCCTGATATTTTTTATGATAATGAAAATAACAAAAATCTGACAATTTTTATAATTTTTTAATTTTTTTAAACAAATAAATAAACTATTAAAATAACAATAAATTATTGACCAATAATTTGAAAAAATTAGAATTTAATCTCAAATTTTTAAATTCTTGAGAAATATTGATTTTATTAATTATTAATAATTATTTTATTAATTATTATGATAGTTTATTAATGAACTAATAAATTATTTAAAAATAAATTAAAAATATGCACATTTAGAAAATTCAAAAAACTACAAGTGCGAATTTTTTAAATATTTTTTTTATAATAATTTATTTATTATTAGTTTTAAAAATGCAAAAAATTATAAGATTTATGCTAATTTCATTATCACGATATTTTTTTTACTTTTTTTCGATATTTTTTTTTAATCCTTAGAAAACGGATATCAGCACCGTTTATTATACAATCCCCTTAATTTATTTGTTGAGAAAAAAAGTTCAAAACACACGACGTCATAAAGCGAATGCTCTTTTTGTTATTTAAAATTTCTTAAAATGTTTTTTATTTTTTAATTTTTTTTTTTTTTTTGGTTTCTTCTAGTCTACGAAAATTTTTATCGATAAAGTTTCTTATCCAACTATCCAGTAGTGGACGAGTGATAATTTCTTTTTTAAATTAGTGGAGTTATAACGAGATGTGGCAATTTTGGCTTTTATTTTTTGGAAATATTTCGGAATTTTTTGGATCGAAAAATCAAAAAAAAAGAAAAATTTTCACAAGAAAATTTTTTTTATATCGCCAGTTTTTTGAGGATATCTTGGAAACTAAGCGAGATAGAGCAATTTTGCTAGAATCCTTTTTTAGAGCTTTTGAAATTCTCTACAAAACCTTCTCGGGGCAAAATCACCCTATCTCGCTTAGTTTCCGAGATATCTCAAAAGAACTAATGATAAAATCCCTTTTTCTAAAAGTTTCCGCTGAAATTTTCAAAAAAATTAATTTTTTTTTATCATAAGCTTTTTAAAGATAACTCGGAATCTAAGCGAGATAGAGCGATTTGCACGGAGACCTTTTTTGTAGAGAATTTAAAGGGCTTCAAAAAAGGTTACTATGAAAATTGCTCTATCTCGCTTGAATTCCAAGATATTTTTAGCAAACTAATGACGAAATGGAATGATTGATTTTTCTGAAAATTCTAATTTTTTCAAGATATTTCTTAAAAATTAAATAAAAAACAAAACTGATGATTCTCGTTTCCCTCCACTGTTCAAATTTATTCGGTGCTGACTCCTTTGGAATCTCTCGAAAGTCCTTAAACTAAAAACAAACAAGGAAATTGCAAAAATCACTAACAAACAATCATTTCAAATTAAATCAAACTGAATTAATCTGTAAATTGTGTTCATGTATTTAAATAAATGTTTAAATAAAAATAATATTGCATTTGTTTGAATTAACAAAATAAATGAAAGGAACATTCCACGAAAAAAAAAATATAAGATTGAGTGTATATGTCTGTGTATTTATGTGTCTGTGTGTCTTTATAATGTGGAAGGAATTGAGATGTGTTTATCTTCTCTCAGTGAATACTGAATTTTTTTTTCATTAATTTTATAATATTTCCATTTTTTTCTTAAATCAGTCCATTGGTAAGCTCTGGTCACAGCATGCTGACAGAGGGCAAGAAGGATTTCAGCACCATTTCGGCACAAAATTAGCTAATATCGTTTCAATTTTCCCCTTTTTGCATAAAATTTCACGAAAAAAAAATCGAAATTTGATTTTTTTCCCTTTATCATTGTTAATATCTGGAGAACTTGAAGAGATGGAGCTTTGGGAGTAGTTTCATTGAAAAGCTGAGGAAATTTGAGCTGGAAAGCATACCCCACATGCCAACAATTCTTGAAAATCCAGGAATTTTCAAAAAAAAAATATAATAATAATAATAATAATAATAATAATTAGTTGCATTTCTTCAGGTTTTGAAAGAAATGTACCTTCATTATAGTCATTTCCAGCTCAAATTTTCTCAGCTTTCCAATGGAATCATCCGCATTTTCCTATCTCCTCAGGTTCCCAAGATATTCACGAAAACTTTCGTGAAAATCCTTTTAAATCCACAAAAAAGGAGAAACTCGAAGAGCACAAATTTAATACACCTTGTTATTTCCATGCAGAACGATATATTCGATCGATGTTCATTTTTTCATTGTCAGTAAATCCCAAAATACTCTCAATAGCATTTAAATGACCATGATGATTCTCTTTGTCAGTCAAAAAATAATAAATTGCTGATTTTAAAAATTGCAGTGTTATCTCAGGATCCAGGGTTCCTTGCTTCCTTGACTCGACGATTCTTCGGTACATTGCCTTTAATAAACACAAATTAATAAAAATTAATTCAATTTATTTCAATGTAAAAATAAAAAAAAAGTAAAGAGGGAGTAAAATGATAAAATTTTCATTTTAATGAATTCAGTAGTGGAGTTGCAGTGGATTTGTAAAAGGCACTCGGAAAGTATGAGGTTTAGGAGAATTTATCAAGATACCTTTTTTAAAGAGAATTAAATTCTCTACAAAAAAGGTTTCTTGTTGAATTCCTCTAAATCCACTCTTTTCCGAGATATCAGCGAAAGAATTTCAAAAAAAAAAAAATTCACAACTCAGTTTTTTTTTTTGAACAAATTCACTACTGAATTTTTATGGATTTTTCTATAATAAAAAGGAAGAATAGGTATGAGACATAAAAAGCACACATAAAGCCCTGGAGACCACCAAAAGCCATTGATTTAATTAAATAAATATATAATAACTATATATATGTAATAAATAAATAAATAAATGAATAAAATAATAAAATTCTGAAACTAAAAAAAACATAAATTCTGGAATTAAGAAAAAAATACATAAATTCACAATTTCTCATAATCAAAAATAATAATAATAATAATAATAATTCAAGAGAGGCTGTTTCTTCCGTGTGCTTCATACGCTGTCCAACATGATGAATAAATTGCACAGGATTATAAAGTAATTAATCTACTAATTACATGCGCATGACGACACGAGAATAATTAAATAAAAAATTATTGCATTCTCAAATGAAATTCTGTGAAGTGATAAAAGTAGGAAAAAAAAATCATTTTTTATATAATATTAAAAAAAAAAAACATCATTTTTCGAAATATTTCGAAAAAAAAATCTTCTAAAAAAAATTAAGTGTTTCCAAAAAAAATCCAATTTTTTTTCTTCTAGAAAAATTGAGTATTTCTAAAAGAAAAATCCAATTCTTGTTTTTTCTAAGAAAATTGAGTATTTCTAAGTGAAAAATCCAATTTTTTGTTTTTTTCTAAAAAAAAATGAGTATTTCTAAAGGAAAAATCCAATTTTTTGTTTTTCCTAAAAAAAATTGAGTATTTCTAAAGGAGAAATCCAATTTTTTGTTTTTTTTTC
Organism: Aleiodes leptofemur; assembly: GCA_963942555.1. Taxonomy (NCBI): domain Eukaryota; kingdom Metazoa; phylum Arthropoda; class Insecta; order Hymenoptera; family Braconidae; genus Aleiodes; species Aleiodes leptofemur. Next base: position 1,722,092 of record OZ012611.1, read on the forward strand.
TAAAAAAAATTGAGTATTTCTAAAGAAAAAAATCCAATTTTTGTTTTTTTCTAAAAAAATTGAGTATTTCCAAAAAAAAATCCAATTTCATCACTTCACCACAAAATAAAATATGCGTGGGGGGAAATTTTTCAGCTTTCTGTACATCTGCGTGCCATTCCGTATGAAAATTACCAAAAAAAAAAGAGAAAAAAATAAATAAATGCAAATTATAATTGCTAAAATAAATGCAAATGTCTCGAATTGCCAGAGTCACGTAATTTTAATTTGCTCTTTTTTACTTTTCGCTTTTTTTTTCTTTTTAAATTTTCTTTGCCATCGAGATACCGACCTTACGTGTGGCAAGGACCCAGAGAGAAACAGCCTCCTGAGCACTTAATAAACATTGGCTACGATCTGCTGAAATGTGAAGTTGTGGCAAGTAGCTTGTACCCTGGAATTTTTTTTTTCAAGCAGCGACCAAACAGAACAGGAGAAAAATAAGGTCATAAAAATTCCCATTTTTAGCTCAAGTGTTAATGTGAGGATTTTTTTAAGGGAAAAACACTGCAATGTCAATCGAAACTCTTTTGTATGGATTAAATTTCAGATTGGATATAATTAATTTTATGGTGACTATATGCTAATGATGTCGAGAACCTGAGGAAGCCTCAATAAAAGCAGGCAAAACGTCGTTCAGTTGACAATTATTTAGTATTGTTAAATTAATTTCTTCTAATGTCCCATGATCCCAAAGATAATAATTAGGGGTGTGCAAATAATTCGAATCCACGAATTATTCGTACCGAATCGAATATTTATATTCGATTCGAAATTTGAATCGACTAACTCGAATTTTCGAATTATTCGAATTCTTTAGAATAATACGATTTTTTTTGAATAATTCGAATTTTTAAATAATTCGAATTTTCTTGAATAATTCGAATTTTTGAATTATTCGAATTTTCGAACAATTCGAATTTTCAAATAATTCGAACAATTCGAATTTTCGAGTAATTCAAATTTTCGAATAATTCGAATTTTTGAATTATTCGACCTTCTCGAATAATTCGAATTTTTTCAAATAATTCTGATATTTTCGACTAATTCGAATAATTTCGAATAATTCGAACAATTTCGAATAATTCGAATTTTCGAATTATTCGATTCGAAATTCGAATCGAATAGTAATATTTGATTCGATTCGAACACTATTCGCACACCCCTAATAATAATAATTCAACATGAAGATGAGAAATATAATTGATTTTTAGGGAAAATTTGAGAATTAGAATCATGGGAAAGACTTATGAGAGATTAGCTATTATAATATGAGGACCTCAAAATATCACTTTAGAATATCATATTTCGAAATATTACGAATTATAATAATAATAAGGGAAGGTGGGGTAAAATGGACACTCTAATTGAATGATTCAAGATGGAAATTTTCTGATGATTCCATTAAAAAGCTGAGGAAATTTTAGTCGGAAAACATGTGTCAAATTTTTTTTTTCAATTTTTTGGAAAAATTTATGTTTTTGCCCAAGTTTTGAAGGGGTTTTCCTTTTGAAAATCGAAAAAATTCACTTTTTCGGCGATATCTCCGATTCTGTTGGTCGTAGCGACCTGGGATTAATCTCAAATGAAAGGTGAGCTCATTTCTCATCGATTTATGTGGTTCAAATTTTTTTAAAATCAATCCTGCAAATATTTATAGGTCATTTTCTGAAAATCAGTTTTTGCCCTATAAGTACTTGAAAAAATTAATATTTTTCTTTTTAAACCCCATAAATCAATGGGAAATGAGCTCACCTTTCATTTAAGATCAATTCCAGGTCACTACGATCAATAGAACCAGAGATATTCTCGAAAACCTGAAATTTTTCAAAAACAGAAGAGTTTTACCTTCAAATCTTGCGCAAAAAATGAAATTTTTGAAAAATAAAAAAAAAAACTTTTGACATATGATTTTCATGGGAAATTTCCTCATCTTTCCAATGGAATCATCAGAAAAAACCTATCTCCAATATTTCCATTCATTTCGAGTAATTTTCATAGTATGAAATACTAAAATCAACCAGTGTCCGTTTCACCCCTCGTGTCCATTTTACCCCACCTTCCCCTATAGGTTTTAGTAATATCATTCATTGTAATATCATAATTACGTAATATTCTGAGGTATCTCCTTAGCTATTGCCTCATTTTTTTAATCTTCTAATGGACAATTTCCTTTTTTTTTTGTTATTTCTTTTCATCGAATCCATTAATCTCTTGTTTTATTCATTGCTTTCATCAGTTTAAAAGGCACTGCAATCTATAACTCACCTTTACGTTATCCAATTCAGCTTGAGTTACACTCAATTGTTGCAATAATTCAGCTATTGTTATTTTTGGTGGTGTTTTCTGCGAAATTTCTAATATCTTTAACAAAAAAAAAAGAAAAATTTGATTTTTTCGAAGAAAATTAAAATTTTTGTCATTAGTAAATCGCGAATATCTCGCAGGGGAGTGGTTTTAAGAAAATGCACTCCGAAACTTTTTTTGTGGGAAATTTGAAAAGCTACAAAAAAGGTTTCTTGACATTTTCCCTTAAATCCAATAGTTTCCGAGACATTCGAGATTAACTGGAGGACGTAATTTTCCGATTTACGAAATTAATCACTTGAATAATTAATTTTCAACGGAATAATTACGTAATTAAAAGGCAATTAATTACCTGATCTGCTTGCTCGATTCTCGCAGCTTCCTGCCCTTTGGCATACATTTTCAGGTACATTTGCTTATTTCTCTCCTCTTGCTCATCAAGTAATGCTTTTTGCTCGGCTAATTGTGTTTTAGTTGTCTCTAATTCTTCATCAAGCTCTTTAATTCTTGATTCAGCTGCATCCATGGACGGACGTAGTTCACAGTAACGAGTATTAACTTCTTGCAATTGATTTAGTAAACTTTCAACCTGCAAAAGAAAAGATAGATGATAAAGATTTAGGATTAATAATTCTTTTTGAAGACAAAAAGGGGAATTTTTGAGAGTTCTTTTGTGAATATCTTGGAAATGGTGAGGTGTAGGAGAATTTATCAAGAGAGCTTTTATTTAGAGTGGAAAATTCTCCATAAAATTGAGTCTCTTGACATTTTTTAAAAGATAAATTCACTCTTTTCGGAGATAATTACTAAAGAAATTCGACAAGAATTTTCAAACTTTTTGATTAATTGGAGAATAATCGTGTGAAATTGGTGAAATCATTTGAGATAGGATATTTTTGATGATTTCATTGAAAAGCTGAGGAAATTTTGTATATAAAACTTATGCTAGAAGTCATTTTTTTGTATTTTTTGCAAAAAAAACTAGACTATTTTCGAGAAAAATGAATTTTTGAGAATTTTTGCGTTTTTTTTTGAGAATATCTCTAGTTTTAATTGGAGGAGCACAAAAACTCGATAACTGATGTAAATATGAGCTCATTTGCCTTCAATCTTCATAATTTGCATTTTTTAAAAATCTATTTTTTGAAAATTTATAACTCACTCGATAAAAATCCGATTTTTTTTATTAATTCCCCCAAAAATCGATGAAAATTCACTAAAAACCCCATAAATCAAGGAAAATTCATCAAAAACCCCATGAATTGATGGCGAATAAGCTCACCTTTCACCTGTCCCCACCTCAACCACACTACAATACTCAAAACCTCAGCTATCCTCAAAAAATTAAAAAAAGAAACTAAAAAAAAAATTAAAAATCCAAAAAATTCCTAAAATTCGTCTCTAAACCCATATGTTTTCCACACAAAATTCTCTCATCTTTATCAAATGATAATAATAATAATAAAAAGCCCAATAAAAAACCCCTGAAACCGGGGCAAAATGGACCTCTCCCCCAAAATCATCCAGGATTTTTTTTTTGTTAATGAAGGACATCATGAAAAAATCTGAAAAAATTCAGGAAGATGCTGCAACATATCTCCCTCATTTATAATTTTTTTCAAATTTTCCTGAAGAGTCCTTCACCCTCAAAAAAAATCCTGGATGATTTCCTCAATTTTCTGAAGTCCTTCACCCTCAAAAAAAAATCCTGCATCATTTCATCAAACAGGTCCATTTCACCCCACTTTCCTCCAAATTCCCAAATCACCTTATCATTATGTTTTTGCTTGAGCTCCTGAATCTCATCGACATGTCTCCTGTGCATCTCCTCGATCCTTCCCTCATAAAGATCCACGAGTTTTCTCCTCTCGCCCTCGCTCTCCCTCCTCTCCCCAGTCCTCCCCCCATTGCTGATGCTGTCTCTGGGTCCATCAACGCCTTCGGATCCACCAGGTCCTATTCCCTCGTCCTTCGAGTGTATCGACTCGTCCTCAAAGTGTCCAGAATCCGCGAGCGACAGTGTCAGCTCTGTTTCCGCATTTAATTGCCTTTTTTCCGGTGTTTCGGGGCTTTTTAGCTCCTTGAAGTCATCGCTCTCCTCCGGAAGATCCTTGCAAGGTGATTCCGGTGAAAAAGGATTGTTCTCCTTGACAGTCAAAGCATCACTGCTGTCAGTTCGCTCGTCAGGACTATTTAAGGACGCTTTATAAAGCCTCAACTCTACGACTTCCTTCGTCAGCCTCAAAATTTCTCGATCCTTCTCCTCAATCTCCTTTTTCGCTTCATTTAAAAGCGTCTGGAATTTACGCACTTGTCTTGCTGCTCTTTGCGTTGGTGTCAAGTACTCGCTACTCTCTCCATTTTGATTTGAACAATGCACAACGTATTTTCGAGAACGTCCAGACCATGTTGTGCCATTTAATGCAAAGTGTGCGTGATCACAGGCACTTGCTGTACTACATGCACTACCGTAACTTTTAACGCTGTCTAAATCACTGTCGTCTCCATGAATTCCTGGATCTCCTGCCGCGTGACCAAGACGCGGCCTTGCTGGTGTCAGTGATAGACTCTAAAAACAAAAAAAGATTGGATTAGAAAAATAAATTATGAATTTGATTTAAAGGGAAAATTTAAGGAATTTTTTTTTTTTTTAATTTTAAGAAATTTTAAGAAAATAGTTTTTTTTTTTTTGGTTGATGCAAAGGTATCTTAAAGGCGAGTGGGTTTGGGGGGAAATATGAAGTGACCTTTTTTGTGGAGAATTTAATTCTCTACAAAAAAGGTGTCTTGAGTTTTTTTTGTAAACCCAATGGTTTCGGAGATAATCTCCAAACTTTAAATAAGGTACACGTAATGAAATTTTTTTTTGAGAAATTTTAAGAAAAGAGTAATTTTTTACAGATTAAAAGGTATCTTAAAGGCGAGTGGGTTTGGGGGCAAATATGAGAATACCTTTTTTGTGGAGAATTTAATTCTCTTCAAAAAAAGTGTCCTGGTTTTTTTCCCTAAACCCAATGGTTTGCGAGATAATCTTTGAATACAATAAAATTCACGTAATTACAAATTTTTAAATGAAATTTTGAGAAAAACTAGTTTTTTTTTTTGCTTCAAAGATATCTCAGAGGCGAGTGGGTTTAGAAGAAAATATAAGAAGACCTTCTTTGAGGAGAATTTAATTCTCCACAAAAAAGGTCTCTTGAATTTTTCCCCTAAACTCAATGGTTTAGAAGATCACTTTGAAATACGGTTTGTCGCGATTTTTTCGTGATTATATGATCATTCTCTTTTCGATCTTCAGTATCTCCGGAAGTAATCGAGGAAAAAGATTTCGATTATAGTGTTTTCCAGCGCAAATTTCCCCAGCTTCCCTATGGAACCAACGAGAACCCTCTGCATTCATCACTTCCTGAGATATGTTCAGATAAAGCGCCAAGATCATAAAAATGTTTCTGAATTTTCGATTTTCTAAATTTCCTGAACTTTGAACTTACTGAAGGACAACTGCGTGCATTTCTTCCGTCTCGTGGGTCAATTGGTCGGAGACTCGACATCTGTGCAACTGATAAACGACCAATCTTCCATCAAGATCCAAAAAATTAAATTTTCCCCCAAAAACTCACTAAACACTCCACGATTTTTTCAAATACTCGCTTTTTGATTAAATTTTTCTAAATTAATTAGGCCACCGGTGTTTCATAAGGACGGAGGTCAACGGAGGATTCCGTAAACACTGAGTAGAACCTGGGAACGTACGAGAGAGGAAAAATAATTGAAGAAGGGGTTGGATATTTTGTATCTGCGCAAACTCATGGATCTACAAAGGTCAGGGTATCTGCCATTTTCAGTTACGAAATTCTCGAGACCATCAAAACAATGAAAAAAAAATATTATTTTCCCATTCCCTAAAAATCTGCGGAAGTGTCCAGCATCGTCTGGACCACGTCCAACACAAGATCAACGAAAAAAAAAAAAAATTTAAAGCAAATTTTATCATTTTATAATGAAAACGAAAAAAAAGACAAAAAAAATTCGATTTTTTTTTCTAAAAATTTTTTTTCTTTCAAAAAAATCAATTAAAAAAAAAAAAAAAAATATGCACATATAGTGGATTTAAAAAACTATCCATGCAAATTTTTTACATATTTTTTTTACAACAATTTATTTGTTTAAAAAAATCTAAACAATTTTCAGATTTATGCTAATTTTATAAAAAAAAAAAAATCGAATTTTTTTTTGAGGAAAAAAGGAGAAAAATTGATGGAAAATCTCTGAAGATTTTTTTCTCGCCTCTTCTCTGATTGTCGAAGGGGAACGAAGGGGGTAAGAGGGGGGGAGGGGGGACACTTAGAGTTCAAGAAAAAGTGGAGCAGACTCGCGAGGTTGCGCGTGAGCCGCAATTATCACTCTTATCATTTTTATCTGATTAGATGAAATGTTTTGATTTTTTTTATGACTTGAAAAAGAAAAAAAGAGCAGAAGAAATGAGCGAATAATTAGGTATTTCCGTGGTCCTGGAGGCAAAGAAGAGGGGCGGAAGGCAACAGGTACGCAGGACAATCCGGGGCCTATCGATTGCTCCAATTCTTCAGGTGCATTCAGTTCTTCATGGAAATTTGACTTCTGAAGTTTCTCCAAGTGGCTATCAACGGTATTAATCTAATTAAACCTGGGATTCTCTGTGCAAATATGCTGAAGTGGAAAAACACGTAATAAGAACCATTTTAGAAACATTAATTAATTAAATAAAAGAAAAAAATTCTTCAATTTTCGTTTTTCTAGAAATTTTTTAAAAATTAAAAGAAATCATTTAGTAGTAAAAATTCGTTCTTCATTTAAGCACCCGGAAACTAAGCGAGATAGAGCAATTTTCGTGGAGAACTTTTTTCTAGAGAATTTAAAGAGCTACAAAAAAGGTCTCTACGAAAAATGCTCTATCTCGCTTAGTTTCCGAGATCCTTTTTGAAACTGAAACGCTGAAAAAATGAATTATTCACGTGAATTTTTTTATGAATGAGATTTTTGTAGGGGAAAGTGGGGTAAAATGGACACTCTAATTGAATGGTTCGAGATAGAGATTTCCTGACGATTCCATTGAAGAGCTGAGGAAATTTTAGACGGAAAACATGTGTCAAATTTTGTCTTTTTTCAATTTTCTGGAAAAATTTACGTTTTTGGCCAAGTTTTCAAGGGATTTCCCTTTTGAAAATCGAAAAAACCCACTTTTTTGGCGATAACTCCAGTTCTATTGGTCGTAGCGACCTGTGGTTGATCTCAAATGAAAGGTGAGCTCATTTTCTCATCAATTAATGTGATTCAAATTTTTTTTAAATCAATTCTTCAAATATTTATATGTCATTTTCTGAAAATCAGTTTATGCCCCATAAGTACTTGAAAAAATGGATATTTTTCTTTCCAAACCCCATGAATCAATGGGAAATGAGCTCACCTTTCATTTAAGATCAATCCCAAGTCACTACAATCAATAGAACCAGAGATATTCTCGAAAACCTGAAATTTGTCAAAAACAGAAGAGTTTTACCTTCAAATCTTGCGCAAAAAATGAAATTTTTGAAAAATTCAAAAAAAAAACTTTTGACATATGATTTTTATGGGAAATTTCCTCATCTTTCCAATGGAATCATCAGAAAAAACCTATCTCCAATATTTCCATTCATTTCTCCTAATTTTCATAGTATAAAATACAAAAATCAACCCAGGTCCTTTTTACCCCACCTTCCCCTATAAATATTTTCTCTTTTAAACTTGAAAAAAAATTAATTACTTACAAGTGAACGATTCCTCGGTAAATCCACTCCATTCTCCGTGATTGCGGGAAATAAATCCGTTTGATACTGTTGTTGTATTCCTGTACTGTGTCTCTGATGATATCCCTGTATTGTACTAGTGCCAACTGCACAACTACGTAGATTATGATTATGATAAACACGTTCACCACGTATGCGCATGCTCGATGAACGTCTCAGTGATGTTGGTGATGGTCTTGGTATTCTCGAGTCAATTGGTGATATTGGTGATGTTGGTGATGTCATATCTGTATCAATTAATTGTACCATTAAGAATTTTTTTTTTATCTCTGAATGTAAAGTGCCTCATTGCTAGGGGAAGGTGGGGCAAAATGGACACATCTAAATTTTTGAACAAATATTATGGAAAACTCTTGGAATTAATAGAAATATTGGCGGTAGATTGTTTTTGATGATTTCATTGGAAAGCTGAGGAAATTTCAGGCGGGAAACAAGTGCCGGAATTAATTTTTTTGAATTTTTGGTGATTATGACTTTTTTGAGCATTTTAGAGGGGTAAATCCTTCCTTTTTTGAAAATTTTCAGTTTTTTGAGAATATCTTCAGTTCTATTTGTCGTAGCGTAAAAATTCCGAAGGGAGGTGAAAGGTGAGATCATTTGCCATCGATTTATAGGGTTTTCAATTTAAAAATATCTATTTTTAAGGTATTTAGGGGCATTTTTGTGAAACAGTTTTGTGAAACAGTTTTTGGCCTATAACTATCCCAAGAATTAATATTTTTGAATTCAAAACCCCATAGATCGATGGGAAATGAGCTCACCTTTCATTTGAGAGCAACCTCGAACTGCTACGACCAATAGAACCAGAGATATTGGCAAAAAACTGAAAATTTTCAAAAAAGGAAAGACTTTTACCCCTCAAAAATGCCGAAAAATATCAAATTTTCAAAAAAATTGAAAAAAATACATCTGACACTCGTTTTCCGGCTAAAATTTCCTCAGCTTTTCAATAGAATCATCAGAAAAAATCCATTTCCAATCGTTTCATTACAGTGTCCATTTTGCCCCACTCTCCCCCTATAGATAATTTTTTCGAGGCTTGTAAACTTTGCATCTGAAAAAATCCATATAAGATTTTTGGTATATTAATATTTGTTTCGATTGTAAAACCCTGGGAATATTGAAATGTATATATATATAGATATGTCAATATGTATACATAATTAGCAAGATGAATTCATGATTCAAGCTGCATTAAATTTAAAAAAAAAAAAAAATTGTACCATTATGTCCAACTGGTGATGATTGTCCAGTCGGTGATGTTACTGGTGCACGTGTACCGGATGCTGGACCTGATCTCAAGGATGATGAGCTTGGTGAACGTTCTAGGGCTGGGCGAACCATTTTCCTCCTTTAATTAAAATTTAAAAAAAGAATTATTGTCAATTTTTTATAAAATTTTCGGACAAAAATTGATTTTTTTCATCAATTTTTTGAGAATATCTCGGAAACTAAGCGAGATAGAGCGTTTCTGCCCTAAGAAGGTTTTATAGAGAATTTCAAGAGCTTCGAAAAAAGATTCGTGTAAAATCGCTCTATCTCGCTTAGTTTCCGAGATATTGAAAAAAAACTACTGTTTATTCTCGAATTTTCTTTTTATTAATTCACTGAAAATTGAAATAATTGGATGAAATAAAGTGCACGGGGGAGATGACATCACTGGCAATCAAAAGGCTCGAGTGTCTTCATTTGAATAATGAACTTAAAGTGAAAATGCGTGGCTTCTCATCCGTATGAAATGGCGCGGAATTTGAATTAATAACGAAGTGAAGAAACTTGATAACTTGAGAAATAGGTGTAGAGATCTTGATGAAAATAATTGATTTTTCTCTGGAAACAAGTGGATGATAGTATTGCTTTCCAACTGATATAGCTTTTTCTGCTGATACTTTAGCAATATGCTTTCGAATGGAAGTGATACAACTTTTTTTCAAATCATCATTAAAATATCAAATTTTGAAAAATTCATTAAAACGCCAATAACTCGAGAACTAATCATGCAAATAAGCTCAAAATCAGAGATCGGCAAAAAAAAATTCGCATTTTTGATTTTTTAATTTTTTTTATTTTCGTAATTTCCATCGAAAAAATTTTAATTACTTTCTCAATGAAAAATTTGGATTTTTAAATTTTTCATTAGTTTGAAAATTAATTTTTTTTTCTTAACAATTTTGATTACTATCGTAATTTAAAATTTGACTGATGGAATTTCATAATTATTTTCTTTATGAAACTTATTAACATTTTTATTAGTTAAATTGAATTATAAATGTCATATAAGCGTCATTTAGATTGGATTAAATTATAAGTTCTTATTTGTGTTACATTTAGTTAAAACTCTCAACTCAAAATTTTTGTCTGAAAGACGATTATATTTGGGAAGATTGAACATAGTAGCGTTGATTTTATTATAAAATTAATTATTCCAATCAATTAATAAGTAAGAAAGAATCAAAATTTCGAATAAGAAAAAGAATTATAAAATTTCATCAGTCAAATTTTTAATTACAATAGTAATCAAAATTGTTAAAAAAAAAAAAATTAATTTTCAAACTAATGAAAAATTTAAAAATCCAAATTTTTCATTAAGAAGGTAATTAAAATTTTTTCAATGGAAATTACAGAAATAAAAAAAATTAAAAAATTAAAAATGCGAATTTTTTTTTGCCGATCTCTGCTCAAAATTGACATCTAACTGATACAATTCTCGAGATAATAAATGAGTATAAATAACATCAGTTCAATAGTTTCCAGAAATTCCATTAAAAACTGATTTTCGAAAAATGGACATATCTCAAAAAGTTTCGATCGAATTATCTTCAAATGAAGCTTAAAAAATAGAGTTTGTCGAGAGGAAGTTTTCCACAAAATATGAAATTTTTCTATAAAATCGTTTCGCTGTAATTGAGACTTTTATGCGCACACAGACATGCGCTAAAAACATCATTTTCTCTCTATTTAGATCATTTTAAGTATCTTCTATTAAAAAAATTACAATCGAAAATTCTGATGATGACATAGCTTCCATTTGGAAGCAAGAACAAAAATTGCTCGTAAAATGACGTGAAATGTGAGAGTCAGGGGTCGAGGGCATATCGATCGGCTGTTTCCGGCACGCGTAGGTCAGTTTAAACGATCGAAAATCGACGAAATTATGCTCACTCATGAAACATGTTAACATTTCGCTCTCTTTCACATGCGATTTGTCGAGTGAAAGTGAAGGAGTCGAGAATAATTGTTGAAAATGGCTTTTTATTCGAGAATTTTCGATGTATAATTGGCGCAGGGAGTGGGAGAAGGTCGAGAATGGGTTCATTGGAAAGCTCCGAAAATTCCCGAAAATTTCCGATGCAAATTATCGCAAAAAACTCGATTTTTCCCGTTTAAATGTCAAGAAATCGATAAAAAAAAGAAAGGATCTCGGAAAGTAAACGAGATAGAGCGTTTTGCCCGAATCCTTTATTGTAGACAATTTCAAGATCTACAAAAAAGGATTCCTGTAAAATCGCTCTATCTCACTCAGTTTCCGAGATATCTTCAAAAAAGTGATGAAAAAAACAGCAAAAATATTAATTTTCTAGAAAAATCGGAATTAATTCATCAGTTTTTTCATAATATCTCGGAAACTAAGCGAGATAGAGCGATTTTACTTGAAATCACATTTGTGCAGAATTTCAAGAGCTGTAAAAGAGGATTCTGGTAAAATCGCTCTATCTCGCTTAGTTTCCAACACATCTTTAAAAAACTGACGATAAAATAAAATCAATTTATCTAAAAAATTTTAATTTGAATAATTTTCAACTTTTTCAACGAATTTCTTCACTTTTTGTGAAATCGATGGGGCAAAATGGGCTAAATTACAGTGTTTCAGATAGAAACCATCTCCGCCCATTCAATGACCCCTCCCCCCCTTTCCCCTCCTAATTCCCAAGAAAATGCCATTAATTTCCCCTAAATAATCGTTTTTAATTTAATAAAACTTCGATAATTTCAGATTTTCAAATAAAATTGCAGAGACTCAATAGAAAAAAAAGGAAAAAAATGGAAATTGATTATTGGACATTGGAGAAAGACCGGGAGAGGGGGGAAGGGGGGGGGGGATCAATTACCCCCTCAAAACACACGCGGATCGATCACAAGACCACAATTCTATTTCAAGCCATTCCACCCCACTAATTTCCCTCTTTTCCTCCACAAAAAAAAAAGAAAAAAATGAGAAAAAAAATCACTAAATTCACAAGAGTAATGAAAAAAAAAAATGAAGACCGAAAAAAAATCACAAAAAATAAGTAACACCTGGAAAATTAAATTCTCTCTCGCTTATCATGTCGATTGCCTACGTCTACTGTGTGTATGCGATAAAAAAAAAAAAAAAAAAAACGTAATATAAAACTGTCGCGGTATTATTTTTTCATGAATAAATTATCATTACGCGATGCTTCTACTGTGTCCTCGGTGCTTTTAATTTCTGCCTCTAAAAAGACTTTCCTAATTTTTTTTTCAAAATAATTTCGTTTTAAATTGTTTTTCGCAACTTTTTAGTCTCAAAAAACGAAAAAAATACATGCGAACGTCTCTGTGCAATTGTTTTGCCTTTATTTTTTCCCAGAAAAATAAAAACAACGACGTAACGCTTTTTTTTCTTCTTTTTTTTTTGAAAATTCGAATTTCGCGCGTATAATCCATCACCTTAGAAACAAAGGGGCGTAAGTCCTATGCATAAGGATAGGCACTTACGCCCTTTTGTTTCCAATTAAAACATCACCTTAGAAACAAAAGGGCGTAAGTCCTGTGTTTAAGCATAGGCACTTACGCCCCTTTGTTTCTAAGGCAACAAAAAATTGTTGATAATTTTTTTATTGCTGCTTTTATTAATAAATTCTGTTTTTTTGTCACCTTAGAAACAAAGGGGCGTAAGTCACGTGTTTAACCATAGGGACTTACGCCCCTTTGTTTCTTAAAATGATGATATATATATATGAAAACAGCAATAAAAAATTATCAACAATTTTGCTGACGTCTCTCCCCCCTCCAAACGATAAATGCAAGAAATACCCTCCCCCCCCCCCCCCCCTTACTTCCCCTCTTTTCATTCATTTCCTGCGTTTGAATATGAAAAAAAAGGAGAATAAAATGATTTTTTGAGGTCAAGATGCGCCTGTGATAATAAAAACGTCAATTCTCTCGGTGTCATTATGATTTTAATCTCAATTTTATGCAATATATATATAGATATAGATATGTATATAGATTAGATAGAAAAAAACGCATGCTATACTTTACCAGTGGTTGTGTCACGTGATGTGCAAACCGGTGGATTTTTTCATTGAAAATTGAAGAAAAAAAAAGAAAATGCACTCGCGAATTTTATTAGAAGTCACGAAAATGGAGAAACACAAGAAAAATAATGAAATAAAAAGACGCGCACGGATTAAATCACTGAGGAGATTAAAAAAGTGAAGGCGAGAAAATGAAGAAATAACCTCTGCACTGTAGAAAATGCCACTTTGATTTATAACACCTTTTTATTCTATTTTATTTTATTTTATTGTAAATAAATCGTCTGGCAGTGTCTTTTTTTTGGAGAAATGCTGAGACACAACTGTGGGTCTCTTGACACACACTCTGTTACGACGACGACGACAGCGACGTGACTGATTGGCTCGGGTTTTAAAGAGAAAGGGGGAGGGGAGGGGAGGGATTGGTGAAAAAAATTGACGTGAATTTGTGTGTTTGTTGCTCCGCATTGGCACGGAATATTTGTGGAATGAAGTCGTCGCCTTAGCAGCAAAGGGGCGTGAGTGCTGTGTATAAGCATAGTACTTACGCCCCTTTCATTCTAAGCCAATCAAATGAATTCTGCAGGATTCTGCTTTGGGAAGTGATCATTAGCGCCATCTAGATGATAATTAAGTTAACTCACATCTTCTCAAAATATTCCATATTTTTTTATTTTTTTAAATAAATAAATTATTAAAAAAAAAAATTATTTGAAAAATTTGCATCCATAGTTTTTTGAATTTTCTATATGTGCGGATTTTTTTTTTACAGTAATTTTCGTTGTTGGGGGAAAAAATCGTTAGTTGTCTGGTGTTTTTTCGGTATTTATTGTCCATCTAGTGGTATTTTTAGGTATCTAGATTTGAAAATTCTAACCGTAAGGAAATCAAACACCGGCAACGTCCTTGAAGTTCCTTTGTTTGTTCCTTTGTCCTGATTGTTCACTGTAAATATAATAACGGTCGAATGATCTAATATAGATAGAGACAGTGCCGAACATAAAAAGAAGGTAAATATACTATTTTCAGATTTCTCTAATTAAAACACTAATTTTCTCATTTGCTTTTTCAGTCAATTTCTTATTTTGTTGTTTTCTCTTCCATTGACTATGGAATCAACAATCAGTGAAGAATTAATTGATACTAGTCCAATAGAATCACTGCCAACAGAAATTTTGCAGAAAATTCTTGGTTATCTTCCATTCAAGGACAAAATTCGTGCAGAAAGAGGTATTATTACAAAAAAATTAGCAGTAAAAAATGAAACAGGAGAGGTGTTGTTGTTTTTTTAAAATGAATATCTCGGAAACCAATAGGAATATGCTCTCTTTATTCTTCGACCATTTTGTTAAGTCAAAACCTTTCAAAATTTCCAAAATGTAAAACAAAAAGAATTAGAAAAAAAAAAAGGTGCGTGGAACCCACGCGACAGAAGTGAAACTTCTTGCTCATTATGTATAGATAGCGGTAAATTATTCGGATTTTTTTTAATGAACAAGTGATAATAATTGAGAAAAGTGAGGATACGAGGTTAATCTCAAAGGAAAATGGCAAAAAGCACAGACCAGCACATTTAGCTGTGTAATGAACACAACACTTTGAGAATTTGAGTACCTGTCTATAGGATTTTGGTTATCTGCTAACTAACAAATTATCTTTATTTTTACGATTATAAAGTGTTCAGACAACTAGATTTTTTGAAATCAGTTTTTTGTGAATACACCGGAAATCGATCGAGATAGAGCGGTTTTGCTTCAATCCTTTCTTGTAGCTTTCAAAACTCTCTATAAAGAAGGATTCATGCAAAATTGCTCTATCTTGGCTAAATTCCGGGATATTCGAAAAAAATTACTTATAAATCAATTTGGCTACAAACTTCATATTCTTTTGTTTTTGACATCATTTTGTTCGAAAATATCTTGGAAACTGAGCGAGATAACGGAATTTTCCTCATGACATTTTTTGTAGAGAATTTTAAAAACTACAAGAAGAATTCCTACAAAAATTGCATCATCTTACTCAGTTTCCCAGATATTTATCGAAGTCCTACGACCAAAAATAGATTTATGAATAGAGGAATTGTTTCAATGGTTTTTTCTTGAGAATATATCGAAATCTAATAGAGATACGCCCTTTGCTTCAATCTTTTTTTTAGCTTTTGAAATCTTCTAGAAAAAAAAGGATTCAGGCAAAATCACCCTATCTCACTTAGACTTCGAGTATACTCAAAAAATGTTGGCTTCGGCACGCCTCGTGTGTTGATGCTTTCGTTAGTACGACAATACACTGCAGCGTCACCTCGCTTCTCCCACTACCCGACTACCGTGCCTATAGAGCCTGCAGTCTCGCCCCCGCTCTAGCTTCCCCCGCCAACAACGCAAGACTTCTCCTTTACCCCCACTCCTCGACTATTGAGTTCCCCTCAAAACTTGACGGTTTCGGTACACGCTCGAGAAAAGTTGGTACCCTGCCAAAAGAAGTTTCACTTCAAAAAAACACTTATTCTGCTTGATATCTTCACAATTATTGAATTATTTTTGTGTTATTAATTTCATGCAATTATTCATTATTACAGTTTGCAAAAGATGGAAGAATGTATCTACCAAAGAAGTATGGAGAGACGAACAAAAGCTACATATCCAAATATTAGACAAAAAAGCCATAGAGATTAGTCTTGAACCCAAAATGAGACAGCGTAGCCGATTTTTTCAGCCAGAAAGGGTCTTATCCTCTGTTAATTTTGATAAACTCAAAGTTATTCACAGTTTAGTCTCTAGAGCAGGACAAAATATTGAAGAATTAATCTTTGAGAACTATTTTTCCCGTGAATCTTCCGAGCAGGCATTATCACTGATCGCTACGCACTGCCATAATATTGATAGTATGGAATTGAATGGTGGTGTATACGCTGATAGCGAAGCATTTTTAAGACTGTTAAGAGTTAACAAAAACATAAACTCATTTGAATGCAGGTATCAGGAATGTGTTGTGGAAGCACTGCCTCTTAAAGATTGGAAGTCATTGTACATTTCGGATACCAACCTAGAAGGAGAGTTTTACGGGGCAGATAAATTGCTCGCACTCATTGAAAATTCACCATCGCTCAAGAATTTACAAGTCCCTTATTTGACAAAGAATATGCTAGTAGCTCTTTCAAACTGTAAACAACTAAAAACTTTGAACGTTTCACAATTGTTTGAAGTTTTCGATGACACGATGAATGTGACCCCTTTGTTGAGTCATTTGAAGGTGCTTCAATATTCGAACTTCGAGAACGTAATACGTGAGAATGATGAAATCATTGATTTATTACGTAATCATTGTCCAAATTTGGAAGAACTGACTATAACGCAACCCCCCGTGGGCGATTATTTTCATAATTCATGTATGTTTATTATTATTTTAACAGATCAGTGGAGTTGAGAGATGGAATAAGATATGTTGATTCTTTCTGTCAATTGTTCTTGTTTAAGATTATCTTCGTGAAAATTAAAAGAGATATAGGGCAATTCTGTTGTTTTTTCTGCACGCCATGCGGAAAGTAGCAAATTTTCACACGTTGTGCATAAAAAAATTGTACCTCACATGTGTGGTAAATTTTTTTGAGACTCTTACGATTACAAAACTCGCCTTCGGTTCGTTTTGCAACCTCACACTTGTCAGTAAAATACTTTACCGCACTTGTTAGGTAATATACTATCGTAGCTCTTGAAATTTTCTTAAAAAAAAAAGGAAATTTATATTACAGACGAATCGCCTTATCTCGCTGATTTTCTGAGATATTCTACAAAAATGAATTACAGAAAAATTGACGTATCTCCTCGTAGATTTCTTGTTACTTCAATTGAATTTGATAATTTTCCATTTTTTTCAGATTCTTTTCCCCTTGCACTCAAAAATGCTGTATTTGCTCTTCCAAAGTTGAAGACGCTGATAATCGATGGGGAAGCAATCAACGACGAAAGTCTGAATCATTTGTCAAAATTAAAAACTGTAGGTCTTTTTTTCGAGTGGGGTGAGTACACAGAGAATGGAATATTCGAAATGATAATAAATTCAGAGTATCTTGAAGAATTAGATATTGGCGTAGAGATCACAGTGAATTTATTGCAGAGACTCGTTGAAAATACTAGAGAGCGTAGCAAAATTTTGAAAATTGTAATTCCTTCTGGAATTTATGAAGAAGCGTTGAATGTATGTAAAAATTCTAAAATTCAGTTAATTAAGGAGTTGAGCGCGAGTCTATATTTTTCATAATTAGAATATTGTAAACACTGGAAGATTGTATTTTTCTTTATGTAATAAAAAGGGAATATTATTCATATAAAACCTGAAAAACTTGAATATTTATTTTTACAATGAGTCTCAATTTTCCAATTCAATTCCTACTAAACTCAGCAATTTTTGAACAAATTAGCTATTTTTAATCATTTTTTACTCTCAAATTGTCATTGGAAAAAATAATTGAAAGCTATTTTTCATCCACATAGTCAATGAGTGTCCATAAGAAAAATGAAAGGAATCAATATCAACTGAAAATTGGAAAATCGTCGAAATCCACAAGGAAATCATTGCAAGAGAAGCACGCGAGAAATATCTAAATCATGGAAAATAATTAAATAATAAATTGTTTATGAGTCAGTTTCATTTGGAAAAATATCTCAACCACTCGGAAGCGGATTGTTAATTAATTAGTAGAAAAAGCTACGTAAAAAAATGTAACAGGTAATTTTCCACTAGTCTTTTCAAATGAAGATTCTTCTGTTCTCATTTTTTGAGGACCAATGAAATTTGCAGATTCTGCACATTTCATAATAAACAATAATTACAGAGATAAGATGAGATGTTGCACTTCTTCAGCACTGAAATATAAATAAGTCTCAAACGAATGACATAATTAGTTTCTTCAGTAACAAGATGTTAAAATCATGAAAATATTCACATTAGATTATCAAACAATAGCTCCTGATGGATTACAATTCCTAAATACCCTTGAACTTGTGTCTCTCTTTTTAATTATCGACACAAATAAACAAGTTTCATTAGTTTGAACTTGAGGAGCTATAACTCCTCAAGTTATAACTATATATAGTCATTAACATATTCAGAGGCGGAAGCAAGGTAAATAATGGCAATGATAGTCGGCCTCTAGCCAACCGTGTCGATGATCTTATCATTTCACATTATTTTTTAATTTGTTGACCATTCCTCTTTTCATTTATTTGTCGTGTTGTGTCTCATCCTGCTGTGTTTCAGGTGCCATCAACGCTTCACGATGCACTTTTGAGTCATCATAACAATAAACCCTCAGTGCACTGTAATTCCGTGATTCAAAAATTGTAGAAAGAGTGGGAAAAAAAGGGGGGGGGGTCAAGATGCGATGGAGAGCAGTATAAAAAGTCGAGGATGTTCCAAGGAAATTCATATTTCATCAATTCACAGTTCAGACCAGACCCAGATATCGAAGACACGAGTTAGTAAATACTGTAAACAATAATTCATGAACCTGAAGTACAATTTTTCAAAGTTCATTTGATACTACGTTAGTGTTCTGCCTAATTTCTCGCATTTTGTTATCCTTTTAATATTCTATTTTCATCGTTGAATAAAACTGTTTCTGTGGAAAAAAAATATATCATCGTGAGTGATCGTGAACCTTAAAAAATTGAAGTTATGATTTATTTCATGGGAAATGTAGAGGCAGTGACTTCAAATAATTAAAGGATCACGTACGAAAGTGCTTTATAAAGAATATTTTTTTATGAACAATTGAAACTTTTTTTCATAAATCGTTGGAACTTTTTTATAGAGACGTTATAAAGTCTTTATAAAGTATTTTCATATGTGATTTTATGATAATCAAGTAGTTTAATTAATTGGCTCTTCTTTTAAGGTGAAATGAAGTTAATTGTGATGATTCTCGCTACTATTTTGGTCGTATCGACCGTAATGACCAAAGCAGATGACGACGAATACATTCATCTCCCTGGTAAGACCTGTGAGGATGCACCAGCGTGTCCAGACGACAGATCTTGTGTAATGGCACCGCCTAACTGCAACTTTGGTACCTGCGGAACCGATCTCGTGCCAACTTGTGGAAAGAAGCCATAATTATAAAACCAATTTCTTATATTTCTAATAATTGAACTTTAAGACTACGACTTTAACAATTAAGATTTCTTACAATTCAACTTTCTCATTAGCAAAAGCTTACAATGAACGCTCTTGCTTTCAATGTGATAAAATGAAAGATATGATTATTGTTGTAAATAAATATTCTTTCATCTGAAATGATTAATTTTGCGAATCATTCATTTTTACTCCTGAGTTTAATTGCTATTTCAAGTAATTTTCTGAGAAGTTGAAACCGGATGACTGGTCCGTAATCCTATGACTCGAAGTGAATATTGACCACTTTCTTCTTCACTTGTTTTATCATTGATTCGTTAAGAAAGAAGAAAAATTAGAAAAATTGTCAGATGTTTTCTGGATTTACTCATATAGAAAAGAGGAGGGGTATTAAAATAGTAGTGGTTACCAAAAAAGTCTCTAGTTGTGTTCGCTGGATCTCAAAGTAAGTGATTTGACTTGAAGTAAGTGACTCGCGCAGGCGCACAAAATTGTTTTGGAGGTTCGGAGAACTCTCTGCGCCTGCGCGAGGGACTTACCTCAAGTCAAATCACTTACTTGGAGACCCAGCGAACACAACTTCTTTCTCATTTTGAATCAAATCATAAAGGTACGGCCTCATGCAGCGTTTTTAACGCTGGGGCGGCGTGTTCCTAAATTCACTGTCAGTACTGAAAATGTACAGTTTCTGTCACTGAAACTGTACACTTTCAGTACTGCCAGTGAATTTCGGAGTTTGGCCTTCCCCATATGCTTTTCGTCAATTATTCTTTATTTTGTTGTTTTTGTTCCTTCATTGAACTATGGAATCAACAATCAGCGAAGAGTTAATTGATACTAGTCCAATGGAGTCATTGCCAACAGAAATTTTGCAGAAGATACTTGGTTATCTTCCATTCAATGACAAAATTCGTGCAGAAAGAGGTATAATTACAAACAAATTTAGTAGTAAAAAATGAAGCAGGAGAGGTGTTGTTTTTTTCTTTTTTTAATGAATATCTCGGAAATTAATAGAGATATGCTCTTTTTATTCTTCGACCATGTTGTTAATTCAAACCCCATGAGAATCTCCAATATGTAAAAAAAAAACATGAGAAAAAAAAAGATACTTATTTTGTTTTATATCTTCACTATTATTCGGATTATTCTTGTGCTATTGATTTCATGAAATTATCCGTTATTACAGTTTGCAAAAGATGGAAGACTATATCTACCAAAGAAGTATGGAAAGGCGTACAAAAGCTACGTATCGTAAGATCAGATGGACAATCCATAAAGGTTAGTTTTGAACCCAAAATGAGACAGCGTAGTGAATATTTACAGCCATGGAAGGGCTTACTCTTTATCCATTTTGATGAGCTCAAAGTTATTCACAGTTTAGTCTCTAGAGCAGGACAAAATATTGAAGAATTGACCTTTGAAAGAAATTTATTCGCTAAATCTTCCAAGCATGTACTATCAATGATCGCTGATTACTGCCATAATATTAAAAGTATGGAATTGCATGGTATTAAAGACTCTGATGTGGACGCATTTTCAAGGCTTTTAAGAGTTAACGAAAACATAAACTCATTTGGATGCAGCTATGCGAAAAATATTATTGAAACACTGCCTCTTAAAGACTGGAAGTCACTGTATATTACGAATGACTTCATCGAGGAAGAAAACGAGAACGAAAATCAATTGACTGCACTCATTGAAAATTCACCATCGCTCGAAAATTTACAAGTTCCTTATTTGACAAAAAATATCCTACTCGCTACTTCAAACTGTAAACTGAAAACTTTGAGCTTTTCAGAATTTTCTGGAAGACCAGTTTTCGATGACATGATGCATTTGATTCCTTTGTTGAGTAATTTGAAGGTACTTGAATATTCCTGCCAGGATGACAAACCGTATGGTGATAATCAAATCATTGATTTATTACGTCATCATTGTCCAAATTTGGAAGAACTGAAGTTATTGAAACCCCCTTGGGACAGTAATTATGATTCATGTATGTTATTGTTATTTTAACAGATCAGTGGAGTTGAAAGATGGAACAGGATATGTTGATTCTTTTTGTCAATTGTTTTTGGTTCAGATTATCTTCGCTAAATTTTCTGAAAAAAAGGAAATTTATATTACAGACGAATCGCCTTATCTCGCTGATTTTCTGAGATATTCTGCAAAAATAAATGACAAAAAAATTGACGTATCTTCTCGTAGACTTCTTGTTACTTCAATTGAATTTGATGATTGTCCATTTTTTTAGATTTTTTTCCACTTGAACTTGAAAATGCTGTTTTGGCTCTTTCAAAGTTGAAGACGCTGATACTCGATGGGACATCAATCACTGACGAAAATCTGAGTCGTTTGCCAAAATTAAAAACTTTCGGTCTTATACATTGTGGTCAGTACACAGAGGATGGAATATTCGAAATGATAATGAATTCAGAGTATCTTGAAGAATTAGATATCTGCGATGCGATTACAGTGAATTTATTGAAAAGACTCGTTGAAAATACTAGAGAGCGTAGCGAAATTTTGAAAATTGTAATTCCTTCTGAAATTCATGGAGAAGCGTTGAATGTATGTGAAAATTCTAAAATTCATTTAATTGAGAAGTTAAGTGGGAGTCCATATTTTTTTTAATGAGAATATTGTAAGCACTGGAAGATTGTATCTTTTTTATGCAATAAAAAGAGAATGTTCTTCATATAAAACCTGAAAAACTTCAATATTTATTTTCAAAATGGGTCTAAATTTTCCAATTCAATTCCTACTAAATTCAGCAATTTTTGAACAAATTAGCTATTTTTTATTATTTTTTACTCTCAAATTGTCCTTAGAGAAAATAATTGAGAGCTATTTATCATCCTCATAGTCAATGAATGTCCATAAAAAAAAATGAAAGGAATGAATATCAACAACAAACTTGAAAATCGTCAAAATCCACAAGGAAATCATTGCAAGAGACGCACGCAAGAAATATCTAAATCATGGGAAATAATTAAATAATAAATTACTTATGAGTCAGTTTCATTTGCAAAAATACCTCAACCACTCAAAAGTGAATTGCTAATTAATTAGTAGAAAAAGCTACGTAAGAAAATGTAACAGGTAATTTTCCACTCATTTTTTTCAAATAAAGATTCTTCTGTTCTCATTTTTCGAGCACCAATGAAATTCGCAGATTTTGCACATTTTATAATGAGCAATAATTACAGAGATAAGATGAGATCATGCACTTCTTCAGCACTACAATGTAAATAAGTTTCAGACGAATGACATAATTAGTTTCTCCAGAAACAAGACATTAAAATCCTAAAAATAGTCAGATTAGATTATCAAACAGTACTTCCTGGTAGATGACAATTCCTAAATGCCCTCGAACTTTTCTGTCTCTTTCTAATTATGACAGTGATAGTTGGCCTTCAGCCAAACGTGTCGGTGATCTTATCATTCCCCATTATTTTTTAATTAGTTGACCATTCCTTTTTTTATTAATTTATCGTGTTATGTCCCATTCTGCTGTGTTTCAAGTGCCATCAACGCTTCATAATGCAATTATGAGTCACTATAACATTAAACCCTCAGGTACACTATAATCCCGTGATGAAAAAATTTCTAGAAAAAGTGGGAGGGTCAAGATGCGATGAAGAGCAGTATAAAAAGTGGAGTATGTTCCAAGAAAATTCATATTCCATCAATTTACAGTTCAGACCTGACTCAGATACCAAAGACACAAGTTAGTAAATACTTCAACCAATAATTCATAAACCTGACGTACAATTTTTCAAAGTTCATTTGATATGACGTCAGTGTTCTGCCGAATATCTCGCATTTTGTTATTTTTTTAATACTCTTTTTTGAAGGTTGAATAAAATTCACGAGTGTATTGGAATAACAGGTTAAGTCGAAAAAAAGTAAATTTTCCAGGAGAGCTGAAAAACCATAAAATGATGATGCGATCTTGATTATGCGTTACATTCATGATGAACGTCATTGATCCGCAGTCAATTTAGATATTCAAAAGCTATTATTGTCGGCAGTCTTTTTTTTTCTATAATTTCAACGACTTGACTTGAAATGTCTGGCAAGAAATTCAAGTTATGTCGACTTAACTCCCCAAATAAAATAAATACTAATATTAAATGAATACTTATCGATTATAATTATTATAATCGATGAGTATTCATTTGAAGTATACGAAGAATATATTTATATTGAGTAAGATCGTCTAAGCAGATCATAACACAATATAAACTCAATGAAGAGAGACTGAGTTATGTCGACTTGACTTTGATACGTATGATTATTTTTCAAGTCAAGTCGACATACCTCAAATCTTCTCCTGAAAATTGCAAAAAGCGAACTTAACTTGTTATGCATGTTCAAAAATGAGGCCTTGAATGGTCATATTCAGACAAATCCTTTCTGTGGGACACGTGTCCATACATCCTGACGCAAATTCTGATGAAATCCCATTTTTTACCAAAATTGACTCAACCTGTTATTCCACTTCACTCGTGAATTGTTTCTGTGGAAAAAAAATCATCGGGATTAATTTCATGGGAAATGTAGAGGCAGTGACTTTGAGAAATTGAAGGTTTTGATGTAAATAATTAAGTGATTTAATTAATTGGCTCTTGTTTTAAGGAAAAATGAAGTTAATTGTGATGATCCTCGCTATGATTCTGGTCGTATCAGCCGTAGTGACCAAAGCAGACGATGAAGACGACGAATACACCCATTCCAATGGTAAGACCTGTGAGGATGCACCTCCGTGCCCAGACGACAGATATTGTGTAATGATTCCGCCTAAGTGCAACTCTCATACCTGTGGGAGACATCTCGTGCCATCTTGTAAACAAAGACATGATCATTGAACTTATTATAATTAAGATTTCTTATTATTAAACTTTCCTATAAGCAAGAGCTGATAATGAACGCTTTGACTTCCAATGTAATGAAATAGATGATATGATTATTGCTATAAATAAATTTTTTTTCATTAAAATAAATTATAAACCAAGTGTGAATCCTTTGATTGAATTTCTACGGAACTCAGCAATTTTTGAACAGATTAACAACGTTTAATTGTTTTCTCTACACGCCATGCAGAAAGTAGCCACTTTCCTTTCAGTTATGTATTTTTTTCGAATTTTCATTGATTTTAGAATCGATAATCGATGAAAAGTCAATTGACCCCTCCCCCCCCCCCCCCACAGAATTAGCGCTGATGGGAATTTCAAATCTCGTAAGAGTGATTAGTTAAAAAACATTGAATTGGAAGACATAATACATTTATTAAATTTTTTTCATACATAAGTCGTTGAATATTTGTACTGAATTTATAAAATCACATTTAAGAAAACTTGAAGTAGAATGGACATCTCAATAAAATCGTTTTAGATGTCTCAAGTACTTAAATTCATTTTACTCCACATTGCTTTATAGCTTTTTGTACTTTTTTTTAACGTCAATACGTTTCACAGTGAACACAGCGAGGCCTCAAGTAAGCTATGCGTAAAAACACTACAATAAATATTCAAAAAGCAGTGAAATTATGAAAGATAAGTTAGACCATTTGATTTCCAAAATATCCCCGAAACGACAAATTTTAGCAATTATAAAGTTTTCAGACAAATCAATTTTATTTCATCATCAGTTTTTCTCAAATATCTTTATTTCTTTCTCCATTAAAATAAAATTTAGACTTTAGGTTCAAAAACCCATTGATTTTCTAGAAGAAAAAGAAAAAGACCAAATTATATTCTGGAAACTAAGCGAGATAGAGCGATTCTGCCCGAATTTTTCCGTCTAACCCTCGAAATTCATCCCAATAAATACTTTGGGCAAAATCGTCCTATCTCGCTTAGCTTCCCCAATATTAAAAGAAATGTTCACAAAATGGAATCAATTTGTCTGAAAACTTGATGTTCTTGAATTTCAATAGGACTCATCAAAAGATCGTTTCCGTAGCTCAAAGTACCTCCCCCTTCCCCATCACTTCCTTCCCCTCCACATAAATCCACACCAATAACCCTATTTTTTACACTTCAGATCCCTAATCCGCTTTTTCCTCTCTTCGCCCTTGACCTTGTACTCCTCCCACAACTCATCCTTATCATTATCCATCAACACCTGGCAAATCATGCTCTTGAACCGTCTCTTTTCCCCATCGCTCACAAGCACTTCCTCCTCGAACCACCACCAAAGAGCCAATGTATCCCGTTTATAGAAAACCCTAAACCACCTGTCCCCCTCCTCCATAGCCGCCCTCATCCTCCCCCTATGCTCCGGATCCCTGTACATTTCCCTAATCATCCCAAACTCTTTCAACTGTCCAAGGAAATAGAAGAGCCTCCAATAATTCACATCACCGCTCTTCCTCAGGTCAACCGAGCTCTTCCCCCAGATTTTCCTGAAGTAATTGAAGTACTTGTTGCTCGAATTGAGGCATCCAAACGCTTCCGCATGCTTCCAAGCCTTGTACAATACCCCAGCAGCTAAAAAATTGAAGATTTCCCCGTCGAAAAAGGCGAGCGTGTTCTCAGCGATGGAGATGAAGGACTCGTGCCAGGGCCAGTTGATGTACCCCCCGAAGATCATCAAGAAGTCCCTCTTCCTCCCGGAAACGAAGAGCTCGTTGAACTCCCACTGCCTCATCTTTCTGATCAGGAAGATTGCCAAATCCGAATATTCTTCATGGTCCTGGATCTTCATCGGTCCGATCCACCCATTCCTCCTCCCAGCAGCTAACAAGGAAGTCTCTACCATTCGAACCAGGTTCCTCTGCCTCTCGTCTCTGGTCAGCTTCCTCCAGAAGTACCTGTGGTAATGTAGATTATTGTATCTATGCTGGAAAAAATTAGTCAATATCCTTAACAGGGGAATATTCACTAGTAGGGCAATTTCTCTTAATAGGGGAGTTCCCCCTGATAGGACAATGGCCCTAATAGGGCAAAACTCATTCTATGCAAAATCATTAAAAATAGTAATTTTTTTCTCTACTTTGAGGACCTTTAGGACCTAGAAAAGGAAAATCAATCGATTTCGCATGGGAAAATTGAAATCCGCAGCTCGCGTCGCCCCAATTAGAATAATATAAGGTCCTCCCTTCCAAAATATCGTGGCTAGTGGTTCAATTTCACTTCTTACTGGGACATTTTATGGGAAATCATTAAAAATAGTAATTTTGTTTCTACTTCGAGGACCTTTAAGACATAGAGAAGGGAAATCGACCGATTTTGGATGGAAAAATCTAAATCCGCCGCTCGCATTGCCCCAAATGGAAGAATATAAGGTCCTCCCTTCCAAAATAACATGGGCGGTGGTTCAATTCCACTTTTGGTCGGGCTTTTGCATAGGAAATGATTACGCATAAGAATTACCACATCACTTTGAGGTCTTTTGGGACCCAAAGAAGGGATATCAATTGATTTCTCATGAAAAAATCAAACCCAGCCACATAAAGCCCTAATTTATTGATATTTT
The DNA here is from genome assembly GCA_963942555.1 of Aleiodes leptofemur. Classification (NCBI taxonomy): domain Eukaryota; kingdom Metazoa; phylum Arthropoda; class Insecta; order Hymenoptera; family Braconidae; genus Aleiodes; species Aleiodes leptofemur. The sequence goes on from OZ012611.1 coordinate 1,749,153, forward strand.
TCAAAGGAGATTGGATGTCACTCAAATATTGAATCATGCTTCAGGAAGGAGGGCAAACAGGTAAGCTCATGCATTGTGAAAGCTCTTTCTTCTACCGTTACCGGTCGACTAATCAATAAAGAACGGATAATTGAATAATATATGTGTAAAACTTATCCCTCGGAGCACACCCCTCTGAACAGAACTTCGGAGCACATATGGGGTCAAATTGACCCCACTCTACTTTCTGAGGGCTACATCTCAAAAACTATGCATCTTTTCGGAATTTATGTTATGAGGTTTTTTGTAGATAAAACAATGGATGATCGAATACGATCATCATTGGTTCGATTTAACTATTTTTTGATGGTGAAAAAATTAATAGAAATCCCACCTCTTCTCTAAAGTCAGCTAATTTGAATGAAAGAGCTTATAAGTGTCGGAGCGGAATATTCCAAATATTTTTATTCATTTCATCATATTTTAGGGCTAAAAAATTTTTGGGGTCAAAATGAGTGTACTCTCCCAGTCTACTCCTAGGGTTAAATCTCAATCTAAAATTCCACAAGAAATAATGAGTTTCATGACATACCGAACAGCCGAGAAGTTCCCGTTATAAACCGCAAATCTGAACATGTTCTCCTCCACCGTTTGCTCGCAGTAGTGGTTCCCCTCCTGGGGATAAAGATTCCCCTCCATCAACCGCTCAAACACGAAGAAAAGCTCATTCGACCGTTTCGTGAACTTGAAGACAAAGTAGGCGGCTATGATCTCTTCCTGCTGGATCGATAGTTCATCAATGAACTTTCGCTTGAAGTCTTCGAGGGCAAGAGGGGGCGAGGGCTGAGTCCACAAATCGTTGATGCAGTCCTCCAAACAAAGGTTGAAGACTTCCAGGTACATTGAGGGCGTTTGCGGCAGTTTTTGGAACTTGTGGAGTGTTCCTAAAGTCATCGCACTGTTGATCGTTCCTTGCTGCGTCCATTTAAGGTGGCTTATGAAGTTCTCGACGTGAAGTTCGAGCGCCAGGTTCGGGGAGGACTGGGGATGAGTCGATTTGTGGAGCGTCCAGGCAATCGGCTTAAGGTAGAGAACCATGCGTTGAGTCATGGACTGAATCGCGAAGAGGACGTTGTTGTGGAGGAGGTAAGGGAGCTTTAAGGAGTCCAGTTTTCTGGAGAGGCGACGGAGGAGCGAGGATAGCTTCTTCTCGTAGTCTTTGCGGTCGCGGGACAGAAGTAACCACTTTAATTGAAATTTTATGTCGGGGAGGTGGAAGAGCTTTAGGACTAGGTGCACTGTCGCTAGACGCTGGAGCTTCAATTCCGGGAAACGACTATCAATCATGATTTTGAGTAATAATTACACTAATTATATTAATTTATTAATATTAATCGTTGATTTCCATTAATTCATTTTAGAATCAAAATTAATTGTAATTAATTAATTTTATATTAATTTATTTCAGACGTTGGAGCTTCAATTTGGGGAAACGATTGTCGATCATTATTTTTATTGATAATTACACTAATTATATTAATTCGTTAACGTTAATCATTAATGACATTAATTCACATTAATTTATTTTAGAATTGAAATTAATTGTAATTAATTAATTTTTTATTAATTCATTTCAGACGTTGGAGTTTCAATTCCGGGAAACCACTGTCGATCATTATTTTGATTAATAATTACACTAATTATATTAATTCATTAATATTAATTATTGACATTAATTCACATTAATTTATTTGAGGATTTAATTGGTTTGAATTGGTCCACTTTTTTTCAGTTTTTAAGTCTCGCGCTTTCTTCAAGATTCTATTTCTGTTTGTTATTCATAAAAATTTCGTTTTTTTATCACTTTTTATTATGATTATTGTTATTATTATTGGTCATTTGGTTTTAATTATTTTTTGGGGAATTTTAGGGTTTTTTAAAGGCACAAATTTGAATTTTAACAAAAAATTCTACGGAGTAAACTTCACACGTGACATTTATTTGACCTTCTCTTATCGACTTATTCTAGCTACTAGGGGTATAACTACAATGAGCAACAATGCCAATGGGGTGAATACACGAGGGATGGAAAAAAATCGTTTGGGAAAACAGCGCGTGAATTCACGCGGTAAATTTGAAAGGTAGAAAAAAAAAACTTCTTCTAAAAAAGTAAGTGAAACGTTTTGTGTCAACGATTTATCGGCATGTCATATTCTAAAAAAATTATATTCATATTTATACATATAAATATGAATATATATAATATATATAAATATGTTAATAAAAATTTGAATCAATATAAATTTATTTAACAAATTTTCTAAATTTGTAAATTTGAAGAAAAAAAATTTAATTATCATTTTTTATTCATTTATTTTTTTTTTAATTCATTCATTCATATATTCATATGTTATATATATATATTTGTATATATATACGATGAATACACGAGGAGTGGAGAAATCATTTGGAAAGACCATCGCATGAATTCACGCGGTAAATTTGAAAGTAGAAAAGTTTTTATTATCAAAAATTTCTTACAATTTCACAAAAATCTTAAAAAAAATTCTATTTCAATTATCACTTTTACTTAATCCAATGATTAATTTCGAGATTTTCGTTCTGAAAGTTCCACTTTCTTCCTCGGCCTTCCTCAAATCGCATTCACCTATTTTTCTACCAATTTTGATCCCCTCAAGGATGATTTTGGAGAAACAGAGAACAATAATGCCACAATCGTAAGAATTATTTTGTTGCGGGCATGAAAGTTCCTTAAAATTAGTGTTTTTTGATCCCAAAAACTTCAGAATTTTCCTCGAAAATTCTTTGGCGATGGTTCTGTTGAAGCCGCTGCTTGAATCCAGATGAAAACAAGAGTTCTCGGCTCTCGAATAAATTAATAAACTCCAGTGTGCACCGCCTGCAGCTTCTCTGTCCTCGGAATTGTTCAATGGAAAAAAGACGTAATCGCTTTCTTTCGTTATTCTGCCGTCTAAAATAGCAGAATAATCCTCAGCCTCGATTAACTTCAACAATTGCGTCAATTCCGGACTCGCAAATACGATTTTCCCCGCATTTGATGCATTTGAAGACACCTCTCGTTCTAAATAATCAAAGTAAAATCCTATAATCGTGTCGTTCAGCCAATTGTGATTTTCCAGAGTAGCCAAGTCACTTTTACGAATGAGCACGTCATGATAACTCAGGACAATGTCCTGCGGTGATGTCATTGGTCTAGGTTCAAAAGTTTCACATGAATTTTGTGGTTCAATTTTTCGGAGAATTTTGGAGGAATTCGAGAAAAACAGGGAACTTGCATGAATTTTAAATATATATCAATTTTTTCTTTGTTTTGAATTGTGAAAATAAAAATCTCATAAAACTCCTTTTTTTTTGGAGATTTTTTTAATTTTAATGATTCCGGAAATTAAGCGGGATAGGGCGATTTCAGCTGAATCCTTTTCCTTTATGTAGAGAATTTCAAGAGCTTCAAAAGAGGATTCTTGCAAAATCGCTCTATCTCATTTAATTTCAGAGATATTTGAAAAAAATGAATCAGTGGCGAAGAAGATAAAAGGGGAAGTCTATTTTTTTATCATGAATTTTTTGACGATATCTCGGAAAGTAAGCGAGATAGGGTCATTTTAGCTGAATCTCTTTTCGTAGAGAATTTTGAGAGCGATAAAAGAGGATTCTTGCAAAATCGCTCTATCTCGCTTAGTTTCCGAGATATTCTATTGAAAATGATCACAAAAAAATGAATTAAACCTCGAAAAGGTGAAAATATACTGAAAATAGAAAATATCCAACAATTTTTAGTTTTCTTTTTTTTCCTAACAGATAAATTACTTTAAAAAAAAATAAAAAATATGCTTATATAGAGAATTAAAAGAAATATAAGTGCAAATTTTTAAAATATTTTTTTTATACTAATTTCTTTGTTTAAAAAAATGTTAACTAATTGTTAGAAATGTGCTAATTTCATTTTCATGAAGTTTTACTAAAAATAGCAGAAATTTGTCAATTTTTGGTTTTCTTTTTTTTTCTCAACAAATAAATTACTTTGGAAAAAATAAAAAATATGCACATATAGAAGATTCAAAAAACTATAAGTACAAATTTTTTAAATATTTTTTTAATACTAATTTCTTTGTTAAAAAAAATTTTAACAAATTGTTAGAAATGTGCTAATTTTATTTTCATGAGATGAAGCAAATCGCCTCATCTTTGTGATCATTCTCAGTAAAATATCTTGGAAACTAAACGAGATAAAGCGATTTTTGTAGACATCTTTTTTCTAGCTCTTAAAATTCTCTACAAATAAGGTCTCGAAGAAGATTTCACCATCACTCTTACCATCCGAAATATTTTTTTCCCTCGAAATATTCCTACAATTCTGATTTACTCAAATTTTTAACTGAAAAATTTGCATGATGATAAAGCGGTCCATTTCGTGGAGGAGTTTCATTTTTTGCTTTAAGCCTATCATCTTCATGATCAATTTCAGTGGGTTCTTCACAGACTCCCTCTTGTTTTTCTTTTTCCTCTATCAAAATTGTTCCATCGTGACTGGACCTTCTGTGATAATTACGAATTAGGATACGTTTCGTCTCTTCACTTGGTTCAGTATTGGAAGATGCCATTTGAATGTGTTTAAATTCCTTAATTAATTCTGCACAAAAAAAAAAAAAAAAAAACATTAACTCCTTCCTAGACAAAAAAATACGTTTACAAGCAAAATTCAAAGAAAAAAATCGTGCAAGTTCCCTTTTTTCATTCTTTACCCCTTCTTTTGTAAAAAAAAAAACATTTTTTCTTTTTTTTTGCAAAAGATGCAGTTTCTACATATCGTCACCTTAGAAACAAAAGGGCATAAGGGCATAAGTCCTATGTATAAGGATAGCACTTACGCCCCTTTGACTCTAAGACAACGATATATATATATATATAGAGGAGAGTGGGGTAAAATGGACACTATAATGAAACGGTTAGAGATGGATTTTTTTTGATGATTCTATTGAAAATCTGAGGACATTTTAGCCGGAAAACGAGTTTTAGATGTATTTTTTTCGTTTTTTTTGAAAATTTGATATTTTGCGGCATTTTTGAGGGGTGGAAGCCTTTCCTTTTTTGAAAATTTTCAGTTTTTTGCAAATATCTCTGGTTCTATTGGTCGTAGACTTGGAGTTGGTCTCAAATGAAAGGTGAGCTCATTTCCCATCGATTTATGGGGTTTTGAATGCAAAAATATCAATTTTTGGGATAGTTATAGGCCAAAAACTGTTTCACAAAACTGTTTCACAAAAATGCCCATAAATACCTTAAAAATCGATATTTTTAAATTGAAAACCCTATAAACCGATGGCAAATGATCTCACCTTTCACCTCCCATCGAAATTTTTACGCTACGACAAATAGAACCGAAGATATTCTCAAAAAACTGAAAACTTTCAAAAAAAGGAAGGGTTTTACCCCTCTAAAATGCTCAAAAAAATCAAAATCGCCAAAAATTCAAAAAAATTAATTCCGACACTTGTTTCCCGCCTAAAATTTCCTCAGCTTTTCAATGAAATGATCAGGAACAATCTACCGCCAATATTTCTATCAATTTCAAGAGTTTTCCATAATATTTGCCTAAAAATTTAGATGTGTCCATTTTACCCCTAATGTCCATTTTGCCCCACCTTCCCCTACATTATTTTTTAATTCTGAGGTTACATCAGTGTTTTCTTCTTTATTTTATTTTTCAACCTCCAAAAATTCCCCGAAACGATTGTTTTTTTGTTGCGATTTCGCATAAAAAATCATTGTTTACTCACATTATTTATTTATTTATTTATTTATTTATTTATTTATTTATTCTGCTCTTTATGCTCTCTCGCCGGCAACAATGCTCCAAATCCCCCAAAAATCCCTAGAAATAAACTAGGGAAATACAAAAAAATCCCTAGATTCACTAAACTGCAAGGAGCCAAGAAACTAGTGACCAGCAAAAAGTCAAACACACCGGAATTGTTGGGAAAAAAACGGTCGAGTCATTATAATATTCGTGTTTATTAAAGCCTAAGTAATTGTCTATTAATAATGTCGGCGAGATATGATCGTGCTATAACTGTATTTTCACCTGATGGACATTTGCTCCAGGTTGAGTATGCCCAGGAGGCTGTGAGAAAGGGCTCGACAGCGGTGAGTTGAAGTTATTGGAAAAACATAACCTCATTCACTCCAAACTCATTTCCTTGTCAATTTTTTTTTTGAGTTATTCCTTTTTTTTAAATTTCTTTATTCAAAAAATCATTTCTTTACGACAAAAATTGTTTTGGACCAATCAATTTTATTCTACCATCAGTTTTTTGAAAATATCTCGGAAACTAAGAGAGATAGAGCGATTTTGCATGTATCCTTTTTTGTAGCTCTTGAAATTCTCTACAAAAGTGAATTCGTGTAAAATTGCTCTATCTTGCTTAGTTTCCGAGATATTTCAAAAAAACAAATGGGGAAGAAATTAAATCATTCTTCTAAAAAATTTTCTTAACTTTGTTAATTTTTTATTTATTTTTTTTTTCATTCTCGAACAGGTGGGAGTAAGAGGAAAAGACGTTGTGGTGCTGGGAGTCGAGAAAAAATCGGTTGCCAAGCTCCAGGAGGAGAGAACTGTGAGGAAAATCTGTCTTCTCGATGATCATGTTGTTATGGCCTTTGCTGGTACGTTTTTTTTCTCGATAAGGCACAGAAGTACAGAAGTACCTTTTGCGTGTATTTAACATATCCTTTAAATGTATGTTAAATTACTTACACTTTACGTACACTTAAATGACACTTAAAGACACTAACATTATATACAGAATTCAATGCATTTATTAAAGGCACTTCTGTACACTTTTCGCCTTTTTTTTTGTTTTTTGCATAAAAATAAAATGAATTGATCAAAATCGATTTTATTACATCATCAGTTTTTTGAAAAAATCTTGGAAAATAAGCGAGATAGCTTTATTTTCCTTGAGACGATTTTTATAGCTTTTAAGATTCTCTTCAGAAGTGTGTTTGAGAAAAATCGCTCTATCTCGCTTAGTTTCCTAAATAAATAAAAAAATTGATGAGAAAATAACATCAATTTTTATGAATTTTCTTTTTTTTTTTTGAAAAACGAATGGTTCGAATTTTCTTGATTTTTCTTTGATTTAATTGCCTTTTTTTATTTTCAGGACTCACTGCTGATGCCAGAGTGCTGATCAATCGAGCACAGATCGAGTGCCAGAGCCACAAACTTACTGTTGAAGATCCAGTAACATTGGAATACATCACTCGTTACATTGCTGGTGAGTTTCCTTTTTTTTGGACATTTATGAAGAAAATCAGAGGTAATTGGCTTTTTTTTTTTAAGGTCTGAAGCAGAAGTACACGCAGAGCAACGGCAGACGGCCATTCGGCATCTCTTGTTTGTTAGCCGGCTTTGATTACGATGGCAGTCCTCATTTGTATCAGACAGAGCCTTCAGGAATTTATCATGAGTGGAAGGTAAACACCTCCTTTTTTTTTTAAATTAATTTCATTTTACTACAAACCAACTTTATTTTATCATCAGTTTTTTGAGGATATCTCGGAATCTAAGAGAGATAGAGCCAATTAAGTCATCACCTTTTTTGTAGCTCTTAGAATTCTCTACAAAAAAGGTCTCTACAAAAATGTCCTTATCTCGCTTAAATTCCGAGATATTTCTAAAAGACTAGTGACAATATAAAATCAATTTATTTAAAAATTTTCATTCAACTCACTTTTCTTCATTGAATATCTCGGAATCTAATCGAGATAACGAAATTTTTGGAGAAACCTTTTTTGTAGAGAATTTCAAGAGCTACAAAAAAGGTCTCCACAAAAAATGCTCTATCTCGCTTAGTTTCCGAGTGCACTTTCAAAAACTATTGTAAAAAAAATTTAAAAATTTTTAAAAAATTATAATTTTCTGATCAAATTTAAATTTATGTTTTTTTTGTTTTTCCTAAAAATTTAATAATTCAATTAATTATTTTAAAGGCAAATGCAACTGGACGTGCTGCAAAAACAGTAAAAGAATTTCTCGAGAAGTACTATACTCCCGAAGAAGTATCAACCGAGAGAGGTTCAATTAAACTCGCAATAAGAGCATTACTTGAAGTTGTAACATCAGGACAGAAAAATCTTGAAATTGCAATAATGCGCAGAGGAAAGCCAGTACAAATGCTGGACAGTGATACGATAGGTGAATATGTTGTTGAAATTGAGAAGGAAAAAGAAGCTGAAGCTGAGAAGAAAAAACAAAAGAAGTGATTTGGAATTATAATGTAATGTTTATTTTATATAATTTCTTTTCATAAATAATTAATGTAACGGCAGATTGGAAAATCCCTTTTTTTGATTAAAAAATATCGTAATGCAATTCTTTTTTCTAATGAAATTGTAAATTATTTGAAAAATTCTGTGATTCTGTGTGGATTGTGTTGTATTTTCCATTTGTGTATATTTAATTGTTCTATTTAGGGTAAATGGGGGCAAAATGGACCTATTTGTCAATATGATAAGGATTTTTTTTTAAAGTGAAGGACTTTTACGAGAAAAATCCCAAAAAATTCGATAAAAATGTTCACTTTTTGGAGCATTTTCTCAATTTTTCCCAGATTTTTTTGTGAAGTTCTTTACTCCGAAAGAAAAAATCCTAAATTATGTTGCTCCAGAGGTCCATTTTGCCCCATGCTTCCCTATAAGCATCTATATCCTATATATTTCATGAAAATTATGGATTATTTTAGTAGGGAGGTGTATAATCTGGTGAAAGACATCTTCCTCGATGATGAAATATTTGGAATGATGGTAAATTTCTCGTTGTCTCCCAGGATTTATTCTCGAGGTCAACAACTGCTCGAATTTCCTTAAAATCACCGGCAATGTAAAGTACTCCATACATTACGACGAATAGACTTAAAATGCCTTGAATTAATATCTGGGGAGAAAAAAAATATAATATTTTAGTATTAAAAAAGTGAAATAAGACAAATCCATGGTTTTTCTGAGGATTTTTTGAAAATAACTTGGAAACTAAGCGAGATAGAGCGATTTTACCCGAATCCTTTTTTGTAGCTCTTGAAATTCTGTATAAATGAGGACTCGGGTAGAATAGTGCTATCTCGCTTAGTTTCCAAGATATTTTTAAAAGAAGTGAATTTGTGATGAAAAATGGATAAAACAGGATATTTATTTTTTGTCAGCTTTTTGAGGATATCTTGGAAACTAAGCGAGATAGGGCGATTTTGCTCGAATCCTTTTTTGTAGAGAATTTTAAGAGCTACAAAAAAGGATTCCAGTCAAATCACTCTATCTCGCTTAATTTCTGAGATATTCTTAAAAGAAGTAAGTTTGTGATGAAAAATGGATAAAACAGGATATTTATTTTTTGTCATTAGCTTTTTGAGGATATCTTGGAAACTAAGCGAGATAGGGCGATTTTGCACGAATCTTTTTTTCTAGAGAATTTTAAGAGCTACAAAAAAGAATTCGGGTGAAATTGCTCTATCTCGCTTAGTTTCCGAGATATTAAAAGAAACTCCGAAAACTCCAAGAGTTTCTGGAAAAACTCGAATTGTCCTGTTATTATTTATTGATTAATTAATTATTTATAAAAAAAGAGACTTACATCGACTGGTAAGGTCGTAAATTCCTGTTCAGTGATCCTCAGGTACGATCGATCTGTCAAATAAACAATCTAATTAATGAAAAAACCCAAATAAACACCAAAAAATCATTAAAATCTATGAAAAAACACTAATTAAAAAGAAAAAAGGAGATAAATGACTCTCACGTTGAGCTGCAGAATAAGCTGCATGTAAAACCGATGCAAATCCCAATGTTGTGATGAATTTGTGTGTCGATGTGGCCGTCATCATAAATAAATGCAATAAATTCCCCTTCAATTACACTTCATCAACTCTTTTCGAAGACAATTGAAGCTTCAATCGTTCAATTTATCCTTTTCTCTCCAAATAAAACACCAAAAATCCTTTGAACATCGATAATTAATAATTAATAATTGCAAAAAAGCAAATAACAAGACAGTGACACAGAAAAGTGAATGAAAAATCGATTTTGAGGTTAGAAAATCTCGAATGACAGTGACCCCTCGTGTTCGTCCCCTTAATTTCAATTTTTTTAATAAATAACCTGCAAAAAAATGAAAATCACAATATTTTCAATTGTTGTGATGTTTCCTGAAACATTTCATGATTTTTATGATTTTCTCAAAAAAAAATATCAAATAAAAAATGGTGAAATGCTGTTGTGTTAAAGATTGCAGCAGCGAGTGGTCTCCAGGCACTGATTTGAGTTTTCACAGGTCTCTAATCCCAATTAATTCCTTTTTTTGTTTTTTTATGGATGAAATGATTTTTAAATAATTTACTCAAAATGTTTGGTGTTTATTTGACCCTTTAGCTTTCCAAAGAACGAGGAAATTCGACAAAAATGGATTGAAGCAATACCAAATTCAGAAGAAAGAGTAATAAATTGGAAACATGCTACTATTTGTAGTATTCATTTTACAGAGGATTGTTTCACTGAAATCTATCATTTTACGTTGAGAAATCAACTCAGAAAAGATGCTGTACCCACATTATTCGGGGAAGACACTGTAGGAATTTTGGAATTAATTATTTTTATTAATTATTTATTTGAATTTTATTTGAGAGGGAAATTATAAGAAAATCAGAAGATTTGCCTCTTGCAGACTCTTTCTTGAATATCTTTGAGGCGAGTGGGCTTAGGGAAAAACGTCAAGAGATCTTTTTTGTAGACAATTTGATGAGCTACAAAAAAGGTATCTTGAGCAATTCTTGTGAACCTGACGGCTTCTGAGATATTCACGAAATAGTGCAGAAGTGATTTTTCGAGGCTTTTTCATTACTGACAATTATTTTTTTTAGTTTTTGGATGATATCTCGGAAATTAAACGAGATAGAGAAATTTTTGTGGAGGCTTTTTTTGAAGAAAAAACTGAGAGCTACAAAAAAAGTTTCTACAAAAATTTCTCTATCTCGCTTAGTTTCCAAGATATTAAGAAAAAACAATTAAAAAACAAAATTGATTTTTTTTATTTTTTTCAATTTCCACGAAATTAATTGATTTTCTTTAATTGTGTCACTAGGTACCAGAATACGTTGACTTGGAAGAACTCTCTGAGCTTTCTGGAGATGAAAATGATGAGGACGTAAGTTTCAAACGTGATATCATTAATGTTCAATGATAAATTATTGATTCAAAGCTAATTACAAAAATAATTTCAGGATCCTCTCCCTGCAGCCCAAATAAATAGCGAAAACAGGAATAATCTGTTGTCTCTGGAACAATCAGAAGATGCTTGCAGAAAGGATATTAGTGTCCAAACGAGTCCTCAAAAGCGCACGATCGAGGAAGTCGAGGAGGAGTACAAAAAAAGAGAGACTGATTTACGTAAGAGACTGAAAAAGGCGGAAATGAAGATTCAACACTTGGAATCATTACTCGACATGCCGGATGAAAGGAGCGAGACGAATGTCCTGGAAGAAATAGTTCAGAAATATGTGCCTGAAGACAGGAACATCATCAGAGTACCATCAAAGACTCAAAAAAATGATGACTACGATGTTAAGGACTTTGCGATAACAACTTATCTCTTCTGTCCACAAGCCTATGATGATCTTCGTGAGAAAATAATACTGCCACCTCCTTCTGCCTTGAGAAAATGGTTGAGATAAGGAAGATGAAGATGGTAATGATACTGAAAATAACGAACATCTGACAATTTTTCTTTTTTTAAGAAAAAAAAATTATTGGAGTAAAATAAAAAATATGTACATTTAGGAAATTTGAGAAACTATAAGCGCAAATTTTTTAAATATTTTTTATAATGATAATTGGACTGTTTGGAAAAATTTGAAAAATTGTCGGATGTGTAGTAGATATTTAACAAATTTTTGGAATTTTCTTCCTTTCGACACAAATTATAAAAGATGATGAAAAATCCGTATAAGTAAAAAATTAGAAGAACTATTAGTGCGAATTTTTTGAATATTTTATTAATAATAATTTATTTGTTTAAAAAAATTAAGAAAATTTCCAGATGTATAGTTGACATCTAACAATTTTAAAAATTTTGAAAGATAAAAAATACGCACATGTAGAAAATTCGAAGAACTATTAGTGTGAATTTTTTAAATTTTTTTTTAATAATAATTTATTTGTTTCCAAAAAATTCCCAAAAATTGTTAGATATATGCTAATTTCATTATCATAAAAGCTGCTATGTAAATAATTAAACAAATAAGTTAAATCCCCATTTTCACTCAAACTTATCCAAAAAAAATCAAGAATTTTCGAGTGATAATTATCATTTTTTAATAGTATAAAAACCAGTACACATTTGATAACTAATAAATTAATTTAATTAAAGTTTCCCGAAATTATCTCAAAATAATTCCATACTTTTAAAAGTATCTCCAAGACAAGCGAAACCAGAAAAAAACATCAAGACACTTTTTTTTTTAATCATAAAATTCTCTAAAAAAACGGTTTCTTGAAAAATTCTCCTAAACTTCGTCGTTTCCGCAATATTCACGGAATTCATATATATATATATATTATTCACTGTATAATTTTTATCAATTCAGTAATGAATTAAGCAAAAAAATGACATTGTCCTAGCACGAGAAGTGTAATTGTCCCCATCGTGAGAAATAGGCAAAGATATCTTCCGCTTATTGGAACCCTGAAAAGTCTCGCGCACATTTTTAATGAGGACGTATATAATAATATTGAATCCAGGTCTTCGCCAGATGTCGTCTGATAGACAAATGGTCGAACCCTGACCTCGTGACCCAGATGCTGAATCGTCGAACAGGCTGTTGTCAGTCTAGCTGCTTGAATAAAAGGCGCAATTGCTATCAAAATCCAGAGGATGACGTTGATGATGCTGAAGTAAGGAACTGAATTAGTTTGTGAATCAATACTGTCGTATTGGAGCAACCAAGCAATTCCTGCTATTGCCCAGGAGAGATTGACGACTGTGTAGAGACATACTGCTGGTGCCAAGTTGTTGTTGAAGTACTTGAGAAGATTCTTGAACTCGAGGAGCTCCTGAAAATTATGAAAATGAAAATAGCAGACATCTGACGATTTTTACCTTTTTTTTCTTGAGAAATCAATTATTAAAAAAAAAAAAAAATGCAGATGTTGAAAATTTAAAAAACTATGAATGCAAATTTTTTTTAATTCACCAATTTGCACTAATTTTTTAAATTTTCTAGATTTTTTTCATTTTTGGAAAGAATTTATTTGTTTAAGAAGAGAAAAATAAATAAATTAGCATAAAAAGAATATTTAAACTATAAAAATTTGCACTTATAGTTTTTTGAATTTTCTACATGTGCATGTTTTTTTTATTTTTTTTTGAATAATTTTATTGTTGGAGAAAAAAAGTAAAATTGGGATATTTTTGCTAAGAAAGGGATTTTCAAGAAATTGATTTGCACATTTTTTATTGATAAGAAGTTGCCGGTTTTTTGGTCGAAATTTGAATTTTTTCATTCAAATGGTCACCAATCACACAAAAAACAATATTTTTGAAATCCCCTACGTATTTCTGTAGCTATGTGTATATTGAGAGGCAAATTTGATACTCTTAAAAAAAAAAAAAAAAAAAAATTTATCAATAAAAATTAATTTATTAATAAATTTATTTGTTTTATGGCTAGATTGAGACAATTTTTTTTTTTTTTTTTTTTTCAATTGAAATTTGCACCAGTTACACTGCGTGCCGCAGAGTGTTTTAAATTTGAGGAGCCTCGCAAGAATAGCTCTTGTATCTTCATTTTTTGGTGTTTTTTCATTTTCTGAAAGCTCAAATATGTGCTCAATCACTATTTTTTTGCTTTTTATTTATAGCACCCGAAAAAACACCTCAAATTCATGCCTGTACCCTAGAATACCCCCTCAATTAAAGGATTTAGGAAAAAATTGACTCACTCTCATCCAGTCCAGTGCAGGAAGTGTATTCTGCAGCAATTTGGCCTTTAAAAACGTCAAGTGGGCGACTAGCAGCTGTCCTTGAAGACAATAACTCGTGATTATCGTACCCTGGACCATGTCGTGCCACAAAGTGCAGATTATCAGGAGGACTTTCGAAACTTGTTTTATTTGTTCAGGGCTAGAAGTTAGAGATAGGGAAAGGTGGGGTAAAATGGGGATTGTAATTGAATGGTTCGAGATAGAGATTTTCTGATGATTCCATTGAAAAGCTGAGGAAATTTTGGGTAGAAAACATGTGTTGAAATTATTTTTTTTTTATTTTTTGAAAATTCGACTTTTTTTGGACAAGATTTGAAGAGTTTCCCCTTTTCGAAATCGAAAAAATTCACTTTTTTGGGGATATCTCGGGTTCTATTGGTCGTATCGACCTGGGGTTGATCTTGAATGAAAGGTGAGCTCATTTCCCATCGATTCATGTGGGTCAAAATTTTTTTTCATCGATTTTTCAATTACTTATATCCCATTTTCTGGAAAATCAGTTTTTGCTCTATATCTATTTGAAAAATCGATAATTTTTTTTTAGAACTATATAAATCGATGGGAAATGAGCTCACCTTTCATTTGAGACCATTCCCAGGTCGCTACGACCAACAGAACCGGAGATATCCCCGAAAAAGTGAAATTTTCCAAAAACGAAAAGGTTTTCACCTTCAAATTTCGATCGAAAAATCGAATTTTTGAAAAATTCAAAAAAATAAATTCCGACACATGATTTCCATCCAAAATTTCCTCAGCTTTCCAATGGAATCATCAGAAAAAACCTATCTCCAAAATTTCCATTGATTTCGAGTGATTTTCATAACATAAAACATCAAAAATAAGATGTGTACGTTTCACCCTTTCCTTTCCTTTTTTATCACTAAATTAATAAATTCATTAAAATTGAAATCTTCACCTATGGTCCAGCCACTGAAACAATATAGTTCCCCTAGCCATCATGACATTAACAGTAACGAGTGCCAACGTCATCCAGACAACGCTTAGTCCAATGAAAAGCCACAAAATTCTAACAAGTTTCTTCTGATTTCCTCGATTAACTGGATTCGAGGACAGAAGAAATGCTCTTTCCATCAAATTCTGCAGCTGCTCGTTCTCCTTGATCCTGAAGAGATAAACCGTGTAGAGATAGGCGACCAAGTGCAGGATACTTGGTATCAAATAGCTGAACATTGCATTTCCGTAACAAATCTGCTCGTAGGCGCGAGTTCTCGTTACGTTTTCGATCACTTCGTACTCGATTGGAAGAAGCTTGTAGCAGAATCCTCGATCTCTTCTGCAAAGAAAAGCAGTCACAATAAAATATAAATAGGGAAGATGGGGCAAAATGGACCTTTTAAAAAAAAAAATAATTTAGGATTTTTTTTGGAAGTGAAGGACTTGAAGAAAGAATTTAAAAAAAAATCAGCAAAAATGTTCGCTTATTGGAGTATTTTCTGAATTTTTTGCAGATTTTTTTATAAAGCCCTTGACACCGAAAAAAATCCTTAATCATGTTGGTTATTGATTGATATTGAATGATGATTAGGAGAAGGTGGGGGAAAATGAAAATTACCCGAAATCGATGGAAATATTGGAGATAGGGTTTTCCTGATGATTCCATTGGAAAGCTGAGGAAATTTGCGATGGAAATCATGTGCTGGAATTGATTTTTTTGAATTTTTCAAAAATTCGATTTTTCGATCGAAATTTGAAGGTGAAAACCTTTTCGATTTTGAAAAATTCCACTTTTTCGGGGATATCTCTGGTTCTATTGGTCGTAGCGACCTGCGGTTGGTCTCAAATGAAAGGTGAGCTCATTTCCCATCGATTTATATCGTTCTAAAAGAAAAATTATCGATTTTTCAAATAGATATAGAGCAAAAACTGATTTTCCAGAAAATGGGCTATAAGTAATTGAAAAATCGATGAAAAAAAATTTTAAACTACATGAATCGATGGGAAATGAGATCACCTTTCATTCAAGATCAACCCCGGGTCGCTACGACCAATAGAACCCGAGGGATCCCCAAAAAAGTGAATTTTTCCGATTTCGAAAAGGTGAAACCCTTCAAATCTGGTCCAAAAAATTCGAATTTTCAAAAAATAAAAAAAAATTATTTTGACACATGTTTTCCACCCAAAATTTCCTCAGCTTTTCAATGGAATCATCAGAAAATCTCTATCTCGAACCGTTGAATTGAAATCCCCATTTTACCCCACCTTCCCCTAATTAATCAAGTTAATCTTTGCTGCAGCAATTAGCAAATAATACCTGAAACACGCCATGTACTGCAGAATGTATCCAATGCACATGAAGACAGTTACTTGGACTGTATGAATATTAGCAAGGAGAGAATAACACGATAAGCGATCAGAATCCGTGTTTGCTGGTCTCAACCCCATCACCCAGAGAAGCCTCAAATAAGGCATCAGTATTTTACATTTGCAGTAGTGCAGAACAGCTGATGTACTCAAATTCTCATAATCTGGAGTTTCTGTAATATATCCAATCTGAAAAAATTTATTTTTCTTCAATATTTAATGTTTAATATTCGTTTGTTTCATAATTTTTTAAGAATATCTCGGAATCCAAGCGAGATAGAGCGATTCTGCCCGAATCTTGTTTTTTAGCTCTTGAAATTCTCTACAAAAAAGGTCTCTATAAAAATTTCTCTATCTCTCATAGATACTGAGATAATCTATTAATTGTGTGGAAAAAATGAATTTATTTAATTTTATCATAAATAATGCTTAAAAATAGTTTTCTTGGCATATCTCAAAAACTAAACGAGATGGGGCAATTCTTGAAGAAACCTTTTTTGTAGCTCTTGAAATTCTCTACAAAAAGGGTCTTCACCAAAATTTCGCTATCTCGCTTAGTTTCCGAGAGCGCTATAGAAAACAAGAAAATTCTTGAAATTTTTAGGATTTTCGTGGAATTTCTAAGATTTAATTGTGAAATATTTACTTACTTCAGTACTTCCAAGCTGTAAATCGGATAAAACAGAACTTCTAGCATCTCCAGGACCTTGTGATCGTCCTGACACATTTTTTCCATTGGCAGAAGCATTACTCTCGATATTAGTCTAAAAAAACATAAAAAAAAGTTCAAAAAAATCCCTCAAAAAAAAATAGAAAAATTTAATTAAATTACTTTTTTTGTTAATTGACACAATTTCGCGAATAATGGATTGAATTTCAGTGCCATTATCATAATCAACACAAATTCTGTGTTTACTGTTTACATTTACCCGAGAATTTTACACCTCAAGTACTTAAAATACTAGTCACATGACATTTCCCCACTTGAGAGAAAAAAAAATCTGAATAAATAAGAATTTTCCGGAAATTTCTAATTTTTAAATGAAAATTAATTTAATCTAATGAACTCACCATTTTCCATTCGCTATTAATAATACCTTAACATTGATTTTAACATTGAGACTTGAAATTGTTATAATTTTTTACCCCAAGTCTTTGAAAAAAAAAAAATCCTATCATTTCTTAAATGATGACATATTGACCTCGTAAATACACACAGCTGTTGATTATTCTATTTGTAATTATGTTGGTAATTCGAAATTAATGCTAATGAGGGATTTAAATTTTTTGGAGGGAAATTTCAATAGTTTCTTTAGACAACAAAATTTTTTTTTAGCTTAATTTTCTAGCAGTTTCTTTTTTTTGTTAAAAAATATACAAATTACACTAATTTTTTAATTAATTAATAATTAATTCATATTTTGTATTTTTTCTTTCCGATATTTCCGGCTGGTCTCAAAAGACCCTTTTCGTCTGCTCTTCTGTGTTTAAACGTTGGTCTGCTGAATTTCTTCTTTCCAACTGCAAATGTCATCTCACGATTACCACGTGTTCCTGTTACTTTGATGGAATTTGCCTCATCGCTCTTCAATCGATCTCCCAAACTTGTTCTGCAAAAGAAGAAAAATAGAGAAATTTTAAAAAAATCAGGAAATTTAGAATTTTTGATTTTTTTAATAGGGAAAAAAGGAATATTTTGAGATTTTTTTGAAAATTCAAAGGGTTAAACCTTCAATTCCAATCTAAAATTAAAGAAAAAGATTGATTTTCAATGATGTGCCCATTTTACCCCGTCTTTTCCTTCAATTTCAAAATAATCGCCTTTTTTTAAAAATGATTTTTTTCAAATATGGCGGGAAATTAAGCGAGATAAGCGATTTTGCCCTAATTTTTGTTTTGAAAATCTCGAAATTTTCTATAAAAAAGCGTTGAAGACGAAATCACCTTATCTCATTTAGTCTCCAAGATATTGAAAAAAAACAATTGGAAGAAAAAAATCGATTATTTCGAGATAAAATTGAAAATTCATTTTTTTTTCTATTTTTTAAATGGAAATTAAAGGTCTTCAGCTCTTTACATCCCCCAAAAATCTCGAAAATCTCCAATTTCAAAATAATCGATTTTTTTCTCCAATAATTTATCCCAAATATCTCAGAAACTAAGCGAGATAGAACGATTTTGCCTCAAAACTCTTTAAAACCTCTCAAAATTCATCCCAAAAACAACCTTCAGGTCAATTCGCTCTATCCCGCTTACTTTCCGATTTTTATATTCATAAAAAAAGATACATTTAAACTCCCTCCCCCCTCCTCTCCTTCAAATTACTCACTTTATCCTCTTCTTCATGTACGTCTTTCCAGCTCTGAATTCCGCTCCCTCCTTGATCTCATAAAACTTCGGTTGTTTCTTCACCTTCTCCCCCTCATCCCCCTTATCCTCATCCTCCCCCTCCTCCTCTTCCTTTCTCTTCTCCCACTCTTCCTGCCTCCTCTTCCTGTTCACCTCTCGATACTTCCTCTTCACCTCCTTCGACCAAGTCTTCTCGTCATCAGAACTATCCTCCTGCAGCAATTCCTCGTCCGAGCTTCCATTGTGCACAGCATCCTCATCAAAAACAGAGGAAACTGGCTCCTTCCCCTTCTCCTCCTCCCTCTTCTCCATCTCCCTCAGCTTCTTCGCCTTTCCCCTGTCCATCTGCGAAATCACCGGATTCAAAAGCGTGTATTCAGTCGAATTTTTGTCGACCTGGAAATCTGGATTTGTGAAAAGCGCTTTGAATCTGTCGTCCTTAAGAATATTCGCAGCATCACTCTTCTTCTTCTTCTTCACATTCTTATCCTCCTGACTCTCCATCAGCTTGAATGCCAATTCCCTGTTAACATCTGGGAGCTTCTGCACTTGAACTCTGCTGACAGTATCTTCGCTCAATTTTTCCCTTATTTTCTTCTTTTTGTAGTCTTCAAAGGCGAAGGGCTTGATGACGTCACGTGCCTTTCTGTAGAGTCTGACGTCCATGAAGTAACCGTGCATATATGCTCTCAGCAGATTTGTGCCCATGAGATGTGTCAGACCGAGCTCCTCCAATTCTTTGTCTGTTACGAATTTGTAGTTGTCGTAAATCGTGTTGAAGTTGGATTCTTCCAGTTCCTCGATTATCGTGTCGAGAAAACCGCTCCATTTGGGCGCTGGACCGAGACTTGGGATGTAGTAGGTTTGCATTTTTGGGGACTCGTTGGCGAGGAAGAGCATGCCGGTTCCTGGGACGATGCACATGTCGTTGAAGTCGGTTTGAGCCTCGATTGAAGTGTAGAGTTTTCCCTGGAAGTTTATTGGGTTGATTAGTTAATTGGGTTTAAGGGGATTTTTTTGGGGGGATTTGAAGAAAAAAATGAATTGTTCATATCGAATCGAATAATTCGTATTTTTGGGTAATTTGGAGTTTTTAAAAAAATTCGAATAATTCAAAAATTTTGAGCAATTTGCAAATTTTGAATAATTCGAAAAATTAAAAATTCGAATTGTACGATTTGAATTTTTAAATAATTCAAAGTTTTCGAATTATTTGAGAATTTTTAAATAAGTCGAATAATTGAAAAATTTCAAATAATTTGAATAATTGAAAATTTTCAAAAAAAATTGAATAATTGAAAAATTTCAAATAATTCGAATAATTGAAAAATTTCAAATCATTCGAATAATTGAAAATTTTCAAAAAAAATTGAATAATTGAAAAATTTCAAATAATTCGAATAATTGAAAATTTTCAAAAAAAATTGAATAATTGAAAAATTTCAAATAATTGAAAATTTTCAAAATAATTCGAATAACTGAAGAATTTAAAATAGTTCGAATAATAGAAAATTTCTAAATAATTCGGATAATTGCAAAATTTCAAATAATTCGAATAATTAAAAAATCAACAGAATCAAGAAAATTTGTGAATAATTTGAATAGTAATTTCCGATTTGATTTGATTCAATCGTTATTCGCACATCCCTAGTAGAAACCTTTCCTGTAGATCTTGAAATTCTATACAAAAAAGGTTTCTATGAAGATTTTCTATCTCTCATAGTTTCTAAGATTTCTAATAAAAATTTAAAATAAGAAAATTTGAACTCTTTCTCTCAATTTTTTCATTCCGAAATGATTTTTCTGGAATATCTCAAAATCCATAGAAAATAGCAAAATTTCCAAAGAAACCTTTTTTTTAGCTCTAATTCCCCTCTAAAAAAAACATTTTTATAAAATTCCTCTATCTCGCTTACTCTCCAAGCCATTCCCCAAAAATCTCAAAATATCCTATTTTCCATAATTTTAACAGACAAAATTAATCAACCTACACTGTGTTTTTCCCAAATTTTGACGATGGAGCTGTCCATGGAATAGACCAGCTCCATTTTCTCGTGAAATTCGATGTTCCTGATGGGCAAACCATACATATGATCCTTAACAAGGAAAGGTTTGTTGCTTCTTATATCGTAGAGAAGAATTTGTCCGGTTGCGGTTCCAACTGCCATCGTCAGTCCACCCTCGAATTTGAGAGCAGTTACTGATGGCACAGCCTCCAATTTCGTGTCCTGGCTGACGCAATGAAAACCGCAGTCAATTGTACCAACTCGCTCCTTAACCCTTGGATCCCATGCTTCCACTCTGCCCTCTTGGGTTCCCACAGCCAGCAGATGATGCACTGGATTTACACTGCACTTGTTAATAGCTGATGAATCGGCTTCGAAGGATTTCAAGAACTGTCCTCTCTCGAGATTCAATCTGTAGATCTCGCTGCTCACTCCAACGATGAATAAATCGCAGGAGGGATAGTGATACTCGAGATCACGACCGAATCGAGGAATTCGGAGACGATGGTATTTTCCATGGGCTGCGTGAAACTCTATGTGTCTGTCGCAGTGGAGAAAAACTAACTGGAATGAAGAGAATTCATTGGTTTAAATTAGATAAAAAGTGGAAAAGCACAATATTATACAATACTATATGTGATAATGTTCGTGAATACTGGGATGTTTGAATAAGTTTAGAATTTATGGGGTTGTTTTAGGGACAAAAGGGCGCAAGTCCTGTGTATAAGCATAACACTTTTGTCCCTAAAAATTCTGAAAAATCTGGAATTCTAAAATTTAAAAGTTCTAGAGTTCTCGAATTCGAAAATTCTAAAATCCTAAACTTTAGAAATTCTAGAATTCTAGAATTATGGAATGCTCAGATTCTAAAATTGTCGAATTCTCAAATTCTGAAATCCTTAACTTTAAAAGTTCTGAAATTCTAGAATTCTGAAATGCTAAAATTCTAAAATTCTGAAATGCTGGAATTCTAAAATTCTAGAATTCTCAAATTCTAAAATTCTCAAATCCTAAACTTTAAAAGTTCTGACATTCTAGAATTCTAGAGTTCTGAAATGCTAAAATTCTAGAATTCTAAAATTCTAAAATTCTCAAATCCTAAACTTCAAAAGTTCTGAAATTCTAGAATTCTAGAGTTCTGGAATGCTAAAATTCTAGAATTCTAAAATTCTAAAATTCTCAAAATCTCGAAATCTCAAATTCTAAAATTCTCAAATCCTAAACTTCAAAAGTTCTGAAATTCTAGAATTCTAGAGTTCTGAAATGCTAAAATTCTAGGATTCTAAAATTCTCAAAATCTCAAATTCTAAAATTCTCAAATCCTAAACTTCAAAAGTTCTAAAATTCTAGAATTCCCAAATTCTAAAATTCTCAAATCCTAAACTTCAAAAGTTCTGAATTTCTAGAATTCTAGAATTCTGAAACGCTAAAATTCTAGAATTCTAAAATTCTCAAATCCTAAACTTCAAAAGTTCTGAAATTCTAGAATTCTGAAATGCTAAAATGCTAAAATTCTTAGGATTCTAAAATTCTCAAATCCTAAACTTCAAAAATTCTGAAATTCTAAAATCCTGAACTTAGAAATTTAAAAATTTGGAAATTCTAGAATTCTGAAATTCTAAAATTTCAAAATTCCGAAATTCTAATAGTCTAAAATCCTAAAAAATCCAAAAATTAGAAAAACTAATTTCTTTTTTTACCACTCACTTTACTGTAATCTTCAGACAATACTCTAAACGTAACGACTTCAGAATCAAAGCATCTCTCAAATTTCATTGACAAATTATTAACATCAAAGCATTTGACCCTCGGTTTATAAATTCCAGTTGCCAGAACATATTGCAAGTCTCTCGATACTTTGATGGACGTGCTCACACCAGGCATATCAAAGTCCTGAATAAGTTCGATACTTCTCCTAATTTCTGTTGACAAAAGAATTACATTTTTTAATAAAAAAAAACATTTGTGTTGAAAAAAAACAAGTCTTAAGAATTATAAAAAAATAATCTCACCAGCATTTTTCTTCAATAAAGCTCTTCTTTTTCTCTCTGACAGCCACTAATAAAAGGTGAAAAAAATAAATTAATTAATTAAATTAAAATTAAATAAACACTTAAAAATAACGAGTATAACCTAAAACTTTATTTTTTTTACCTCCGGAAGTGTTTTTCCAGCACTCAAGTTATAAATTTTAATGTTATTTGGACTTGAGACCTGCATTTTTCCATCAACTTAATTATTTATAATTTATTTAGTAATTTATATGGAATAAAAAAAACATGAGCAATGTTTTTGAAGGCTCACTGATGTACGATGCGCCCATTAGCACGTGGTCGTCTCAAGTTTACCCCTCCCCTCCCCCCCCCCCCCCCCTCCTTCACCTATGAAGAGGCGGGATGAGCGATTTTAAATCGACGGAGATTACATCGATTCTTCTTTCCTAAAAATCGTTCTTTTTTGGGCAATTCTTCGAAACTCGATTAATCAATTTTTCGATTATATTTCGAAAAATTGTATAGATTTTTTTTGAAAAGAAAAAAAAACTGTAAAATAAGTTTTTTTTCTTAAACAATAAAATTCAGTCATTTTCAAATTTTGTTAATTCAATAGATTCATCAATTCGTGATTATAAGAATGAAAAAAAGAACTTTTGTAAAATTTATCATTGAATTGAAAAAAAAATGAGTTATTAGTT
Organism: Aleiodes leptofemur; assembly: GCA_963942555.1. Classification (NCBI taxonomy): domain Eukaryota; kingdom Metazoa; phylum Arthropoda; class Insecta; order Hymenoptera; family Braconidae; genus Aleiodes; species Aleiodes leptofemur. The sequence continues at coordinate 1,772,571 of OZ012611.1, forward strand.
TTAGAGAAAGGATTACAGAAATGAACTTGAAGAAATTGATGTTATTTATTATTTTACTATTTCAGTAGTGAAGAGGTAAAACAGGATAAGTCGACTTATCTTTGCGATAATTTGGAAGGAAATATCTCGGAAGCTAAGCGAAATTAGGTGATATTATTTATCTTTTTTTGTAGAGAATTTCAAGAGTTACAAAAGATTTATCGGGCAAAATTGCTCTATTTCGCTTATTTTCTAAGGTTTTTTGAAACAACTAAATGAGAAAAAAATAGACTTATCTTGTTTTACCTCTTCACTACTGATTTATTAACTTCTGTAATTGGAAAAAATCGATTTGTCAATTTTCTCATTTCAATTAATTTTTTTTCAAGGTGAGGTAATGGAGGAGGAAATCAAGGATTTAGTAGAAAAGAATCTGCCAAATTGCATGAGACATTCTGGTGATATGAGGGATATTGTATCGACAATTTATCGACGAAAGAAAGAGTTTTTCTCGATAAATTACCGGACATTATTTCAGGAAAAGTGAATAAAAAGAAACTGCAATAATTAGCTAATAATTGGTAACTTTGACTTTTAATAAGAAAAGAAATGTTGGATAGATTCAACGGAAGTTTATGAATCATGAATCATTTCAAACATAAATACATAATCTCTTTATGATATCGACAATTTCTTTAATAAGACCAATGGTCAAAACACTGCATATACTCCACCAAACGTATTTTGGAGCCCGCACATATTTGAGACACTTTATCAAAAATGTCACTGGCTACCCTAACATTCAGATACTTCTGACGATTCCTCATCTCTCTCACAAGATCATTGAACAATTCCGGCATCACATAACCCATGGACTTGAAATCCAAATTTTCGAGAAATTCAGACTTTTTTACCATTTCGAGAATTCCTTCATTCGTAATATCTGATTTAATGCAGAGCGATAAACTTCTGAATTTGGTCAACTCAATTAGCATTTCATCTGTCATGCCATGACATCCAATTTGCAGTGTTTCCAAAATTGGATGGGCCAGGATTGTCTGCAGGACTATCAATGGAAATTCCTCGGAACCATAATCTGAAAATTGAAGAATCTCTGAAAATTCCTGATAGTACTGAATAAAAAACTATAGATTTAGTAGCCATATTGTGGAGAGAGAACCGGAGAATTCCATACCTAGACATTCTTTGTCATTCATTTATTAAAGGTACGGCCTCATGCAGGCGTTTTTGACGCTAGCGTCAGCGTCAAATCAGGTCACGTGACACAATTTTGAATTTCCCGCCACTAATGAGAAATTTAGCGACAAGTAGCAATAAACTGAACAGTCTGAGCTTTATCGCTGGAAAAGGAGCGTCAATATTGTCGTCATAAAATATTAAAAATACTGAGGCCCAAGTGTATAAAGCTCGATTAGCGTTAATCGTCGATTAACTGACAGAGCTGTCGCAGTTATATGTATGGTTAACTTTAGGCAGTTAACTTCGCTCGGTGATAGTTTAAGATGGCTATCCAAGTGGCAGCTGGAGTCATAATCACTAACCGAAAGAAAATTTTTTTTCATTCAGCTCCAAATCAATGAAAACGAAACAATTCATTCAGCTATGGTACAGTGGTCATCAGTCTGTGGCTATTTTGAGCCGTTTTCTACCATTTTTAGGTACGCCATCTCAAATTCTTCTTAATCACGCCAAGTTAACTGACTGAAGTTAATCGCTTAAAATTAACTTCACATATCACGTAACTATGGCGACACAGTTAAGTGACTACCAATAATCGGCTATTAACTTTATACACCTGGGCCTGAGTTCAGATGATGTAAACGTTAAAAAATGTTTCAGTAAATGACAAAAATATAGATTCGGACAATAATTGCAATTTTTCATCATCTACTGATGCTTAAAACTCCTGGGGAGAGATTCCGCGCGTTATAAGGTACTGCGTTATAACGTAAAAGCGTTAGCTTTGTGTTATATTTTATTTAATTACAATTAACCAATCAACTCTTAAACGATTTTAACAGCACTACAATCACTCGCGAACGAAATACTAACGTTTTAGTAAGTGCAATTATAAATAATTCAAAATTAAAAAAAAAAAAGGCTAATTGGATACTGCTTATAACGCGCGGAATCTCTCCCCTGTAAACAGCCATGTTGACGCTGCTGTTTGACGCGGCGACGTATCGCTAAGTTTTTTTAAGCAGCGGGAAATTCAAAATAGTGTCACGTGACCTGATTTGACGCTGACGCCTAGCGTCAAAAACGCCTGCATGAGGCCGTACCTTTTGTCTTTGTACTCTTCCCTCCACAAAATTTTGTATTGAAAAAATTCATAATTACAACTTATCGAGAGGCTCTCCAACTGAGAGCATTGCCGCAGCATACTGCAAAGCAAGTTGAATGAGCAATTGTCGTCGATTCCAAACTTTAAATCTCTCAATCGGTTCAATAATGGAACACGAAAAATCGTTTCGGGTGATAGTCCGAAATGATTATAATACAAACTCTTGAAATTACGAAGATTCAGCAATGCTTCTTCAATACGTACTGTGATCACATTAGTTTCAAATTCTTCAAGAGCCTCTGAATGTTTAATCAGTGAGATGATTTTTTCCTCATTGCCTTTTTTAATTGGCAAAAAACACAAAGATTTCCAGTTTCTGAAGGGTAGGGCTTCAATGAAATTATCTACGTATCTACTCTGAACGGAATGTAATTCCTGATTGCCGTCAAATAGCATTGAGAGTAATTCCTCATCGATATCCTCAGTGGAGTCTCCATACAAGGAAAGAAACTTTAAATTTTGACAATAATAAGAGACGATAGAAAAAATTTCTCTATGATAGTCAGTTATGTATTCGATGGTCAATTTTTCAATAAAGCATCCAACTCTTGAAACTAACGAGCGAATGATTTTTCGTGAATCTGAAGCAATAAACAGTCGATTGTCTTTTTTTTTAATGAGTTCAGTACAATTTTCAAAATTGAACTCATGGCTGTCATCATATGGATTGATAATATACAACGTTCGAATGTCTTTCCATGTTTGGCGACTGATATCCCGCCATTTTTTGCAGACTGTAAACAAGATGATTATTTATATTTCGTTTATTTGAAGAATATTTTGGAAGCTAGTGAAGTTACGAGATTTTTCATATAGGGGAAGGTGGGGCAAAATGGACATTGTAATGAAACAGTAGGAGATAAATCTTTCCCTGATGATTCTGTTCAAGAGCTGAGGAAATTTTGGGCAGATAACAAATTCTAGAATTAATTTTTTTTCAATTTTTTGGGAATTTGATTTTTTTTGGGCATTTTTGAAGGTAAGAACCTTTCGATTTTTGAAAAAATTCAGTTTTTTAAAAATATTTTCGGTTCTATTGGTCGTAGCGACATGGGACCGATTTCAAATGAAAGATCAGATCATTTCCCATCGATTTATGGGGTTTTGAATTTAAAAATATCAATTTTTCAAATAGTTATGGGAATTTTTGTGAAAAATTATGATCATCGGTTTTTGCCCTATAACTATGTAAAAAATTGATATTTTTGAACCCAAAACCTCATAAATCGATGGAAAATGATCTCACCTTTCATTTAAAATTGGTCCCAGGTCGTTACGACCAATAGAACCAGAGATATTTCCAAAAAACTGAATTTGCTCAAAAATCAAAAGGCTTTTTGCCCATGCCCAGGAAAAAATGTTCAGATCTGATCAGATCAAATTAGATCTGGTCAGATCTAATTAGATCTGATCAGATCTGATGACATCTAATTTGATCTGATCAGATCTGATGACCCAATTTAGATAAAATCAAACAGATCTAATTAGACCTGATCAGATCTAATTAGACCTGATCAGATCTAGTTAGATCTGACCAGATCTAGTTAGATCTGACCAGATCTACTTGGATTTAATCAGATCTAGTTAGATCTAAACAGATCTGATCAGACTTAGATCTGATTGTATCTAATCAGATCTAATTAGATCTGATCAGATCTATTCAGATCTATACATGTTAAACATTTCCATTTTAATTCTAATTTGATCTGATCAGATCTGGACATTTTTTCCTGGGCATCAAAAATGCCAGAAAAAATCGAATTCTCAAAAAGTTGAAAAAAATTAATTCTGGCACATGTTTCTAGACTAAAATTTCCTCAGCTTTCCGATGGAATCATTAAAAAGAATCCATCTCCACTATTTTCATTCATTTAAGGTATGACTATCACCAGAGGCTTGAAATACGAAAAATCTGAAAAAATTCAGAGATATTCTTCACAGGAAACCCAACAACTTTTCCTCATGGTGAAAAATTTTCTGACCCATGGAATCCGAGATATTGAATTTCAAAAAGTGCATTTTTCCCATAAGAAAACGAGTAAATTGAGTCGCGATTCAATCATTATAAATTTAAAGAAAAACGGCATTTACGGGGCTTCTGAAAAAATTGTAGTCCATAGTTACCACTTTTAAGAATTTTTTGAGACCATAATCAGTTATTTCTGACCCATAGTTTTGGAGAAAAAAAAATAAACGATTAATGGCAGGCCAGCACCGCTGTGTACGTACACGCGGTCGCTCTGTATGTGTGTACAACTACAGGAGTATTCTCTAGTGTGCGCGCATACGTATACGCGCACATTAGTGTGCGTAGGCAGGCCCGTATCAGAATTTAAAAAAATGGTTCTTCGAAAAAAAAATCAAAATATTAGTAGAAATAATTATTTTGATTGAATTATGCTTTCATATGAAAGCAAGAAATTATTGAGGCTGAATAGCATTATAGGTTGAACAATTTCTCCCTCCTTTGGTTGTTCCAAATAATTTTTTCCTAACCTCCCTTGCCCCCACGCTTAGTGGTGACGTGAGCGATAGTTTTACCTTAAATAATTTTTTCATAATATATGTATAAAAACTGAAATGTGTTCATTTTACCCCTTATGTCCGTATTGCCCCACCTTCCCCTATATTTTTTGTAGCTCTCTCTCTCTCCGCTCTATGAAAATGGCTTTAAAAAAACTTCCGTATCTGCCGCAAATTCCAAGATACTGTGAAAAAAATTAATTCAAGGCCATTATTCGATTTATCTTTTTTCACATTTCTTTGCTGCAGAAATTTTGAAAAATAGAAATTACCTTGTTCAGATCGAATTCTGTCAATGGGTGAGAGATCGTAGAGAATACGTGACAGTATTTCCGTTGGCAATTTTTCCATTGTCATCAAACCAATTCGATGGATCTCAATGATTTTATTATATCTAAAAAGTTCGTTTTTCTTTGTTTTGATTTGCGAATCAAACGGTCCGGTGTGTTTACACGCCGGTTTTCACCTTTGGTTCCATAAAAATGCTGCTAGATAGCGCCTATATTGCATTTAGCAGAATTTTTCCATTAAAGAATATGTTTTCGATTTTTTCCTGCTCAAACTGCTGATTCAAAAATTCTGAAAAAATTAAGGTATTATTGAAATCTGGTCCGGTAGTTTCTCAATTTTTTTCAGATTTTTCCAGCAAATATTATCATCAGGAAAAATCCAAATACATCTCTCCACTTCCATCGTCAGGAAAATACCGTTATCTACAAAATTAGTCAAAACAAGTTCGATTTGAGATATGAAATTTGACTTTTGGCGATATGGCGGGATTTAATGGAAATTTGAATGTTTTTGAATTTGATGCTTTATGATTAAAACATTAAATTTGAATGAACATCAGTCCAAGTCCCCGATCGTGTAATGATTTTTTTGAATGCTCGAAATGACGGAAAATACGTTGAAGCGCGCCATTTGTCTCACTTTGAATAGCGCAGTGTTTGGCGGCATTAATTCAAATAATTTTAACATTCTTTCGTAGATCAATTTTATGAAATATTCGTTATTATCCAATTAATACTTTATAAGAAAGAAAATTGGTATTTCATGAGAAAAAAATGAATGTAACATTGTCTAATTCAATAGTTAAATTAATTAAATGAAGAATTAATTATTTTTGCTCCATCGGGAGGGAAAAGTAGAAGAATTGATGTTCATTTGCAAAGAACTAAGATTGCACTCCCAATTGTCGGGGATATGAGCCCCAAAAATCAATAATGTTATCTCCAATATGATTTATTAATTCGATAATTCATTACAAGTATTAGTATTAATTTTTTTTTGTGACAATAACAATACTGCAATTAAAACCGAATATATTTTATTTGAATTGAATCTCACACCGCAAGCGTTTGATAAAGAAGCTTTATTCTATGACAATGTAATTAGCATATATCTGACACTTTTTTCTCATTATTTTCAACAAATAAATTATTATAAAAAAAATATTTAAAAAATTTGCATTTATAGTTTTTTTTTAAATTTTTCTACCCATGCAAATTTTTTATTTTTTAAAATAATTTCTTTGTTTCCAAAAAAAAGAAGAAAAACGCTACGAAGTGTCGGATTTCTGCTATTTTAGATTCAGCATCATTTAGATTTTTTAATTCTCATCGAAATGAAGAAAGCTCGCAGTGCGTCGAATATAATAATAATAATATGAATAATAATTTAAGCTTGATTACATGAGTTTAATAGAAAAAAAAAAGTAATAAGCAATTTAATTTTGGAAGAGAGTGCGAGTGAAGTCGATGTAGTCCAATGCTGCTGTGATTGGTCGTTCGGTTTTCGGATCGACGTATGGTTTCATTCGAGCTACACAGTAATCGGCCATTTCCTTGGTGAGATTCTAAAAAATCGAAAAACAAAAAACCGTTAAATAATTCAGAGAAAACCTCATTTTTATATCATTTGTTCTGAACAAAAGTGTCGGAAATTAAGTGAGATAGAGCGATTTTATCCTAATTCTTCCTCGTAAAACTCCTGAAATTCTCTACAAAAAAGGACTAGGATCAATCGCGTTATCTCGCTTAGTTTCCGAAACATTCTTATAAATACAACAAAAAAGAATCAAACAAAAAAACTAAAATCATTTACATAATATTAATAAAAATTCCAAAAAACTTACAGCATAGAGTTCCTCCTTAGTGACATAAGGCCGATCGGCAGCAGTGATAGCCCTGAACGCATTTTCGATTTCCTCGGAGCTCTGAACATTCTCCGTTTCCTTGCTGATCATGAAAGCCATGTATTCCTGCAAAGATACATACCCATCCCTATTAGGATCAACGATATCGAGGATATTCTCGAATTCCGGATCAGGTTGTCCCTCTTCGACCATGGGCAGATCATAGCCAAGTGCTCTCAAACAAGACTTGAATTCCTGATGATTGAGACGTCCACTCTTGTCCTTGTCAAAGTGCTTGAACATCATGGAGAACTCCTTGAGCGCATCCTCTGAAACACCTGATTGATTGCGCGCCTGTATCTGCTGCTCCAGATTGTGCTGCATCCTCATGCCAAGTTGATCCAGCTGATCCCACTGCTGCGCAAGACCAACCGTACTATGTTCAGTATAACGATTATCAAGAATGAGATGTTCCTCCAAAATAGCTCCGAGATCCTCGATCTTCTTGAGATCCTGTCGTCTGGCCCGAACCTCATGCGTCTTTCTCTTAGTTGCTTCAAGCTGCTGCTCCAAAGAGCCAGAACCTTCCATCATTGAAGTGCGCGTCTCCGCCAACCATTGATGGAAGGCATTAGCATGTTTCGCGAATTCCTTCCTCAACTTATCGTTCTCCTCCTGTCTCTGCGCCTCTTTAGCAAGCTCCACATCACGCTCCTTGATGATCTTCTGCAGATTCCTCCAAGTATCTTCCAACGCTTCCATCGTGAACCAAGTATATGGATTAGGTCCAACATTGAAGCTCTTGATCTGTCTGTCTAGCGCAGCAAGAGCCTGAAAATCGGCCTCGGCTGACGAGAGACTCGCCTGGAAGGAAGCGTGCGCCTCTCTGAGAGCTCTGATCTCTTCGATGCTGTTGCAACGAACAGGGTCTGTCAGATCCTCTTCAGCATTCTCGAACCACGAATTGAAAGCAGATGCCTTCTTAGCGAATGTTAGGTACAGCTCCTCGATCTGACGGAACTGATCCTGCATGCGGAGAAGCCGCTGTTTTCTTGCGTCCGAATCGGCGAGAAGCTTCTGCCAACGAGTAATGACGTCGGCGTGACGCTTCTGAATGCTCGGGGCTTGATCATGACCGGAATCGACCAATCGCTCTTTAAGTGTCGTTATGTTCTGGATGCCTTCGTGCTCGAATGCGTGGAGACCAGCGTCGAACGTCTCTTGTTTAGTCAAAAGCGTCTGCACAGTTGATAAATCCCTTCCGAATTCCTCGGAACGAACGTGCGTTTCTTTGTCAGCGATCCACGACTCGACGACGTCAGCCTTCCACATGAACTGAAGATACGCGGAATTATCGTTTAGACGAGTCTTCCTTCGAGCTGCTAATGCGCCAAGTTGTTCTAGTTTGTTTCGAAGCTGATTGCAGCGTTGACCAATAGCATCTGCGCGATGATTTCCGGCGTTGATTAGAGCTTCGCCAGCCTCGCAAATGTCCTTGCACCGCTCACCGTGAGCAGCAAAGTCGGTTTCGAACGCTTCGTGCTTTTTGAGGAGACCCTGAACAGCTGCCATTGTGTCTCCATAATCCTCGACAGAAAGAAGCTGTTGCTTCTCAGTAATCCAGGCTTCCTCCTCTTCGACTTTAGCTAAGAACTGTTGGTAAGTCAGGGATTCGTCCAGTTTCTGACCACGCGTAGCTGCCAATTGTTTCAACTCTGCCCAAGCTTGATTCAAAAGCTTCAAACGCTGTTCAATCTCTGGGACTCCGAGATTAGAAACGTCCATCAGCTTCTCGCCGGCCTCCTGGACCGCCTGAATCGCCGGTTCATGACTCCCCAATTCTGCTTCTAACCTCTTGTGCTTCTTCTTCAAATTCTGGACTCCTGTAAGATCGCGTCCGTAATCGTCAGAACCTACGAGCAGCTTCTTCTCCTTGATCCACGACTCTTCATCCGCGATATCTCTGAAGAACTGATGAAGCGTATTGGCTTCGTTCAATCTTGCTTGTCTGTGCGCAGCTAAGTTGCGAATTCGCTCGTAGCGCTCGTTGATGCTCTGACGCTTCTCCTGAATTCCAGCTGCGTCGAATTGTCCACTTTCAATAAGCGAATCAGCTTGCGCATTCATGTCCTTGATGCGCTCCTCGTGCGCTTGAATATCGGCTTCCACTAACTGATGCTTCTTCATCAGGTTCTGAACGGAGGCAAGATCCTTGCCAGCATCTTCAGACGTAAGAAGGCTCTCCACCTCACCAAGCCAGAAATCGAGGTCCTTAACTGCTGCAATGTAGGTTCGTTGCTTGTTGGCTTCCTTCAGTTTCAAGGACTTTTCCGTTGTCTTTTGCGTCAGATACTCCCACTGATCAGCGATTGAGGCCAAGCGTTTCTGCACAGCATCTTCCGATCCTGCGCATTGGTGCTTCTCGATCAGATTACCTCCCATAGCAAGAACCGACTGAATCCTGTCAGCATTGGCAGCAAGTTCTGCCTCAAATGCCTGATGCTTCTGATGTTTAGACTGTATATTAGCTGGATCCTTGTAGTTCTCTTCTGTTGCGAGCTGCAGCTTCTCTGCGATCCAGTTCTCCATCTCGTCGGCGTCTCGCGAAAACTGCTGGAGCGTCTGCGATTCTCCGAGTTTCGAGCGTTTTTCGATGAGAGCGTCCTTCAAGTGCTTCCAGCGATCGAGTACTTGACAGCGTCTGTCGTCAATCGGTTTAGCTGCGTAATGCTCAGCTGCTATTAATTGGTCAGCCAGCGTTTGGAGAGCCGCGATTTTCTCCTCGTGCGCGTTTATAGCCTTGTCGAAGTCCTCGTGCTTCTTTATCAAGGCCTCAACGTTGTCGCTGCTGTCAACTGCGTCAGCACTGCTCAAGAATGCCTCACGTGCACTCATCCAGTTCTCAGCCTGTTCGCAGTCGCGACAGAAGAGTTGGAGCTCCAAGTTCTGGTCCAGTTGCATCCTACGTTGGATCCAGGCTTTCTCGAGCTCCTGTCGAGCCTCCGCCATTGATTCGAGCTTTTCTTGGATTTCGACGCTTGCGTAGTGACTTGATTGGAGCAGCTGCTGGCCGAACAGCTCGAAGGCCTGGAAGGTACCTGCTCTCGCGTCGATTTCTGTTCGGTGTTCCTGGTTCAATGAGAAAAGAGGCATTTAGAAGGGGTTTCTAAGGGTTTTCAGCAGTGAAATAAAGAAATTAGATGAATCGATTGATCAAGTACAGAGAGGTTCTGCGGATGACTGTGAAACATGTGGACTTTGAGAAAAAAATAGAAATTTATGAAAAAACAAAGGATGTCTCTTGATAAATCTTCAAAAAAGTCAATATTTTCGGGATTATTTATGGAACGCTGTACAAGAGATTGTTCGATTCATCTGTATTTTTTCGTTCACTAGTGATTTGTTGATTGTTCATGAATTATTATTAGGAGTTAAATAACACGAAAAACGCGCAATTATGCCTAGGCTGTTTTTTTAATTAGATGAGCAGCTGAAATCGTTTTTATTTGGAGAATATCTTGGAAAAAATGGAGTTTTTGAAGAATCAATGAAGATACCTTATTTTTGGAGCTCTTAAAATGCTCTTCATAGGTTTTTTCGACAATTCTCTCCAAACTCAATCCTTTCAAGGATATTTATAGAAAAAACATCGTGAAAGCTACTTTTGAAAACACCACTTACGCCGTTCTGACTCTAAACCAACGATACAATTAGATTAATGATTAAACACAGCCCAATCAAAAACTGAAAAGTTAATGCAACTGAAATGTTAAAAGAAAAAACATAAGCTGAAAGTATTATTATTCTTCCATGTTTTTGTCAAACGCTTCGATACCTCTGGAATGATTCCATATCGCGCGTCAATTTCCGATCTGTAATTCTACAATTTTCAAACGATCATAAAGTATCCGTGATCGTAGAAACATGAACTAATGAAAAAAGCTTCCATTCGGAAGCAAAAAAGAGCCATAGTACCCAAATTCATGAAAAAAAGAGGATAAAACTAACCTGATGACGTTCGAGAAGTGCTTCAGCCCCAGTGACATCAGAAGCGAGTTCCTCCGAAGCAACCAGTCCCATCATGGAATTGATCCAAGCCATGAGATCCCGGTAATCGCTCAAGAATCTCTGCAGATCGTAAGAATCGAGCAGTTTCTCCTTCCTCGAATTAGCCTTAGCCGTTAACTGCGTCCACTCCTCATTGATCTCCTTCTGCTTAGCATAAGTCTGCTCAGCAGTATCAGGATGCGACTGCATCAGCCTATTAGCAGTTTCATCGAGCTGCTTGATTTTGTCCCCAAGTGCAGCAAGATCTCGCTCCAAGCCCTCGTGTTTCCTCTGCAAGGCCTGAACACTCCTCAAATCCTTCCCAAGATCGTCATTATTGAGCGCAGCATCCTTCTCCCGAATCCAGTCCTTCGTCTCGTCAACATCCCGATGGAATCGCTGGACCTCATGCGCTGATCCCAACTGACTCGCCCTTTCCGCCGTCAGTGTCTGCAGACTCGTCCACTTCTCATTGAGATCCTGTATCTGCGTCTGAATCTTAAGTGCAGCTTCCGTCTGTCCCAAACTCATCAGCTGCACAGCAATCTCATTCATCTCGGCCAATCTAACTTCATTTGCCTTCAAATCTGCCTGGAAATCATCGAACTTCTTCTGCATGACCTCGACCTGCTCCAGATCCTCTCCAACATCCTGAACCTGTGCATGATTCTCCTTGTCCTTGATCCAGGTCGCAAGTTCTGCGGCTTCACGCACCAGAACGTAGGCCTTGGCTGTTTCGTTCAATTTGGTTTGACGCTCATGCGCGATTTGAAGAAGGTCATCGTACTGTCCCTGGATCTGCGCCTGTCGAGCGGCGATCGAACTCTGCTCACGTGCGAGATTCTGCTGAGATGCTGATAGACCAACTTCGGGTTCGACGCGTTTTACGTAAGCGGCAGGGACGAATCCTTGACGGTCGTTGACCTCCACCTTCCACCAGTCCTTGTTGTTAGAGTTCAGAAGCGTCAAAGTGTCACCTTTCTTCATGGAGACCTCACGCGGCGACTTTTCCGCGTAGTCGTAAAGAGCTACGACACATTCCTTCCCTGCAATATCGACTGTTGGTGTCTCTTGTTGTCTGCAAGCAGCTGCTTGATCTCTAAGAGCTCCTATTGTGCTCGCGAATGCTTCTAGATCGCTGACAAGTGCCTCGTGCTTCTTGAGCAAGGCTTCCGAGCTGTCCTCGTCCTTTCCGTAATCAGCGTTAAGCACGATTGGACGTTTCTCCTTCATCCACGATTCCGCCTCGTTAGCATCTGCGAAGTACTGATGCGCCTGAAGCGAGTCGTCAAGATCCGTTTTACGTTGACGTGCTTTTTCCTTCAGCTGCAACCAATGTTCATCAAGTGCACCCAAACGTTGGCTTATTTCGTCAGCCGCAAAGTGTCCGTCCTGCAGCATTTTCGATCCTGCCTCACAAACAGCTGCGACTCTCGGTTCGTGATTGTTGATCTCCGCGAGAACTGCTTGATGCTTCTTCTGCAGATTCTGAACGCCTATCAGGTCGCGACCACGATTAGTCGATGCAGCTACTGGCTCCTTCTCCCTAATCCATGCCTCTTCGTCTTCAATGTCACGGAATAACTGTTGGACCTGATGAGAATCTAGCAACCTTTGTTTTCTAATGCTCATTGGACGCTGCAGAGCTGAGTAGCGTCCCTGCAATTGCTCCTGCTTTGATCTTATGTTGTCTGCATCAAAGTGCCCGGAGCTGACGAACTGTTCGGCTGCCTGGGCAATGCTCTCGATACGATCAGCGTGGGATCCCACGTCAGCTTCCAAAAGCGCGTGCTTTTTCTGCAAGTTCTGGACACTCGTCAAGTCCTTGCCATAGTCCTCTGACATCAACTGCCCTTCGACCTCCGATAACCACAATTCTATGTCCTCTACCGTCCTGTTGAACTGCTGCTGCTGCGATGCTTCTTGGAGCTTAGTGCCTTTCTTCTCAGTAGCACGAGCAAGACTCTCCCATAAAGAGACAATCTCGTCGATCCTCGCGCGAATTCGCTCGCTCGCGTAATGATCACTGTCGATCAGCTCCTGTCCAACAGACACCATCTCCTCCATCCGCGTCTTGTTAGCATTGAGCTCTTGCTCAAAGTTCTGATGCTTCTGAACTTTGCCATTCAAATTAGTAGGATCCAGATAACTGTCGTCAGTAGCGAACTTCAGCTTCTCATTGACCCATCCTTTGGTTTCGTCACAATCACGTTCAAACTGCTGCAGTTTGTAAGCATCCTCCAATTTGCGTCTTCGCTCCGCCGAATTGACGAGCAGAATAGCACGTCTCTCCAACAGCATCTGGCGACGTTGAGTGACGTCATCCGCTGCATAATGTTCTCCCTCAATCAGCTTGCCCGCGAATTCGTCAAGAGCCTTGATCTTCTCCTCTTGAGCGGCGAGCGACTTGTCGAAGTCCTCGTGCTTTTTAATCAGCGCTTCAACACTGTCAAGCGAATCGCCAAGATCCTCATTAGCCAAAAACGCCTCTTGCTTGGCCATCCAAGCGTCAGCCTGCTCGGTATCCCTGTAGAACAGCTGCAGATCCATGCACTGCTCATATAGTATCCTTCTCTGCTCCCAAAGCGTCAGCAGCGATGACTTGTCCTCAGCCAATGAATCCAGTTTCCTCGCGACCTCTTCCGCAGCGTAATGCTTTCGCTCAAGCAGTTTATTACCAGCGAGTGTCGCAGCGTCGAAACTGTCAGCTCGCGCGTCTATCTCGCCTTTGTGCTCCTGATGACGCTCCAACAACGCTTCAGCTCCCGCAACGTCTTTCGCAAGTTCATCAGCCGAGATGATCGCTCGCATATCATTCATCCACGAAACAAGATCCCGGAAATCTGCAAGGAACCTGTGAAGATAGTAAGACTCGTCTAATTTGAAACGGCGCTCTTTAGCTTTGGCTGTCAGACTCTCCCAGGATTGGAGGATTTCCGCGCGTTTCGCTTGAATCTGCTGGGAGTGGTCGGCTTGGTGAATAGCGGCTAAGCGATCTGCTTCGGCACCTAAAGTTGCCACTTTGTCTTCTAAAGCTGCCAAATCGCGTTCGATGCCCTCGTGCTTGCGCTGGAGCGTCTGGACGCTTGCGAGGTCGCGCCCAAAGTCGTCGGATGAAAGAACGACGTCTTTTTCTGCGATCCACGTCATCGTTTCGTCAGCGTCACGGTTGAACCGCTGAATCTCGTGCGCGCCGAAGAGCTTTTCTTGACGCAGGATTGCGAGTTGTTTGAGTCGCTGCCAGGATTCGTTGAGCTCCTCCTTTCTTCCGAGGATTGTGTCGCGTTCTGGGTGTCCGTCGAGCAGGAGCTTGTCGGCGAGTTCGTTGACCTCCGTTACTCGGTACTCTTGGGACGCCATGTCCTTCTGGAACTCGTCGAACTTACGTTGGAGTACCTCGACGTGCTCCAAGTCATGACCGAATTCGTCGGTTGTGACGAAGGCTTCTTTGTCGTGGATCCAGAACATGACCTCGTCGCAGTGACGGAGGAACTGGACAAGGACCAGTGCTTGTTGTAGTTTGAGACCCTTGTCGGCTAGACGAGAGAGGAGGAGCTCCCACAGACGGTGGAGCTCTTCCAGACGCTTGCGGATTAGGTCACTGGAGAAGTGATGCTGGGCTATCATCTCGGAACCGGTGTTGTCGAGGAGAACAATTGCGTTTGAGTGGGCGGCCACTTCGGCTTCGAACGCTTGGTGCTTCTGGATCTTTGCTTGGAGATTCGTTGGGTCTTTGTAGTTCTCGTCGGAGGCTGCTTGGAGCTTCTCGTATATCCAACCCTCGAGTTCGTCCGCATCTCGCTTAAAATACTGGAAGATTTTTTTTGGTTATTAGGAGATTTTTTGTGATTATTGGATTTTTGGAGACATAAAATTTCATTTTATCTTGAGTTTTATGAAAATATTTCGGAAATTAATGGAGATGGAGCGATTTTATGAGAATTTTTTTTTTCGTAGCTCTTGAAATTCGCTATGAAAAAGGGTTGGGATGGAATCGCTCTATCTCGTTGAGTTTCTGAGGTACTTTCATTACAAGAATGAGAAAAAATTGATTTTTTCTGGTTTATTTTTTCGTGATTATTGAAATTTTTCGTGAATTGTTTGAGAATATCTTGGAAACAAAGCAAGATAGAGCGATTCTGCAAGAATCTTTTTTTGGAGCTCTTGGAATTCTCTCCAAAAAAGGATTCAGGTAAAATCGCTCTATCTCGTTTAGTTTCCAAGATACTCTTAAAAAACGAATAGAAAAAAAAAATTTCTACTTTTCTTTTCTTGATTACTAAATTTTTTCATTAATTTTTTGAAAATATCTCGGAAACTAAGCGAGATAGAGTGATTTTTTAAGAATCATTTTTTATAGCTCTTAAAATTCTCTACAAAAAAGGATTCAAGGAAATTCGCTCTATCTTGTTGAGTTCACGAAATCCTTTTAAAAAACGAATGAGATAAAATTGATTTCTTCTCTTTCCTTTTAAATACCGAATTTTTTCATTAGTTCCTTGAAAATATCTCGGAAACTAAGCGAGATAGAGCAGTTTCACCTCAATCCTTTTTTGTAGCTCCTCAAATTCCCCATAAAACTTTCTTAGGGCAAAATCACTCTATCTCGCTTAGATTCCAAGATATTCTAAAAAAAACTAGTAAAAAATCAATTTTTCAGGGAAATATTGTATTTTTAATTTGAATGACACTGAAAATAGCAGATATTTGACGATTGTTATATATACTTTTCTTCTAAGAAATAAATTATTTTTAGAGAAATAAAACTTTAAATTCCTATATGCACATGTAAAAGATTCAAAAAATAACAAATGCAAATTTTTTTAATATTTTTTTAAAAATAATCTGTTATTTGTTTAAAAAAAATCCTAAAATTTGGCAAATGTAGCAAAAATTTGCCAAATTTTGCAGTTTTATTATCACTTAATTTGACGTATACCTGAAAACGACGGGAGTCCTCGAGTTTGTCTCTCTTGCATCTTGCCTCAGATTTAAAATTAGCATAACGTCCAAGCACTTGTTCACGGCGCTCCTGAATGTCCTCCGGATTTTCCAGGATCTTCACTTCTTTCGGAGTAATTTGATCCATTTTCTTCTTTTTCCTTTAAAAAAACTCAGAACGTTTTTCGAAAAAAACGTTCCTGTCACAGTAATTAGGCCCCAAAATGGCCGTGGGGTGTGGCGCAAAGTACCTCTATGACAATCGATAAGGTCGACGACAAAACTCTCAAAAATCTGTAAAATTTAAACATTAATTAGTAAAAAAATCAACAAGTGTTCTCTTTGAATATTCGAATTATTCAAAAAAATTTCTTAATCGTTTTATATTTAATAAAAAATGTTTTTCTTAATTTTTCACTCACTTTCTCTTAATCAGGAAGTTTATTTTATTTTCTCACCACCGGCAGTCAATATAGTGAGTCAACGTCGACGTGCGCACGAATAATGACTCACACACACTCACACAAACACACAGAGACCCTTTTTTCGAGAGAAAAATAATAAAAACGTTGGACAGCGCCGATGCGGCGTTTCGAAGAAGCTTTGACCTTTCAACCCAATTTAAAATGATTAATTTTGCTTTTTTTGGGTATTTTAATTAATTAAGGTAGTATCCCAGTGAACTCGAGTACAGTTGAACCCTTATTTTTTTAATGCCGCATCAAAGAGGATGATTTTTTTACATTTTTCTGAATTTTTTCATAATTTTTGACCGTCCAGTTTATGAGATATGAATTATCAAAGTTACTGAAAATAGCGGTGGTGGGGATGAAACGCCCTAAATCAGACGGAAATAACGAAATTACTAAATAACCACAGGGTTGACCCATTATTTAAAAACAATTGACGAAGAGAACAGCATTTTAACTAAATAATAGAAGAAAAAAATAGTCAATTCAACGTATAGTTATTGAGATATTTTAATTAGAAGGTAGTCGTAACTATTTGCCTCTCTCTCTGTCTCATGTATGTGATAGGAGATTAATGTAAAAAAAAATTCGAGAAAAATGAAATTATATTCACAAGCTGAAGATATGATTTTCGAATGGTTTAATCAATTTTTCGGGTAAATTGAAGGACTTTTTCCCGAATTATTAGCAAATTAATTGGAAATTCACCTACAAATCCTCATTTTTTCCTGTTTTATCGACCATACTCTGGGATACTACCTCAAAGAAAAAAGAATGTGATTCAAATCGTGTGATTCCACTTTTTTTCATTCATAATAAAGAAAAAACGCCTCTTCTTCCCGCCTTTTTTAAAATTGTAACTTCAAAAAAACAATAATAAAATCTTCTTCAAAATCAATCAAATTTTGTCTCCAGTTCTTCAAAAATATCTCGGAAACTAAGCGAGATAGAGCATTATTTCCCAAACGTTTTTTGTACAAAATTTTAAGCCCCACAAAAAAGGTCTCTTCAAAAATTCCCCTATCTCCCTTACTTTCCGAGATATCCTCAAAAAACTCCCACCCCAATAAAATCCATTATTTTCAAATTTCGCGCCAATTTTAAACCTCAAGCCCCTTTCCACTGGAACAGCGACTCCTCTAAAGGCGCAGCATGGCTCCTCCCCAACAAGCGTAGCGACACTTCCCCCACCCCAAAATTCCCCCACCCCACCCAAAAATAAATTACCAAACCCAAAAGCCAAAAAAAACAATCGAGGATAAATTTCTCCCCTCGAAAAATTTCTCATTCCCCCAATAAAAAAAATCCCTCATTTAGCGCCTAATTCAAAAATTCAAAAATCAAACGTCAATTTTCCCATAAATCTTTAACCTTTTTTTCCTCTCGATTTACGAAAAAACTAAAAACGACCATCAGCGCCATTGTGCGGGCACTCCGAAGAATAATCCCTGTGACGCAATAGGAATTCGTCCTTTCTGTCGCGCAACTGTGAGTGGAACATGTCTTTTCCGTCTGAACGAAGGTAAATTTAATCATAAAATACCTATTAAATACGTTTAAATTAATATTAAATTGTATTTAAATATTATCTTAATTGTGTTTGTCATTGATAAATAATGATAATAATTATTTGCATGTGATTGCACTTTATTTATAGGAGTTTATTGAATTTTTTTTTTGTCGGATGCACACCACAGAGAGACGACGAAAGTGACGGGGTTCCAACGCTGACACAACATGGCGTATAGAATTTTTTTTGTCACGTTCTGACACCATTAAAATTGGCGGTAGAATATTCAAATGCATTTTTAAAGACATTTTTCTTAAAAAAAAAAAAAAAAAAAAATTTTGATTCATTTTAAAGCTTTTTTTTTGCAAGTTTATTGGGAAAAAATGTATTTTTTCAAATTTTTTTGAGAAATTGTGACACGTGCTTCTCACACCGGATGTGAAGCCATCGTGGAGCACATGCGAAATACATCTTTTCGCCTCTTGAAACCACGAAAAAAAGGGGGGAGTTCTTTTAGGGTTGATTCAGGATTTAAAAAATCGCTATTTTTTCAATGAATTGTCGAGGTTTTGTTATTATGAATGAATTTGATGCCTCGAGTTCGTGAGTTCTCGGTTCAGTTTTCTTCATTTTTATTTTAATTTAATATTTGCGAGAGGGTGGCGCTGGGGTTTTTTCGGATTCTGACGCTTCACACAGAACACACAAACTGCGGCCATGCTCTCGAATGACTCGTGAGTCACTGTCAATTTTTCATTATTAATTTTTTTTTTTGTTAATTGGGATTTTTCGGGGATTATTTGAAGATTTTAGCGATTTTTAACGTTTTTTTGAAGTTTTGGTTTAAATTTTGAATTTTTTAATTTTTTGAAAATTTTCGCGGGGTTCGAGTGCCTTTTTCATCATGATTTTTTCATTAAAATACGATTTTTCTAGATAATTTGAAGATTTTAGTGATTTTTAACGGTTTATTTAAATTTTAGTTTAATTTGAAACTTAAATTTTGAATTTTTTCAGTTTCGCGGGTTTCGAGTGAATTTTTCTTAAATTTTTTATTAAAATACGATTTTTCTAGATAATTTGAGCATTTTTTATTGATTTTCAACGTTTTATTTCGATTTTGGTTTAAATTTTGAATTTTTTAATTTTGTACAAATTTTCGCGGGCTTCGAGCAATTTTTTTTATTAAAATACGATTTTTCGAAGATTCTTTGATGATTTTAGTGATTTTTAACGTTTTTTTCTTCTAATTTTGATTTAAATTTTGAATTTTTTGTCGTTCTTAAAATTTTCGCGGGCTTCGAGTGAATTTTTTCATTAAAATGTGATTTTTCGGGAATTTTTTGAGGATTTTAGTGATTTTTTGTGTTTTTTCTTGTTTAATTTTGGTTTAAATTTTGAATTTTCTATTTTTTTCAGAATTTCGCGGGCTTCGAATGAATTTTTCATTAAAATACGATTTTGCGGTTTTTTTTGAAGATTTTAGTGATTTTTTACAATTTTTTTGCTCCAATTTTGGTTTAAAATTTGAATTTTTTCATTTTTTTCAGAATTTCGCGGGTTTTGATTGATTTTTTCTCCATCGAGAATTTTTAAATTAATTTACTAATTAATTAATCAATTGATTAATTAATTAATCTAAAAAATATTTCGGGGAATTCGACTCATTTTCGCGTCATTGGGATTTCCATTATTTCTTTAGCCCGATGACTCATTGTGTTCAGCGAAAAAAAACGAATAATTCTCCGTGTGTGCATCAACCTTCGAACGTTCACTCTCGATTAATCACGAAAATTCTCTGTCTATGATAAAGTAATGCAGTGAAAAATTCCGTACCTGGATATTATAACAGATAAAAGAGAGAATTCTTAAATTATTCGCGAGACAGACAGAACGTAAATTTCGCGCTCTGTTGTTTTTTTTATTTGAAAAAAGGCAGTTTTTCCCCTTTTTTTTGGAGTGGAGAGGAATTATTGATCACTCGAAATGTCAAAGTTGGAGTAATTACTATTTATGGAATTGTGACATTTTTTTACCTTTTTTTAAAATTACTAATGAAGATTTTTTTGTGTGTGTCTGTTTTAGAAACGAGGATTCATGGTCGGGAGACTCTAAAAATGGTCCTAGCGAGAGTGAACAACCTGTGTATGATGGACCCCCAGGAATGGAGCCTGATGGCCTCATCGAGTCCAACTGGGAGAGTGTAAGTGTGAATTTAACAATTTTTAACAATCAATTTAAACAAATAAATTGTTATAAGAAATATTTTAAAAAATTCGCACTTATAATTTTTTAACATTTTATACATGCGCATATTTTCAATTTTTCAAATATTTAAATAATTTATTTGTTGAGAGAAGAGGAAAAAATCTAAAAATTTTCAAATGTTCGCTATTTTCAAAATTAACTTTAAAAATAGCGAATATTTGAAAATTTTTAGATCTGTTTTTTCTTTCCCAAATAAATTATTTAAATATTTGAAAAATGAAAAATATGCGCATTTTAGGCGCATGCCTAAAATGTAAAAAACTATAAGTGCAAATTTTTAAAAATACTTCTCATAATAATTTATTTGTTTAAAAAAAATATCAGAAAAATTATCAGATCTGTGCTAATTTAATTATCAGAAAAATTCAATGTTTATCGCATTTTTTCGAGCGTTTTTCTTGGAAGAACTCCGGAAATAATGAAGTTACCAAAATTTTCATGGTAAATCGTTTTGTAGCGAATTTTTTTCTCTACAAAAAAAAAGTAATAACGAAAATTTCTCTATCTTCAATAATTTCGGAGATATCTAATGATTTATCTCAACGAATTCACAATAAAATTGAAGAGTCTTCTCATTTTTGCAAAATATCTTCGAAAACTATTGAAAATAGGAAAATTTCTCATAGAATTTTTTTTAGCTCTTTTTCTTTTCTCCAAAAATGATTTTAAAAAATTTGTAGACATTGACATTTTTCTGCTTTTATTTTTAAATAAATAAATCGTCATCTTAGAAACAAAGAGGCGTAAGTGCTATGCTTATACATTACACTTACGCCAATTTGTTCCCAAGATAACAAAATTATCAATTAAAAAAAAGAAAAAAAATTCGCACTTTGTAAATTTAAAAATTTTTAAAGTGTACATATTTTCTTTTTATTTAAATTTAAATAATTTATTTTTTAGAAGAAGAAAAAATGAAAATTGTCAGATATGTACTATTTTCCATATTATTATTATCTACAAAAGCAAGGTCATGACCAAAATTTCCCTATCTCAATTATTTCTCGAGACATTCGATAGGAACTGATAACGAAATTTTCTCGTCTTGATTTATTTCTTTTGAATTCAGTTAAAACTTTATTTTTTTTATTACTTGAAATATTCAAAAAAAAAGGGGGAGACAGGGAGTGACATTAACAAATGCTGTGTTTTTTAAAATGAGTTTTTCTTTGTCTGGAATTTCTGAAGGTCGTCGAGAGCTTCGATGATATGAACCTCAAGGAGGAGCTGTTGCGTGGTATTTATGCTTACGGTTTTGAAAAACCATCTGCTATTCAGCAACGTGCGATTGTTCCATGCGTCAAGGGACTTGATGTCATTGCCCAAGCCCAGTCTGGTGAGTTCCATTGATTTTTTTTTTTTAAGATTTTTTTTCTGTCCCTATATTCAAAAAAAAAGTAGAATTTTTGTATAAAATCGTTAATAACATTTCAAACAAGTCAAATTTCTCAAATTTGATGAAGTAAATCTTTAAAGAATGCAATGAGAAATAAAATAAGTCCCAGAAACATGAAATTGGCTAAAAACTGTAAAATTTTCTGTGGTTTTAAAAATTCCTTCAGAACTTAAAAAAATGAAGAAATGTAAAAAACACAGAAAATTTTCATATTTTCAATTAATTTTTTGGTTCTAAGACTTATTTTATTTCTCATTACATTCTTTACAGATTCACTTCGTCAAATTTGAGAATTTTATCTCATTTAAATTGTTTTTAACGATTTTATACAAAAATTCAACTTTTTTTTTGACTGTACAGACAGAAACTTGTTAAAGTGGCTATGTTTCTTATCATCTGAGTAAAAATTCTAATCCAATTTTTTTTTATTGTGTAAGATGAATATTTTTGAAAGAGCGAATTTTTAAATGCTGCGTAAGAATGTTGAACATCTAATAAAAATTCGCTTTTTCTAGAATGTTTCATTTTATTCAGAAAAAAAAAATTTTGATTGAAATTTACACTCCAATGATAAGTTACATATAGTCGCTTGAGTTACACCACATTTCGAAATATCTAGAAACTTCGATTTCAAGAAGTTTTTCCCTAATAAATCCCATTTCACTGTTCACTAATTCAATTTATCAGGAATTTTTATCTAAAAATATATATTTTAACTAATCTGCCTAACTAGAAGCAGTCCAAGGTCTTGAACCAATTTCATGCCGATTAAATTTCATAATTCAATGATATTATTTTTGTTTCATTTTTTTTTCTTTTTATTCATCAGGAACTGGTAAAACTGCAACCTTCTCAATTTCAATTCTCCAACAAATTGATACGTCTTTGAACGAATGCCAAGCCTTGATTCTTGGACCAACTAGGGAATTGGCTCAACAGGTAGGTCATATACATCATAAAAGTAAGCAAAAAACTCTGAAGAAACACGAAAAATTGACAAAAAAAAAAAAAAAAAAAAATGAATAAAACAATTTCGTTTTTCCCAAATATCAAAGAAATATCGATCACAGAAGCTTCCAGAATTTTTTTTCAGAGTGAAGACCTTCACCAAAAAATTCGAAAAAATTCAGCAAGAATGTTCACATATTGGAGCATCTTCTCAATTTTTTTCAAATTTTTACATCAAGTCCTTCACTATAAAAAAAAAAATTATGAATCAAATTGCACTGAAGGTCCATTTTGCACCACTTTTTCCTTTAAGATTTTTTATTTAGACTTTTTTTTAGTTCTTTTTCCACTCTTAAAAAAAATATCTGACTGAAAAAGCTTCGTTTTCTCATTCAGACCTCTTTTTCAGGTCTTTTTCGATTATAAAAAAAAGGTCTGAACGAAAAATCCCAAAATAAGAACAGTTTAATCAATTAATATTATAATTTTTCTTAGAGATATTGAAAAAGTTATCAAAAACATCGAATTATTGTTAAATTTTATGTTTTTAATAACATTTCCACTTTCCCTATGAACATTTATAATATTAAATTGCAGAAAAATGGGAATAAATTCCATAATTAAGTTCAATCAATAATTCAAAAAATTAACAATTTAACCAGAAATCGCAAAATTTCCATATTTTTCAAGACTTTTCAAGTTTTTTTTTGAGACTTTTGGTAAATCCAATATTTTTCCAAATTTTCCTTGAAATTTCTCTGAAAAACTAACTCCAGCAATCTTTCTTTGCCACTTGAAACATTAAAATAATTTTTATCTCAAACAATTAACGAGTTCAATCATTAATTGAATTGATGATTAAATTAACGAGTTTAATCTTTAA
This sequence comes from Aleiodes leptofemur, assembly GCA_963942555.1. Classification (NCBI taxonomy): domain Eukaryota; kingdom Metazoa; phylum Arthropoda; class Insecta; order Hymenoptera; family Braconidae; genus Aleiodes; species Aleiodes leptofemur. The sequence goes on from OZ012611.1 coordinate 1,796,035, forward strand.
TTGAATTAATGATTAAATTAACAAGTTCAATCATTAATTGAATTAATGATCAAACTCCTTAATTATTTTAGAATAAAAATTTTCCACTTAATTTAATCCTTTTTCTTTCTATTACTATTTTCAGATCCAAAAAGTCGTAATTGCATTAGGTGACTTTATGCATGCCCAATGCCATGCCTGTATCGGTGGTACTAATGTACGTGAAGATATGCGCAAACTTGAACAAGGTGTTCATGTTGTTGTTGGTACACCAGGAAGAGTATACGACATGATAAGTCGACGTGCACTACGTACACAGTACATTAAATTATTTGTACTCGATGAAGCCGATGAAATGTTGTCACGTGGTTTCAAAGATCAAATACACGATGTATTCAAGTTATTGTCCCAAGAGGTACAAGTTATATTATTATCAGCAACAATGCCAACTGATGTACTTGAAGTATCAAAATGCTTCATGCGTAATCCAATACGTATTCTCGTGAAAAAAGAAGAATTAACACTTGAGGGTATCAAGCAATTTTACGTATTTGTTGAACGTGAAGATTGGAAATTAGATACATTGTGTGATCTTTATGATACATTGAGTATTACTCAAGCTGTTATTTTCTGTAATACACGTCGTAAGGTTGATTGGCTAACAGAAAATATGCACAGTCGGGATTTTACAGTATCAGCTATGCACGGTGACATGGAACAACGTGAACGTGATCTTATTATGAGACAATTTCGTACTGGTTCATCACGTGTTTTAATTACGACTGATTTATTAGCACGTGGTATTGATGTTCAGCAAGTATCACTTGTTATTAATTACGATCTTCCCTCAAATCGTGAAAATTATATTCACAGGTAAATATATGGTTTTTAAACATTTTTATTATGATAGTGAAAAAGGCAGATATTTGATGATTTTAAGTGTTATTTTCTCTTTTGACAGGTAGATTATTTTTAAAAATAAAAAATATACATAGGGGAAGGTGGGGTAAAATGGATACAAGGGGTAAAACGGACACTGGTTGATTTTGGTATTTTATACTATGAAAATTAGGAGAAATGGATAGAAATATTGGAGATAGGTTTTTTCTGATGATTCCATTGGAAAGATGAGGAAATTTTCCATGAAAATCATATATCAGACGTTATTTTTTGGAATTTTTCAAAAATTTCATTTTTGGCGGGAGATTTGAAGGTGAAATCCTTCTGTTTTTGAAAATTTTTAGTTTTTTGGGAATATCTCTGGTTCTATTGATAGTAGCGATCTGGGGTTGATCTTAAATGAAAGGTGAGCTCATTTCCCATCGATTTATGGGGTTTTTAAAAAAATATATCAATTTTTCAAGTACTTATAGGGCAAAAACTGATTTTCAGAAAAATTACCTTTAAATATTTGAAAAATTGACTTAAAAAAAATTTGAACCACATAAATCGATGAGAAATGAGCTCAGCTTTCATTTCAGATCAACCCCAGGTCGCTATGATCAACAGAACTGGAGATATCTCCGAAAAAGTGAATTTTTTCGATTTTCAAAAGGGAAATCCCTTCAAAACTTGGCCAAAAAAGTCAATTTTTCACAAAAATGAAGAAAAAAAAATTGACATATGCTTTCCATTCAAAATCTCCTCAGCTTTTCAGTGGAATCATTAGAAAATTTCTATAGCAAACCATTCAATTGAAGTGGCCATTTTACCCCACCTTCCCCTATTTAAAAAAAATCAAAAAATTGTCAAATGTCTGCTATTTTTAATTTCATTATTTTTTTTGATAAATTTGTTTTCCTAAAATATCTGAAAATGATGGAGATACGCCTTTTTTTTTCCTAAAGCCTTTTTGTAGAGAATTTCAAGAACTACTAAGAGGTTTCGCGTAAAAAGGACGTATATCGCTTAATTTCCAAGATTTTGCAGAAAAACTGAAGCACGAAAAATGTTTAAAAGTATTTAATTAATGATTTTCCATTTAATTTTACAGAATTGGTCGCGGTGGACGTTTTGGACGTAAAGGAGTTGCAATTAACTTCGTTACCACTGAAGACAAACGTACCTTGAACGATATCGAGCAATTTTACAACACCCATATTGATGAAATGCCAATGAATGTTGCCGATTTGATCTAAATAAATCGACCAAATAAAGAATTGGCAAAAAAAAAAAAAAAAAGATTGAAAGAAAAACTTCACTATAAAATAAAAGGAAAAAAAAAACAGCAAAAAAAAGCAAACAAACCTTAAAATAATACAAAAAAAAATCGCAAAACAGTTTTAAAAAATAAAAAATAAATAAAAATAAGTGAAAAAAAAAATAACCGAGCTCTCAGCTGATCTCTCATGTGGTGTGTGAGTATATTATAAAAAGAAAACCGAAAAAAAACCCATAATTATTGGACTTTTTCTTTCTGGTGAATCTAACTGTGGGGATTTTCCCGAATTTTTGCTTATTTTACCTGAACTTTTCTCTCTTTCCATATTAAAAAAAAAAAAAAAAAAAAAAAATACAATTGTGGTGGTAATTTTAATTAATATCAATTCATTTAATTACCACCACGTCTAATTGATTAATCAATAAATAGATAAATAGTAGTAATTCACCGTTAATTAAAAAAAATTTCATAATTAAATTAAATTTAATAAAAAATAAAAATCATAGAATAATTAGAGATAATTCAAGGGTTTAGGCCCAAGTTGGGCCCAATTTTAATTTGGGCCCATAGAGCCAAAAACTCTTTTATCTATCTCGTTTAATTGTCGGGCATATTTTTCTTTTCGAACGAATAATTCAGGGATTTTGTACGTTTTTCTTCTTTTTTTTTCTCTCTTTTTTTTCTCTAATTTTTTTTTAAATGTCTCTGAATTTTTATAATTTCGTCGGACTTCCGTTCTTTTATCCTTCCACATTATTCAGGATTTTCGAGATTTTTTGGATGGATTTAGTTGAAAAAATGATACTCGTTTGTCTGCGCAGGAATTTAGTTGGGATTTTCCGAGGTTTTTTCAATTACAAGAGATACAGAAGGAAAAAATTTGGATAAATCATCGATTTTTTTGGCTTCTCTTCTCAGTTTAAAAATCATTGAATCATTTTTTTTATTTAATTTCTCAAAGTTTTTTTTTTTTGGCTGGAAAAATTAATTTATTTTCCTTGTAACTCGTTTTTTTTCTTCTTCTTTTTAATTAGCATTTGGTCATTTAGATAGTGTGAATGAATTTTTTGTATATCACTGAACATAATTAGAAAAGTGAAACAGTGAAAATTTATATATGTGAGAAAATAAAGAAAAATGATTGAACTCTTACGAAATTGAATAATCAAGTATTCTCATATTTATTATAAAAAAAATTCAATTTTTTTCATAATTCCACCTTTTTATAATTTATTTTAAAAATTATTTAATTTCATTTTTTTCTCAATTAATACTTTTTTTGTTAATTATTATTATTATTTTTTTTTTCAATTAAACCTGAGTGGACAAACTACGAGTCAACACATTTTGCAATTTTCTTTGATTATTTTTATTTATTTATTAATTAAATTAAACGTTGAACTCTTCAACGACTCCAAAACATTCCAAAGTTTCTTTTTTTCACTATTTTTTTTTTATTATTTGGCAACTATCCAAGTTTATTATTGTATTTGTGGGAGGAATCTTTTTTTTTTGAAATTTATTTATTTTTCATCTGTTTTTTTTTAAATTGTTCTTAATTATTTCTTTCGCTCAATTAAAATTCGTTTTTTATATTTTGAACTTCAGCCCAATGGGCCAAAAAAAACGATTTTATTCACCCAAGTAGACTAATTAACTCACTTAGCTAATTTGTATGTAAATTATCTGATTGCAAGGAAAAAACATTTGAAAAAAAAAGAAAAGCAGAATGAAAAATAATTAATAATTAATTCGCATTTAATGTAAATATTAAAACACAGTCAATCGTAATTTGTTGATCGATGTCCGGCGAAAAAATTCAGTTGGTAATAATTGTTTGTATTGAGTTTAATAATGTGAGCACCCGTCAAAAAAAAAAAAAACATAATTAATTGTGTTTTAGGATTTAGATAGTGAAATCATTGAATTAATCATCAAAAAAAGGAAAAAAATGCACTTTATCATTTTTTTTTAAATTCAAATTTAGTTAATCAGATAATAAAAATCATAAAAAATAATCAAACATTTTTAATTTTAATAATTATTAAATAAACAAAATGTTTGATTAATTTTTAACATTTTTAACAACTAATTAATTATTAATTTCTTAATGATTTCACTCTCGTAGATTTAAGTAATTAACAAAATCGTGTAATAAAATAATTAAATTACTAGAGTGTTTTTTCGACACAATTTTCCTTATTCAGCTGATCCAGAGCTCATTTTGATTTAAATTAAATTTAATTAAAAAAACATGATAATTAAAATTTGTCATTCGTCATTCCCAATTATTTCTTACTGCCCCCCGATGTATTTTCGAAAAAAAAAAAAAAAAAAGTAATGTAAACAAGCGATGTATTAATAAATATTTATTCATAAAATCTGAGATTTTTATCGCTTCCAATCATTTTTTATCATTAAAAACCTGTTTTTAGAAATAGAATTTGAGAATTTGGATAAAAAAAATTAATGAATTATTTTAAGTCTCACATTATTGTACTCAGCTTCTTCAAAATTATTACCAACAATTTTTTCATTTGTTTAAACTTTTTTTTTCTATAAAAAAATAGTAAAATTATGGAAAAGCAAAAGTTTGAAAATTTGTCGACAGTAAATGGATAGGATCTCGGAAACTGTTGGGTTTAAGAGAAAAAGTCAGGACACCTTTTTTGTAGAGAATTTGATTCCCCACAAAAAAGGTTTCTTGACATTTTCCTCTAAACCCACGTATTTCAAAGTTATTCGCAAAAAATGAGGGAACGAAAGTTTTTGTCTCGTTTAATTTTTTTTTATTCTCGAGGAAATGAAGGAAATGATGATGAATTGGATAAATGAAGAGTTATCTTGAGGAAAATGGTACAAAATTGAGCAAAACAAGGTAATTAAAAACTAAATTTCAATTAAAAATAAATTAATTTAAGTTAGAATTAATTTAAAAACAAGATTTATCCTCATATATTTCAATAAATATTCTAATATTCTCCATAAAATCTTGTCACACACATTTTTTCCATTTCATTCATTTCCACAAATAAATTTGCTCAATTGTCATTAGACTCGATGTGTACTGATTTAACATAAAAAGTACTTGAACATCAAATATTTGGCTCGATTTAATTATTCAATTATTTTTTTAGAACAATCTGTGATATATTTTCTTAATTTTCTAATTTGTCATATCAATTTATTGGTTTTCACAATAAATTTTTTTTTTTTTTTCGTCAATTATCTTCAAATTTAAATTGAAGAATTAATATTGCACCAAATGACCTTTAATTATCACATGGAATTATATTTAAAAATATGTCTTATTTTTCATTAATTAATTAATTAAACTATTTAATCGGTCATGCTCATTTTTTCCTGTAATATTTGATAATAACAGGCTTTTAATGTTGTAAACATAATACCTAACTCACCATTAACAAGATATGGTTCCATAAAATCTTCAATGAAATGTATTTCACTTCCTAATTGTAAAACACTAGCACGAACAACGACGAAATTAAATACTGGAAATAATTCGTCCATTGTCCATTGGTAAGTTGTACCCAATTGTTTTTGTACTGTCTGTAAAGAAAAAAAGCAAAAAAAAAGAAATTAGAAAATGCAATTAATTCTGGTTTAGGGAAGAGTAAGATTAGGTAAAATGAGGATTTTGATGGAAGGGTTTGGAGATAGATTTTTTTCGATGTTTCCATTGAAAAGCTGAGAAAATTTTAGGTGGAAAACATGTGTCACAATATTTTTTTTTATTTTTTTCGAAATTTGAATTTTTCAGTCAAAATTTTCAATTTTCGAAAAAAAATGGGTTTCTTGGGAATATCTTCGGTTCTATTGGTCGTAGCGACTTGGGGTTGATCTTAAATGAAAGGTGAGATCATTTTCCATCGATTTCTGGGGTTTTCAAAGAAAAAATATGGATTTTTGAATTTTTTCGAGGACCAAAACTGATTTTTACAAAAAAAAAACATAAATACCTCAAAAATCGATAATTTTTTGTTCGAAACCCCATAAATTAATGGCAAATGATCTCACCTTTCATCTCCATTCGGAATTTTCGACCTACCACCACTAGAACCAGAAATATCCTAAAAAAAGTGGAATTTTTCAAAAACGGTAAGCTTTTCTCTTTCGAAATTCCCCCAAAAACATCAAATTTTCGAAAAAATTCGAAAAAAAAATTCCGGCCAATGATTTACCCCCAAAATCCCCTCCCCTTCCCATCAAAATCCTCAGAAAACCCCCATCTCAAAAATCCCCCCCCCCCCCAATTTCCCCTCATTTCCCCTTAAAAAACCTCTAAATTCACCTTTGTCATCTGTTCGAAAGTGCTCCGTATAACCAACAGTTTCTCCAACGGTGAAAAAGTCGTCTTCAGCTGTTGCAGTGTTTCCACAGCCTCCCCAAATTCCACCCCACTGCCCCCCTCAATCCCCTTATTTCTGATCTTCCCCCAGAACTTCTGATCAATATCCAAAAAAGCCATGAGCGTAGCGTCCGGCTGTTTGTTCCACTTGATGAGTCTCTCCCAATAAGCGTCGTCCTCTTTCTTATTGTGAAGAGCATAAAGTACGAAGAGTGCCGAATGGACCCGCGGTAATAAAATCGGATGAATGATTCCGGCTGCGCTGATGACTTTGCTCTCCTCTTCATTGTCCTCATCGAAAACGAACTCCTTTCCTCCTTTAGGAAGCGCGGGAAAAAAGAGGACAACGATATCGTAGATGCGCATAGTGATGCTGTGAAGCTCTGCAACCGCGTGGGACAGCAAAAGCGGATGAACTCTGACCCCGCCATAAGTCGCGGTATAAACTCCCGATAATTCGGTCAACAAGGATCCAAGGGGATGATGTCTGCTCTCAAAAGCGTTAATCAGGTACTCATGGACCTCTTTATAGACCTCTTTCGTCAGTTTTTCCCTTCCGATCTCCGGAATCTTCATCAGCTTTTCAGTCGTGCTCTTCTCCTTTTCCCTATCGATCTTCGATAAATTGGGAGCCAAACAACGATCCTTAGATAACGATCTTTGGTGCGATTTGTTGATGATGACCGCGACATTCTGCCACAATTTCTGCGTTTCGCTCTTTCTTTCCGGGGTTGAAAGGGGATTTTTGTCCTTTGTGGTTTGTTCGGGGATGCCGAGTTGCTGGTAACATTGGCGGAATATGGCTTTCCACTTCTGCTCGGGGGGGACGCAGAGCTTGCCGAAGGAGGGGGGTCGGGGGGATGGTTCGGGGTTTTGGTTTGCCTTGTTTATGTGGAGGGTTGCTGTTACTTTGACGGGTTCGTTCCAGGCGCCGTTTATCGTGCCTTCTAGACGGTCGCCACTGCGAAATGTTAGGGTACCTTTGCCGCCAAAAGTGCCGGCAGATTTGAACTCACCCTCGTAGTGCGTACCGTCTTCGAAAACCATTACACCGTGACCCTGAAGAAAAAAAAGGGGATTTAATTGGATTTAATGGAAAAAATGGAGGGAATTGAATTAAATTGAGGATGAGGAGGTACAATCGTAAACAGAGATCGGCAAACAAAAATTCGCATTTTTAATTTTTTAATTTTTTTCATTTCTGTAATTTCCATCGAAAAAATTTTAATTACTTTCTTAATGAAAAATTTGAATTTTTAAATTTTTCATTAGTTTGAAAATTAATTTTTTTTTTAACAATTTTGATTACTATTGTAATTAAAAATTTGACTGATTAAATTTTATAATTATTTTTCTTATTCGAAATTTTGATTCTTTCTTACTTATTAATTGATTGGAATAATTAATTTCATAATAAAATCAACACTACTATGTTTAATCTTCCCAAATATAATCGTCTTTCAGACAAAAATTTTGAGTTGAGAGTGTTAACTAAATGTAACACAAATAAGAACTTATAATTTAATCCAATCTAAATGACGCTTATATGACATTTATAATTCAATTGCACTAATAAAAATGTTAATAAGTTTAATAAAGAAAATAATTATGAAATTTCATCAGTCAAATTTTAAATTACAATAGTAATCAAAATTGTTAAAAAAAAAAAATTAATTTTCGAACTAATGAAAAATTCAAAAATCCAAATTTTTCATTAAGAAAGTAATTAAAATTTTTTTGATGGAAATTACAGAAATAAAAAAAATTAAAAAATTAAAAATGCGAATGTTTTTTTTGCCGATCTCTGATCGTAGCTGAAGTTAATTTTTTTTGTATAAAATTGTTAATAACAATTCAGTAGTGAAGAGGTAAAACAAGATAATTCTCTTATTTTCTCATCAAGTTTTTTTGAAAATACCTTAGAAAATAACCGAGAAGAAACAATTTTGCCCTAAAACTTTCTTGTAACTCTTCAAATTCTCTACAAAAACAGATAGATAAGATCGCCTTATCTCACTTACGTTCCAAGATATTTCCTTCAAAATGATCACAAAGATAAGTCGATTTATCCTGTTTTACCTCTTCACTACTGAATTTACAAGATGAAATTATCAAATATGATTCAGTGAGTCTGTAAAGAATGTAATGAGAGATAAAATAAACTCTAGAAACAAAAAATTAATTGAAAATTTGAAATTTTTCATTTTTTTTAACATTTTTTCAAATTCTTCAAGATTTAAAGGAATGCAAAAAATATGAAAAAATTTTCAATTTTCAATTTGTTTCATTCTTCAAAAAAATTAAATCAACTTTTTGCTTCTAGATTTTGTGATTAAATTCAGTTTTACACACTGAATTGAATTTTACCTATAAATTGATTTGCATTTGATGACCTACATAGTCTATTCTCACAACTGCAATAATAGCATTAGTACCTCTACAAATAAATGTCTCACGTCATCTTGAAATATTCACGATAAAAATGAATAATTCTCAAATTCTGGAGAATCATTGAATTTAATATGAAATAATGATTGAATTACCGTTAAGACATCCTGAACGAAGACACCCTCGTAATAAATTCCATCGAGTGTAACAATTAACCCACATCCATGCTTCATGTCGTTGCTCCACGAACCCAGATACTTTTCTCCTGCAAATAAATTCAAATTATCAATTATTCTCCATGAATCTTCATATATCTTCTTCATCTCGGAATATCTCTGAATCTACGGGTGATAGAGAAATTATCATAGAAACCTTTTCTGCAGCTCTTTTTCTCCTTCGAAAAAGGTTTCCACAAAAATTCCCCAAATTCCCCCCCCCCCCTCCCCAAATTCCAAGATATGCTAAAAAAACGCTCATTAGACCAAAAAAAAAACAGTTTCATCTCCACTTTTTAAAAAAATAGCTCGGAATTCAAACGAGATAGAGCGATTAGGGTGACCTAATCGTCTTTCACCCAAAATTTAGTTCAATAAGAGCTCCAAAACAAGCTTAGCTCTAAAAAACCGCTCTATCTCGCTTATTTTCCCCACTATCCCCAAAAAAATGATCTAAAAAAGTCAATTTTTTTGTTTTTTAATTTAAAAAAACGGAAAAATAAAAGTAAATTCCCTTAAAAAGTCAATTTTTTACAAATTTCTCACCCGTCATGATGTCATCCATGACGCCATATCCCATCTTGACCCCAGCCGCCCACTCCCCAATATAAACCGTTGCTACAGAAGCCATGAAGTGCCCCTCCCTCTTGCTGCCATGTCCATGAGGTACTCCATCCTTGAACATCCCCTCATAAACATCCCCATTGATATACTTAAACACCCCAAATCCATTCTGGACACCGTCCCTCCACACGCCCTCGTAAATCCCCTGGGTCGGCACCTCCATCCTCCCGCTCCCCTGAATGACCCCCTTGTAAAAGTGCCCCGTATAAAGTCTCCCATCGCTCCACTCCATCTTCCCGAAACCATGAATCTTCCCATTCGACCATCTTCCGACATACTTCGCATCCTTAAAGACCACGTGCTTGACGAAAACATGCGTGCACGTCCTGTCCCTCGGTGGCGAGGCTCCGACGACCCTCGGCAAGCTGTTTCTGATCGCCGACTGAAAATTGTGGAGCCACTCGTTTTTTTCCGTTGGCGACGTCGTGAACAAGACGAAATTATCTTCAGGTGTCGTTATGGAAAGAGCATTCTGCAGACTCTCTGTATCAACTAATGGTTCGACCCAAAGCGTCTGCAGCGAATGGACCGTGTGTGACGTTCCAATAACGTGGATAAAGACATCCGTCAGGAGAATGAACCAGTGCGTCGAGAATCTGCTCGAATTCGTCATGAAAATCGGATTGCTCCTGCTTTCTCTTATCAGCCTCCTTTCCGCGGATCTTAATAGGTCCACGAGTTTTCCGGAACTCTCCCAGAAAAGCCGCGTAACTTCCGCCTCCTTGATCCGTTTGTCTTGATCGTCGATGATCCGCTCCCACTTGACGAGCGCCTCCTGCAGCCGTTCGATCCCCATTTTGGCGCCATTGCTCTTGATCAGACTCTGTATCAAGTGCTTATATCTAATCAGTTTCGCTAATGGATACTGCAGTGCGATCGTGATTATGTCCTCATTGAGACTCTTCTTGCTCTCGTGATTCCCCAATTTTTCTGTAAACAATTTGATGATTATTTGGGGCAGATCGCTCATGATCTTCGACATCTGTCCGAATCCGCTCAACGAAACAACATCGCAAATTGCGTTTAAATAATACTTGTAAACAGCGATAAATTCCTCGAAATTGGCGACTATTGATACTTCATAGGCTTCGCCAATGTGATTGGAGTAGTCCTCAAGAGTCAGGACATTGAGCGAAGTGAGCGCAAGGATCTCCGAGTAACATCTGCAAAGCGTGTCGTAAACACTAGATTCCTGCATGGTTCCCGCCTTTTTTTGAAATGGTTTTATCAGGTTGTGGTGGACGATGATCATCTCTTCAAGATAAACCTGTTCGATCTTTAGATCCTCGGTGACATCGTTAAACTCGCAATTGACGGTCGAACAGCAGCTGTAGCTGCCTGAAGCGGACACAAACTTGATAAAATTCGCAGTTTCCAATTTTTTGATCGAAACCTGTGGGTCGGTGCCGCCGATAAAGAAGAGCTCGTTGTCGAAAACGATCAAACTGTGTTTCTCTCCAGCCGCGACGTCCCGAGCTCTTCTGTTAGCGTTTAGAATCGGGGAGATGAGCCGCGGGGAGCTCTGGTCGCTCGTCGACTCCGGATGCACCTGAAAATGGTCGTTACGACCCCACCCGAAGACGCGACCATCAAGCGTGAGCGCCACTGTATGGTATAAACCCGAAGACACCTTTTTAACCCCAGTATTATGCAACTTCGTTACAAGAATCGGCTTTGGTCGCTTGATGAAGTCCCCAGTCCCCAATTGCCCGTAACCGACGTCGCCCCACGTCCACAGCTCCGTCGACAACAAATTCGCTCCCACATCAACAAGCGAGTTGATCCTCTCATTCAACCCTTGTTGCGACAGTTCATGATCAAGTGACCCAGTACTAGACGACCAGGGAAACTCCTCGCACCTCAAACTCTGCGCGACACTAGCCGCTGAAGTGGCTTTCTGCTCCTCAAGCTCCTCAAACTCCCCGGTAATATCATCCCTAATATCATTCATCTCCGACGACCCGCTGACGTGTCGCGATAAGGTCGCAACCTTGTCACCCATCGTCTTGACCCCCTCATAAACAAGTGTCGCCATATTGGAAACGTTTTGCTTGATCAATCCCGTCGGATTCGTCGCCAATTCCGTTTCCTCCTTGATGTTCCCGTAGGAAGAGACCCAGGAGAGCTGACGGGTCAAGAATTGTCTCGCAGCCTCCGTGTTGATGAAGATGTTCTTCTTCTCCTCTTTGTCTCCTCTGTTCTCGCATTGGAGGCGAAGTCCGTTCAAAACTCGCGCCTTTTCGCTGCCCTCCGTTTCCCTTTCCCGGTCCCTTTCCCTGTCCCTCCCAGTAAAGGAGCTCGGACTCATCGAGTTTATCGAGTGGTCCTCAGACAATTGATGCGGATGGAGACCCATAGGACACGTGTCTGAAGACGTCAAACTCGCTGGAGACACCCGGATCGTGTTCAGACACTGGGGGCAAGAGCTGACGAAGACCTCGTCGGGGTCATTTTCGCTGTCCGTGTCGTCTTTAGGCGTCTTAAGGATCTTTCGAGCGATTGCGGCATTGAAATTCGTGCCGGATGCTGTGCAAGAGATGCTGCGACCCTCGAAGAAGATTACAGGACGTGGAAAAGTGTCGGTAATGTCGATTTGCTTCTGGTCGCCGCATGCCCATAAGTGACCGGTTTCCGTTATGAAGAGGGAGGACACTGCCGAAGAGGACAGGGACCTTAATTTCGTCTCGTTCTCCTGTCTGCAACCGTGACTACAGTACTTCACCTCGTCTTTCAGCACTATCGTCTCCAAAACAGCGAAGGTCTTAGGGTCGATTCTCATCAAGTGACCGTTTTCATCGACAATTAGGAGGTTTTTCGAATCTGTTGATATGTCGAATGCTGTGAAGTCAATTCGCTGGATCTCTACTGATAATTCGGGGTCATTGGAGGAAGTTTCTACTTCACCGTGATAGAGATTCTGAGTTGTTGTTGATAAAAATAATTGAGTTTCAATTGATATCAATTTTTTTATAATACCATTTGGCTTGTCACGGAATGATACTTTTATATTGTCAGTATTTTTAAATATGTACACTGTTTGTGCCATTATTTAATCATTTAAGGTTTTTTTTAATGGACCAAAAAAAAAATTTTAAATTTTTTTTGATGGAAAAACAATTTCAAAAAATTTTTTTTTATTGAAAAAAAATGTTTTTTAATTTTTTTTATTGAAAAACAATTTTTTTAAATTTTTTTTTATTGAAAAAAAAATGTTTTTTAATTTTTTTTTAATTGAAAAAATGTTTTTTTATAGAAAAAAAATGTTTTTTTAATTTTTTTTTTATTTTTTAGGATTTATTGATTTTTTGAATTTCAATAATTTTTTTACTTTCATTTAATTTAATTCAATTATATTGCACGAAGAATTATTTACATTCGTTTTTTTTACAATTTTAGGATAATTATGATAATTTTTATTTTTTTGATTTATTTATATATTTTTTTTTACTTAAATTGAATTAATTACTTTTTTACCTCTTTTTTTTTACACTAAAATTCACTCAATTCATCTTTCAAACAATAAAAATATATAGATTCATAATTTATTTGTCATGTTATCAATTGATACGTCATTGTCTTGTGATTTCTCAAAATTTTGTTTATCAATTTTTTTACCTCCCGCATTATTGTTAAATTAATTGTTAAAAATAAAGGATTTAATAATTTTGTGTATTTGTGATTTATAAGCATTTGATTATTATTTTATTTTGGTGCATTTTTTTGCAGATGGAATATTATTTGTTTATTGGGGAATTTTTAACTTTCATTGGAATTTTCGGAGTGACAGGAGTGTCATTTTTTTCACAGTTACTCAACCTAACCTGAATTTTCCATGGAACCCACACACACGCAGAGAATGACAGAGAGGAGGGGGGAGGGGGATGTGCGCATGAGTGACGCGCAGACGCATTTCTATTGGCTCATTCATCCCTGCGATTACCGTTTTTATTGGCTGGTGATAAGTGGAAATTGGAATTTATTGAGTTTGAATTCGTTTTTTTAGGGGCAATGATGAATTTTGGGGATTATTGGGGTAATATCCCTTTATATTAGACTATTGAAAGGTACAATACATGAAAACATTAAATTTCTTTGAGAAAACTATTTTTTTTTCGTTTTAATTCAAAAAAAAATTGGAAAATTATTAGAAAAAATGATTAAATAATTTTTTAAAAACTATTTTATGAATATTTTTATGGAATTTGAGTATAATTGAAGTGATATCCCTTTATAATAGACTCTTGAATGGTAAAATACATGGAAACATTGAATTTCATCGAAAAAAACTATTTTTTTTCTTTTTAATTTAAAAAAATTAGAGAAATTATGAAATATGAAAAAATGGTTGAATAATTTTTTTAGACTATTTTATTAATATCTCCGATGGTTTTGGGAATTATTGGAGTGATATATCCCTTTATATGAGATACTTCAATGGTACAAGGCATAAAAATATGAAAATTCTTGGAAAAAAACATTTTTTTTTTCTTTTTAATTTAAAAAAAAATCGGAAAATTATGAAAAAACTGATTAAAAGATTTTCTGCAGAGATTATTCTCTGAATTTCTCTGAAACTAATGAGTTTAAGGGAAAATAGCAGGAAGCCTTTTTTGTGGAATATTCATTTTTCTATTGAAAAGGTGTCTTAACATTTTCCTCTAAACCCAATAGTTTCGGAGATATTTTCAATATAATGTCCCTTCGATTTTTGAATCATGAAACGATGATTTAACGATTGGTCCACACTATTTTAAAGAGATCTCCAAAACCATTACATTTAGAGGAAATTGTCAAGAAACCTTTTTTATGCAAAATTTAATTTTCTACAAAAAAGATTTCTTGACATTTTTCTCTAAACCCTATAATTTCGAAGATATCTATAACCGAAATAGAAATGACGTTCATTTGATTATTAAATTCATTTTTTTTAATATTAACAAAGAAAAGAAATTAATCAGGCAGTTGATAAAAGTCGTCAATACAAGTAATTACGCATTATACTATTGTTCATCTCCATCAAAACAATTGCATCGAACAATGCATTAAAATAATTCTTCATCTTCCACTCAATTAATAATTATGATTATTAACTAATAATTCGAAAATTCATGAAAAAAAACAAATTTTGAAAAAAATCTATTTTTTAATCTCAATAGATAAATTCTTGGGGACGATAGCAATGACCCTGAACCTTGCATTGCAATTTTCATATTTTTAATTGATTAAAAAAACAACAAATTAGATAATTTCATTTCATTTTGTGAGATTAATCGAGTGGAAATTCTTCGATTACCAAACAATTCAATATTTTAAGTTCAAAATATAATGAAAATTGAGGGTAAAAAATAGGAAAAATGGATAATTTAAATGGATGATAATGTAACTAAAAATGAAATTAATACTGCTCCAATAATCAATGAAAAATAAATGAGTCAGTGATGAATCTTGGAGGGGGAGGAAGGGGAGGGGTGAAGGAGAATATTTCTGCTAACTGTTGAAAGAACTTTGGATTGAATTTATGAGAGTTAATGTGATGAAAAACACGTGGTTTATTCAGTTCAAGAGTTACCTTTGGCACTGACAGTTGATTTATCAAGAGTGTAACATTGAGTATCTTTTTTTTGTAATTATAGGAAGTGAGTAAATTAAAATTAACACAAATTAATTAATTTTGTTTTCAATTTTTTCAATTTTTTCATTATAAAAATCAAAAAAATTTCCATTTTTTTGTTTCTTTTTTGCAAATATCTTGGAAAATAAAGGAGATACGAAAATTTTGAAAGAGACCTTTTTTGTAGAGGAGAAAAAAATCTACAAAAAACGTTTCTATGAAAAGGGCGTATCTCCATTATTTCAAGAGATACTCTCGAAAAAACAGCAATTTCTACGTTATTTTACGTTTTCTTTCTCTTTTTTAAATTACGTTATGTTATTTACGTGTTTTTTCTTTTTTTTTCTTTGTCTATTATCATTGCAGAAGAATTATAATCAATGGAATCAATCGAATTTACAGAGATAAATGATTGATTAGTGAAATTTAAGTGCAAAGTTCGATGACGATTTTTTTTTGTTTTTTTTTTTTAATGAGAAAAATAAGAAAAAAAATTGAATTTATTCTTCTGAAGAAGTAAATAATTTAATAATATTTGAATGATTCATAAAATTTACTTGATTGAATTATCTCACCAATTTGTTGGAGCATGGCCGATGTATTCAGGCTCAATTCTATACGTTAAATCATTTTTGTATACAACTGTGTTGAGCTTGGGATAGTCAAAGTTTATTTCTGAGTGTCAAAGAAAATTAAAAATTAAAAAAAAAAAATTGGGATTTTCTCGGGGAAAAATTGAAGGAGATTTTTTTGAGATTGGGGGGATTGATAAAAAAAATTTGAAAAACTTACACAACAATATAGATATATATAAGCATCTTCCAGAATTTTTTCAGATTTTTTCGTTGAACCTTTCATTCCGAAAAAAATCGTAGATAATTTTATTTCAGTTTTCTCTATAATTTTTTTCTATTTTTTAAACTGTTTTTCAGAATGTTCAACATTTCCTGTGGAGGTATTTGCCTGGAAATTGTCCTTCTACTGGTTTTAATATGCACGTTCAGTGATGCTGTGAGATACAGAGTAAAATTCTTAATATTTATTGTTGTTGCGGTAATGGCAACATGTGGATTTCCATTGATGCTTCTGCGCCCAAGAAATTGGAGAAATGCACTGTAAGTATAGTAGTAAAAGAAAATGAATAGGCTCTCGGAAAATAAGGGAGATAGAGAAATTTATGTAGAGACCTTTTTTGTAGCGTTTGAAATTCTCTACAAAAAAGGTCTCCTTAAAAATTTCTCTATCTCGTTTAATTTCTGAGATACTTTAAGAAAACTGTTTTAGAACAAAAATTTATGGAATTGAGGAAATTCCAGTTTCTTTCCAGTTTTCATAGAATATATCGGAAACTAAAAGAGATAGCGAAATTTTTGTAGAGACCTTTTTTTTAGCTCTTTATTTTCCCTACAAAAAAGGTTCCTATAAGATTTTTCTATCTCTATTATTTCCTAATATACCTAATAAAAACTGATTAAAGTCAAGTAAATAATTGTTTTTTTTTACAGAATTCCAGCTTGGATAATAACAGCAACATTAGAATTAATTGGAGTCAAGTTTATTGTAAGAGGAAAAGAGAATATTGTCAAAGATTCAGGAGCTATCGTTCTCATGAATCATCAAAGTTCAATTGATCTTGGAGGTAATTTTAATTTAAACAATTTAATCAACCCTAAAAAATAAAGAATTAAAAATTCAAAAATTAAATCGTTACCTTAGAAAAAAAGGGGCGCAAGTGCTGTATATGAGCATAGGACTTACGCCCTTTTGTTTCTAAGGCGATGACATCAAAAATTAAAAATTAAAAATTGAATTAAAAATTAAAAGTTAAAAATTAAATCAAAAATTGAAAATCAAAAATTGAAAATCAAAAATTTAAAATTTAAAATTTATAATTTTATTTCATCAGTTTTAGGAAAGCTTTGGTCAGTAATTGACAATTGTGCAGTGATAAGCAAAGTCGAATTACTGAAGTACACTGGTCCCTTTGGTTGGGCTGCTTATCTTTGGGGAACGATATTCATTGATCGCAGCAAAGCGAAAGACGCAAAAGATGCAATGAATGCAACTGCTGATATCATTAAAAAAAGAAAAGTCAAGTTAATGATATTTCCTGAGGGCACTAGACACTCTGACTCCACCCTGAGGCCCTTTAAAAAAGGGGCATTTCATGTAGCCATCAGTGGACAAGTGCCTATTCAACCTATAGTTGTCTCGCGATATTATTTCCTCAATTCAAAACCGAAATTTTTTGGATCTGGTAATTTAATTCACGTTTTTTTCAGTTTTTTTCTGATATCTAAAAGGCGAAGGGAGATAGAGAAAATTTTGTAGAGACCTTTTTTGTAGCTCTTGAAATTCTGTACAAAAGAGGATCTGAGAAAACTTGCGCTATCTCGCTTAGTTTCCGAGATATTCTGTAATTAAGAATCGCAAAAAAAAATAATAGTGAAAATTCGATTTTTTGAGGAAATCTTGTTTCTTGAGAATATCTCGGAAACTAAGCGAGATAGAGAAATTTTGGTAGAGACCTTTTTTGTAGCTCTCGAAATTCTAGAATAAATAAGATTCGGGTGAAATTGTGCTTTCTCGCTTGGTTTCCGAGATATTCTAAAAAAACTGATGATAAGCAGAATTTCATCATAAATTTTTGTTTTCTTAAATGTTTTTTAAAAAATTAATCTTCTGTTTTATTTCTATTTAGGGAAAAGTTATATAACAATTTTACCACCAATCTCAACTGAGGGACTCACCAAAGACGATATTGACAGTCTTATAACGAGAACAAGAGAATTGATGAACAAAGAGTTCATGAAAACAACTGATGAAGCACTGAGAGAAATAAATGAGATAAAAACTCAATGAAAATAAGAATTACTTATAAAAAAAATTTTTTCATGCTCAATTCAAGTCACTCGCAACTTTTATCACTCGTTATCCCAAATTATTTATACTTATTCTGAAATTAAACAAATTATTTATAAATTTCCTCGAGGTTAAGAGAATTATTTACATTTTTTTTTGAAATTAACAAAATTATTTTTTTTTTTTTTTGAAATTCAAAAAAATATTAAGTTTTTTTGTTAAACTATTGAAAAAAAAACTCATAATTATGCAAGATAATTTAAAAAAACTCTCCAATATTTTTTGTAATAAATTATTATCTTATATATTCTCATTATTTAAAATTTTTCATTTTTAAAAAAACTTTTAAAAAAATTATTATCATCAGTTTTTGTTGAGTTTTCTCCCAAAATAATGGAGATACGAAAAATTTCAAGAATACATTTTTTGTGGAGAAAAATTAGAGCTACAAAAAAGGTATCAATGAAAATTTTCTTATATCCATTATTTTCGAAGATATCAAATAAAAACAGAGTTTATAATTTTGGAGAATAATTTAGTCAAATAAATGAGTTTAGAATAATAGAAGTGGGGACTTTGCCTAAAGGTAGAATATATTCTGAATGGAACTGATAGAGGTTGACACAACAATGGACATGTGTTTTCTTCAGTTTACGACAGGTCTCTGGCATTGACAGTTCGTTTATCAGTATCTAAATATTTATAACGCAATTTTAATTGTGGCAGGTAAGTAATTTCGAAAGAGAAAAATTAAATAGAATTTTCAAAAAATTGTCTGAAGAAGAATTTTAACTGTCAGAATATCTCCCCTTAATTTTTAAGTGATGTAATTAATTTTTTGATTTAATTATAATTTTTATAATTTAATTAATTCATTTAATATTTTGATTTAATTACAATTTTTATAATTTAATTAATTCATTTAATTTTTAATTTTTGAAAAACAGGAAAATTTCGTTTTTTTCTTCATTTTGAGATATTTCGATTTTTTTTATTTCTTTTGAATCGAAATTTTTCTCTCAATTTGGGATTTTCCAAGAATTTGTATGATTTTTCTGTAATTGAAGTTTTGCAAACTTCCTTTAACTACAAAAAAATAATAATTTTTGCATGTTTCCTACAATTTTTAACTACTCGACGTTTCTAACAAAAAGGTCATACTTTATCTTCAATAATTACTGATAGAAATTGCAGAATAGTAACGACTCACTTCTTTTTTTTATCATTATTTTTATATTTATGAGGTACTTCTTAGCTTTTATTTGATTCATTTAAATTTAAATACAAAGTTCATAGGAGAATATTGGAATTTTAATGAAATTCATGATCATAAAGACACAATGTGTAATTATTTTTCTGAATAAAATGCATTAAATTTTTATTTTATTCCTTTTTTTTTATCTAATCATGAAAATAATGGGAAGAAAATGAAAATTCAGTTTTTTAATTATTTTTAGGGGAAGGTGGGGTAAAATGGGTGGAAGGGTTCGAAAAGGACACATATTGATTTTTTTAAATTAATCGAAAATTACTCGAAATTAATGGAAATATTGATGATAGGTTTTTTCTGATGATTCCATTGGAAAGCTGAGGAAATTTTGGATGGAAATCATGTGCCGGAATTGATTTTTTTGAATTTTTCAGAAATTCGATTTTTCGATCGAAATTTGAAGGTGAAAACCTTTTCGATTTCGAAAAATTTCACTTTTTCGGGGATATCTCCGGTTCTATTGGTCGCAGCGACCTGGGGCTGGTCTCAAATGGAAGGTGAGCTCATTTCCCATCGATTTATATAGTTCTGAAAAAAAAATTATCGATTTTTCAAATAGATATAGAGCAAAAACTGATTTTCCAGAAAATGGGCAATAAGTAATTGAAAAATCGATGAAAAAAAATTTTGAACTACGTAAATCGATGGGAAATGAGCTCACCTTTCATTCAAGATCAACCCCAGGTCGCTACGACCAATAGAACCCGAGATATTCCCAAAAAAGTGAATTTTTTCGATTTCGAAAAGGTGAAACCCTTCAAATCTTGTCCAAAAAATTAGAATTTTCAAAAAATTCGAAAAAAATAATGTTGAAACATGTTTTAAGCCTAAAATTTCCTCAGCTTTTCAATGGAATCATCAGATAATCTCTATCTCGAACTATCTAATTGAAATACCCATTTTACCCCATCTTTCCCTATACGAAAATCATTATTTCTCCATTTCCATCAATTATCATAATTTTTTATTTCTTTTTTCAATTTCTCGCAGAATGTTTAACGTGTCCTGCGAATGTATTGTCCTAGGAATCTTCGCTTTAATAGTCCTGATATGCACATCAAGTGATGCTGCGAGATACAGATTGAAATTCTGCATTTTTCTTGTTTTTAATATATTAATTTCCACGTTTACTTTTCCCTTCATGCTTCTACGTCCACGAGATTGGAGAAATGGCATGTAAGTTGATCTCACATAAAAAAAACAGTCCTTAATAATTAGTTAAAAAAAGAAAAAATTCCAAAAATTCATTGCTTTACTCCAAAAACCGGTTTTATCGAAATACCTCGGAAAATAACGCAGATAGGGAAATTTTTGTAGAAACCTTTTTTGTAGAGAATTTTAAGAGCTACATAAATGATCTCTATGGAAATTCCTCTATCTCGCTTAGTTTCTGAGATATTCTATGAAAAGTGAGGATAAAGTGGAATTCACTTGAATTTCATTTTTTTTTCCAAAAACAGTTTTTTTTTAATATCTCGGAAACTAAGCGAGATTGAGCGATATTCACCAGAACTTTTTTTGTAGCTCCCGCTGTTCTCTACAAAAAAGATCTCTACCGAAATTTTCCTATCTCGCTTAGTTTCTGGGATATTCAAGAAAAACTGCATAAAGTTGCGTGGATTGAGGAAAAATGTGAATTTTTTTGCAGAATACCCGCTTGGCTCATGACAAAAGCCTTGGAATTAATAGGCGCGAAGTTTATCGTGGAAGGAAAAGAAAATATCGTCAAAGATACTGGCGCTGTTATTGTCATGAATCATCAGAGTGTAATCGATCTTGGAAGTACATATATTATCTTCAATTTTTTGATGAATTTAAGGAAATTATTGGATTAATTCTTCTAATTGCCTAAAAAATTCAAAGCTTTCGAATTATTTAGACAATTTCGAATAATTTAAAGTTTTCGAATTATTTAGAAAATTAAAAAAAAATTCGAAAAGTTTTAAATAATTCGAAAAATTTCGAATAATTTGAAAAATTTCGAATGATTTGAGAAATTTTGAATAATTCGAAAGTTTCGAATAATCAGAAAATGCACAAAATTTCGAATAATTCGAAAATTCACAAATCAATCGAAAAATTGGAGTTATTCGATTTGAATTATCAAATAATTCAAGTTTTTGAATAAATCGAAGAATTTCAAATAATTCGAAAATTTCGAACAACTCAAAAGTTTCGAAATATTCAAATAATTTGAAAATTTTAAACGATTTGATTTAAATTCCCGATTGAATAGTAATACAATCGAAAATTGAGATTCGATCCGAAATTTCATTTCCAATTTCTAAAAAATTAGAATTATTTGATTCGAACTACTGAATAATTCGAAGAATTTCAAATGTTTCGAAAATTTCGAACAACTAAAAAATGTCGAATTATTCAAATAATTCGAAAATTTCGAACGAATAAAAAATGTCGAATTATTCAAAATAATTCGAAAATTTCGAAAAACTAAAAAATTTCGAATTATTCAAATAATTCGAAGAATTTCAAACAACTCAAAAATGTCGAATTATTCAAATAATTCGAAAATTCAAAAATAATATAAAAAACTTGGAATTTTTCGATTCAAATTTCGAATTCTTTCTTTTTCTTCCAGTTCTGACTAACCTGTGGCTGATCATTGAGAACGGCGCTGTAATAGGCAGAAGAGAGCTGTTAACTTGCACTGGTCCAATCGGCTGGGCCACTTATCTCTGGGGCACGATATTCATCAATCGTAATAATCCCGAAGAGGCGAAAAAATCACTGAATGCAACTATTGAATCTGTTAAAAATAGGAAAGTCAAGCTGTTGATATTCCCTGAGGGAACTAGACACTCTGATCACACTCTGAGGCCTTTTAAAAAAGGCGCCTTTCATGTAGCCATCAGTGGACAAGTGCCAATTCAACCAGTTGTTGTGTCCAGATATTATTTCCTCAGTTCAAACCCAAAATTCTTTCGATCAGGTAAAATTTCTACGAATTTCATTGGATTTTTTTTTTTTTAATTTAAATTTCATGGATTCTTTTGAGAATATCTCAATAATGGTCCAGTTTAGGAGAATTTATCAAGAGATCTTTTTTGTAGAGAGTTCAATTCTCTACAAAGAAGGTCTCTTCAATTTTTTCTCTAAATCAACTCGCAGCAAAGATATTTGCAAAAGAAAAAACGATCTATTTTTTCAGTAATTTTTTTGTTTTTTTATCGAAATTTTATTTCGATTTCTATTTCACTCTTTCACTATTCTGTAAATATCTCGGAAACTACTGGGTTTAGAGGAAAATGTTAAGTGACCTTTTGTTTAGAGAATTAAATTCTCCATAAAAAAGATTTCTTGATGTTTTCCTCTAAACTCAACAGTTTCGGAGACATTCAAGAAAAATTGAGGTAATTTTTGCAGGAAGGAGTTACATCACAATTTTACCTCCAATTCCTACTGAAGGATTGACCAAAGATGATGTCGAAGATTTAATGAAGAGAACGAGAGAAATTATGGATACAGAATTCAAGAGATCATCTGAACAAGCCTTGAGAGAAGCTGGTGGAGTGAAGACTGATTGAAGCTACAAATTTTTTTGGATTAAGGAAAAATAATTTTAAAAAATAGATAATATTTGTATTTAAATATCATTTATTCCTTGTCACAAATATCCTAGGTACATTTTCATCATCAGTCGGTGTCTTGTAGCATCGCAGAGTGACTGGCGAGTGAATTATCTTTTTTTTTTATTTTTTTTAATACAGAAGAAAAAAAAAACGAAATACTATTTTCGATTTTTTTTCGATTATTCTCCTCGCAATTAGAAATTAATTTACAAGCCTAATTAAATCTGCTGAGAATAATTAATTTACACCATTTGTTTAGTTAGACAATGCAGTTGAAGGAATTGTACATTTTAAGATCAATTTTTTAGAGGAAATATTATCAATTTATTATTTTTTAAGGGGAAAAGGTAAAAAAATCGATTTTGTCATTCGTTTTTTGGAAATATCTCAGAAACTAAACGAGATAGGGAAATTTTAGCAGAGACCTTTTTTGTAGCTCCCAAAATTCTCTATAGAAAAGGATTCCACAAAAATTGCTCTATCTCGCTTAGTTTCCGAGATATTCTTTAAAAAAAAAAACGAAAAAAAAATTACTACTGAAAATTCAATTCTTATCGAAAAATCTCTCGATTTTACTTTTTCACAAATATCTCGGAAACTAAACGAGATAGCGTAATTTTACAGGAGTCCTTTTTTGTAGCTCTTAAAATTCTCTACAAAAAAGGATCTGGGCAAAATTGCGCTATCTCGCTTAGTTTCCGAGATCTTCTATTCCCTCATGAAAATAGGTCAACTCGTGTAATTTCACCTTTTTATTAATGAATTCTACGAAATTGTAATAAATTAATTCAAAAAAAGGGGAGAGGGGGGATAAAAGGGGGGAGGGAATGAATGAATTATACAAATTAATTGTAAACCTATTCGATTTTTATTTCCCGAGAAAAAAATCGTTTTCCTCGTTAATAAGCGTTACTATCATTAATTCGAGGTAATTGGGTTTTTTATTAATTAATTAAATTCATCGTTATCGAATGAGATAATTTATCTCGTTTCCACTCCGGCCAATTGCGCTGAGAAAAGGCGATCGATCGAAAAAATGATTGAAATAATCGATAAATCAAATTTATTCGATATTTCAATATTTTTCCTTTTTTAATTCCATATTTTCAATTAAATTAAAATAAAAGATTTTGTTTTTTTTTTACTTTTTTTCATTTTTTTTTCTTTAATTATTTTTTATTTATTGTAATTAATTGTTTAATCAGTGTAAATTAATAGTCAGAAAATTGCGTTGGCTGCGCAATTAACGGAAATCACAATAAAATCGTTGTAATAAAGAAAATAATTAAACAAATTGAAAATAAATTGTCTAATACTGTTTTTAATTAATCATAATTACTCTTTTTTCCTATAAAATCGACTGCAAATGAACAAAAAAACGAAAAAAGGGGTGAAATTAATTTTTCAATCAATTTCCTCAAATTTTTAGTGAAAAAAAAAATAAGAAAAATCATTTTATAATTTTCTTCTATTTAATACTCGATTAAATTAATTAATCATAAATAATTAAAGGACAGAAAAAAAATGATTTTACAAATTGACAAAAATAATAAGAAATTACGAACCTCAATAACAATTATTTTGTCTCGCAGTCTTTCAATTTTCTCCTGAATTTGAAGCTTTTTTTCTTTTTTTTGTGGAAATTTTCGATTTTTTCTCTTCTTTTCTCCATTTTTCTCATTAATTCTTCGTTGATGGCCTTTTTTCTAGATGAGACTTCATCCTCTTCATCTTTATCCTCGAAGATCCTCAGAAATTCAGTTGAAATCCAATGGAAAAACTTTTTCTCGATGAATTTGTTTGTTTTTTCTTCGTTTTTGAGAGAAAATTTCGAAAAAAAATTTTTTTCTTCTTTC
The DNA here is from genome assembly GCA_963942555.1 of Aleiodes leptofemur. Classification (NCBI taxonomy): domain Eukaryota; kingdom Metazoa; phylum Arthropoda; class Insecta; order Hymenoptera; family Braconidae; genus Aleiodes; species Aleiodes leptofemur. The sequence continues at coordinate 1,820,960 of OZ012611.1, forward strand.
TCTCAATTTTCAAGATATTAACTAGAGTGCAACTTGTGGCTGGGCTCAATTTAAACGGCCTGAGTATGGTCTGTCGGGAATTCGGGGAGGAATTGTGGGTACTGGGCGCCTACAAAACATAGATAAATTTAAAATGAAATTTATACAATAAATTTTTTTTTTTATCAAATAAAAGAATTTTTAAAAAAATGAAAAATTGGAGAAAATAGAAAAAATTTTCCCATTTTTATTTTCTCCATTTCCATTTAATTTATTAACGTGCGATTAATAAATTATTGACGAACAGTTTTTTGTGTGCAGATACAGAAAAAAAAATGATTAAATCCATGCAAAAAAGCAAAAGCTAATTTTTTGAAAAAAAAACGTGCAGAGATCGGAAAAATTGGAAAATAACATTTTTGAGGAGTTTTTCTTTGAGGGAGATACACAAAATACAGTTTTTAAGGGGTTTTTGAATAAAAGTATAGAACGATTGAGCTCACATCTCTCATGTCATCAATTTGAACCCCAGAAATGCGTGACTTTACGTTCTCTCCCCCTTTTTTAATGTTTTTTTTCGTTTTTTTTTTTCTTCATTTTTAGATAATTTCTTTCAGTTTCTTTCACTTATTTCTTTTATATACTCTATAACATATTACTTGCTATATACACATTTATATTTGCAATAAACACAGTGTATATCCCCTTTTACGCAAATCCTAATTTGTCTCATTTATTTTTATTTTTTTCTCTTTTTTTTAAATAAATTGCTTAATTAAATTGCTTTCTCGATTATATGAGTGTTTTTTTCAGAGGATTTTCGAAGCTATTGTTGTGTCGATTGTTGTTACAATTTTTTAAAAAGTGTCTTCATTTTTTTTACAATTGAAACCAATTTTTTATTCATTTTTTCGTGGATTTTTCAGCATTTTTTTGGGAAAAAAAGAGAAATCGAAGTTTTTTGCTTTTACTTTTTTGAGAATATCTCGGAAACTAAGCGAGATAGCGAAATTTTCGTGGAGACCTTTTTTGTAGAAAATTTTAAAAGCTACAAAAAAGGTCTCTACAAAAATTTCGCTATCTCGCTTAGTTTCCGAGATTCTCAATTAAAACAAATCAATTTCTCTTCTTTTTTCATCAAAAAAATGAAAATTTCATGAGAAAAAGTCAAAAACAAAAAGAATCCATCGAATTTTTAACAAAAAAAAATTAAATTATAAAAATTGTCTTTTCGCCGCTCTTTTCATTCATCAATTCTTAATTTTTTGTGTCGAATACTGAAATTTTACAATCAAAACACTTATTCACGTGATACACGAAGTAAGCGTTAAAGATTTTTTTTTATTATTAATTAAATATGTGAACGTAAGGCTGTAGATGGAAGCATGTATAACGTGTGTCCACCGATTGAATTTTTCATAATTTTTTAAATCCATAAATATTAATTCAAATATTTTTTTTCTTAATTTATTCTAATTTTATAATTTGAATTTTCTTTCATTTTTTTTGTTTAATTAATAATGCATTAATTTTACTACTCAGCAAAAATTCGATATTATCTAGTTATTAAATTATTTGCAGTACCAACAAACACAATGTACTCTTCAATTATTAACTCGGCTCATTATCGTGCACCTGTTCTACTTTAATTATTAATTAATAATTAATTGCAGTCATGAAATGACGAAAACAGCTCGAAATCACGTTTTCCTTTTGTTTTTCAATGAGCACTTGGAAACTAAGCGAGATAGAGCGATTTTTGTAGAGACCTTTTTTGTAGAGAATTTCAAGCCCTACGAAAAAGGTCTCTACGAAAATTGCCCTATCTCGCTTAGATTCCGAACGCCTACTGAAAAACTGTTGGAAAAAAGTGAAATCGAAACACAGCTCGAAATCTCGGTTTTCCCTTGCTTTTCTTTGAGCACTCGGAAACTAAGCGAGATAGAGCGATTTTCGTAGAGACCTTTTTTGTAGAAAATTTCAAGCACTACAAAAAAGGTCTCTTCGAAAATTGCCCTATCTCGTTTAGTTTCCGAATGCCTATCAAAAAACTGTCGGAGAAAAAGTGAAATCGAAAAAAATCTTTTCGTCATTTCATTTCTATTTTCACTTTTTCGAATAATCATTACGTGCTACACTTTACACTCGACGACTACGTTAAATTTTCATGAAATTTCGACGACAAAAAATTTATTAATTCATCAAAAACTGTCGTCGTCTACAAATTAATTATCAACAATGTATGCATCAACGTTTTTTTAATCAATTTATTTGCTTTTTCTTCAATTTTTTTTATTTTTCTCATTTATATATTTTTTTTTTCTTCACATAGTCACAAAAGCGGGCGTAACACGATGTGAGGGGGGGGGGGGTACATCGTTGATTAATAATCATTTAACGATGATACAAAGCCCTATTCTTAATAAATCTGTTAATTTTTCCTCAAATTTACTCATTTTTTAATGAAAAGTTTCTTAGACAATTGGAAAAAAATTCTGGAATTACTCCAAAAATTTGTGGTCGTAAATATTTTTTTTATTCTTCATTTAAATTCATTTTTTTTCCCGATAAAATGGGAAATTGCGGTATTAATTGACTTGTCAATGTCAACAAAGAAGCGTATCCAGTCTGCATCGACTCAGTAATATCAAATTTTTCACACGCATTTTTTTTTTAAATTTAATTTTGTGATTAAATTGAAATTAAGAATTTTATGCAAAAAAAAAATTGAAAAAATTTCGATTTTATTTCAAATTTATCACAAAATCATTGAATCAAATAGTGTATATTTTTTTTTTAATTCGCGATTCTTCTTCATCTCTTCATCTCTTCGTTGTTCACATCTACTCGAATATTATTCACTTCTAAAATTAATTATTCTTATCAATTTTCAAAAAGAGAGATTTTGCAAAATCTCTACATACACAAAAGAAAAAAATCCACTAATTGATATGCGTGTTTTTTTAATTTTTTAAATTAAATCTTCGTCATTTTTTCAAACTTTTTTTTTTAAATGCACTGTTAATTAATTGTTAATTAACATTAATTGTTAATTTACTACAATTACCCTCAAAAATTTCGACAATACAAAATAAGAAAATAATTCAAAGAAAATTCTTATGATTTTTTTTTCGAAAAAATTTCGATATTTTTTCGAAAAAATTTCGATTTTTTTTTCGACGAAACTTTAATTTTATCCAATAAATGAAATATCTGATTTTTTTTATTTATTTATTAATGGCCTACCGAACATGGGAAATTACCCCTACAAGCCCCTAATTATTAATTTTTCATCTCATTAATTTAATTTGCAACAACAATTAATCGTCATAACCATAGATATATTTATTTAATTAACATATAATAATTCTTTCTTTATTTTTGTGATTTTTTTTTTTATTTTTAGATTTTTTTTTCATTTTGCTGCTTGTTAAATGCTCTATCGACCCTCAGGTTTTGCAGTGCATTAAATGGCACGTTAATTACCATTTTTTTTGTTCATTTATTACTGTACAGTAACATTACAATAATCCACTTGTGGTTTTTTTTAAATTATTAATTTGTATTTTTTTCCTTTTTTTAAATTATTTAAATAACTTTTTCCCTTTTAAATCCTCTGCAATGTCTTTTGACACACGAATAATCGGAATACACGAATTATTTACAGACTCTTGAGTAATTTGGAATGTGTTTGTGAAGGAGAAATGCAAAAATTAGGCCTAGGTCATTATTTATAGATTTTTTTTAGTAATAAATGAAATTAAGAACAGAAAAACCCAGAAAATTCAATGATTTTTTCGAATTTTTTAACAGTTTTTTGGGAATTTCTTGAGAGGGATGGGGCAAAATGGGTTCTCGTGGGTTTCAATCGATTGCTGGGGAAATTTCCAGTGGAAAACACGTTAATGCAATTGTTTTTTGCCGATTAAAACCGAAATTACGAATTTCGAAATTAAAAAATTTAGTTTTTCGAAATCGAAAGATTTAGATTTTCGAATCGAAAAATTTCGATTTTCGAAATCGAAAAATTTCGATTTTTTTAATTCGAAAGATTTCGATTTTCGAAATCTAAAAATTGAGATTTTCGAAATCGAAAGATTTTGATTTTCGAAATCGAAAAATTTCGATTTTTGAAATCAAAAAATTTAGATTTTCGAAATCGAAGAATTTCGATTTCCGAAATCGAAAAATTTCGATTTTTTTAATTCGAAAAATTTAGATTTTCGGAATCGAAAAATTTCGTTTTTTAAAATTTAAAAATTTCGTTTTTCGAAATCGAAATATTTCGATTTTCGAGATGCAATATCTCGGGAGGTATTGGACGAAGAAGGATTGCATTATAGTGATTTTCAGCGGAAATTTTCCCAGCTTTCCAATGAAATCATCGCCATTTTCCTAAATCTTTTTCGAAAAAATCTTGTTTTTCCAAGAAAAAAATCAGCAAAGTGGATAAACATCGGTTTTTCATAAATATCTTGAGAACCCTAAGAGATACGAGAATTTTCGTAGAATCCTTTTTTGTAGAGCAAAGAAAGAGCTACAAAAAAGGTATCTACAAACATTTCCCTATCTCCAACTGCGTCTAAGATAATCTGAAAAAACCAAACGACCGTTTGAAAACTCAATGAAAATCTACTGAAAACTACGAAAACAAATGGAAATTAAGAGATTCATGGAATTAAACTAAATTACTTCATCATTCCGATTATCAGTAATTCAAATATACAATTAAATCTCAAATTACTAACAGCATGACACTTGAATAATACAATTTTCTCAAAAATTACAGAATAATGTAATTAAAAAAATGAATTTTTTCAATTATTCTCTCAATTTTTAATCCTTCTCATGCAATAAGATAAATTCTTCATGATAATCAATTTTTTCTTCCTCAAGTGCAGACAGATAATGTAATCCTAGAGTTTTTGGTAGACTTTTCAAGGATAAACATCGATTGAAGCATTAATTAACGAAAAAGAGACTGTTGAGACCATGCAGAGAGAAAAAAAAAGCAATTAATGATTAAATCATGTCGTCATCTTAGAAACAGAGGGGCATAAGTGCTATACTCATACATAGCTAGTAATGGGTGATCACCGCAAGAAAAAAAATCGATTCTCGAAGAATCGATCTTTAGAAAGTACGATTTTTTTGAAAATGAATTTTTAAAAAATTGAAAAAAAATCGAAATTGTAAAAATTGAAAAATTGATTTTTTTCCAATAAAAAAAAAACAAAAATTGTATCTACCCCTCCAATCGATTATTTTCAGTATCGATTATCGATTATTAGATGCGATATCTCGCACTAAATTCGAGATATCGCATAACAATCGATAGTTCCATTGCACTTATTTTAATTTGAAGAAATTTGAATTTTGAGAGAAAAAGCAGCAATTTATGAATCAATCGATTGGCAAATAATCGATTAATCGATGCGATATATCGAATCGAATAATAAAGAACAAAGAAGACCGATACATCCTCTTTTTCTTTATTTTCTTGCAGAAAAGGGAATAAACGATTCGATTGTTATAAAAAAGAATCGATAAATCGATTTTTCGGAAAAAATCGGTAAATCGATTTTTCGGAAAAAATCGATAAATCGATTTTTCGGAAAAAATCGATAAATCGATTTTTCGGAAAAAATCGATAAATCGATTTTTCGGAAAAAATCGATAAATCGATTTTTCGGAAAAAATCGATAAATCGATTTTTCGGAAAAGAAAGAATCGATAAATCGATTTTTCGAAAAAAAGAATCAATAGATCGACTTTTCGAAAGAAAAAAAATCGATAAATCAATTTTTCAAAAAAAAAAAAGAATCGATTTTCCAAGATCGATTAAAAAATCCCATATCACTATAATCGCATAGCATTTACGCCCTTTTGTTTCTAAGACAACGAATATTTTCAATTTTATCGTATAAAAGAAAAAAGAAAATTAAATTACCAAATTGGCCTTTTTCAATTTTATTTTAGAAATTAATTAATTAATTATTAATGCAGTCAGCCCTGAACAGTCTACCATCTACAACGTGTTAATTAATTCATTTTTAAATTACAATTAATTAATAATATATTGATTTTGCACACACACGCAAAAGCTACAGCAATTGGTGTAATTTTATGATCTATATTTCCTCTTTTTATTTCCTTCCAGCCACTTATTTTTTTTTTTAGTTTGCTTTATATTTTTATTTTTTTAATAATCTCGATTATTTTATTCTCAATTTTTTTTTCTCTCTTTTTTTCTTTAATTTTTAATTATTTACTTGATCCTGAATGAATCCATGAGCTCGTTGACTGCGGCATTGGCAGCTGCCTGTGTCGCTGCCTGTGTCACTCTCTGTTGGATACCCCCACCTCGACTAAACACAACACCACGTAACAGGCTTTGAGGTTTTTTTCTTTGCTCAATTAATTAAATAATTTTTTTTTTACATATTTTTCCTTTTTTTAAATTTTCAATTAAGAGTCGAAAAAATTTTTTAAAATTTTTTTTGAATTTTTTTTGCAAAATTTTTTACAATTTTTGAATGGATCTAATGATTTTAGATTTTTTTTTACTCATTTTCAATTGCATCAATTAAATATTCAAGCTTTTATGCAGGCACCGACATTCAAACTTAAAATCCACGAAATTTAGAGTTTTTTAATATGTTTTTTTTTTTAATTTATAATTAATTTTCTAATGATTTTCAGTCATTGGGATTATTGGAGATGCTTGAAGCATTACAATTACGTAAATTGCAATATTCAAAGCTATTTTCGCATGTCATGCTGTTAGTAAGATGTACAAATTTACTTTTATATCGATAATTTCTTTATTTTCTATTTTTTTAAATTAAATAAATAAATGATTTTTCTTTAAAATAAAATCGTTATTTGCGGTTCTATTTTTCTTTAATTTTTTTTGGATAGCACAGTGAGGAGAGAGCATTGAAAGCATAATTGAGAGTTGATTTTAAAGAGATTCTGGTATTTTAATGAAATTTTGAATTTTTATCAATTTTTATTTTAATGATTTTAATGAATTCGAAATACGTTCCATCTTATTCCGCTCATATCTCCGAAACTATTCAGTTCAGAGAAAAAGACCAAGATACCTTTTTTGTAGAGAATTCAATTATCTTCAAAAAAGGTCTCCTGATAATTTCCTCTAAACCTCATCGCATCAAAGATATCAACAAAAAACTCTACAAGAATCCCCAGAATCTCTTAAATTCACTCGAAAAAAAATGAAAGCAAGGAGTTAAAAAGAAATTAAGCTGAATTTATAGTTTTTTTTTGCTAAAATTAATAAATTGCAATTGTTCGGTAGGCCCTATCCATTAGGACCGCTTATTTTCCTTCAATTCAACGAAAAAAGCATAAATTTTGTGGTAAAAAATTTAAATTCAAAAAGAGTAAAAGAGAAAAAAGGACGAAAAAACAAAAAAAAATTGGATGATTGTTATTTGTTTAAAAATAAAAATTAATGAGAGGTTTGAGTGTAACAATTAATTAATCAAGACAAATTCAACGACTCAAAAGAGGAAAAAAGCGAATTTTTTTTTACTATTTCTCTGTATTTATAATTATTAATCTCATTAAATTATTATTTCTCTCTTATTTTTCATTTTTCGTTAATCAATTTTTGTTTTTTTTTCACTAATTACAGACTATAAACGTTGACTAGATAAATGCAACAGGTAAAATGGTATACTGATTAGTAGATAAAGGACGTGTGTGTTAGTGCGGAGACTTATTGTCGGCGCCTGCAATAGAAAGTGAAGTTAGCGAACCCAGAAAAGCCCATTAACACTCGATTAAATAGGTTTTCACTGTATTTTAATTTAATTTAATTTTAAATAATTAATCAACAATGATTGGGGGAAAAAAAAAATAATGGAAAGCACAGTGCCAAGATGATCAATGAAGTTTTGAAATTCAAATTATCGAATTATCGAAGATTTTAATCACAGGGCACTTGTGTGAGTGTTTTTTAAAGAAAATTTTGAGATGAAAATGAGGAGATTCACGTTTTTCACGTTTTTTTAAAGGGAAATGAGGGGAAAAATAGGCGTTTTAATCAAACGGTTCGAGATAGAGATTTTCTGGTGATTCCATCGAAAAGCTGAGGAAATTTTGGGTGAAAAACATATGTCAAAATAATTTTTTTCGAACTTTTTGAAAATTCTAATTTTTTGGAGAAGATTTGAAGGGTTTCACCTTTTCGAAATCGAAAAAATTCACTTTTTTGGGGATATCTCTGGTTCTATTGGTTGTAGCGACCTCGGGTTGATCTTGAATGAAAGGTGAGCTCATTTTCCATCGATTCATGTAGTTCAAAATTTTTTTTCATCGATTTTTCAATTACTTATAGCCCATTTTCTGGAAAATCAGTTTTTGCTCTATATCTATTTGAAAAATCGATTATTTTTTTTTTAGAACTATATAAATCGATGGGAAATGAGCTCACCTTTCATTTGAGACCAACCCCAGGTCGCTGCGACCAATAGAACCGGAGATATCCCCGAAAAAGGGAAATTTTTCGAAAACGAAAAGGTTTTCACCTTCAAATTTCGATCGAAAAATCGAAATTTTTGAGAAATTCAAAAAAATAAATTCCGGCACATGATTTCCATCGCAAATTTCCTCAGCTTTTCGATGGAATCATCAGAAAAAATCTATCTCCAATATTTCCATTGATTTCGATCGATTTTCATAATATAAAACATCAAAACTCAAATGTACCCGTTTTACCCCTTATCACCCTTTTCCCCCACCTTTACCTAATGATTTCCCATCATTTTTTTTTTTAATGCAATTTTAACGTGTCTCCTTATTTAACTCAAGATAAATCATAGAAAATCCAAAAGTAATTGAAAAAGAAAAAATAATAAGCGACTTACGATGGAATGAGGGGAGGTGGAAGGCCTGGATTACCACGTGCTGGTGGTGGACCACCAGGTCCTGGTCTATTTGGAATTGCTGGAGCTGGTCTACCACCAGCTGGTACTGGTGGTGGTGCTCGTGAGCTTGCTGGTGGTGGTGGTTGTGCTACTCCTCTCCTTGGTCCACCAGGTGATGGTGGTGATAATCTAAAACATGTTAAAAATCATGATAAGTCATTAAAAAAGTGTGATTAATTCTTTTTTTTCAATTTTAAAAGCTTTTCCTGGTGTTTTCAAGCTTCTCCATTGGTTCTCGTGTGCATACTAAGAAGCTAGAGCCTTGAATAACATGAAATTGTTGAAAATAATTAATTCAAAATATTTAGGACATCTAATTGAGAGGATTTTCAAGATTTTGGGGAAATTAACGAGAGGAAAGATAATTAATTAATTTGAAATAATTATTTTTTTTGATTAATTTCATGTTTTCAATACTTGAGGATCTATTGGAATTGTTTTTTCTTTTTCAACAAAAAAAAAAAAATCGATGAAACATCTTACCCATAACTGTGGCAATTGATGTTCGATAGTATTGTTGCAAAGGCACATAATAAAACAGCACGAAGAGTAGATAAATTATCAATGAAAAATATATTGATTTAGTTTTATTTGAGGATATCCAAGTATTAGGTTCAAATGATCTACTTTTTTTTCTAAGTTATCATGAATATTCTAATTATTCCGATTTTGTAACATTTTACCGATATAAAAACGATGTCCACGATAGTAAATTGTTATTAAATAATATTATAAATATCCAATATTGTTCCGAATTTGAATTACGCGGTTCCAGCATCTAGGACTGGCATTGGAGGATCCTCGGATTTTAAATACCAATTTTCCCGCCATTAATGTTTTCATGCAATTAATTGGATTAATCATCGCTATTTGTCCGGTAACAGGTGTTTTTTATGATTTGAAAAATTAATAGACATTCTGACGAACAAGAATATATATACTGATACAAGGAAAAAATAGATCTGTGACCATGAATTGTTGCAGTGAAACTGAAACTGAATCTCGCTTATGGAGTTTTAATGTTAATTTAATTTTTTTCAAAAATTCATTTTTGGCTCAATTTGTACGGTAACATGGTGTAAAGTGAATTTTCAAAAAATCTCCTCATGCTACTCTATCGAGAGTGACCAAAATTGAAAAGGAAGAATAGATTATCGGAACTACTTGGATATCCTTAAATTTTACTTTAATGGAATATCTCTGGGAATAAAGGAGATAAAGAAATTTATGTGGAGATCCTTTTTTTGTAGAGAATATTCAAACCCACAAAAAAAAGGTTGTTACAAATATTTCTGTCTCCCCCATTTACTAAGATATTTCGTAAAAATAAAGGCTTTTATCTCAGTTAACTATTGAACTGATGAAAAAATTATTGACTATCGATTTTATCGATATTTAATGGAATTTTACACACCTGGGGTTTTCACCCGATGCTAACCAGTCATTTTTCACTGGTGGTGGTACTGGTGTGCTCACTGTGGCCATTGAAACATCTCCAATAATTCGTAGTGCCTCTTTGCAGGCATGATACATACGCAGCATCTCTTCTCGTTTCTGTGCCTCTTCTGGCGATTCCTCCATCATCGAGGACTGAAATTAATTGATTTTTATTATTTTATCGATTTTCAGAATTATTTATTCAATTAAATGATAAAAAGAAATGATTGAGTTCCATTTTGCTATCAGTTATTGATCAATTATTTAGGAAAGAGCGAAATAGAGCAATTTTTTTGTAGAAACCTTGTTTTTTAAACTGTTTTTCCTTTTTCTACAAGAATTTTGCGAAAATTTCTCTTTTTCCATTAATTTTTAAGATATTTAGTGTTTGTGCTTCAACGATGATGGAATTTAATTAATTGACTCTTGTTTATTTTGTTTTTATAAAGAAATTTATGTTATTTTCAAGTTTTCTTTTTATTTATCATTTTTTGAAAAATCGTTTCAATTGATTAGAGGAGTAATTATTATATTATGTTTTTTTTTTTTTATCATTATGGCAAAGATGAAATTGTAGAATTATATGATTTGAAGTCGACATATTAATAAAAAAGAGAAAGAAAGCAAAATATTTAAAAGAAAAAGAAAATTAAATTAATTTAGGGTAGAAATACCATTTTTACCATCTTTGTATCTTTTTTGGCAACTTATGAAATAATTTATTCTCGAATTTGGAAATAAAGTGTCCAAAAAAGATACAGTGGCCACAAACGATACTTCTATTTTTTTTTTTTTTTAATTTACCTGATCTCCACTAGCATATAAATGTGCCAACAACTCTCCATTGATAAAATCTTTAGCATTATTTATAATCAAATGCATAATTGTCTTTGGAACAAGATCACGAGTTGTTTTAGTTACAATTTTCATGTAAGAATCAACAAGATTTCTAATTGTCTCTACTTGTCGCTCCAGTGCTGGGTCCATTGATGACTGTCCCTCATTTCCACCCTAAAAAATAATTTAAAAAATCAATTTTCCCGCTCTATTGCTTCAATTTATTCATAAAAATTGGATTAAAATAATTGTAAAAGGGTTTTCTTTTTAGTGTTGTGGCGTGCGTGTTTTTCTGTCTCTCTTTACTAATAAAATTCTGTGAGTGTAATTTTTACATCCTTATTGAAATTACAAACCTCATATCCTTCCTTCAGGTGTTTAATTAATCCAAGGAAACAGAGGAAAATTTAATGAATATTAAATTCTTTAAAATTTGCATTATTTTCATCAAAGCCAAGATTTTTTTTTCTCACTATTTAATTCAATTAATCAAATTTTTGTGTCAATGTTAATGAAAAATGTGCTTAAATTAATTCCTTAGCTTTCTTTCAATCGAAAATAATTTTCTCATGAATTAAATTAAATTAGAATGAATCATATTTGAACTCAGTTTCCCTTTTAGTCTTTCTGGGAATTCTTCGTCATGCAATTTGAATAATTAAATTCTTCATTTGAAATTCAGACACAAAAAAAGCACATGAAAATTTTCTACTCTAATTGAATTTCATGGTAATTCTAATTTTTTTTTTTCTAGCGAAAAATTTAAATAATTGCTTTTGCTGATTCTTGTTAATTCAAAATTCGATTTAACTTGATTAGCACACTTGTTAGACTCAATTCACACGCCTGCCAACTCACCCGAACTTTATCGTCCTAAAAAATAATCAACACAAATACGAATTGTAAAATAATCGAAAAAATTAGGATTTATCGAAATAATAAGAAAATTTTTTGGATTTAATTGGAAAAAAAAATGAAAGAAATTTTTTAAATTGTGGATGATTTTAGGGAATTTTTTATTTACCTCGCCCTCTCCATTGGCTTGCTCTGTGGATTTTTCGGGGTAGACACCAGCTCGGAGGAATGATGCTTTCCATGAATCAACGTCGTCCTGTGTCTCACAACTCAACTCGAGCTGCTTGTAATCCTTGTAAACGTTACGTCCCTCGGGATTAAATAGGGCAAAGAGATGACGACGAGACATGAAACTCTGCTCGAGATCACGAAGCTTCAGGCCATCCAGTGGCAACATGTATTTCTTTTCGCGTTCCTGTTGAAAAACAAAAAAAAAACATTAAATAATCGATTTTTTTTAATTTTTTGGAATATCTTGGAAAGTAAGGGAGATAGGGGTTTTTTATAGAAACGTTTTTTGGAGCTCTTTTTCAAGTCTACAAAAAAGGTTTCTATGAAAATCGCGCTATCTCGCTTCAATTCTGAGATATTGACAGAAAACTATTGAAAAAGGGGATTTTTTTTAGTTCAGAGGCTTTTTAGAATTGAATTTTGATGAAAAAGGGGAATTAATGCATTTACGAGTATTTCCAATCAAAAATTTCGGAAAAAATGTCAAAACAATTTCGACAAAAGAATTTTAAATAATTTAGAAGAAAAATTTGAAATTATTTTTCTAAATTATTTGGAAAATTCTGAATAATCCTGAATATCGAAGAAAAAGCTGATTTTTGAGATGTATATGGGTGAAGGGAGGTTCTGAAGTTCAATTTGAGACAATTTGCGAAGAAGATTCAAAAAGAATTTCGAAAGAAGAATCAAAAAAAAGTTCTGAATAATTTCGAAACAAATTTGAAATAATTCTTAAAATTCTGGAAAATCTCAAATGTTGGAAGACAAAAAAAAACATTATATGATCGATTTTTTTTAATTTTTTGGAGTATCTCGGAAAGTAAGGGAGATAGGGGTTTTTTATAGAAACGTTTTTTGGAGCTCTTTTTCAAGTCTACAAAAAAAGTTTCCATGAAAATCGCGCTATCTCGCTTCAATTCTGGGATATTCACAGGAAAGTATTGAAAAAGGGGATTTTTTTTCGTTCCGAGGCTTTTTAGAATTGAATTTTAATGGAAAAAAGGGAATTAATGCATTTACGAGTATTTCCAATCAAAAGTTTAGAAGAATATTAAAAGATTTAAAAAAAATTAGAAAATTAAAAGTAATTTCGAAGAAACTTTTAGAAATTATTTTTCAAATAATTTGGAAAAGTCTAAAAAATGTCAAATATTGAAATAAAATTGATTTTTTAAAATTATATGGGCAAATAAATGTTAAAAAATCGAAAAAACTCAAAATAATTTCGAAAATTCTGAAAAACCTCAAATATTGAAGTAAAATGGATTTTCAAAATGGATATGGGCAAATAAATGTTAAAAAATCGAAAAAAATTCAAAATAATTTCAAAAATTCTGAAAAATCTCAGAAATTGAAATAAAATTGATTTTTAAAATGTATAGGAGCAATTAAATGTTAAAAAATCGAAAAAAACTTGAAATAATTTCGAAAATTCTGAAAAATCTCAAATATTGAAATAAAATTGATTTTCAAAATGTTTATGGGCAAATAAATGTTAAAAAATCGAAAAAAACTCGAAATAATTTCGAAAATTCCAAAAAATCTCAAATATTGAAATAAAATTGATTTTTAAAATGTATATGAGTAAATAAATGTTAAAAAATCGAAAAAAACTCAAAATAATTTCGAAAATTCGGAGAAATCTCAAATATTGAAATAACATTAATTTTTAAAATGTATAGGAGCAATTAAATGTTAAAAAATCGAAAAGAACTCAGAATAATTTCGAAAATTCTTAGAAATCTCAAATATCGAAATAAAATTGATTTTCAGAATGCATATGGACCAAAAAAAGTTTCTGGAGTTTAATTTGAGAGAATTTCGACAAAAAAAAATCGAAAAAAATGTAAAATTTCGAAAAAAAATTTTAAATAACTTTAAAAATTCTGTGAAATCTCAAGTATTAATAATAAAACTGATTTTTTTTTCTTACCTCTTCATCCTTGAACCAAGAGATACTCTCTGATGTGAGAACAAACCAATAATCCCTCGAGCCACCCTTCATAATTCCCAAGTTATGAATGCACATGTAGCCCTTCCTGATAACCTGATTACCAAGTGTATGTCTTCCAGCTTTAACAGCATTCTCTGATGATTGTTGTGCACTGAAACAAAAATTTATTACACCACTTTAACATCAAAAAAGACAAATATAAAACTCATAATTAATTAATAAATTAATTAATTAATATAAAAATAAAATAAAAAAATTAAAAATTAAAAAAAAAATTAAATAAACTCTTAGCTTTCACAATGCATCATAAAATATACCTATTAAATAATTAAATATTTATAAAAAAAAAAAAAAGAAGAAGTTCTTCTTCATCAGCAACAATTAAATGCAGAAAAAGCAAACAAATGCCCTAGGCAACAGTGTCTACATCATCACTGCGCAATTTGCAATCACTTTTTTTTTTTTCCCAGCATCTTTTATCTTCTCCAAATTTTTTACAAAAAATTCATCTTTTTTAGTTAAAAAAAGTTATTTTCATGATTAATTTGGAAATGATTTTTTTTTAAGTTGATGTCTGTGAGCCTGATGAGAATGATGCGATTTTTTTTATGACAAAAATGAAGAAAAGTAGCATAACAGCATACAAAAAGAAAAAAAAATATATAATTAGAGGTAAATCAAGAGGAATGAAAATTTTCTTTTAAAAATGCAAGAGAAATAAAAAATCAGAGTAAATTCAAGAAAAATAAGTTAACAATTTTTTAATTAATTCAATAAAATACAGAGAAAAAAAACGAGTTTTTCTATTCAATTATCCTCGAAGAATGTAAAAATAAAATAACTCATTTTTTTTTTTTTTCAAATTTTAATTTTAATTAAAAAATTGAAGAGGAAGAAAAAAAAATAGAATTAATTTGTATTAAATAAACGAACTCGTTTGGTGATGTTCATTGATGTTCTTACCTTGTATTATAGATACTGGCCGCCGCGCTGCCGATATAATTACATAAATAAATGTTTATATTTTCTTTTTTTGCTTTTTTTTCGATGAATTATAACACAATTTTGAATTTTTATTTAAAAAAAGAAATTGAAATATTTAAATGTGTTAATTAATTCATTTAATTCGAATAATTTTATAGTGAAAAAAAAAACTTTAAATTATTTTTTTGTGTGAGAGGCAATAAGCATTGGAGTTAATTAAAGTGAAGATAAAAATAATAATTTATAATTAATAAAAAAACGAAAAAATAATAGTGTTTTAAATATAAGAAATTAATTAAAATTGAATTGCTGTAGGTATATGAATTACTAAATATGATAAAGATAGTCTTTGGATGATACAAAGATGTTATTCAATTAATCAATTCATAATAATAATAATTCTATCTATATTATTTCATCAATTGGAATGTTAATCACTACTGAGGATGCCAAATTATTTATTTGAGTGTTTCATTACTTTTTTTTTTTTTTCTTATTGCTTGTTCTCTTCATTTCATTTTTAAGTGCAAATTCTAGCGAATTTATTTATTTTTTGCTCTTTTCTCTTTCGTGTAAAGCAATTACGTAAGCGTGTGCTGAATTTTTCACAGGTGCAACATTTTTTTTTTAATTATTAGAAAAAAATATCAGAGAAAAAATTAAAAAAATTTTCATCATTAATTTGTTAAATTCTGTTTTTCATTCAATTTTTCAAAGATACTTTTGCGAATATCTTTGAGGCGAGTAGGTTTAGGGGAAAATGTGAAGAAACCTTTTTTGTAGGGAATTAAATTTCCCACAAAAAAGGTCTCCTGATAAATTCTCGTAAACCTCATCGTTTCCAAGATCCTTTTAATATTATAAAGATTCTATCTTATCAATAATTTTTTCTCTGCAAATAAATTCATTTAAAAATGATACATTATATTGACCCAGTACCAAAAACTAATTACTGGTAATTATTATTTAATCATTGTGCAAATTACTAATTGCCATACAAAAGGAAAATACAAAAGTGCATCTAATTAAGAGTGATTTACATTTAACAGGCCTCGAAAAGAAAGGTTTTTTTTTTTTTTTTAAAGAATATTCAGAATGAAAATAAGGATTTTCTCTTGTAGCCAACAGTGATAGTAAAGAAAATTTTTAATGTGATATATATATTCAATTACTTCTGCACAGTATAGCACAGTTTGCCTAACTACGACCTCATTTATTTTTTTTCTGTTCATATGGAAATTTTTAATAATTATAAATAATCGTAAATCAAGTTAATTAAGAACATAGTTTTTTTTTCGACAGTTAATAAATTTATTTATTATTGTTAAATATTTGAAAATAGCTTACTTGGCAAAACCAATGAAGTCCTCGTGATTTGTATTCATGTATGCTAGCTCACAATCTACGAGAAGAATTAGCTGCTCTTTACATAATTGCTCACGTTGCCTTATGTATGTTGTTATAATACGTTCAGTTTCTTCCCTCAATCTAGGGTAGCGTGCCATCTAGACATAAAAATAATTGAATTGAAATATTAAATTGAAAAAAAGTCGTCAAATTGATTGAAATCGATGATGGAAACAATTTCCCTTTTTTTCGAGGTAAAAAATACAATTTAAAAAAAAATTTAAATAGTAAATTTTTCAATAATTCAATTTTTTTGAGGCAATTTTTTAAAAAATCTCAAAATCTGTTGAAGATAGAAAAATTTTCAGGAAAAACTTTTTTTTAATCTCTTCCTCCTCTACAAAAAAAGTCTACCCAATTTTTTTTTCGATTTCTTCAAGTTTCCAAGATAATTAAATAAAAAAATGATTTTCCCTTTTTTTAGGTAATTTCCATCATCAATAAAATTTAATATTGAAATAATCACCCGATCTGTACAAATGCGAACGACATTGCTGAGTTCCTGCACGACTAGATCCGTACACTTGAGACTTGGCTCTTTGAGCCTATTTATTTGTTTTTTGACTATGGCCTCGAATGCCATATCAGGAGTGAAGAGTCCCACCCTGATACCTGAAAGAATTTACCGAAAAAATAATTATATTAATTTTTAAAAAAGGAATTACAAGTAGTAATAAGTGGTGGTCCCAGTTTCTGACACTTTAGACCTAATTTCTCCTACCATAAATCGAAGAAAGCAATTATTTGCTCATTGAGTGTAATTTAATTATTTTAATACTATTTTTTTGCACTAAATGAGCTCAAAAATTGCATATTAAAAAATATAAGGGACACAGGGGCAAAATGGACCTATTGTTCAGAATGATTCGGAATTTTTTTAAGGGTGAAAAATGCCTCAAAAAAATTTAAAAAAATTCTACAACAATGTCAACATATTGGAGCATTTTCTCAATTATTTTCAAATTTTTCCATAAAGTACTCTACTCAAAAAAAAATCTATAAACAAAATATAATTTAGAAATTTGCAAAAATTGTCAGTTATTGGTGCAATGTCAGAAATTGGGGCCACCACTGTAATAAATTTTTTTATGGTGGATTTATTGACTAACCATGAATATTTCTAATGGCAAAAGCAATTTCTCTGCGTAGCTCCTTCTCATCAAACTCCATTTTAACAATTTCAAATGGAAATCTTTCGTGAAACAATCGATTTATCTTAGCACCACCGCTCAGCTCCATAGTATTGATCTGTGCTGAACCAGAGCCCTCAATGGTCCTCTCAAAGTCTGACTGAAGCTGCTGTATCATCCTTTAAATAATTTCGACATCATTAAATTTTGTTAAATTAATTAGAAAGAAAAAAAAAAGCTGATGAAAAAAAATGCAATTGGATAAAGATTTTAAATAAATATTGATTTTTTAAAATTATTTTTGCTTTCATGTAGGTGGAAAAGTGCCACGAGCACTGAGCCTTGGTATCTCTTTATTTTTTCACAATAATAAAAGGAAAACTCTCAAAAATTAATATTAAAAACATTGAATTTACCAAAAAATTTCAAAAAATCGCAAAAAAATTTAGAAATCTTCAAATTTCGAGATTTTGAAAAAAAAATTGGAAAATTATAAAATTTATCAATAATTTAGAGAAAGAAAGTTTGAAAAGTTCTCAAAAAATCTCGAAATTTCCAAATTTTGAGATTCCTAGTTAATTTAAAATTTTTTAAAAATAAAACTGATATTTTTTTTCAATTATCAGATGAAAATAAGTAAAATTTGCATCAAATCTTTTCTTTTAAGGCTCTAAATTAATCAATATTCACACGAAATTATTGGGGCCACTCAGGAATTCATGCGGATGAGTGAAAAATCAATAAACCAAGAAAAAAAACAAAATTAAGAGCAAAAATATTAATTTCATCAGGACAAATTCTGTTGCAAGTTAAATACCTACAGAAACATTCGAATTGATCTGAAAAAAAAGAATGATGATTCGTTGAATGAGATGCCAAGACTCTGACTCAAATGCAAATTGAATGATGCAAATTTGAATGATGTAATTTATTCTTGCAGGATTTTTTGAAAAAAAAGAAAAAAAGTACTGAGCTCTTTCCTCAATTAAATGAAAATTGAATGACGTTTATGACTCATTTGATGCGATTTATGGATTATAAAATGAGATAAGAAGTTCAATTTAATACTCACTGTAACATAGCCTTTGTTTTAATGGCAGGATCATCTGGCCTGAAGTGTTTGTACTGTTCAACATCTTTTTCTAATGCTAACTGCTGTTTTTGCAGTCTGTCCCTTAGGGCTGGCAATGTATCCCTGATGTGATTTGTCAGCTGTTGATTCAGTACACGCTGTAAATAAGGCGTACCAAGTCTATCTGCCAAGTGCCGATAGGATGGATGACTGAAAAAAATTAATTAATTAATTAAATTAAAAAAATAAAAAGAAATTAATTCAATTTATTCAAATTTTAATTGAAAAAAAAATATTTGAATTGAGTTTCTTTAAATATTTCGGAAACTAAGCGAGATAGAGCGATTTTCATGATGACCTTTTTTGTGGCCCTTGAAATTCTCTACAAAAAAGGTCATGACACAAAGTGCTCTATCTCGCTTAAACTCCAAGTTATCTTCAAAAAACTGAAAAATGCAGAAAAAAATAGATTTTTTCTCTGAAATTAGTAAATGAAATTTTTTCAAGGGCTGAAAAAAAAGGGGCAGGATGGATTATACCTGAGGAAGAATTTCCTTTCAGCTGCCAGGGCATTCTTGATGTCTTTACGTCCCTCAATGTCTTTCTGGCTTCTATTAACAACGCCAATATATCCACGACGTAATGGCAAAAATTTGTTCTCCAGAATATCTCGTGCATCGGTGCCCTCGTCCATGAGATCCAATTTTGTGATGACACCAATTGTTCTGACACCTGAATAATCACAGAATTATTTTTATCTTCACGTAAACTTCAAATTTATTAAAAAAAAAATATTAATTGAAAAAAAAAGTGAATTAGGAAATTTGGAGTTGAAATAAGTTTTCGTAGATTAATTCGCAATCGTAATCCGAGAGAGATAGAGAAATTTTTGTAGAGACCTTTTTTGGAGCTCTTTTTCTCCTCTACAAAAAAGGTCTCTTCAAAAATTTCTCTATCTCCCATAGTTTCCGAGATATTTAAAAAAAACGAGAGCAAAGTGAAGTTAACACGATTTTTTCTCGTTCAATTTTTAATAATTCTAATAAAAAATGAAGTAAAATTAATAATTCCATTTTATTACCTTGAGGATCAACTTCCTTGGCAAGTTTTAGTGCATCGCTGTTGGCTAAATCAGTATTAGCTGGTGTAACAGCCAATATAAGACAATTGTCTTTTTTAATAAATGAAAATATCATTCCTTTGATTTGTGCCTCAATATCAACTGGCTGATCACCAATTGGTACTTTAGTTAAACCAGGTAAATCAATTAACGTTAAATTCAATACATTTGGTGAGTATACTCTCAGGTTAATTGGTATATTTGATATACCCTTGTTACCACCAGTAACTCTGTCAGTTTCAGCTTCAATTTCTCGGCGTACTTCATCAAAATCGACGAATTTTTTTCCCTTGCAGTGCAAAAATTCGGCATGTTCTGGAATTAAAACAAAAAAAAGAGGGAATTATTTAATGATTATTTAAGTAGCAGACATTTGCCAATTTTTTACCTTTCTTTAAACAAATAAACAATTATAAATAAATAAAAATATTTGAAAATGTTTGCACTTTTAGTTCTTCAAATTTTCTAAATGTGCATATTTTTTAGATTTTTTAAAAATTAATTTATTTTTGTTAAAAAGAAAAATGATAAGAATTTTTAGATTTCTGCTAGTTTATGATAATAAAGATAACAGACATCTGAAATTTTTTGGGATTTTTTAAATAACAAAAAAAATGTTTAAAAAATTTGCAATTACAGTTTTTTGAATTTTCTAAATGTGCATATTTTTAATTTTTTTTTTAAATAATTTATTTGTTAGAAAAATAAGGAAGACTGAAAATTCTCAGATTTTTGCTATTTTCAGTATGATAATTATTTAATATATTTATTAAAAAGTGAAGGGAATAAAAAAATAAAAGGTCAATGATCTTGAAGCAATTGAAAAGTGTCTATCATCATTATCACGAAATTTATCATAATTTTTTGTTCTTTTCAGTAACAGGATGTGAGATAATACAACAGGAAGAGCATTTTTATGATATTCTGTTGTTAAAACATTCACTTGCATTTTTCACTCAAAGAAAAAAAAAGTGAATTTTCCCTTTATTCAAAGAATTTCTAAAAAAATTTAATAAAATTTTAATTTTTACTCTTTTTGAAGGATTTAAAAAAAATTTATAAAATTTTAATTTTTACTTCTTTTGAAGGATTTTTAAAAAAATTGAATAACATATTAATTTTTACTTTTTTTAAAGGATTTAAAAAAAAATTTAATAAAATTTGAATTTTTACTTTTTTTTAAGGATTAAAATTTTTTTATAAAATTTTTATTTTTTCTTTATTTAATGTAATTTTAATTTATCTCACCAGTTGTACTGAAGATGAGCTGTAAAATGAGTGGCCTTCTCGTGACAATTCCCGATCCTCTTGGCAGGAAATCCCTGGAAAAACAGAAAGCCAATGAGAATGAGAGAAGAAGAAGAATAATGATAAAAAAAAAATTGTGTACAATTTAACGAAGGAATTTACAATCGAGGAAATAACAGACGTAAATATCTTCACAAGTAGCCAGAGTGAAGTTTAATTGAATAAAAAGATGAAGGAGAGAGAAGAAAAAAAAAGAAGAAGGAGTGACACGAGAGATCACTGATAGTGTCACGAACGAAACAATTGATCTGTTCTATAAATTGTCGACACTGAATTTCAATGATTTGTTAAAGAAAAAAGGTCAATTCCTTCGTTTCAAGATCAAATTAATTTTTTTTTATTACTTTATTGAATCAGTGGAGAATTGTTCTGGTCTGTGAATCGATACTCCCAACACCCCCCCCCCCCCCCCCCCCCACTCGATTAATTTTCATAAAATTAATTGCATAAAAAATACCGATTTTTTTTGATGACTTTACTAAAATTTACTAAATCAATTAAAAAAGATGAAAAAAACTGGAAAAATTATTTTGGTTCTCATTTTAAAAGATATCTCGAAAACCGTTGAGTTTGGGAGAATTTCCCAAGAGACCTTTTTTGAAGAGAATTTTGTTGTCTACAAAAAAGGTTTCTTGCAAAATTTTCCAAAACTTACTCGCTCCAAAGTTATCAACAAAAAAGTAAAAAAAAGAAGATTTTATTGAATGTTTCGCGATTATTCTATTTAAATTGTAATTAAATTCTTTATTATTTTATTAAATCATTGGAGAATTGGTCTAGTCCTTCAATCAATACTCCAGTACTCCCTCTGCCCACTCGATTAATTTTCCCAAAATTAATTGCATCAAAAATACCAAATTTTACGATAATTTTACTAAAATTTGTTGAATTAATTTAAAAAAGGGATAAAAACCTGAAAAAATCATTCAGTTCTTATTGAAAAAGATATCTCAAAAACCGTTGAGTTTACGAGAATTTCCCAGAACACCTTTTTTGAAGACAATTAAATTCTCCACAAAAAAGGTCTCTTCCAAAATTTTCCCAAACCCACTCGCTCCAAAGTTATCCCCAAAAACGTCAAAAAAACCTCCTATTTCCCTCAAATTCATCGCTGACCTTATCTAAAAGATCTCTCCCCAACCCTTGGGTTTACGAAAATTTCCCAAGAGACCTTTTCCAAAGAAAATCGAATTCCCCACAAAAAAGGTCTCCTTCAAAATTTCCCTAAACCTACTCGCTCCAAAGTTATCCCCAAAATCATAAAAAAATCTCCGATTTCTTCAAATTTATCGCGACAAAACTCTGAAAAATCCTAAAAAAAAATACAAAAAAAAGCTCCATTATCATTGAGTGACGTTGTTATCAAAGCCTGTCATTCACATCAGTGTGACATCGTTTGACAGCCCACGAGTGGGCGCCATGACGTCACACACACACATATACACATGAAAAACCCGTTCTTCCATTGCATTTTTCCTCATTTTTTTCATTTTCCAATGAAAAAAAAAGGTGCAAGAATTCAAAAATTCGGGCATTTCCCGCCTCAAAAAAATCGCCTAAAATCCCCTTTTTTCGTCCAATCGAAGTGTGTCTATCCTCAAAAAAAAAGCCACGCCTTCAAAAAAAGACGCAATATCAGCTGCCAACTGCCAAAACTCCACTGACCAATTAAAATTAATCATTATTATCATTATATTCCTAAAAAAAAAAGATAATTAAAAAAAAATTGGGTGATAAGAAGAAAAATTCAAATTTACTAACTTGCCAACGAAATTTTCCAAAACTGAACTTTTTCCGGCACTCTGTCCTCCAACAACAGCAATTTGCGGCAAATCCAATTGCATAGAAACCCCAAGTTGGGTAAATGCATCCTGAAGTTTATTGACAATTGGAATCAATTGTTCCATTCCTGTATTGCCCGCCATTTTTAATTTTTTTTCTTTAAAAATATATTTTTTTTTATATTATTGATGAAAAAAAACTGTCTTTTTCCAGAAAAAACAGGCGCACGGCCACAAACGCACACATACACGCGCACTTCACTCACACACACACACACACATAGACACTTGAGTGAAACTTGTGTGTTTCTCTCCTTTTTTTCGCAGGAAAAATGCAAAAAAAATATATATATAAACACGAAAAATTAATTATTTATTATTTGAAAGTCAATTCGGATGGAAAAATCCGTTTTTTTCGGCCTTCAGCCGTTTGCTTTCGCTTAACCCCAAAATGACTTTTGGGGTTTTTTCAAATTTTTTTATCCGAAAATTGAAGAAAACCGTTTTTTTTCTTTAGTGACACACACAAACACCGTCTTTCACGGTTTCGTTCCGCCACACAAACTGCCAGCGATCGCCACCTCTTTTTCAACGTTTTTTTTTCTTTTTTTTTTTCTTCTTTTTTGCTCTCTCGCCCACCCTGCTCCACCGCGCAACGGCTTTGATCTATCAAAATGGCGGACGAAGGAGCACACTAACACACCCACATAGACGAGCACATATATATATATTATATATATATACAATTGACACACAGAGACAGTTTGAAAACGAGATTATCAGTATTTGGGTTTGTTGATTATTAAAATTACGCGATTTTCTTTCATTTTCGGGGGATTGAGGGGGTCTATGGGGATTCCCGGAAGAGGGGGAAGGGGCGGAGGGGAGGAAGATTCTTATGGAAGAGTGGAGGAGTGGGGGGAGGGGGTAATCGATAAGCGGAGTGTGCGCAATGGGTTTTTGGTGACCTGTGACCTAGTTTAACCGTTTTCGTTTGGATAAAATCCATATTGGGGGAGTTGTGTTTGGGTGTTTTGAGGGGGGAGGGGGCGGTTGAGGGGTGGTTTATGGGTTATTTTGATTTGGATTGTTGGGGGAGATAAGGGGAGGGCTAGGGACATTTGGAGTTGGGGGGATTCTTTTGGGGGGAGGGGGGAGGGTTAATTTTTTTGGGGGATTCGGGAACTTTCGATGATTTTTTTGAAAATTTGGAGGAAAAAAAGGTTCTTTAATTTTTTCGGGGGGCTTCGGGGATGTTTGGGAAAGGGGACAGGTGCGGAGGGAGATTGGCGGAAAATTTAAATTTATCTGGGTTTTTTTAATGATTTTTTGATGAAATCTGAGGATTTTAAGGGGTTTTTCGTGAATTAATTGATTAATTGGGGGATTTAATTTAGAGAAGACTTGCGTAGGGGTTTTCTACGCATGCGCGTGAATTTGGCGGTAATTTTGAATTGGGTAGAACGAAAAAGAGACTTTTTTGGAGGACAAATGAAATCTATATTGGGGAAGTTGTGGTTGAGTTTTGGGGGAAAGGGGGGGGGGGGGGGATTAAAGGGTGGTTTATGGGTTTTCTGATGAGTAGAGGAGATAAGGGGGGAGGGGTTGAAGACATTTTGTTTTAGTAGAAAATTATCTTTTAGGGGATTTTGAAATTTTTTTTTTTGGATTTCAGGGACTTTCGATGAAAGTTTCCGTTTTGAAAATCTGACGAACCGAAAGAAAATGGGTCTTCAATTTTCTCGGAAGCTTTCGGAGGGGCTCGGGCGAGGGAATCGGCACGGAAGTGGTTTGGCGGGAAATTTGAATTTATTCGGGATTTTTTCATGATTTTTTGAGGAAATCTGAGGGTTTTAAGGGGTTTTTTGATAATTAATTGATTAATTGGGGGATTTAATTTGGAGAAGACTTGCGTAAGGGTTTTCCACGCATGCGCGTAAATTTGGCGGCAATTTTGAATTGGGTAGAACGAGAAAAGGGGCTTTTTTGGAGGAAAAATGAAAAATAAAATGCATATTGGTGGAGTTCTATTTGGATTTTGGGGGATAGGAGGGAGGGGGGGTTAAAGGGTGGTTTATGGGTTATTTTGATTATTAGGGGAGATTAGGGAAGGGATGAAGACATTTTGTTTGTGGAAAAATGATTTTTTGGGGGATTCAAAAATTTTTTTTTTGAGGTTCAGGAACTTCCGATGAAAATTTCCGTTTTGAAAATTTGATAAAACGAAAAAAAGTGGTTCTTCAATTCTTTCGGGAGCTTCCGGGAGGGCTCGGGCGAGGGAATCGGCGTAGAGGTGGTCGGGCGGGAAATTTGAATTTCTTCAGAATTTTTTAATGATTTTTGAGGGAATTAGAGGGTTTTGTTTCCTTTTTTTTTTGGAAATAATTAAATTAATGCGGGAATTTCCTTTACGAGGGACTTATGGCGTTTTCGATTTTTACAATTCTACACCGCTAAATTTTTTCAAGCAGCGGGAAATTTCAAATAGTGTTACGTGACCTGATTTGACGCAGACGCTAGCGTCAAAAACGCGTGCATGAGGCCGTACCTTTAGATAAACGGCTGGGCGATAGTCCAAGTTATTTTCACGTTCTTCATGTGTCTTCAACAGAATCAACAAAGAACAGTGAAGAGACTGGATCCTTTGGTTCTGCTTGCAAAACAGTAGACGAGAGTGTTCATATGAGAACTGAATGAACTCTGCTGCGCAAGAAGAAGTTGCTGAAAGCTGAGCTCCTTGGACTAGGTGTTGCAAGAGAATGAGTAAAACCTTGAAGCTCAATGATTTAATTGCATTCTAATGAAATGAATATGTTTAAATCAAAATTCGGATATTGCTGAGCCCTGAAAATTCATAACAATAATTAATAGCATAAAATAAAAATTTCACTAGTTACAATTCCAAAGAATTCTTTGCATAGTTCTCTCGATAATGGATTCTCAATACCAATCGGGTATGATACATATTTTTATGATAAACATCAAGTATACTGATTCCTATAATTTTCGAGGAAAACCACTGTGCCATGAATGAAAAGCTTGATTGTTCTTGAGAAATTATGCGAGTATGGGGAAAATTAAGAGCAACTGTGTATGAAAAACGACAATATAATCAGAGAAGACTAGGAAAGAGGTAATAATAAATACTCACACTTTCTACAACAATTCTTCGTCTGAAAATACAGAACCGATGTCCTCTCATACCTACTCCAGCTTCTCATCCATGGCTTACCCCATAATAGCTCAGCTGTAATTATTGTGAGGGAAAAAAAAACATTTAATTATTCAGAATTTAAGTTTTTAACAATGGGAAACAATAATGTAATCAGTGGGAGAAAATTAAATGAGAGATCACTCATTGAGATCGACCAGTGACCCTAGTAACTTCACGAGTTGTGTCTCTTCAAAGACAAATAATGGAATGAAAATATCAAAAAATGACAAAAACTTCCCTTGTTATCTACACCATTTTCCGATGTTAATAAACTAAGGGCTGATGGAGTAGAGAGACACCATCTAGACTTGAGAGTCGATCCAAGGGTGAGAGACCGCACAGGATGACCCAAGCACTAGATGATGAGGTAAAACAAGAGATGCGTTGGTCATATAAGTACACTGATTCTAAATTATTGGAAAATCAAAATCTACAGTGCCACTAGAAAATCTCAACTCGTTCTCGATCAGCTCCAATTGACATATCTGAAAAAAAAACTCCTGTTGGAACAAGAAAGAAGGATTAACAATGGGAAACAATAATGTAATCAGTGGGAGAAAATTAAATGAGAGATCACTCATTGAGATCGTCCAGTGACCCTAATAACTTCACGAGTTGTGTCTCTTTGAAGACAAATAATGGAATGAAAATATCCAAAAATGACGAAAACTCCCCTTGTTATCTACAACATTTTCCGATGTTAATAAACTAAGGGCTGATGGAGTAGAGAGACACCATCTAGACTTGACAGTCGATCCAAGGGTGAGAGACCGCACAGGATGACCCAAGCACTAGATGATGAGGTAAAACAAGAGATGCGTTGGTCATATAAGTACACTGATTCTAAATTATTGGAAAATCAAAATCTACAGTGCCACTAGAAAATCTCAACTCGTTCTCGATCAGCTCCAATTGGCATATCTGAAAAAAAAAATCCTGCTGGAACAAGAAAGAAGGATTAACAATGAGAAAGAATAATGTAATCAGGGTGAGAAAATTAAATGAGAGATCACTCATTGAGATCGTCCAGTGACCCTAGTAACTTCACGAGTTGTGTCTCTTTGAAGACAAATAATGGAATGAAAATATCCAAAAATGACGAAAACTCCCCTTGTTATCTACAACATTTTCCGATGTTAATAAACTAAGGGCTGATGGAGTAGAGAGACACCATCTAGACTTGACAGTCGATCCAAGGGTGAGAGACCGCACAGGATGACCCAAGCACTAGATGATGAGGTAAAACAAGAGATGCGTTGGTCATATAAGTACACTGATACTAAATTATTGGAAAATCAAAATCTACAGTGCCACTAGAAAATCTCAACTCGTTCTCGATCAGCTCCAATTGACATATCTGAAAAAAAAACTCCTGTTGGAACAAGAAAGAAGGATTAACAATGGGAAACAATAATGTAATCAGTGGGAGAAAATTAAATGAGAGATCACTCATTGAGATCGTTCAGTGACCCTAGTAACTTCACGAGTTGTGTCTCTTCAAAGACAAATAATGGAATGAAAATATCAAAAAATGACAAAAACTTCCCTTGTTATCTACAACATTTTCCGATGTTAATAAACTAAGGGCTGATGGAGTAGAAAGACACCATCTAGACTTGACAGTCGATCCAAGGGTGAGAGACCGCACAGGATGACTCCAAGCACTAGATGATGAAGTAAAACAAGAGATGCGTTGGTCATATAAGTAAACTGATTCTAAATTATTGGAAAATCAAAATCTACAGTGCCACTAGAAAATCTCAACTCGTTCTCGATCAGCTCCAATTGACATATCTGAAAAAAAAACTCCTGTTGGAACAAGAAAGAAGGATTAACAATGGGAAACAATAATGTAATCAGTGGGAGAAAATTAAATGAGAGATCACTCATTGAGATCGTCCAGTGACCCTAGTAACTTCACGAGTTGTGTCTCTTCGAAGACAAATAATGGAATGAAAATATCAAAAAATGACAAAAACTTCCCTTGTTATCTACAACATTTTCCGATGTTAATAAACTAAGGGCTGATGGAGTAGAAAGACACCATCTAGACTTGACAGTCGATCCAAGGGTGAGAGACCGCACAGGATGACTCCAAGCACTAGATGATGAAGTAAAACAAGAGATGCGTTGGTCATATAAGTAAACTGATTCTAAATTATTGGAAAATCAAAATCTACAGTGCCACTAGAAAATCTCAACTCGTTCTCGATCAGCTCCAATTGGCATATCTGAAAAAAAAAATCCTGCTGGAACAAGAAAGAAGGATTAACAATGAGAAAGAATAATGTAATCAGGGTGAGAAAATTAAATGAGAGATCACTCATTGAGATCGTCCAGTGACCCTAGTAATTTCACGAGTTGTGTCTCTTTGAAGACAAATAATGGAATACAAATATCGAAAAATGACGAAAACTCCCCTTGTTATCTACACCATTTTCCGATGTTAATAAACTAAGGGCTGATGGAGTAGAGAGACACCATCTAGACTTGAGAGTCGATCCAAGGGTGAGAGACCGCACAGGATGACCCAAGCACTAGATGATGAGGTAAAACAAGAGATGCGTTGGTCATATAAGTACACTGATTCTAAATTATTGGAAAATCAAAATCTACAGTGCCACTAGAAAATCTCAACTCGTTCTCGATCAGCTCCAATTGACATATCTGAAAAAAAAACTCCTGTTGGAACAAGAAAGAAGGATTAACAATGGGAAACAATAATGTAATCAGTGGGAGAAAATTAAATGAGAGATCACTCATTGAGATCGTCCAGTGACCCTAGTAACTTCACGAGTTGTGTCTCTTCAAAGACAAATAATGGAATGAAAATATCAAAAAATGACAAAAACTCCCCTTGTTATCTACAACATTTTCCGATGTTAATAAACTAAGGGCTGATGGAGTAGAGAGACACCATCTAGACTTGACAGTCGATCCAAGGGTGAGAGACCGCACAGGATGACCCAAGCACTAGATGATGAGGTAAAACAAGAGATGCGTTGGTCATATAAGTACACTGATTCTAAATTATTGGAAAATCAAAATCTACAGTGCCACTAGAAAATCTCAACTCGTTCTCGATCAGCTCCAATTGACATATCTGAAAAAAAACTCCTGTTGGAACAAGAAAGAAGGATTAACAATGGGAAACAATAATGTAATCAGTGGGAGAAAATTAAATGAGAGATCACTCATTGAGATCGTCCAGTGACCCTAGTAACTTCACGAGTTGTGTCTCTTCGAAGACAAATAATGGAATGAAAATATCAAAAAATGACAAAAACTTCCCTTGTTATCTACAACATTTTCCGATGTTAATAAACTAAGGGCTGATGGAGTAGAAAGACACCATCTAGACTTGAGAGTCGATCCAAGGGTGAGAGACCGCACAGGATGACTCCAAGCACTAGATGATGAAGTAAAACAAGAGATGCGTTGGTCATATAAGTAAACTGATTCTAAATTATTGGAAAATCAAAATCTACAGTGCCACTAGAAAATCTCAACTCGTTCTCGATCAGCTCCAATTGGCATATCTGAAAAAAAAAATCCTGCTGGAACAAGAAAGAAGGATTAACAATGAGAAAGAATAATGTAATCAGGGTGAGAAAATTAAATGAGAGATCACTCATTGAGATCGTCCAGTGACCCTAGTAATTTCACGAGTTGTGTCTCTTTGAAGACAAATAATGGAATACAAATATCGAAAAATGACGAAAACTCCCCTTGTTATCTACACCATTTTCCGATGTTAATAAACTAAGGGCTGATGGAGTAGAGAGACACCATCTAGACTTGAGAGTCGATCCAAGGGTGAGAGACCGCACAGGATGACCCAAGCACTAGATGATGAGGTAAAACAAGAGATGCGTTGGTCATATAAGTACACTGATTCTAAATTATTGGAAAATCAAAATCTACAGTGCCACTAGAAAATCTCAACTCGTTCTCGATCAGCTCCAATTGACATATCTGAAAAAAAAACTCCTGTTGGAACAAGAAAGAAGGATTAACAATGGGAAACAATAATGTAATCAGTGGGAGAAAATTAAATGAGAGATCACTCATTGAGATCGTCCAGTGACCCTAGTAACTTCACGAGTTGTGTCTCTTCAAAGACAAATAATGGAATGAAAATATCAAAAAATGACAAAAACTCCCCTTGTTATCTACAACATTTTCCGATGTTAATAAACTAAGGGCTGATGGAGTAGAGAGACACCATCTAGACTTGACAGTCGATCCAAGGGTGAGAGACCGCACAGGATGACCCAAGCACTAGATGATGAGGTAAAACAAGAGATGCGTTGGTCATATAAGTACACTGATTCTAAATTATTGGAAAATCAAAATCTACAGTGCCACTAGAAAATCTCAACTCGTTCTCGATCAGCTCCAATTGACATATCTGAAAAAAAACTCCTGTTGGAACAAGAAAGAAGGATTAACAATGGGAAACAAGAATGTAATCAGTGGGAGAAAATTAAATGAGAGATCACTCATTGAGATCGTCCAGTGACCCTAGTAACTTCACGAGTTGTGTCTCTTCGAAGACAAATAATGGAATGAAAATATCAAAAAATGACAAAAACTCCCCTTGTTATCTACAACATTTTCCGATGTTAATAAACTAAGGGCTGATGGAGTAGAGAGACACCATCTAGACTTGACAGTCGATCCAAGGGTGAGAGACCGCACAGGATGACTCCAAGCACTAGATGATGAAGTAAAACAAGAGATGCGTTGGTCATATAAGTAAACTGATTCTAAATTATTGGAAAATCAAAATCTACAGTGCCACTAGAAAATCTCAACTCGTTCTCGATCAGCTCCAATTGGCATATCTGAAAAAAAAAATCCTGCTGGAACAAGAAAGAAGGATTAACAATGAGAAAGAATAATGTAATCAGGGTGAGAAAATTAAATGAGAGATCACTCATTGAGATCGTCCAGTGACCCTAGTAATTTCACGAGTTGTGTCTCTTTGAAGACAAATAATGGAATACAAATATCGAAAAATGACGAAAACTCCCCTTGTTATCTACACCATTTTCTGATGTTAATAAACTAAGGGCTGATGGAGTAGAGAGACACCATCTAGACTTGAGAGTCGATCCAAGGGTGAGAGACCGCACAGGATGACCCAAGCACTAGATGATGAGGTAAAACAAGAGATGCGTTGGTCATATAAGTACACTGATTCTAAATTATTGGAAAATCAAAATCTACAGTGCCACTAGAAAATCTCAACTCGTTCTCGATCAGCTCCAATTGACATATCTGAAAAAAAACTCCTGTTGGAACAAGAAAGAAGGATTAACAATGGGAAACAATAATGTAATCAGTGGGAGAAAATTAAATGAGAGATCACTCATTGAGATCGACCAGTGACCCTAGTAACTTCACGAGTTGTGTCTCTTTGAAGACAAATAATGGAATAAAAATATCCAAAAATGACGAAAACTCCCCTTGTTATCTACAACATTTTCCGATGTTAATAAACTAAGGGCTGATGGAGTAGAGAGACACCATCTAGACTTGACAGTCGATCCAAGGGTGAGAGACCGCACAGGATGACTCCAAGCACTAGATGATGAGATAAAACAAGAGATGCGTTGGTCATATAATAAAACTGATTCTAAATTATTGAAAAATCAAAATCTACAGTGCCACTAGAAAATCTCAACTTGTTCTCAATGCCTGCCAATTGACAATACTGAAAAAAAAAACTCCTGCCAAACAAAAAAATAATGGACAATGGAAAACAATAATATAATCAGTGTGAGAAGATTCAGGAAGAGGTTACAGTAGAAACACTTCCCATAAAAATGCCTCGGTTAAAGATGCAGGACCGATTTCTCCTTATGGTTTCTCGTCCATGGCTTCCTCTGTCATTATTCACATCGTTGTGAACTAGTTGAGTAGAATTGAGATCGTCCAGTGGCTCTAGTAACTTCACAAGTTAAGTCTCTTTGAAGACAAATAATGGAATAAAAATATCAAAAAATGACAAAAACTTCCCTTGTTATCTACAACATCTTCCGATGTTAATAAACTGAGGGCTGATGGAGTAGAGAGACACCATCTAGACTTGACAGTCGATCCAAAGTTAAGAATACGCAAAGGATGACTCCGAGCACTAGACGATGAAGAAAAACAAGAAAAGCGTTTGTCATATAATAAAACTAATTCGAAATTATCGGAAAATCAAAATATACAGTGCCACTGGAAAATCTCAACTTGTTCTCGATCTCCTCCCATCCACATTGCTGGCAAAAGCTCCTGCCTGAACAAAAAAAAACAAAAATTGAAAATTAAAATCTCTAAAGAAGAATTCTCCTCCAAATAATAATAGAAAATATCGTCTAATATTTCATACACAGTCGCTCATCAAATATATGAAGAAAATTTCGGTAAAAAATGATAAAAATTAATTATTGTCTATTTATCTCTATGAGATTACCTGTAGAAAAATAAAAATGCACATCAAATTTTCATTAAAAGTCGCTGAAGTCAAATAACAGCCTTTTCATTGGGTCGATGAAAGAAAAAAATTTACCTGTTTATTATTAAATAAATTGTGGATTCACTTACTTTACCATTCGTTTCAGTCCAATGCCGCACTCACCACACAATTGTTTCACTTGCTAGAATACATACAACTACCGTGAAATAGTCAGACATTCTATTCAAAATTCATTCTCGATTACTATGGCGTTGCTTCATTTTTTCTATGTATTCTCGAAAATGGCCAATAAAAAGATCGAAAAGGATGATTCTTTCTTTTCATTATTCATTATCGCGGACTATTCTCAACTGCTCCCTTACTTTTCGAGATATGTCGACTTGAATTCCTTTTTTTCGGCTAGACTTCCAATTGGAAGACTTGTCTTTCAACTCATTAATTCTGAATTCGAAAGAAAGGAAAAAAATATTGATGATTCACTAGAAAATTAAAATCTCAAATTTAATGTGAAATATTTTCTTCACTATTTCCAACAAATAAGTAAAAATTAATCAGAACAACAGATGACTGTAAGTAAATTTCCACGAAAAATATTTCATTACGTGCTTCTATTCCCAAGAATTATTAATCTCATTGTCAATTCCAAACTCTTGGATAATTAAAAAATTTGCAATGAATTCATTTTCTTTCTAAAATGAGTCTCCGCCTTTTTGATCGATCAAATAAAATCATTTCAACCGCTCGAGACGAGTTCAGATAAAAGGAAACAGCTGATTGGAGGAATACGAATAACTGTCTGCCATTGGTCAACGCGCTCGTATTGGTCAGTGTAAAAACCGTAGGGTTTTTAAATTTTTGCCAGCAAAAATTTTAAAAAAATAACTTGAGTAATTAAAAAAAGAAAAAAATACGATTAATAAAAAAATAAATCAATAAAAAAGATGCATACTTAATAGAACCAACAATTGGAAGAATAAATGAATAATCACGCCATCTCGTAAATTTTCAAAATTACATCGTTGGTTCTCGGAGTCCGAAAATGCAGTTGCATCGTAGAATTTACCTTACTCTCATTGGTCAATTCGAAACAAAAATCCATTGGGCTAAATAAAAAATGACTGACTAGAATTTTTTTTCGAACTTTGACCAAAAAAAAAAACATCTCAACTAAATACAATTTTTTTCCCAACATTCTAATGAATTTTTCTTCGAATTTCATTTCTAATCATTTGAATTCTTCCTTCTCTCTTTTTTTATATTTAGCAACGAAAATATCGGAGTAGAAATTTCGCAAAGATAATTAAGTGTTTAATTAATTAATTATAATAATCTTCAAAAACTCACATTAAATCCGGATCAATTTATCATCAGTTCAACTCACTCCATTGATCAATTTTTGAAGACAAAAAAATAACTTGTGATCTTTGCTCACCGGTTGGTGAAAAGTCCTTCTTTCCTCGCCTCTCCCCTCTCTTTCGGACACTGTGTTATGACAGACAGCACTTGATAATAAAAATAACAGACATTTGACAACTTTTAGTATTTTTTTTTTCTTCTCAACAAATAAATTATTTGAAAAAAAAAAAATCACGTAGAAAATTCGAAAAACTGCAAATGCAAATTTTTAAAATATTTTTTCTTTGTAATAATTCATTTGTTCAAAAAAATGCAAAAATTGTGAGATGCATGCTAATTTCATCGTCCTGAGGGCACTGTATCATGAACAATCCTGAAAACATAAAATGAAAACAATTTTATTAATACTCCAACAATCAATTATTAATTAAATATATAATAAGTTATTCGTTATTATTAAATGATTCAATTATTTACTGTAAATTGTATCTCACGAAATGGAAAAATGTATGTATGTGACTCTGTAATTAGTTTTTAAAGCTGTTGAATCTTATATGAAAAGATAAAATAAATAAATAAATAACAATTACGAGGAAAAAAATAATTAGATCCAATAACTTTTACTATTTCAATTTAGTATAAATAATGTTGAATGAAAAAAGAAAAGAAAAAACACGTTAATTATAAAAATATTAAGTCTTCAGCATTTCTTTTGTTGACAAAACAACAGATAAAATGAAACAGACACGAAAACAGGCGCGAGGCGTTAAGGATGTTCTATACCTACCGTAAGCGGGGGTTGTGCGGCATGAGAGGGGCAGTGATTTCGTCAGTGTTCCAATCCCTGAACATGAAATAATGATTTTTTAAATTCCTCATTAAAATGATTTTCAGGGAATTATGGAACGCTGTGAGTGTTCGAATATTATATTATTATCATTACATTTCATAGATATTTTTTTTATCCTTTATTTAATTAGTTTGAGAATTATTTGGAAAAAAGCGTTGAATTCTAGGGAATTCTGGCGACACAAGTTGGCAGGACTTACGCGAAATCGACAATTTTTCAAGCATTTTTATTAATTTTAATGCCAATTATTGACCCAATCGTTGTATAAAAATGAACAAATTGTGCGGGGGGTTATTTCTCACCTATATCCGAAGTTTCACCAAATTTGAACAATTTTTCGAAAAGTTTCTTAAGCTTTTGTGAATTTTCCATAAGAATCATGTTAAAAATGGTTATTAAAAAATTTATAACTTTTAAACCAGGTATGAAAAAAATCCAAAATTTTGCATACGGTTTCTTTATAAATTGGAGAACCTTGGAAAAAAATTTCATTGAAATCGTACATTTTTAAGTTCTAATAAAATACCAGTAGAACATCCTTGAACGATGGTTATTAAAAAATTTATAACTTTTAAACCAGGTATGAAAAAAATCCAAAATTTTGCATACGGTTTTTTTATGATTTGGAGAACCTTGGAAAAAAATTTCAATGAAATCGTACATTTTTAAATTTTGATAAAATACCTATAGAACATCCTTAACGAACGGTTTGAAAGGAGGCCTCTGATTGGTCCATTCAAAAAATACGTTGGACATTCGAGAATAACTATGAAAATTCTTTTAAAAAAAAAAAAAAAAAGTGAATAAATGAAAAACAAAATTCTCCCTTTAAATCTCATACTTTACAAAATATCATTAATATTTTTATTGTCAATTACATAATTTTGATTAATTATTGAATTTAATTTAAAAAAAAAATCCAACAATTCTGAATATTGAGAAAATAAAATAAAAAGAATTCTGAATATTACTCACAAACTTCTGTGCAGCATCGACGATTTGTGAATTCCTTTGACCTTTTCCTCTCGTTGATGAAACCGCAAAAAAGTGCACAAAACAATAAATTCTCCCCCCCCCCTTTCCCCACACACACACATTTATTCCTCATTTACCCCTTGATGTTTGCATAAAAACTCGAAAATTGTTTCAAGCCTCAATAAAAAATTAAAAAAAAAAAAAAAATTTATATCACGAAGAGCACTGGAAAATCATTTCCCTTCTGCAACATTTCACGCACAAATTCAAAATGGCGTTACTTTTGGCGGCAAAACCCTTCTCCACCCGCGCTTTTTTCCACACACTCAAAAAAAAAATAATAACAATAGTAATAATTCTGAAAGAAATCAATTGGATGGCGAAATTCCATTATATTGCGATGATAATTATTTATTGGAGAATTTACTGGCAAAATAAAATGCAAATCTCCCCCCCCCCCCCCTCCTCTTTTTCAGTCGATGGAAAAACAACACGAGAAAGGAAATGTTATTTTTATCACTTTTTCCACAGCCACGAGAATAATTAATCAATTGATCCACAAATATTTCCTTTTTCACGCTCAATTGAATTGATTGAAATATTATAAACACTACAAAACCCCACGAAAAGTTGAGAAAAAAGGAAAAAAAAAAAACGAAAATAACACGAGGAGTCGAAAAAACGTCCATCTCTACCAACGAGTTCACTGCGAATAAACATGGCGTCGAACCGCCAACATTCTTGGCGGTAAAACACATACCCCCCCCCCCCCCCCCACACACACACACGTAAAAATGCTTTGAAAAACCGGGAAAATGCTTAAAAAATCGAAAAAAATAAATAATATCACAATGAAAATAAAATGATGGAAAATACGCGGCTGTATCACGGAAATATCGAACAAATATGGCGTCACCCCACAAAAATGTGAAAATTTTTGGCGGTAAAGCACTCCTCCCCCCCTCCCCCTCCCCCCCTCCCCCTCCCCCTTTCCCCTAATTCTCCAACACCCACGTAAAAATGCTTAAAAAATCCGCAAAAATGCCTAAAAAATTCGGGAAAATGCTTTTAAATAAAACCGGAAAATAAATAATATCACAATAATAATAATTAGAGATAATACGCCATTTTTTTGAGCAAAAATATCGATTTATCGATGAAATTTCACCGTTAAAAATATATGACTATATTCACCACGAAAATGATGCCCAAGAATTCGTCCAAAGCCTTTGTGCATAATTGGCGAATATTTTTTAAATAGAATTTTAAGAATAAATTTAAAAAATTAATAATAAATAATTCTGTGACTTTGTTTCACCTCCCCCTTCCCCTTATTTTTTTTTTTTCTTGTTAAATCCCCTTTGTTTCACCTCAAACTTGAAGAGAAATTATTCCACAAACAATTGTCCACTCTCAGAAATAAATGTCAAGAGAATATTTTTTTCAGCGTCTCTCACTGTCACTAGCACGATGGAAGTCTCAAAATATATTCACACACATACGGGAATAACGACGAAAATTATGAGCACTTAAAACATTTAGAAAAATAAAAAATAGAGGAATATTCACGCGACCACGAAAATTCAGAACTGTTTCGTTCAGCAGACTAGTCTCGAGTGGCGGTTGCGGATACCGGTGAGCTCAGCTCTGATTGGTCAACGCA
Organism: Aleiodes leptofemur; assembly: GCA_963942555.1. Classification (NCBI taxonomy): domain Eukaryota; kingdom Metazoa; phylum Arthropoda; class Insecta; order Hymenoptera; family Braconidae; genus Aleiodes; species Aleiodes leptofemur. Next base: position 1,858,536 of record OZ012611.1, read on the forward strand.
AGAACGGTTACAGTTCAAAAATAACGAATGGTAGCGAAGAATCCGCACAGCGCTGCCAGCGTCTCTCTCTCTCTCTCTGATTTTTCGCGCGTTTTTTTTGAAAGTGTTTCTGTCCGTCCAGCAAAAAAAAAAGAGTTAAATTTTTGTGTAAAATTGTTAATAACAATTTATACGCGATAAAATTCTCAAATTTGATAGAGTGAATCTGTAAATAATATAATGAAAAATAAAATAAGTCCTAGAATGAAAGTTTTTTCGATGAAAGTTTCCGTTTTGAAAATCTGACGAACCGAAAAAACTGGTTTTTCAATTTTCTCGGGAGCTTTCGGAGGGGCTCGGGACAGAGAATCGGCGCGGAAGTGGTTTGGCGGGAAATTTGAATTTATTCGGGATTTTTTAAATGATTTATTGAGGAAATCTGAGGATTTTAAGGGGTTTTTCGTTAATTAATTGATTAATTGGGGGATTTAATTCCGGAGAGGACTTGTGTTAGGGTTTTCTACGCATGCGCGTAAATTTGGCGGCAATTTTGAATTGGGTCGAACGAGAAAGGAGCTTTTTTGGAGGAAAAATGAAAAATTAAATCACTATTGGTGGAGTTGTATTTGGGTTTCATGAGGAAGGAGGGAGGGGCGGGGGGGGGGGGGGGGGGGGGGTAAGGGATGATTTATGAGTTATTTTGATTATTAGGGGAGATAAGAGAAGTGATGAAGACATTTTGTTTGTGGGAAAATGATTTTTTGGGGGATTTTTAATTTTTTTTTTTGAGTTTCAGGAACTTTCGATGAAAATTTCCGTTTTGAAAATTTTATAAAACGAAAATAGGTGGTTCTTCAATTCTTTCGGGAACTTCCGGAGAGGCTCGGACGAAAGACTCGGCGTGGAGATGGTTTGGCGCGAAATTTGAAATTATTCAGAGTTTTTTAATGATTTTTTGACGAAATTTGAGAGTTTTGTTTTGTTTTCTTCTTTTTTTTTTGGAAATAAGTTGATTAATTCGGGAATTTCCTTTGCGAGGGACTTGCGGGGAGACTTTCTAGGCATGCGCGTGAATTTGGCGGCAATTTTGAAATGTGTAGACCAAAAAAAAATTTTTTTTCCTTTAAAGAAAAAATAAAAAATTACGATTTTCATGTTTTTGTTGATTTTTTTTATTTTTTTTATTACAGACGTTAACATAACAAAGTTCTATACTTTCAAGGTACATGATGGTTACAATACTTATACTCATTTCTCATCTATTGCCCAGGCACGTGAAAGCAGAGGCGTAAATTTAATAAGTTTTTTTTTCTCCAATTATTCCTAATTTTTCTTGGATTTACATGAATTACAAATTTGTTTTTTTGAAAATTTTGTTCTCATTCAGACAAATGCAAATTATTTTATTTACAAGATTTATTTTTTTTTCACATCGATATGTTTTCTAAGTGATTGAGATGGACGAAGCAATTGGTTTAGAAGAATCTTCAGATTAATTTGAGAGAAAAATTTAAATTTAATTAAATACTAAGGAAAAATGTAAAATTTAAAATTTAAACACATTGCGCGTGGATTTTTGTCTATTTTCTCTTTCTCTCGCAATTTATGACTTGTGATGAATCTCGTTTTTTTTTGTTCTGTTGGTTTTTTATCAGTTGTAGACCGTTTTGCATAGGCTTCTAAAGGCACTGCTCGAATTTATCGTGGAAAATTAAAAGAAAATTAATTTTTACAAATTTTTTTCTCGTTAATTTCCGGTGAATTATCGTCATTTTTCACTTTTTTCGGATTTTTTTAATTTTATGCATTGGATGAAGGGTTTACAGTTACAGCAAGTACCAGTTACACCTTCGTTTCGTTAAATTTTCAATGAATCTGAATTTTTTCACTCAATTTATTATTAAAAATCGACAAAATCGTAAAAAAAAAGAAAAATTAAAGAATTTTCTTTAGATTGTTTCAAGAATATCTCGAAAACTACTGGATTTAGGGAAAAATGTCAAGAAACCTTTATTGTAGCTCTTGAAATTCTCTACAAAAAAGGTTTCTTGTGAATTTTCTCTAAACTCACTCGTTTCAGAGATCCTATTCAAAACATGAAAATTTAAATTTTCTGCTCGTTTTTTTTTACAATTTCGCTGCTAATTTAATTAATTACTGCTTCATTATTGGTTCCCAAGAATTTGCAGTGATTACCTAATTAAAATTATCGACAATTCAATTAAAATCGGAGTGAATTGTGTGATAATTAAATTAAAAAAATAAACACTAATAAATAATTTCTTTTTTATTTTCTGTGAAAAAAAACAGATTTTATTCAAACAAAAATTAAATTCCAAATGAATTTATCAATTAATTGATAAATTTAATTCAGGAAATTTGATTTGTACACAATTTTCCCTTTTTTTGTTCAAATAAAATTACTAATTTCACGAATAAAATACTAAAAACTCAGGAAGACCCAAAAAAAAATGCAAATCCCTGAAAAATTCGAATTTTCTCATGAATTTCCTAAAAAAAAAATTATTGAAGCATCCACTGATTCTAGAGCCTCTCCTTCTCGGAATGTCTCAATTATTTCGATTTTCCTATTTCTCTATTTTCTCCATTTTATTATTGTACTTCGATTAAAACAAAAAAGAAGAAAAAAAAAACTGCCCATGTCACAACAAATAATTCAAAAAAATTTTAATATCAATGAAAAATATTCAATTAAAAATCACTCCTCTGAATTTAATTATCTCTCAAAATTTTAATCTCCATAAATTTGGATTATTATCAAAAAAATTAATGATCTTTTGAAAATTAATAATTTTTTTCGAAAAATCCTAACAATTGACGCGCAATTCTCACACAACAATCCAAAAAAGTTTTAGCATCTCGAAAACAACGAGATTTAGATAAATTTATAAAGAAACCATTTTTGTAGAGAATTTAATTCTCTAAAAAAAAGGTCTCTTGCTAATTTCCCCTAAACTCACTCGCTCCAAAGTTATCCTTAAAAAAAAGCGAAAAATCTTTTATTTTCAGGTATTTCATAAATATTTTAAGGGGAAAGGCTTTTTGAATGATTCAAGTTTTTTTTTTGAGGATGAAGGCCTCTCCAGAAAAATTTGAAAAAATTCACCAATAATGAAGACATTTTGGAGCATCTTCTCAATTTTTTTCAGAATTTTTCATCATCTCCTTCACTTCGAAAAAAAAAATCCTAGATCATTTTGCCTCGGCGATCCATTTTCCCCGGAAGTCCATTTTGCCCCAGAGACCCATTTTGCCCCAGTCTTCCCTAAATAATTTCTCAGCGTCATGCTAGTGTATTAATCACCATAAAATTCCCCCGAATTTCCTCAAAATCATTAAAAAAAAAGGAAAAAAAAAATAATTCATGTTATGTGTCTTCGTATCAATGTATATGACAATTCTCTGTTATTAAAGAGACAATAAATTGTGTGTTTGATCACAAGAAGTACGGTGTAATTGTCAATGATGGAATTACACGTTCAGCATCTGGTACAGCTTGAAATAATACAGTATTTCTCTCATCAACTGTATTAAATTGCAGTATACTAGCTACATTACCACAACGATAGCAATAATTTGGTGCTGACCATACTGTTACTAATTTATCATCGAACATGTATCTATAGCCCTCGTGTACTAATTGATGTGCTCTACATATTAATTTTAAATCATTTATTTCCATGAATTTGTGGGTTACTTTAGCACCAAATAGCCAACCAGCACCACGTGGACTGACTGACCATGCATCAACTTCCTCAGGATCAGACCATAGTAAATCACAAAATGCTCCTTTGTGAGGGATCTCTTGATTTCTCTCGATTGTTCTTATTTGGTCTAGGGTTCTTATTGCTGGTGATAAACCACCGTGTACACAGAGCACTTGTTCATCAATTAACTGCAAGAAAAAATGAAAATTTAGGTAATTTTGATGAATTGGTTTATGAAAATAGCGAGGAATTTGGGGAAATATTTGAGATAGAATTTTTTTTAAGATTTTGTTGGAAAGCTGAGGAAATTTTTGGTGAAAATCATATGCTGGAATTAATTTCTTTGAATTTTTCAAGAATTTGTAACAAAATTTGGAAAAATTCATGTTTTATATTATGAAAATAGCGCGAAATTTGGGGAAATATTTGAGATAGAATTTTTTTTAAGATTTTGATGAAAAGCTGAGGGAATTTTAGGTGGAAATCATGTGTCAGAATTAATTTTCTTGGATTTTTCTAAAATTTGTAACAAAAATTGGATAAATTCATGTTTTATATTATGAAAATAGCGCGAAATTTGGAGAAATATTTGAGATAGAATTTTTTTGAGGATTTTGTTGGAAAGCTGAGGGAATTTTGGGTGAAAATCATATGCTGGAATTAATTTCTTGGAATTTTTCGAGAATTTGTAATAAAAAAAAAGGAAAATTTAGGTTTTATATCATGTAAATCATGCGAAATTCGTGAAAATATTCGAGATAGAATTTTTTTGAGGATTTCGTTGGGAAGCTGAGGAAATTTTGGGTGAAAATGATATGCTAGAATTAATTTCTTTGAATTTTTGGAGAATTTGTAGAAAAAAAAAGGCAAATTTATGTTTTATATTATGTAAATTGTGGAAAATCGGTGAAAATATTTGAGATGGAATTTTTTTAAAGATTTCGTTGGAAAGCTGAGGAAATTTTGGATGGAAATCATATGCCAGAAGTTATTTTTTGGAATTTCTCTAAAATTTGTAACAAAAATTGAAAAAAAATGATGTTTTATATCCTGCAAATAACGCGAAATTTGTGAAAATATTTGAGATAAATTTTTTTTGAGCATTTCGTTGGAAAGCTGACGAAATTTTGGGTAGAAATGATATACTGGAATTAATTTCTTTGAATTTTTCGAGAATTTAGAAAAAAAAATTGAAAATTCATGTTTTATATTATGTAAAATTGTGGGAAATTGATGAAAATAATTGAGATAGAATTTTTTTTCCGAGGATTTAATTCCTAAATTAATCAAATCACTTACGGCAGCTACTGTAAGTAAATCGAACACTCTGCAGCAATATTTCCATGGATTAGCATTTCCATACTTCATCTCACACTCATCTAAAAAAAAGCAGTTCCAAATTAATTCAATAAATTTAATCAAATTCAAGAATATGAAATTTTTTTAGAAAAATTGTTCTCATTTCGTCACCAGTATTTTTTAAATATCTCAGAAACTAATCGAGATAGGGCGATTTTGCATGAATCCTTTTTCGTAGACATTTTAAGGAGCTACAAAAAAGGATTCTTGCAAAATTGCTCTATCTCGCTTAGTTTCCCAAATATCCTCAAAAAGCTAATGACAGAATAAAATCAATTCGTCCAAAAAATTTCAAAAATCGTTCAAATAAATCAATGTTTAATTAATAAAATTACCATAAAATCCATAAACTTGTGTAATTTGTCTTGATTCATGATTTCCCCTCAACAATGTTATCCTGTCCGACCATTTGGCCTTGAGTGTTAACAATCGTGTAAATGTTTCTAAGCTATAGTACCCTCTGTCAACGAAATCACCCATAAATATGTAATTTGTATCAGGCACAGGTCCTCCATTGCGGAACAGTTCCTCCAGATCATAGAACTGCAAGAAAAATTGAAAAAAAAAAAGTAAATTAATAAAAATTCAATTTCGATCTTCTTTCGCCAGTTTTTTGGTCAATGAGCAATCAATCAAGTCTAAATTTTTAGGCAAATATTGTGGAAAATTCTTGAAATCAATATAAATATTGGCGGTAGTTTGTTTTTGATGATTTCATTGGAAAGCTGAGGAAATTTTAGGCGGGAAACAAGTGCCGGAGTTAATTTTTTTGAATTTTTGGCGATTTTGATTTTTTTGAGCATTTTAGAAGAGAAAAACCCTTCCTTTTTTTGAAAATTTGCAGTTTTTTGAGAATATCTTCGGTTCTATTTGTCGTAGCGTAAAAATTCCGATGGGAGGTGAAAGGTGACATCATTTGCCATCGATTCATAGGGTTTTCAATTTAAAAATATCGATTTTTAAGGTATTTATGGGCATTTTTGTGAAACAGTTTTGTGAAACAGTTTTTGGCCTATAACTATCCCAAAAATTGATATTTTTGAATTCAAAACCCCATAAATCGATGGGAAATAAGCTCACCTTTCATTTGAGACCAACCCCGAATTGCTACGACCAATAGAACCAGAGATATTTGCAAAAAACTGAAAATTTTCAAAAAAGGAAAGGCTTTACCCCTCAAAAATGCCGAAAAATATCCAATTTTCAAAAAAATCGAAAAAAATCCATCTGACACTCGTTTTCTGGCTAAAATTTCCTCAGCTTTTCAATAGAATCATCAAAAAAAATCCATCTCTAACCGTTTCATTACAGTGTCCATTTTGCCCCACTCTCCCCTATATCATTGAATTATCCCTAATTCGAATTAATTGAATTAAAAATCAATTGATTGCTCATTGACCAAAAAATTGACGAAAGAAGATCGAAACTTGATAAATTGTAGACATCAACGATCTGAAAAATTTCAAAAATAAGATTAATAAAAAAATTTCAGTAAAAACAAGCGGCACAATGAATAAAATCTCTCTATTAATTCTATTTTTCTAGACATTTGCCTCTGAAATGACAATTGTGATCCGGAAGTAGGCGTTGAAACTCGTGATAATGCAGAAATACTTGAATTACAAAAAGAGAACAAAAAAAAACTCGATTTTTTGAGGTTATACACTAAAAAATACAATTACCTGACCATGAATATCACCGCATACAGTCACTGGTGTTGATACAGGCTGAATATTCGACTCTTCCAGCAGCAAATCGCACACAATGTCACACAGTTTCTAATTAAAAATAAATAAACAATGAAGAATTAGTGAATCAAACAATTAGTGTGAAAATTTTTGTCTCATTGACAAAAAAACGCGGGTAAATCATAGGAAAATGGCGGGAAAAAAGGGCCAAATGACTTTTTAATTGGACAATTTAATAGAGAATTTTTATAAATTAATTAATAATTACCTTGAGATCATTTTCTGGCAAGTATTTGCACTCTTTTGCAATTTCAATCCATTTGTCGATGTCTGACATTTTGATTCTCCTATGAAGAACCGAGAATTCGAATGTCGCGCCATCTTCGTAGAATTTTTTTTTTTTATTAATTGAGTGGAACACAAATTTGAACACAAACAATTGTCGTTAAAATTATATCGAGTTTTCTTGGAATTTTTCTGTTTGTAAATTATGAGAAAGGCTTTTATTTGTGAAAGTTGAGGGGAGGGGTCGCCGCCATTTTGTTTTTTTCGAGTGGTATTAGGCGGGAACTTGCGAGACGCCGGCTCATGTCAATTCGAAGGTGAAAAGCAAAGTGTAAACATCGCAGTGTTTTGATTCGAGAATGGAAACAAAAAGAGCTAAACTTGTTGAAGATGAAATGGGTGAAATTAATCAAAATAATTCTACGACAATTGATGCATTACCACCACAAGTACTGATACATATTCTCGAATTTCTCTCACCAATTGAGAGAATCCGTTCAGAACGAGGTAATTTCCTATTTTTCTCACTTTTTAGCGAATTAGTGGAACAAAAGAAATTTGAATAATGCTTGAAATTAATTTTTCCGCAATATCTAGGAATCTATGGCAGATACGGAAAAATTTTGTAGAACTTTTTTGTAGAGCGAAATGAGAGCTACAAAAAAGGTATTTTTGAAAAATCTCGTATCTCCACTAGATTTCAAGATATCTCTAGATGAATGAAATGTAAATAATAATTTTTCTTTTCTTTACAGTCTGCAAAAAATGGAGAAATGCCAGTCGTCAGACGTGGAGAGACGTTCAAACATTGTATATTATTAATCCAGGCGATATCGAGTATCACGCATTCGAAGATGGTACTGAATTCGTTGAGAAAGAGCTCAATCAATTGTTTGTTGGTTCCGATTCTTCAAAAATCATCCGCTGTTTAGTTTCACGAGTCGGATGCTTCATTAAGAAATTTGTCTACGATTATGGTATCACTAATTATCACGAAGTGATTCTTTCAATCGTCAGTTGTTATTGTCGAAATTTGAAAGTCCTTGTTTTGAAAGGTATTAAGGAAATGAGTATCGACGAGCAATTGTTGTTAATTCTATTTGAATGCAACCAAAAATTACATTCCTTTAAGTGCACATATGAGGGGAATTGGATTGAAGCAATACCCCTCAGACACTGGAGATCTTTGCGTTTTCAGGATCAGGAAGTTGACAAATGCCATGAGGAGAAAATCGTCTCACTCATTGAATATTCGAGGGCTCTGGAAGAATTCGACTGCGATATGTACACGACACGTATTGTAGAGGCACTGCTGAAACTTCCGAATTTGAAGAGTTTATATCTTACAACTGATCTTGATGAAAAATTATTCAAAATGATCTTACATGTTCCACTGTTGAATCGATTGAGAAATTTAGTGTTTACAGATTGCGTAAAGGATTCTGATTTACACATGGTCAGCAATCTGTTGCAGCACTGCTGTCAGCTGAAGCGACTCTCCATAGACTGTAATTATGGATTTTTTTAAAATTCAATACTACAGACGAGAAAGAGTCCAAAAATGAAGGATTATTTTGGAAGTATCTTGGAAACAATGAGATAAAACGGAATAAGTCTACTTCTTTTAATTTCATTTTTTGAAAGCATATCTCAGAAACTAAGGAAGATAGAGAGAAATTTTTGGAGAGAGCTATTATACAGCTCTTGATATTCTGTATGAGAAAAGCATTACTGTTTGAGAGAAATTTAAAAAAAAAATTGATGTTAAATGAATTAAAGGTATTCTGTTTCACTCATGAATGCTCCAGCTCTTTCTCCGTCATTTGGCTACTCAATCAGTAACTCTCTATTCAGTTACATAAAAAATTCTCATAGATTTTTCAATTTTCAGGTGGTTGTTATGCTGATGTTTCTCCGACGATGCTTCTGGAGGCTATCTTGGCCCTTCCGAACCTGGAAACACTGCAAATTTCATTTGATTCCATGGACGATGACGCACTCATTCAGTTTACGAAGTTCAGAAATTTGCAGCTTTGCGATAACATAGATTTACTTACGAACAACGGAATTTTTCAAATGATAAAAAATTCTGAGTTCCTGGAAAATTTGGATATTGAGGATACTAAAGTGACACCGGAAATGTTCAGGCAGCTTGTGAGAGAGATGAATAATCGTCATAAATATCTGAAAGTTAGAGTACACTGGATAATATTTGATGAGGTGTCTGAAATATGTAAAGGATCCAAAATACGTGTGGTGAACTATCCTTCGCCGTGTTTCAGTGATTAAAATCATTTAAAGTAATGATTGATGTCTTCTTTTCACTTTTCCTGAAGTTTTGTTACGCTAATTTGTCAGCTATCTAACAGATTCTTTTTAACTAAATACCTGATTTTCTATGTTACTTCCTAATAAAAAAACAGTTGAAATCTGAAAATCGACAAATCGATTTTTTTCAATTGAAAAAATTAATAATAAATGAAATCAATTTTTTTGAATTCATTTTCGTAATTGTTTCCTTTAAACTGATACATCATAATAATAATTTTGACAAAAGTTCCTTTTTCTCTATTCGCATAATCATCAAGTGATGATCCTATTGAATTAGTAAATGAAAAAAAAACTAATTGTTAATGTTAAGGAATAAATCCCATTCTCATTGAGTTTTCAGAAAAAATCGATACGAATAAATCGACTTAAGATGAAATTAGTACATATCTAACAACTTTTTTGATTCTTTGAAACAAATGAATTATCATGAGAAAAATGTTCAAAAAATTTGCACTTATAGTTTTTTGAATTTTCTATATGTGTGTATTTCTCATTTTCCAACAAATAATTTATCTTTCAACGAAAGAAAAAAGAAAGAAAAATTGTCAGATGTATTCTATTTTTAGTATCATCAAATCGAGTTCATTAAAATTTCTCGAAAAATATAGATTTTTGGGCAGAAAAGCACCGATTTTACACAGATGGATTACAAATCACCCATCACTACACAGATATGCATCAATTATTTAAGATTGATAATGATTTTTTCTATTAAAAATTGGAGGGATTTGATGGACAAATATTATTATGGTGTTGGGGTTGAGCATTAACTGATTATAATAAAGTTTTTATTGTAAAAATTCCAAAAATATTGATATTTTCGACTATCTAAAAATATTGATCTTGATCTATGCTCTAGACCAGAAAAATCCGTTTGAATTATAATTTATTGATCAATAAATGATAGAATGCAGAGGGAAAATGAATCGAGGCAATCAATTCAATGAAAAATCGAACGTTTATCATTTTTTATCATTTCTTTTTAGTCAGTAATAGAATAGTAAAGAAGTTGGAACATTATTATGAAGATATCCCCAAAACTACGAAGTTTACGAGGATTCATCAAGGGATCTTCTTTGCAGAGAATTAAATGTTCTACACAAGAAAGGTCTCTTGAAATTTTCCACTCAACCGACTTGTTTCCAAGATATTCCCAACAAAATACCTCCAACAAAAATAGTTGATTTGTTTTCTTGAATTTAATTTTCAGTATATTGATCGATAATCAACTTGCTCTACAAAATTATGAGCAACAGTTGAGGGGAAATAATCGATCAATATTCAATTGTTGTTAATAATCGATAATTTGTTGATTAGAATCAGTAAAAACAGAATCAATCTTGATTTTCCTCTACAACCAAGAATTCAAATCTCGCGTCATCTTCATAGAATTTTTTTTTTCTATCAAGAATGTTAAGAAAAAAAATTCTCTGCAATGAAAAATTTCTCAAAATTTGACAGTTCATTATTTAAATAATGAGGAGTGTCCTGTTAAAATTTGGGATGGTTTTGGGGTTTATTTTTATCGAAAAAAAAAACTTTGAAGTTACGAGTTTTGCACGTAGAGATGTGGAAAGTCGATAAGATTAGCACAAAATCTATTTTACCGTGCGAATGCTCATAAAAGATTCTGAACTGCCTTTATTAGCTTCTCATATCTCTACATCTAAAACTCGTAACTTCAAAGTTTTTTTTTCTTGATAAATAAGCTCCAAAATCATTTTGAATTTTGACAGGACACTCCTTATTATTTAAATAATGAATTGTCAAATTTTGAGTAATTTATAATTGCAGGGAGTTTCCTTTTTAGCAACCTCGATTAAGGAGGAACATCAGCTTTCGTACTAAAACAAAAAACGCTGACGTTTTCATAAAACTTCCAGGACAAGTTCATTAAGTAATCCAGAATATACCATAATTTTTTCAAATTTTTCCACCACCGAATAATAAACTAAAATGATTATCAAAGTTGGAACTTTTATGTATAGGACGATATGAACAGCGAGGGAACTTAGCTTAATTCCCCCTTGACCAACGCGCTGGTAAAGTAGTAATTTTGCTAAATTACCGCACTGTTCATATCGTCCTATACATAAGTTCCAACTTTGATAAGGGGTCGTTCATAAATTACGTAAGAGGTTTTGAGAGCTAATTTGCCCCCTTCTCCCTCTACTGTAAGACATCATAAGATTACGACTAGTCCCCCCTACCCCTTGATAAGAAATTTTCGTAAGAAAAGGATATATTGATAAAATATAACTCCATTCATTCTGAAAATATACTTTATTGCAATCTTACTACTACAAATATCATTAACTAACTGTAATAATATCAATCTTATCAACCTGTCACAGTTTTGACCAGAATTAGTTGAGTGAAACCTAAGGTGTTTAAAGAAATAGATAATCAATCAAAACTCTAACTATCATTTATCTACGGGCTGACTAACCAGTCTGATATTGATTCAATTACCGGAATGACTGATTCTTTTTGATCGTCTTGAGAATCTTTCAATTTTTCGATATCACTATCTTCATTGTCGTACCATTCTACATCATGGGTATCATTATTGTATGATGTGAGGCACAGGCTCTGCCCAGCTCGACGACGCAATAATTTAATCGGTTGTACATTCTCGATTCGAGCACACTGATACTTGTGACTGACTGACGATGGATTTTCATATTTTTATTTGATGCGAAGTACAATCCACACGTTTGACATGTACGCGCAATTAATTGCGTTTGAACCGTAGGACAATAAAAGTCATACGGTGTTAAAATAAAATCTGGACGGCTAGGAATCTCAATGTTTAGAGATAATTGCACAAATATACAGATGGTGCTGAAATTTTCAATTTCAAATCTTACGTAATTTTAGATTCTCTACCCCCCTACCTATAGTAAGAAGTTATAATATTCAGTCAACACCCCCTCTCCCCTAAACGCCTTACATAATTTATGAACGGCCCCTAATCATTTTCGTTTATTATTCGGTGGTGGAAAAATTCAAAAAAAATTATGGTATATTCTGGATTACTTAATGAACTTGTCCTCGAAGTTTCATAAAAAAACGTAAGTGTTTTTTGTTTTAGTACGAAAGCTGATGTTCCTCCTTAAGTAGAACTCAAATTCAAACAGACAAGTGTCCTTCCAATCATCGAGTTTTCTTCGAATTTTTCAAATTTGAAAATATGTGATAGGCTTTTATTTGTAAGATTGAGGGGTGGGAGTCGTTGCCATTGTGTTCTTTTCGAGCGGTATTAGGCAGGAGCTCGCGAGACACCGGCTCATTTCAATCGAAAGGTGAAAAGCAAGGTGTGAACATTCAAACAGTCGTAGATTCTACAATGGAAACAAAGAGAGCCAAACTTGTGAGAGATGAAAAGTGTGAAATTGATCAAAAAAATTCAACGACAATTGAAGCATTATCAAAAGAAATACTGATAAATATTCTCCAATTTCTTTCACCTGTTGAGAGAATTCGTTCAGAACAAGGTAATTTCCTATTTTTTTTTCTTTCTAGTGAAATAGTGAAACGAAAAAAATGGAATCACGCATGAGATTAATTTTTTCGCAATAACTCGAAACCTGCGGTAGATACGGAATTTTTTTTAGACCTGTTTTATAGAATGGAACGAGAGCTACAAAAAAAGATCTCCATAAAAAAATTATGACAGTAAAAATAGCACACATCTGACAATTTTTAGATTCTCTCATCTTAGCAGATAAATTATTATTTAACAAAATGAAAAAAATATGCACATGCAGAAAATTGAGAAAAAAAACTGCAAGTACAAATTCCCCAAATGTTTTTTCTTTTTTTTTCATAATAATTTGTTTGTTAAGAAAAAAAAACTAAAATTTTCAGATATCTGCAAATTTCATTGTCATAAAAATCTCGTATTTCCTGATGGAAATAATCTTCTCAAGAAATAAAGAAATTCCTGGCTATTCGTATACGAATTGTATGCAACACATTCACGCTTTATTTTGACGGTATACAGTCAAAACAAAGCGTGGATCCAAGCTATAAAAATAAACACGCAAAAAAAAACACAAGAAGTAGACTTACTTTTACATTGTACAAATTGTACGAATAGCCAGGAGCTAAATCAAATCAGTAGTGAAGAGGTAAAACAGGATAAGTCGACTTATCCTTGTGATTATTGTGGAGGAAATAGCGCGGAAACTAAGCGAGATAAGGCGATATCACTCATCTTTTTTGATAGGAAATTTTAAGAGTTACAAAACAGATCCGAGTAAAAATCGTCCTATCTCGCTTATTTTTTGAGGTATTTCCAAAAAAGTGAATGAGAAAAAAAAAGACTTATCTCGTTTTACCTCTTCACTACTGAAATGTAAATTAATAATTTTCTTTACAGTTTGCAAAAAATGGAAGGATGCTAGTTGCCAAACGTGGAAAGACGTTCAAACGTTACATATTATCGATTCAAATTCTCCCATTAATCAGCAATTCGAAGATGATGATGAATCATATGATCTCGTTAAAAAAGAGGGCAATCAACTATTCATTCGTTCTGATTCTCGTAAAATAATCCACTGTTTAGTTTCACGAGTCGGATGCTTTATCAACAAATTGACCTTGGATTATTTGAATAGTGAAAATGCAGGAGCAATTATTCCGATAATTACTTTTTATTGTAGAAATTTGAAAGTTCTCTTTGTGGGAGACAACAACGAATTTACCGTTGATGAGACCTTGTTATCAATGCTATTTGAATACAATCAGGAATTACATTCTGTTAGATGTGACGTGCAGAAAAATGTCATTGATGCTCTACCCTTCAGAGACTGGAGATCTTTGCGTTTGTATCAGTTTGCTGATGAATGCAACGAGGAAAAAATCGTTTCACTGATTGAAAATTCAGAGACTCTCGAAGAATTTGGAAATAATCAATACACGACATGTATTGTAAAGGCACTGCTTAAACTCCGTAATTTGAAGAGTTTATATTTCAGAGCTGGATCTGAAGGACCATCACTCAAACTGATCCTACATGCTTCATTGTTGAATCGCTTGGAGAGTTTGGTGATTGAAAGCAACGCGGTCTTTCTCTGTGATTCAGACATGTTCTGCAATGTATTGCAGCACTGCTGTCAGCTGAAGAGACTCAGAATAGATTGTAATTATAAATTCCTTAATACAGTAGGGCAGACAGAAGAGTCTGAAGATGAAGGATTATCTTAGAAGTATCTCGAAAACTTACATTTAGGAGAATTCGTCAAAGGATGTTTCTTTCAGACATTTTCTCGGAGTCAAGTTATTTTAAAGATACCTCCAAGAAAATTAACAGTTCGGTAGTGAAGATATAAAAGGGAAAAAGTCTACTTCCATCAATTTTATTCTTTTAAAGCATATCTCAGAAACTAAACTAGATGGAAAAGTTGCTTGGGAAGACCTATTATGGCTCTTGAGATTTTTTAAGAAACAAGTATTGCTGTTTAATTGCTGTTTAAGAGATATTCTTCAAAAATAAATTTTAAAAGAACTGGACGTATCCTATTTTACTCATGAATCTTCCGGTTCTTTCTTCGTCTTTTGGCTACTTTTGGCTGTATTTGTCTTGAGCGCTCAAAAATAATTGGAAGGTACAATCGGAGAAAAGTTAAATTTTTGTATAAAATCGTTAGTAACAATTTATGCAAGATAAAATTTTCAAATCTAATTCAGTGAATATGTGAAGAATAGAATGAAGAATAAAATAAGCCCTAGAAACAAAAGATTCAAAGCAATGTAAAAAATCATGAAAATTTTGCAATTTTCAATTAATTTTTTTGTTTCTACGGCTTATTTTATTCCTCATTACACTCTTTACAAATTTACCAAATCAGATTCGAGAATTTCATCTAGTATAAATTGTTATTGAAGATTTTATACAGAAATTTAACTTTCTTCTCCGATTGCACCTTCCGATCAACCTCAAAGTTCAAATCAAATTTTTTAACGATATCTATTAATATTTTTGTCATAAAAAAGTGGCGACAACTGATGAAGGAAATGAGAATGTCGATGCTTCTGTTATTTCATTAAAAAAAAAGGATCATTATTACTAAAAAATGAATTAGAAAATTTGAAATTTACTGGGTCTTCCGTTACCCCATAAGCGCATTTAGCGCGTATAGATATATATCAGGTTTCATATTTTTGGTTTCAAAAATAAAAACCGATATGATTCTTTCAAAAAATAATCGGAAAATCGATTAATTCAGTTTCTTAGAATTGCCTGAAAAAAATCATTTTTTAGATGAAAATAATCGATTCAAAATTGTCCATCACTATCCTCAATTCGTACTGCTCTATTAAGTCCCATAAAGAATTTTCAACATTTTAAGAAATTTTTTAATTTTCAGGTCTTCTTGGAGAATTTCCGTTGAAGCTACTGCTTGAAATCCTGAATCTCCCAAATCTGGAGACACTGGAACTTAGGATTCATGGAATGAGCGATAGCATGCTACTTAACTTAATGCCCATCCAAAATTTATTGCTCGTTGATACACAAGAATCAGTTACGAATAATGGAATTTTCCAAATGATAAAAGATTCTGAGTTCTTTGGAAAGTTGGAAAATTTGGACATTAAGTTTACCCTTGTAACACCAGAAGTATTCATTTACCTTGTAAGTGAGATGAGTAATCGTCAGAAGTATCTGAACGTTAGGGTACCCTGTAAAATTTTTGATGAAGTGTCTGAAATATGTGCAGGATCCAAAATACGTGTAGTAAAAGATATGCCATGTTTCGATAATTGTATTCTTTAGAGAAATGATCAATACCATGGGAAGATTATGAATTTATGCTTAAAATAATCCATAGATCCATAGATTTCTGTTAGATTTATCTCAACATATCTTTTTTTATTTAAATGACAAGTTATTATTTTTTTCTAGTCAATACTGAAATGTTGAAGAAATTGGTATATCACATATTCAAATTTATATTGAAGTTATCTCAAAAATTATGACACTTTACAGAAGCCTCTTTATTGAGAGACATTTTTTTTTGTAGAGAATCAAATTCTCTACAAAAACGATCTTTACATTTTTCTACTTGTTTTCGAGATATTCTCAAAAGAATATCTTCAACAAATATCGTTGATTCGTGCTAAAATTTGATTTTCGGTGAATTGATTGATAATCAAAATTCTCCACAGAATTATAAGCAACGATCGATGGGAAATGATCGATCAATATTCAATTGTTGTTAATAATCGATAATTCGTTGATTAGAATCAGTCAAAACAAAATTTATTTAAAAAAATATGGAGTTGTTTCTTCCAAGGGAAAATAATGAAAAATGGAAAATTTATAATTTTTGTTTATTTAATTATTATTTCCGTCATATATCGTGGTTCTAGAGTGGAAGGGGCGTAACAAGATAGAAAACGCGTACCATTTACGCTCTTTTCGGTCTAACACGACGATATATAATAATTCTATCCAATTCGTTACTATTGATTTATAATAACATACTGTATTTTTGTTTATTATGTATAATATATTATCTGTATTTTTATTATAATCCCTATTAAAGGCATCTCCTACCAGACTCCAGAATTTACGTGTTTTTTTTTCATTATTTTTATTTTATTTTCATTTAAAATATTCTTGTTTATTTTGCAAAAGTCTTCAACAACTAATTAATCATCATTCTACTCAGGAAATAATATTTAAAAATCATTGAAATTTGGGAATAATATTAATTACTTATTTTTTTTTCAATAAGTGTGAATGATCTTTTTTGTAAAATAAATTGGTAAAGAAGTTGGAACATTACTTTGAAGATATTTTCAAGACTATAAAGTTTACGAGCATTCATCTAGAGATCTTTTGTGCAGAGAATTAAGTTTTCAATAAAAAAAAAGTCTTTTGACATTTTTTTCTCAATCTACTCGTTTTTGAGATATTTCAAAAAAAATGCCTCCAACAAACATAGTTAATTCGAACTTAAATTCGATTTTCAGTAAATTTATCGATAATCAATATTTTCTATAAAATTATGAGCAGCAATTGAGGGGAAATAATTGATCAATATTCAATTGTTCTTAATAATTCATAATTTGTTGATTAAAATCAGTAAAAACAAAATTAATTTTAATTTTCCTCTACAGCCGAGAATTCGAATGTCGCGCAATTTTCATAGAATTTTTTTTTTA
The DNA here is from genome assembly GCA_963942555.1 of Aleiodes leptofemur. Taxonomy (NCBI): domain Eukaryota; kingdom Metazoa; phylum Arthropoda; class Insecta; order Hymenoptera; family Braconidae; genus Aleiodes; species Aleiodes leptofemur. The sequence continues at coordinate 1,876,081 of OZ012611.1, forward strand.
TCAACTGAGTTAAACACAAATTTAAACTCAATTGTCGTTACAATCATCGAGTTTTCTTCGAATTTTCTATTCAAAAATATGTGAGAGAGGCTTTTATTTATGAAGATAGAGGGGTGAGGATCGTCGCTATTTTGTTCTTGTTGAACGGTATTAGAGACACCGGCTCATATTGTCGTACTAACGAACGAGTCAACACGCGAAGTATGCCGAAGCCGAAGTTTACATGATGGGGCATGGAAGCCGAAGAAAGCCGATGTCGACTCTTCCACTAGTACGACAATATCAAACCAACGGTGAAAAGTGGAGTGTAAACAACGCAGTGCTTGATTCGAGAATGGAAACAAAGGGAGCCAAACTTGTTGAAGATAAAACATGTGAAATTAATCCAAATAATTTCACGACAATTGACGCATTACCACCAGAAGTACTGACACATATTCTCCAATTTCTCTCACCTATTGAAAGACTCTGCTCAGAACGAGGTAATTTCTTATCTTTCTCTCACTCGACTGAGATTCGACATCTTACAGTGGAATTCCCCTAAGTTGGACCGTTCCCTGTATTAGACGTAATTCTCGCCGTGAGTTGGACAATTCCGTCCCCCACTACGATTCAATATGGCCGCCAGGACGACCAATCAAAAAAAAACTATTTAGCCGGGCGCATTTGAATTTTCAAGATATACTTATTTCTCACTAGACCCATTGCGCAATTATCTGCGCATGCGGCTGCGCAGATCTACGCATTTAAGACCTTAGTGGAATATGGTGGGGATAAAAGGATATGTCCACTTTAGGGAATGGTCCTGGATCGACGCGTCCAACTCTGGGGAATTCTACTGTATTGGCTGTATAGTCACATGACTAACGACCAATTGCGCGCAAGCGCAACGCACTAAAGAAGAAGAAGAAGAAGAAGATGTGGCACTTGCCCCTTTTAGGGGATACAGCCAGTAAGAATTAGAGAGACAAAATTTTGTAGACTTTTTTTATAGAGCATAATGAGAGCTAAAAAAATAGTATCTATAGAAAAAATTCGTATCACCGCTAGTTTTCGACATATCTCTAGATGAATGAAATGTAAATAATCATTTTTGTTCTTACAGTCTGCAAAAAATGGAAGAATGCTATTCGCCAGACATGGAGAGATGTTCAAATTTTGTATATTGTTGAGCCAACTGTTTATGAGAATCACACATTCAAAGACCATGCTCAATTACATGAACTCATTGAAAAACATGGCAATCAATTGTTTATTGGTACTGATTCTCGAAAAATCATTCGCTGTTTAGTTTCACGAGTCGGATGCTTCATTAACAAATTGATCTTCGATTATTTCGACAGTAAACATCCACAGGCGATTATTTCGATCATCAGTCGTTATTGTCGAAATTTAAAAGTGCTTGTTTTGGGAATGACCGACCGCGTTGTCGATGAGGAATCGTTGTCAGAGCTATTTGAATTCAATCAGGAATTACATTCCGTTAGTTCTGGAAACTACAAGAATTGTATTGAAGCACTACCCTTCAAAAAGTGGAGATCCTTGCGTTTTGAGTCCACTGATGACTGCCATGAGGAGAAAATCACTTCACTAATTGAATATTCAGAGGCTCTGGAAGAATTTGGATGTGATAGATACACGACATGTATTGTAGAGGCACTACTAAAACTTCGTAATTTGAAGAGTTTATGTATTACGACTGATCCTGATCGAGCACCACTTGAAATAATCTTACACGTTTCGTTGTTGAATCGATTGAGGAAGCTGGAGATTCAAAACTACTCGGTCGACCTTGATTCAAACATGCTCTGCAATGTGTTGCAGCACTGCTGTCAGTTGAAGAGGCTCATTATAAATTGTAATTATGAATTCTTTAATTCAGTTGTGCAGACGGAAGATCCAGGAAAAACAGATTTAGATCTACCTAGATCTAAATTTTGGAATAGATCTAAGGAGATCTAAATTTTGCAATAGATCTAAGGAGATCTAAGAAGATATAGATAAATCTGAGAAGATCTACGTAGATCTAGATAGATCGCCGTTTTGTCATTTTTTAGGTCTACTTAGATCCAATTAGATCTAAACCTGTTTTTCCCGGGGAGTCTGGAGGTAAAGGATTATCTTGAAAGTATGTCGGAAACTATGAGTTTTAGGAGATTTTATCAAGGGATCTTTTTTTGTAGGAAATTTGATCCTCTGCAAGTAAGATCCTCCAAAAGTTCTCAGTAAGCCGAGTAATTTTTAAGATACCTCCAAAAAAATCAAACAATTCAGTATAGGAACTCGCAATAGCTCAGTGGTCAGAGCACCTGACATGTAATCAAACAATTAGAAGTGAATAGGCAAGACGGAATAAGTCTACTTTTTTTACTTCATTGTTTTAAGAATATCTCGGAATATCTTGGAAACTGAGAGGAATAGGCAAATTTTTTGGAGTGACCTATTATGCAGCTCTTGAGATTCTTCTATAAAAAAAAAAGTATTGCCGTTTAAAAGATATTCTTGAAAAGTGAGTGTCAAAAAAATTGGACGAATCCTGTTTCACTCATGAATTCTACAGTTCCTTCTCCGTTATTTGGCTGCTCAATCAGTAATATTCTATTCAATTCCATCGAAAATTTTTAAAGTCCTTTTAATTTTCAGCTCGTCTTCAAGTTTTTCCGGTAATGCTCCTGGAGGCTATTTTTGCCCTCCCAAACCTGGAGACACTGGGACTTAATTTTTCTTGTATCAAGGACGACATACTGATTCACTTAACCAAGTTCAAGAATCTTTCGCTCGAGGATTTCGAAAGAGCAGCTACGAACAATGGAATTCTTCAAATGATTAAAAAGTCTGAGTTTCTGGAAAATTTGGACATTAAACGTACCAGAGTGACGCCAGAAATGTTCAAGCAGCTTGTAGGAGTAGAAGAGATGCGTAATCGTCAGAAATATGTGAATATCAGGGTATTCTGTGATATTTTTGATGAGGTGTCTGAAATATGTGCGGGATCGAAAATACGTGTAGTGAAAGATATGCAGTGTTTCGAAGATGGCAATAGCGATTGAAATTATGAACTTATGCTTGAAATAATTCATGTTTCATCGATTTCCGTTTAATCTATCACAATATATCTTTTTTCATTTAAGTTACAAGTTATTTTTTTTTTTCAGTCAATAATGAAATGTTAACGAAGTTGGAATATCACATATTCATTACTTTAAAGATTCCTCAAAAACTCCGAGGTTTACGAAAATTCATCAGAAGACCTTTTTTTTAGAGAATTAAATTCTTCACAAAAAAGGTCTCTTTCCATTTTTCTTTAAACCCACTAGTTTTCAAGATATTCTCAAAAGTATATCTCCAACAAAAATCGTTGATTCGTGTTTAAATTTAATTTTTTGTAAATTGATGGATAATCAACCTTCTCTTCAAAATTATGAGCAGCAATCGAGGGGAAATAACCAATCAATATTTAATTGTTATTAATAATCCATAATTTGTTGTTCAAAGTCAATAAAAATGGAATCAATCATGCTTCTCCTCTATAACCGAGAATTCGAATGGCACGCCATCTCATAGAATTTTTTTTTTTAATCAACTAAGTCGAACACAGATTCAAACACAACTGTCGTTACAATTATCGAGTTTTCTTCGAATTTTCTATCTGAAAATATGTGAGGGAGGTTTTCATTTGTGAAGGTTGAGAGGTGGGGAAAGTCGTGATTTTGTTTTCGTTGAGCGGGATTAGAGACACCGGCTCAATCCAACGGTGAAAAGCGAAGTGTGAACATTGCAGTGTTCGATTCGAGAATGGAAACAAAGAAAGCCAAACTTGTTGAAGATAAAATGTGTGAGATTAATCGAAATAATTCCACGACAATTGACGCATTACCACCAGAAGTACTGACACATATTCTCAAATTTCTCTCACCAATTGAGAGAATCCATTCAGAACAAGGTAATTTCCTATTTTCCTCTCTTCGTAACGACGTAGTAGAATAAAAGAAATTGAATCATGCTTGAAATTGATTTTTCCGCAATATCTAGGAATCTATGGCAGATACGGAAAAATTTTGTAAACCTTTTTTGTAGAGCGAAATGAGAGCTACAAAAAAGGTATTCTTGAAAAATCTCGTATCTCCACTAGATTTCAAGATATCTCTAGATGAATGAAATGTAAATAATAATTTTTTTTTTCTTTACAGTCTGCAAAAAATGGAGAAATGCCAGTCGTCAGACGTGGAGAGACATTCAAGAATTGTATATTCTTCACCCAAATAAAAACGACTATCACAAATTCGAAGATGGTGCTGAATTGTATGGATTCGTTGAAAAAGAGCTCAATCAATTGTTTGTTGGTTGCGATTCTCCAAAAATCATCCGCTGTTTAGTTTCACGAGCCGGATGCTTCATTAAAAAATTAATCGTTGATTATGGTAGCAGTAAATATCAAGAAGTGATTATTTCAGTCGTCAGTTGCTATTGTCAAAATTTGAAAGCTCTTTTTTTGGAAAATAATTATTTCGAATTGAGCGTCAATGAGCAATTGCTGTTAATGCTATTTGAATGCAATCAGGAATTACATTCCATTAAGTGCGGATATTGCGTGAGGAATTTAATTGAAGTACTACCCTTTAGAGACTGGAGTTCATTGCGTTTGCGGTGCTCTGAAATATGCCATGAGAGAAAAATTGTCGCATTGATTGAACATTCGGAGGCTCTGGAAGAATTCGAATGTTATAGATACACGACACGTATTGTAGAGGCACTGCTGAAACTCCCTAATTTGAAGAGTTTGTATTTTTCCGGAATCGGATTTGATGAAACATCACTCGAAATGATCTTACATGTTCCACTGTTGAAACGCTTGAGAAATTTACAGTTGCAACAGTGTCTAAATGATTCTGATTCACACGTGCTGAGCAATCTGTTGCAGCATTGCTGTCAGCTGAAGCGACTCTCCATATACTGTAATTATGAATTTTTTTAAAATTCAATACTACAGACGAGAAAGAGTCCAAAAATGAAGGATTATTTTGGTAGTATCTAGGAAACAATGAGATAAAATGGAAAAAGTCTATTTCTTATAATTTCATTTTTTAGAAGCATATCTCAGAAATATAAGCGAGATGGAGAAATTTCTGGAGAGATCTATTATACAGCTCTTGATATTCTTTACGGGATAAGTATTGCTGTTTGAGAGAATTTTTTTTTAAAATTGATGTGCAATGAATTGGACGTATTTTGTTTTACTCATTAATCCTCCGGCTCTTTCTTCGTCATTTAGCTACTCAATCAGTAATGCTTTATTCAGTCACATAAAAAATCTCCATTAATTTTCTCAATTTTCAGCTTATTCTATTCATGGTTTTCCGGCGATGCTTCTGGAGGCAATCCTGGCCCTCCCGAACCTGGAAACACTGGAACTAATGTCTAATGTCATCAACGATGACGTAATCATTTATTTAACCAAGTTCAGAAATTTGCGGTTCATGGATTTTGAAAAATCAACTACAAACAATGGAATTTTACAGATGATCAAAAAGTCTGAGTTCCTGGAAAATTTGGACATTTTTTTTACTGGAGTGACGCCGGAAATGTTCAAGCAGCTTGTAAAAGAGATGAATAATCGTCACAGATATCTGAAAGTTAGAGTACCCTGGAGAATATTTGATGAGGAGTCTGAAATATCCGAAGGATCCAAAATATGTATGATGAACTATCCTTTGCCGTGTTTCAGCGATTACGATCTTTAAAGAAATAATCGATATCTTCACTTCATTTTTCCAGAATTTTTTTCACGACAATTTGTATGAAAATACCACGACGGTGTCTTATGCGATTTTACAGATTCTTTTCAACTAAATTCTTGATTTCCTATGTCACCTTCTAATAAAAAGAAAGTTGAACTGAGAAAATCGACAAATCGATTTTTTTCAATTAAAAAAATGAATAATAAAATAACAAATGAAATCAATCTTCTTGAATTCATTTTCGTAATCATTTCTATTCAACTGATACATCATTAATAATGAGTTTGACTGAAATTCCTTCTTTTTCACTCTCATAATTATTAACTGATGATTCTATCGAATTAGTAAATTCAAAAAAAAAAAACTTTTTTATTGTTAAGAAATAAATCCCATTTTCAGTTTTTCGTTGGAAAGAATCGATACGAAGGAATCAAATAAATATGAAATTAGTCTATATCTGACAACTTTTTAGATTCTTAAAAAAAAAAATTATTAGAAAAATATTTAAAAAATTCGCACTTATAGCTTTTTAAATTTTCTATATGTGCATATTTTTCTTTTTTCAAGGAATAATTAATTTGTTGAGAAAAAAACTAAAAATTGTCAGATGTATTCTATTTTCAGTATCATCTAATCGAGTTTATTAAAATCTCTCGAAAAATATATATTTTCAGGGAAAAAAGCATCGATCTAACAAATATTCAATTGTTGTTGATAATCAATAAAAATTGAATTTATCATTGAAAAAAAAGTTATGGAGTTGTTTTTTTCAAGGGAAAATAATGAAAAATTGAACATTTATCATTTTTGTTTATTTAATCATTATTTCCGTCATATATATAATAATTCTATTTACTTTTTTACTATTAATATATAATAATATACTGTATTTTTGTTCATTATGTATAATATATTATCTGCATTTTTATTATAATCCCTATTAAAGGCATCTCCAACCAGACTTCAAGATTTACGTGTTTTTTTTTTTCTTTTTTTTTTTCATTATTTTTTTTTTTTATCTTCATTTTTAAAATATTCTTGTTTATTCCATAAAAATACAGGGAAATTCTCTCACACTCACGCAACATTTTTCAGCGAATTAATTAAATTGTCACTCTGCTCAGGAAATAATATTTGTGAAATTCATTGAAATTTGAGGAAAATATTAAATTCTAATTTTTTTTTCTTTTAAATAAATGCAAATGATTTTTTTTCGTAGAACAAATCGAGAACTACAAAAAAAAAGTTCATAAATTTTTTTTATTTTAAAAAATCCTCAAATTTCAATGTTTTCTTAGAAAATTCAAATTTTTTTTGGATTAAAAATAAATAATTTTAATTATTTTGAAAAAATCTTCATTATTCGATTCATACTACTGTCATTTACTCTATTTACATGCATTTGAAATTAAACATTGCGAAAGTACAAGCAGAGGCATTATCCAAGTAAAATGAAAAATTTCCTTTTTTTTTAATCATTTTTAATTATTATTTTTTTTTACTCCTTTAATACTGCTCATCACTGGTTTTTTTTAATTGTTGAAAACTTTTTACATGATTTTTTCATTTAATCCTTGGTTTTTTCCTATCATTTTCCATGTATATTTATATATATATGTATATATAGAGATTAAGAAGCTCTCAGAATTCAGCCTTTTACTCGTTCTCCATTTTCAAACTTTTTTTCAAAAAAAAAAACGAAAATTATGATTAAAATTAACTTTAAACGAAAAACACATTTTTAAAAAATTTTCTTATTTTCTCTTGTGTCTCAGGATTAATTAAAAACTAATGGAAAAATTAAATTTCGTGTCCTGGCAGAGTGGCACTTCATCCTCCAAGGTAAGAACAATTTTTTTTTTTAATATTTTTTTTTTTATAAAATGATATATATTATTATTTTTTTTTTCCTTGTAAATAAAATCATTCAATTCTTTATTTTTTTCTCATTTTTTATTAACGTAGGTAAAAATTGGTAACTTTGACTCACACATTTGGAATTTTCGTGATTAAGTGCAATGATATTTAAAGAAAAAAAGAAAAACACATTCATTCGCTTGGTAATAAAATCGAATTATTTCTAAAAAATTTAACGAAAAAAAAAAAAAAGGAAAATGACATTAGAATTAATGTAAATTTTCATCTCATTCACTTAATCACAAAACTTATTTTTTTATAAGAAAAAAAAAAAGGTACACATCTCCTCGACTATGCCTGTCGTTCCTGGGTCAACAATTAACTCAATGAGGTCCTCATTACGTTTAATTTGCATTAATTAATTTAATAAAAGTAATTAATCGATGAAAAATCAATTTTTTAAAGTTTTTTTTAAATAAATTATTTAATGACGTTTAATGATTTTATTGATTAGAATTCATTTAATTAAATATATGCATTAATTAATTAATCGATTAATTAGTTAATTAATCGATTAATTAATTAATTAATCGATTAATTAATTAATTAATTGATTAATCGATTAGGTTTCATCTAATCAACCATTTGCATTAATTAATTAATTAATTGATTAGGATTCATTTAATCAAATATATGTATTGATTAATTAATTAATTAATTGATTAATCAACTAATTAATTAATTAATCGATTAATCGATTAGGTTTCATCTAATCAACTATTTGCATTAATTGATTAATTAATTGATTAGGATTCATTTAATCAAATATATGCATTGATTAATTAATTGATTGATTAATCAACTAATTAATTAATTAATTAATTAAAATCCACGTGAATTAATCAAACAAAAATGTTTAAAAATGATAAAAATTCGATTTAAATTTTGGGGAAAATTTTCGCGAATTATTTCGAAATTTATCAATAGTAAAAAAAATCGAAATTTATAAAAACCAAAAAAAAAATTTCGAAATTTCTAAGAGATAATTATGTAGTTTCGTCGAGGCTGAAAAAAAAAACAAATTAGGTAGCACGAAAGCATTAAAAAGACTAGTACTTTCAACATAGTTATTCAATAATTCGTATATTTTTCTTCTTATAATAAATTTTTTTTTTATCTCTCTTCATCAATTTTTTTTATCTTTCTTTCTAAAAAATCAATTCTCTTCAATAAAATTTTAATTAAATTTCTTTCTTTTTTTTCGTACAATATGTACAAAGGTTGAACCCACAAACGAGAGGCATTCTTTTATTTTTTCTTCAATTGAACTCTCTCTCTCACTCATCCCTCTCGCTCTCTCTCTCTCTCTCTCTTTCTCTCTTTCTCTCTCACTTAAATATTAAAGGGTTGGGCACAATAATACTCTTGGTAGTATAATGCCCTAAGTCTTGCTGATCCAACGCATAAATTAGCCTTTCTTTCACTGTGAAAGGCTGCTGTACTCCCCAGACATCTTTGTACATATTTATATATAATTATACATTATTATTTGCTTTTTTTATTTCTTTTTTTTTACTAATGAAGACAGCCCAATGTGGTATTTCATTTACTCAATTAATAATTAATATGAAATAATCATAAAAATTAGTTAATTAATTAATTATTTTAAATTTATGAATTAATTGATTAATGAATTAACATTAATCGATTAATCGATTAATGAATTAAAATAAATTAATTAATTAATTAATCGGCTAATTAATGAATTAATTTTTTAATTAACTAATGAACTAATTGATCAATTAAATGATTAATTAATTCATCAATCTTTATGATTATTTCACGTTAATCATAAAAATTATTTACACTTGAAAAAAGGAAAAAAATATAAAATGAAAATTAATAATGAGAAGGGAAAAAGGGCTTTCGATAAATTAATGAAAAAAAAAAATATTTCGATTTAAAGGAAAACGTAGGTAAATTATGTACAAATTATTACTATCGTCCTGGGCAACCCTCCAAATTTTTCTCAATTTTTTTTCCTTTTTAATTAATTTTCTTTTTTCTTTTTTAACGGCGAGTGATCGAGATAATCTTCATATTTCAGTGTTTTGGGGAATATCTTTGAGGCAAGAAGAGATAGGAAAATTTTTGTGGGAACCTTTTTTTTAGCTCTTGTTCTCCTCTACAAAAAAGGTCATCATAAAAATTTCGCTATCTCAATTATTTTCAGAGATATTCAACAATAACTGATCACAAAATTTATTTATTTCAATTTTTTTAATTTTAAAATTCACTATTGATTTATTTTCGTTGTTTTTTCAGGGATTTCCGGGAGGATTTGACCTCGTAGAGGTTTGAGGATATCTTCTTTGGAAAGCCGGAGAAATTTCCGATGAAAAAGACTACAAAAAGACCTTTTATTCCCTGAAAATCCTCGAGATACTCGAGAAAAAAGAGATTTTCAAAGGGAAATGCCTTTTTTCCTCTATCTCTGAAGATTGTGGAGGAAAGTGGGTCATGTGGGTACTCTTTCCACCGGAAATTACCCCCTCTTTCCAAAGAAAAAACTCTCGAACTCCTATCTCCAAAACTTCCCAAAAATCGCCGAAAAAAAACGCGCGAAAAGAAGCGCTTTTTTGAACTTTCAAATCATCGTCCCAGAGCAAGAAGGCTTGAATACCTATATATATATATATATATATATATATTTATATCCATATATATATATATATATATAATGGCCATTCCCCATCGTGTTACGCCCTTTTCACTCCAGAAAGACGAAATTACTACACTTTTTGAAATTATCGGTCGATTAATCAATAAATGTCTTTAATTTCGATTATTGACATTATTATTTTCGATTATTGATTTCGATAATGAACGTCCGATTGAACACGAGGGTACGACGATGATCGGGTAATACAGTAGCCCTTTACCAAAATTATTTTTTAGAAAAAATCAATTATATTAATTATAATAATAATAATAATCCTCAAATAATGTACACAATTGTTTTATCATTTTTATAGCGGCATAAAGTTTTTTTTTTTTCTTCTTTAATCCATCCAGTAGTGTTTAAGTCTTATAATGTGGACAAGTATCCTTAGGCCCATATTAAGGCCCAAGGTCCGTTATATACGATTTTTTTATTTTTCGTGATTATTCGTACGTTTCAAGTGCCTCTGAACTCAATTAAATTCATTTAATTTATCCCAATTAATTCAACTAATTGATCAACATTAATTTAAATATTTTCAAATATTTATTTAAATATTTTTATTATAAATTTCTTTTTTTCATAAATTTTGAATTTTTTCACTTCATCAAAAAGTTTTTTATCATCTAATTATTTATCCAATGCAAAATAAAATTATTGTCAATTTTTTTTCCTTTTTTCAATTAAATTCAGAGGTAGAAGAGACGAAATTTAAAAAATTCAAGTTGTTCGTGGTTTTATAATGAATTTTTTTTTACAGAGGCAAGAGTATAAAATTAATTGAATTTTTCGCTTTTTCATCCAATTAATTGTTTAATTTCGAATTTTTTTTTTATAAATTAATTTTTTTACTTTTCGGCTTTTTTCACCTTTCTTTCCGTATTAAAAAATTGAAATTTTAGTCTCGTATCTTAATTTATTGAGCCAATCGGAGGAGGCCGAGTGTGTGCGCACTCTTGGAAAATAATTGCTTTTTTTTAAAAATTATTATTTCAGTGTACTTTCACGTACCGACGTGTGTGTGTGCAGTCTTTAGATTAATCGAATTTATTTAAGATTAGTATATATAATTTTTTTTTTTGTATTTTTTTTTCAATTTTTATTTTTAAAAAAGACTAAAAAAATGTTTTTTCTTCTTTTTTCTATTTCTCTTCACATCGTGTTGCTTCACAATCCTTTTATTTTATTTTTATTTTCCAATTCACTTGATTCTCTTCTGATCAATTATTCGAATGAGAAAATAATTAAAAATTAATTTAAAAAAAATAATTAAATTTTTTTTTTTTTTTTTAACGATGAATTTAATTAAAAGAATTTAATTGAGTTGGATGAACGAAGAAAAAAAAATTCGAAATGTTATTTTTTTTTTGCAAAATCGCAGGAAAAATGCAATGCCCTAAAAATCAATGGTTTTTTAATCCAATTATTAATAATTAATGATTCTCCACGTCGGTTTTTCTTTTAATTCAATTTAATTCAATATTAACGACGATATCATTTTTTTTCTTGAACTAAAATTCATTTAATTAATTTAATTTAAATTTTTTTTTCGATAAATTTCTTTGTTGGGCACTTTTTGCCTTTTTTTCGATGGGCACAAAAATGTACGAGAGTCTTAATTTAAATCGATTGGATTATGCAACATGAACACACAATGACATTAGTTGCGCGACTGCGTACAGAAATATAGTCTTTTAGTTTCGATATAAAAGTTCAGTTCTTGTCGATTGTAATTCATTTTTTTTTTTTTTTCAATTACTTTTTTTTTTTCCTTATTATGTTCATTAATAATTTTTCTATCATTTTTCGTTTTATTATTTATTTATTTTATTTTTTTTCTTCATTTTTTAAATGAAAAAAAAAAAAAATTACCTAGTACTTTATCTCCTTATTTTCAAATTCTTAATTATCATCTTCAGCCTCTCTCGCATCAAATAGTTAATTTCTTATGTATTTTCCCTTAATTTTTTTTTTTTTTTGTACACCTCAACGAACACACATTAATATTGGTTTATTATTATTATATATATGTATATATATACACACAAAAAAAAAGTCTTTGCCTTTTTATCCAGAAAAAAGAGAAAAAAAAAACGATAAATTATTTTCTTTTTATTTTTCATGGATTTTCCGGGTTTTTTTTTGTTCGATTTCATCGATCTCGGAATTGTTTTTTCTTTTTCTTTTCCCTTTATTTTATTTTATTTACTATCTTTGAATTGCTGAGTTCAGGAGGAAAGGAACGTAGAACATTTTACTCTCAAGTAGTAGAGTTGCGGCTGATTGCACCTGAAAATAAAGAAAAAAAAGGAAAAGAAAATTAGTAAAACGAAATTTTTTAAGTTTTTAAAAAAATCGAGAAAAAGAAAAGTTTTTCATATTTTCGCGAGTATCTTTGAGGCAAGTGAGTTTAGAGAAAAATCTCAAGAGACCTTTTTCATGGGAAATTAAATTTTCTACAAAAAAGGTCTCTTGAAAAATTCTCCTATCTCGCTTACTTTCCGAGATTTCTTTCAAAAACGATAATCGAAAAATTGCCTCTATTTCGTAAATTAATGTGCATGTTTTTAAACTTACTTCGGGCAATCTCAGGAGGAGATCGTGAAAACGACCTGGTTGCTGGGGCGCACTGTGCTCCACGAAACTTCGTAAACAACTCATATAACGATCCTGTATTTGCTCTAATTCCAGCGTACTTCCTCGTGCTAGAAAAGAGAATCGATAAGATTAATTGAAAGTAATTTCTTTTAATTTTGGGGAAAGAGAGTTGAGGGGGGGGGGGGGGTTGGAAAAGAAACATGCTAAAAGAATAATCAATAAGAGTGGGGGGGGGGGGGTAAAAAGGGGGGATGAAGAGGCGAAACGAACAGATTTATTTAAATTTCGAATTTTTATATTATAAAAATCACGAGAAATCGTGAAAATAATTGAGATAGATTTTTTCTGATGATTCCATCGAAAAGCTGAGGAAATTTGCATTAGAAAACATGTGGAAAAATTCATTTTTTCGATTTTTTTGAAAATTTGAGCTTTTTAGAGGAAAATTTGGGGTCGAATCCTTTAAGAAATTGAAAAATTCCACTTTTGGGGGGATATCTCTGGTTTTATTGGTTTTAGCGACTTGGGGTGGGTTGTAAAATGAAAGGTGAGATCATTTGCCATTGATTTATGGGGGTTTAAAAAAGAAAATGATCGATTTTTGAGGTTTTTATGGGATAATAACTGATTTTTACAAAAATGCCCATAAGTACCTCAAAAATCGATCATTTTGTTTTGGAAACCCCATAAATCGATGGAAAATGATCTCACCTTTCATTTAAGATCAACCCCAAGTCGCTACGACCAATAGAACCAGAGATATTCCCAAAAAATTGAATTTTTCTAAAAATGAAAAGATTCACCCCTTCAAATTTTCCCCAAAAATTTCGAATTTTCAAAAAAATGCAAAAAAATGAATTCCAACACATGTTTTCCATCGCAAATTTCCTCAGCTTTTCAATAGAGTCATCAAAAAAAATTCATCTCCCACCATTTCAGCAAAATCCCCATTTTACCCCACATTCGATCTATCCATAGACAAAAAAACAATTTTCTCTCTAAAAAAAAAAAGAAAATTTTGCAACGTTAATTAATTGAAAACTTACATTTTGCATCTTCAATGAGAGCAAAAAGAATAATTAATTAATTAATTAATTAATTCACATTCTAAACAATTAATCCTTTCTTTTCCTCAAATTATTATTTTTTCCTTCCTCAAATTTATTCTCAAGTCTTCTTTTTTTTAATATTCAATTTCCTCAAAACATTTTAATGAAATTGCGAATTTTTTAATTTTTTTTATTATTTAATGAAATTGTGTAATTTTAAAAATTTAGAAATTATGATGACAATTGATTTTTAGTGATTAGTGTTTATAAACAGATATTATCATTTTTATCAATTTTTTTAATACTTTACACTATTATTTTAATTAATCATAGGGATTAATAATGGAAAAATCATTAAAATCATCAAATTATCGTCAAATCGAGACATTTTTTATCTATAATTAATTAGAATAATATCTCAAAGTAATGGAAATAAATCAAATAATTGACTTCACACTATAATTGTTAATTTTTATTGCATAATTGCTGAGGGCATTACATATTTTTTCCGAAATTTGATTCTCTTAAAAAATTTATTAATAAAAATTAATTTATTAATAAATTTATTTGTTTAATGGCATTAATAAATAATTTTTTTTTTTTTTTTTAAATAAATAAATAAATTTAAAAAACAAATAATTACCTTGCGAAAGCATTGTTATGACTTTGAGACAGACATATTCCTCCATTCTCAACTTGACTCTCCTAAACATTAATGTAACATAAGTAATTTTTTCAACCATAGGTCCAACATCCTGTCTCAATTGTTCCATGGTAATGGGCCTCCCCATCATGCTAGTTAAGCATGCCTGCAGTGTGCACATATTGTTCGATACCTGTTTGTAAAAAAGATTTAAGAGTCCATAAATTAGTATAATAATGAAGTGAAGAGAAAGAATTTAAAAATGAAAAAAAATATGAAAGAAAATAGTTTAGATGAATTTAATGATTGGTTCTGTGTGTTGATAATCAGGCTTCAACGGTTTTTTCGCCTCGAAAACTTTCACTTCAGGTCAGAGATACAAAGTAAATTACCATTATTAGCTTTTTAACGTGAAATAAAAAAGAGCAGTCGAGCTGAGTTTTGTAATATTTTTATATAATTAAATCATTTTTTAAATTAATGAATTTATGGATTTGTGCAGTTTTTTGAGAATATCGTGGAAACTAATGGAGATGCGCCCTTTTTGTCCTGAGACGTTTTTTGAGCTCTTGAAAGGCTTTGCAAAAAAGGATGAGGAGAAAATTGCGCTATCTCGTTTAGTTTCCAAGATATTCATTTTAACAAAATTAGGAAAAAAAGGATTTTTTCGAATTTTTTAAATTTATCTCATTTTATTTTTAAGATTCTCTCGGAAACTAAGCGGAATAACGAAAATTTCGTAGAAACCTTTCTTGTAGCTCTTAAAATTCTCTCAAAAACGAAATTAAGGCAAAATTGCGTTATCTCGCTTAGTTTCCGAGATATTCATTTTTGAAAAATGATAAAAATAAATTTTTTTCCGAAATTTTGAAGTTATTTCATTCTTTTTCAAAAAATATCTCGGAAACTAAACGAGATAACGAAATTTTTGTAGAGACCTTTTTTGTAGCCCTCAAAATTTCCTCAAAACCGAGATTCGGTCAAAATTGCGCTATCTCGCTTAGTTTCCCAGCTATTAATTCTAACAGAATGACAAAAAAAATTATTTCCCCGAATTTATGAAAATTTATCTCATTTTTTTATAAGAATATCTCGGAAATTAAACGAGATAACGAAATTTTTGTAGAAACCTTTTTTGTAGCTCTTGAAATTTCCTTAAAAACAAGATTTTGACAATTGCGCTATCTCGCTTAGTTTCCGAGAGACTTTATCGTGAAAATAAGATGAAATCATCTCGATTTTTATTTTATTTTACTTAAAAAAATGATTTTAAAGGTTTTAAATTTTTTTTTTTATTGAAATGAATTTAATTGATACATACCTCTTGCATAAAATCAGCTCCAGTACCATCACCACCAGAATTTGTAAATTTGTGCTGGCTGTGCATAGCTTGATAAGCTGATGTTGTTAAAACAAGTAACTCATGCCACTTGTGTGTTAATAGCCTTGTATGTACCTCAACTGGTAATTCAAGATAAAAAGGTAGCCTCTTGGTCCACTGTACCAATTTGTAAACTATACTGTCACCTATTTGACAAAGTTTGTCACTTAAGTCTGATTTATGATCCAGAAGTTCATCCAAATTCTGTAATTGATGGTTTTGAAAGAAAAAAAAAGTCTCACATTATTTTTTTAATTGAAAATTAAGAAGGGAAGATGATAGGGTGAATGGTCCAGTGGTCGAACAGATGAGATTCGTTAGATACCAGTGAACGAACATAAGAAATTCAATAATTACTGATATATTTAAATGTTTTATCGACTCTTATTTGAGTTAATGAACATTTTATTGAGTTTCAAAAATTAGAAAAATGGAATTTTTATGAATTACTAATTTTTTCCAGCTTCCAAGAAGCAATAAATAAATAAATAAATAAATAAATAAATAAATAAGTAAATAAATAAATAAATGAATAAATAAATAAATAAATAGTTCGACCACTGGTAAATTCAATTTAGTGAAAAATAGCAGAAATTTTGTTTTTTTTTTTAATTTTTTTGTATTTTTTTATTTTAAACAAGTAAATTATTTTTTTTTAAATATTTAAAAAATTTGCACTTATAGTTTTTCGATTTTTCTATAAGTGCACATTTTTTTTTTTTTTTTTTTAATAATAATTTATTTGTTGAGAAAAAAAAAGTGTGAAAATTATGCGATATCTGCTATTTTTAGTATTTAATTAAAAAAAGGAAATTATTGAGATGACTTACTCTCAAAGTGGCAATATCCTGGAACTCGTCACAATCGATTAGTGTTTGAATCATCGCTAACGTTGCATCGAGTGGAAATGCCCGATCTCTCGAGCTACTCACAGCATTATCAAGCCTCTGCCTCAAATGCACCACCTGAAAAAAAAATTTCGATTTTTTAATAATTTTTTTAATGCCAATCGAAATAAGTTGGGAAGTTGGGGTAAAATGGGTATTTCAATTGGAAGGTTCGAAATAGAGATTTTCTGATGATTTTATTGAAAAGCTGAAGAAATTTTGGGTGGAAAACATGTGTCGAAATTATTTTTTTTCAATTTTTCGAAAATTTTACTTTTTTCGCCAAGTTTTGAAGGGGTTTTCCTTTCGAAAATCGAAAAAATTCACTTTTTCGGCGATATCTCCGGTTCTGCTGGTCGCAGCGACCTGGGGTTCATCTCAAATGAAAGGTGAGCTCATTTCTCATCGATTCATGTGGTTCAAATTTTTTTAAATCAATTTTTCAAAAACTTATAGTTCATTTTCTGAAAATCAGTTTTTGCCCTGTAAGTACTTAAAAAATTGATAATTTTTTTTTAAACCACATAAATCGATGGGAAATGAGCTCACCTTTCATTCAAGATCAGCCCCAGATCGCTACGACCAATAGAACCCGAGATATTCCCAAAAACCTGAAATTTTTCAAAAAACAGAAGAATTTCACCTTCAAATCTCCCGCAAAAAAATGGAATTTTTGAAAAATTCAAAAAAATAACTTCCGACATATGATTTTCATGGCAAATTTCCTCAGCTTTTCAATGGAATCATCAGAAAAAATCTATCTCCAATATTTCCATCAATTTCAAGTAATTTTCATAGTATAAGAAAATACCGAAATTAACACAAAATTCCCTGAAAAAAACAAAAAAATGATAATCATGAAAATAAGCCAATAAAAATCAGGGGAACAGTTTAAACTTGAAGATCAGACGAGGAAGAATGTTTTAAAAAAAAAAAAGGTGGAAAAAAAAGGGACAGGAGAAAGTTTTCAGTCGTGCAATCCCTGTCAGCCTCAACTCGATATTTCACAACGTAACTCAATCCCTCCCTCCCCTCCCCTCCCCTCCCCCTCCCTCCCAAGATGATCTTCAAGAGGTACCGAGATGAGCAAGCACCAAGAGAGAGTGAAAATTGTGAAGATAAAATCATCGAATTCTTTTTTTTAATTCAATAAAAAAAAATAAAAAAAGGATACAAAAAAATGCGAGAACTTCCTACGTTGAATCAATTCGAGGCCTTTCACTGACCTTTTAAAGTTTTCTGGTTACCTCGAGGTCAAGTAATGGAACGTGTGGGACTTTTGCTGTTTTGTATCCAATGTGCAACGAGAGAGAGAGAGGGGGTGGAAGGGGGGGGGGGGGGGGAGACAAAAAGAGAAAAGAGGAGGAGGTGGGGGGGGGGGGGGGAGGGAATTCATTGGGAGTTCAGGGAAAGTGGGCTCACTTCACTTTTAGACGATATAAAGATGAAAAAGGAGGGGAAAAAAAGGGGGGAGGGGGGGGGGGGAGGGAATTATTCAGAGGATTGGGTGAACACACACATACACACACACGTTCACTAGGACTCGTGACTATTATAGAGAAAAAGAGAGAGAGAGAGAGAAAAATGGCATTTGGAAAAGGAGGGGGGGGGGGGAGGGAGGGTAGGAGGAAATATATGGGAGGAGGTGGAGGAGGTCAGTGTCCCTTGTGCAGACTTTCACAGAAGTTACGAAAGAATACGGGAACTGCCCGTCCTTGGCACCGGTTGTTTGTAGCTGATTTTCTATTGTCCCTGGGATTGTGTTTCATTTCATTATGTGTTAGTGTGTTTAGGCAGTAGGTTGATTTACAGTTATTTTTGTATGATTTTGATGTTTTTTTTTTAGGATGGGGATTGAGGATCGAGGATCTTTGGGGATCTATGATGTACTGGGGATAGTAGACAGATCTGACAATTTTTGGGGGATTTTCCTAAACAAGGAGAGTATTTTATTGCAAAAAACAAAAAAATCTCAATTTTCAGTTGTCAAGTGCACTTTTATCTGTTGCCATTGGAATAAAAAGGGGGGGGGGGGATAAAAACTTTTTTTGTAAATCTTGCAATTCTTTGAAAAACAAGATTAAGGCAAAATTGTTCTATCTCGCCTAGTTTCCAATGTATTCATTCTTTAAGAATCACAAAAAATAGGATTTTTTCGATTTTTCTTAGATTTATCTCATTTTTTTTCTCTTTTATATATATATATATATATATAATATCTCGGAAACTGAGCGAGAAGATGAAATTTCGACAGAGAACCTTTTTTGTAGCTCCCGAAATTCTCTCAAAAACAAGATTAGGGTCAAATTGCAGTTTACAGTTGAAATTCACAGTTATTTTTGATGATTTCGATTTTTTTTAGGGTCTGAGAATTGAAAATCTAAAAAATCTTGAAGATTTTGGAGTCTGCCCTTTTTTTTAAACCGATTTAGTTAAATTCGTCTTATTTTTCATGATTTCGATTGTTTTTTTGGGTCTGAAAATTAAAAATCTTAAAAATCTTGAAGATTCTGAAGTCTGCCCTTTTTTTGAAACCGATTTAATTAAATTTGTCTTATTTTTCATGATTTCCATTTTTTTTTTGGGTCTGAGAATTGAAAATCTTAAAAATCTTGAAGATTTTGGAGTTTGTCCTTTTTTTTTGACCGATTTAATGAAATTTGTGTTATTTTTCATGATTTCGATTTTTTTTTGGGTCTGAAAATTGAAATTCTAAAAAATCTCGAAGATTTTGGAGTCTGCCCTTTTTTTTAAACCGATTTAATTGAATTTGTCTTATTTTTCATGATTTCCATTTTTTTTTGGGTCTAAGGATTGAAAATCTCAAAAATCTCGAAGATTTTAGAGTCTGCCCTTTTTTTAAAACCGATTTAATGAAATTTGTCTTATTTTTCGTGATTTCGATTTTTTTTTGATCCTGAGAATCGAAAATCTTAAAAATCTTGAAGATTTTGGAGTCTGCCCTTTTTTTAAAACCGATTCAATGAAATTTCTCTTATTTTTCATGATTTCGACTTTTTTTTGGTCTGAGAATTGAAAATCTTGAAAAACTTGAAGATTTTGGAGTCTGCCCTTTTTTTAAAACCGATTTACTTAAATTTGTCTTATTTTTCATGATTTCCATTTTTTTTTGGGTCTAAGAATTAAAAATCTTGAAGATTTTGGAGTCTGCCCCTTTTTTAAACCGATTTAATTAAATAATTAACTCATTTCTGATGATTTTTCAAGAAATATTTCGTCACCTCAATTTTCATTAGTCAAGTGCACTTTTTTTTTGTTGTGATTGGAATGAAAAAAGAAGGAAAAAAAGGGGCATGGGAAGTTGATGACACAATGGAAAGTTGACCTCTTTTAGAGACAGTTTCACTTTTGGCAATGGCCTCTACGTGAGGACATAAAAGAAGAAAGAGTTACAGGTTTTTTTTTACTTGATCCCCCTCCTTTTTTCTCTCCTTTTTTGGAGCACACATGCCTCTGCATGACTTGGAATTTTTTTCATTTTTTTTCCTGTGAAATGACGATTTTTGCATACTACAAGTGATTTTTTTCCAAAGAAGGGGGAAAAATATGAAACAAAACAGTTTTTAATACAAGTCCCAGGCATTCTGTCTATAGTCTTTCGTAATGTGGGAAACCTTGACGTTGTTGCACAACATGAGACACTGCAGATAGTGCAAGAAAAGTCAAAGAACAAAGTTAAATGATGGAAAAATAACGAAAATTTGAAGTAATTTGAAATTAATTGAGTAGTAAATTAATTAAATTTAAGGATGATTGAAAGGTAAAATTGAAAGAAAAAGTCAATTTTTTTTATTAAATCGTAAATAACGAATCTTACAAGATAAATTCCTCAAAACTGATTCAACAAGTGTTTGGAAAATTTAATAAGTAAGGAAATAAGCCTTAAAAACAAAAAAATTGATTGAAAATGGAATTTTTTGCATTTTTTAAATTTTTTTTAAGATTTAAAAAAATGTAAAAAATAGTAGGAATCTTTAAGTTTTCAATTAATTTTGTGTTTCTAAGCCTTTTTTTAATTGCTTATTACATTTTTTGTACTCAGATTGAGACTTGAGAAGACAGATTTGAAAATTTCATCTTGTATAAGTTGGTATTAACGATTTTATACAAAAAATTAACTTTTTTTTAACGATTATACCTTTTTAACATCCTTAATGGATTTTCATTAATTTTTTAATTGGGAAGATAATTGGGAAAATTAAGAAGACACTAAAAAAAGAAGATGACAATTTTTTCTGAGATTTTGTTTTCTTTCAATAAATAAAATTGTTTAAAAAAAATATGCATACTTAAAAAATTAAAAAATCTGAAAGTGCGAATTTTTAAAATATTTTTTTATAAACAATTTAATTTTTTAATGAAAAAAATACACAAAATTATCAAATTTCTGCTAATTTCAATGTTTTTCTTCAAGAATCTTTTAAAATAAAAGTTCTGGAAAAAGTCCTCCTTCTAAAAATCTCTCAGGAAAGAAACAAGTGGATAATAGTATTGCTTTCCAACTGATATAGCTTTTTCTGCTGATACTTTAGCAATATGCTTCCGAATGGAAGTGATGCAACTTTTTTCAAACCATCATCAAAATATCAAATTTTGAAAAAATTCATTAAAACGCCAATAACTCGAGAACTAATCATGCAAATAAGCTCAAAATTCACAGGCATCTAACTGATACAATTCTCGAGATAATATATGAGTATAAATAACATCAGTTCAATAGTTTCCAGAAATTCCATTCAAAACTGATTTTCGAAAAATGGAATTATCTCAAAAAGTATCGATCGAATTCTCTTCAAATGAAGCTTAAAAAATAGAGTTTGTCGAGAGGAAGTTTTCCACAAAATATGAAATTTTTCTATAAAATCGTTTTGCTGTAATTGAGACTTTTATGCACACACAGACATACACACACACACAGACATGCGCTAAAAATATCATTTTCTCTCTATTTACATCATTTTAAGTATCTTCTATTAAAAAAATTACAATCGAAAATTCTGATGATTACATAGCTCCCATTCAGGAGCAAAAAATGCATTTTTTCAAAGATTTATTGAAAACTCACCTCGGAAGGATTCGTAAGAGCCGTTTTTAGTATCGTTCCATTAACAAGATGACCCGTGTGCGATTGATGACTCGGATGACTCGGTGTTGGCTGTGAATTGTGTTGATCCGATGATATTTTATGATGATGAAGAAATGAACCAGCTAATTGTGTATGTTGCTGCTGCTGTTGCTGTTGCTGCTGCTGCGTGTGATGAGCTGCTGCAGCAGCTGCTGCTGCCATGTGTTTATCAAGCATTGTTGTTGCAACAGTAGTACCTTTGTTACCACCAATTGTACCAGATCCATTTACACCACCCACTACATTGCCACCTCCTCCGACATTCGATTTATTTGTTTTTTTGTGCTTCTTATACTTCACCTTTTGAAAGAAAGAAAAAAAAACAATTAAATTTAATTCTTCTGCATTCTTTTATAGTTATCTCCAAAACGAAGGAATTTAAAGGAAAATGTGAAGAAACCTTTTTTATATAAAATTTAATTCTCCAAAAAAAAGGTCTCTTGATAAATTCTCGGAAACCTGATAGTTTTTGAGATCCTTATGAAATTGTGAAAATTAGGTTTTTAGTGCCTAAAAAATGGCATTTTTTTGCTTTTTCAAGTTATCTTGGGAACTGTTGTAGTTAGGAGAATTTTCCAAGAGACCTTTTTTGTGGGGAATTGAATTCTCTATAAAAAAGGTCATGAGGTCTATTCACCTAAATCCATTCGCCTCAAAGATATCTATGAATTTCTATTAATTAATGTAATATATAATAATGTAATATATCTAATAAATTCTGTAATATCATTTCACGTTAATTTACTTTTACTTTTATTTTTGTATGTATCTTAATTTTTTGATTTCGATTAATTTATGGAAGTTTATATAATTTGTGATTTTTATGAAAGAAATTTTTGTTAATGCGACTTCTGAAGTATGTATATATAATTTACAATTTACTGTATTAGCTCCGATGGGCTCACTAGCCTGGAGTTTTAACGAATAAACATTAAACATTAATTAATTTAAAAATTGTGAAAATGAGGTTTTTACTTTCCGAAAAATGTCATTTTTTTGCTTTTTAAAGATATCTTAGAAGCTGTCATAGATAGGAGAATTTTCCAAGAGACCTTTTTTGTGGAAAATTAAATTCTCTACAAAAAAGGTCATTACGTCCATCCTCTTAAACTCATTCGCTTCAAAGATATCCATAAATCAATTAAAAAATTGCAATAAATCCCCAAAAAATCATGAAAATAAAGATTTTAATCATATTTTTTTAAATACCTTGTAGAGGTTGTAAACAGCACCGGAGTTCCTGCCACCGGGCATACGATCCTCACGTACAGCCTGAAGCACCATACCCTGTTCTATACATTTTTTGAAACGGCAATACTGACACCTGTTTCTCTGGGCTTTCGTTATTTCACATACACCGTCTGCAACACACGTGTATACCCTCCGGTTCTGGACCGTTCTCTTGAAAAAGCCTTTGCACCTGCGTTAAAGAGAAAAGGTAAGAAAAAAAAAGGATAATTAACCAATTAACTGCGGAGAAATGGGTCCTATTTAAAAAGTACATTAAGAATTTGTGTTGCAATTTTTTTTCCACGTAATTCGAGGAAATTCGAGGAAAAATCTGATGATAACTATTAATATCTCTCTTTTGTACGAACAGAAAACAAGAGAATTAAACACGTGACTGAATTTATATAACTATCAAATTTGAACGGTAATTATGAGCTTTTCAGTGGATATATCTGCATTGTTTCGGTGGCACAATGACGAGGAATGAATGGAACTCAAGCTGAATATGATACATTGAATGGGCACATATTTTTATTGCAAGCACAAATTCCCTTCGAAACACGTTTCAGATCCATGTGCTTTTTTTAAAAGCTAAATACCTTCGGCACTCGTAAACTCTTGGGTTTATCGGAAAATCTCAAGATACCTTTTTTGTAGAGAATTTCAAGAGCTACAAAAAAGGTTTCTTGACATTTTCCTCTAAACCCAATATTTTCCGAGTGCCTATTAAAATAGGGTTTTCTGCACGCCGTGCGTAAAGTGGCCACTTTTCGCACGTTGTGCGTAAAAAAATTGTACCTTCCACGTGCGGAAAAGTACTTCTCTGACGAGTGTGAGGTTGCAACACGAGCTGAAGGCGAGTTTTGTAATCACATGAGTCAGAAAAGTACTTTACCGCACTTGTTACGTAATATACTATTTTACTTACCCTTCACACGTAATAATTCCGTAATGAAGTCCAGTAGCTTTATCTTCACATATCATACAGATCATCGGCGTTTCGTCTTCTTCGTGCTCTTGGGGAGGCATAGATGGCGCTGCTGTTGTTGCTATCGACTGTATCGACTGCGAGGATGCCTCTGATTTAACAGCGCCACCATTTCTCACCCAAGGCTGACTCGAACCCGATGCGGTTAAATTAAGCGCCTGCATCTGCTGGGCTGCTGGTAATTGGCTCAAATCTCCAGCCCACAGTCTCTCCATATTCAGAGGTGGACCAGATGCATAAGATACACAAGGTGGTTTGCCACGTGACTCCTGTCCGAGATTCAGCAACAGTTGAGCTGCCGACTCTTCAGATGAGGAACACGAGGCGGACGATGCCGTTGTGGTCCAGGATGCTGCGGGTGGAGGTACTGGCTCCATCGCTGGTGCCGACCATATCATGGTTCGAACACCACCGACTTCACCCATTATCACGGTTGGCGGAGGCCTTGGCGCTGACGGAACCGCTCGTTGCGCTGGCGGCTTCATTCCTTCACCTAAAATTAAGTTTTTAGGTTAAGTCAAAAAGGTTTATTGAAGATTTCTTGGGGAAGGAGAAGACGCACGGGGATGAGAGTAGTCCCATTGGATTGCTAGGGAAATTTTAGGCTGAAAACAGTGGTGAAGGATTTTTTTTGGGACCAGTAGAACTCGAGATATCTTGAGAAAAGGAAAATGAAGAGTTTTTAGGTTAGACTAAAAGGTTTATTGAGGATTTCTTGGGGAAGAAAAAAGCGCACGGTGATGGGAGGAGTCCTATTGGATTGCTAAGGAAATTTTAGATCGGAAACAGTGGTGAATGATTTTTTTGGGTCCAGCAGAATCCGAGATATCAAGAGAAAAAGGAAAATGAAGAGTTTTTAGGTTAAGTCAAAAGGTTTATTGAAGATTTCTTGGGGAAGAAAATAGCGCACGAGGATGAGATCAGTCCCAATGGATTGCTAGGCAAATTTTAGACGAAAAATAGTGGTGAACGATTTTTTTGGGTCCAGTAAAACCCGAGAAATCAAGAAAAAAAAGAAAATGAAGAGTTTTTAGGTTAGACTAAAAGGTTCATTGAAGATTTCTTCGGGAAGGAGAAAGCGCACGGGGATGAGACTAGTCCCATTGGATTGCCAGGGAAATTTTAGACGAAAAACAGTGGTGAACGATTTTTTTGGGTCCACCAGAACCCGAGAAACCAAGCAAAAAGGAAAATAAAGAGAGAAAACTCACTTGAAGGTGATGCAGATGATGTACTACCGCTCGACACACTTCCTCCATTTCCCTGATTGCTTCCATTGCTTCCATTATTCCCATTCCCATTACCCCCATTACCACTAGCACTATTACCACCACCGCCACCACAATTACCACCAATACTTTGTCCATAACCAACAGCACTACTAATAACACCATTTAACAATCTTTGTGCAGCAAAACCCTGTGAATTAGACCAGAACTGATGATGGGCAAGTAAATGAGCAGGTACTGATGGTGCTCTGGATCTTGGTGGTGTTGGTGATTGTTGCTGCTGTTGTTGCTGCTGTTGACTACTACTGTGTGATGATGAATTACTGCTTGGTGAGTGTGCCTGATTAATATTGTACTGGGATGATGGACTTTGCTGTTGACTTGTCACATCAACACGTTGTCGTTCATTTTGGTCGTGTCCACCACCATCGAAAACCGAATTATCAGAGTCTAATTTCGCTTGTACTGATGATAATTCGCTTCTTTCTGGACTTGTACATCTGCTGCGCGATTGGTCATTGTGGGGAGTCGTTGATACTGCTGATGAGTTGTCGATTGTTGGACTTGTTGGGGTTGTATTGTAGGATGTGTCTTCGCTTATTCGCGTTGAGCTCATTACTGGCTCGGGAAATACAGAATCTGGTGATGCTGTTTCTCTGTTGCTTTCCTGTTGATGTTGCTGGTGTTGGTGCTGCTGGGATTGTTGCTGGTGATGGCTCATTGATAGTTGTCCACGTTGATGAACGGGACTTGGACTACCACGCAAAAACTCATTCTTTACTTTGACAATTGTACAACCTGATGAACCCGGCATTGTACTGACATCCGGTGAGGATGTTGATGTGTCGGCTATGTTGTCGGATGAGGGGGGAAATGTTATTGGCGATGGGGCGTCCGATGCCTGGATACCGGACGGCGAACCTGCTGATCCGAATGATACTGGCGAGTCTAAAAGAACAAAAAAACAAAGGTTTTTTCACGGTTTTCTATGAATTTTTGAGGTTTTTGGGGGGTTTGAGGGGGTTAGAATGGGGGTGGAGGGGTGGAAATGGGATCGTTGGAGAGGGGGGGAGATTTCGGATGGAAATGATCGAGAATGGATCGATATTTAGATCATTGCACTAAGAGAATTAAGGTATATGCGTATTGGGAGGTTAGAAGAGTCAAAAAACGGTTTTTTCACGGTCATTTTTCGGTTTTTAAGGGAGAAATCGAAGAATAAGTGTTCATATTGTTGTCCTAGAGCGAAAAAGGCGTTAATATTACACTTTTTCTATCTTATTAAACCTTTTTCACTCTAGGACGATGATATATTGGAGCATCTTCTCAATTTTTTCACGATTTCTTCTACATTATGCCTTTTTATTACGATTTTATCAACGAAATTTGATCAAAAAAATTCGGGATTTTTTTTGGGTATGAAGGGGTCTACGCAAAAATTTGAAAAAATTCAACAACAATGTCTATATATTGTAGCATCTTCTCAAATTTTTTCAGATTTTTCCAACATCATGCCCCTTTTTTAGAATTTTATCAACGAAATTTGATTGAAATAATTCGGGATTTTTTTTCGGTATGAAGGGATCTCCGGAAAAATTTGAAAAAATTCAACAACAATGTCTATATATTGTAGCATCTTCTCAAATTTTTTCAGATTTTTCCAACATCATGCCCCTTTTTTAGAATTTTATCAACGAAATTTGATGAATTAAAATGGTCAGAAATCGGTTTTTTCACGGTCATTTTTTGGTTTATAAGGGAGAAATGAGGTTTTTACCAGTAAAAGGGCAGAATAATTTGCTCGGCCAACAGCCTCCACTCCACCACATGAACGAATTCACCGGATAATCCATTGTTAAGTGGGGATTGAATGCGTAATAATTCTCGTAGGCCATTGCCAGAGGCCCGAGATACCGTTGATAAGGGTAACCATAGGGGTCACACAGTAGGTCATTGAAATTCATGATTTTTATTATTTATTCCTTTAAAAAAAAGTGTTTCTCCACTTTGCGTATTCTTGCACTTGCGTTTAGGCGCTATTTTTCGAGCCCCTGATCGAATCGAATGGCAACGATAAATGAGTGGATATGAATGAAACGAGATGACGCAGAATGATGCATCTGCGCGTTGAGAGGCAACTCGTTGATGAGTTGTGTTGGATTCTCTCACGTGGTATTCGCGAGGAGAGATCAATGATTCGCGAGACTAGATGCAACGACCGTTCGTAACCTATTCGACTATTTCCGGACTTTATTTATCATTAATTGGTCAATCTGCTTCGATTAAAAAAAAGAAAAACTGCCTTTTTTCCTCGTAATTTGTTGCTTTTTTCCTTTTTAATAAAAAATATCTGGAATTTATTGTTTCAGGAGAAAGTTGTTCTCAGAAAATAGTCAATGGAATATTTCCAGCAAACTATTGCGTAATTGCGTAGAAAATCGCGAGAAGCCTCCTTTTTTCATCGAACAGGTGTTTTATTGAAAAAATCACACGAAAAAAAAAAATTTTAATTTTTTTTGAATTTATTGTCAAATTCAGGATTTTTAGGTTTTTTGAATTTTTCCACGAAATGTTTTTGGAAAATAAAAAAATAACTTTTTAGCATGAGAGCAATGGTGTTTTAGTCTATTGACGTCTTGACACGACTCACGACGATGGCAAACTACCCTTTTCTGCACAACATCCAGGAGCTTGGAGTGCAAGGCCTGGTAAACGCGCGTGGGTTGTGGTTTTTCGTTTCCCCTCCTGGGTTAAAGCCCACGCTCAACTCGTGTCACAGTGTCATCCCAACACCCCCCCCCCCCCCCCCCCCCCCCACCTCATCACTCTCTTCCGCATTATCTCCCTCTATTTAGGTGTTATCAACAGGATTTGATGGATTCGAGGGCAGAATGGACCTGTAGGTCTAAGTGATTCGGGATTTTTTTAGGAGTGAAGGGGTTCAGGAAAAAATCTGAAAAAATTCTGCAATAATGTTCATATATTGGAGCGTCTTCTCAAATTTTTTGAGATTTTTTTGACGGTTTGCCCCTTTTTTAGGGCTTTGTCAACGAAATTTGATGGATTCGCGGGATTCGAGTGGATGTGTGGGGCAAAATGATTGGGGATTTTTTTTGGGAGTGAAGGGGTCTTCGAAAAAATTTGAAAAAATTCAACAATAATGTCTATATATTGGAGCATCTTCTCAAATTTTTTCAGATTTTTTGTATATGATGCCTCTTTATTAGGATTTTACCAACGAAATTTAATTAATTCGCGGGATTAGAGTGGATGTGTGGGTTGGAATGATTGGGGATTTTTTTTGGGAGTGAAGAGGTCTTCGAAAAAATTTGAAAAAATTCAACAACAGTGTCTATATATTGGAGCATCCTCTCAAATTTTTTCAAATTTTTTCTACATCATGCCTCTTTATTAGGATTTTATCAACGAAATTTAATTAATTCTCCATTTTTATTAAAAAATTCTTTTCCTCGTGTTGCAG
The DNA here is from genome assembly GCA_963942555.1 of Aleiodes leptofemur. NCBI lineage: Eukaryota > Metazoa > Arthropoda > Insecta > Hymenoptera > Braconidae > Aleiodes > Aleiodes leptofemur. The sequence continues at coordinate 1,905,030 of OZ012611.1, forward strand.
GAAGTGAACCGAAGAAAGAAACTCGTGGAAAACTTGACTCTGGTGAGTACTCGATGGTAAAAGGTCAATCACGTGGAGATGGTACACGTGAATTGAATTATAAAGAGTTTATTTGTAGAAAATATGAATTTTTTAAATTAATCTTCATTTTATGCCGAGTTCTTTTTTAAGAATATCTCGGAATCTAAGCGAGATAGGGTGATTTCATATCAGGGAAGATTTATAGAGAATTTCAAGAGCTACAAAAAAGGATTCATGCAAAATCGCTCTATCTCGCTTAGTTTCCACGATATTCTCATAAAAACAGATGATGTTATCTGTGAGGAAAAAAATTCAGGTTTTGGAGAATTTTTTGGGGCTTTTTTCGGATTATAATATAATTTTTATTTATTTTTTTTATTTTTTATATTTTAATATAATTACCGTCGCTACTACATCGAGAGTCGACCTTTCTCCTTTTCAACTTGAAGTCTTGAAACAAGCTCATGTTGTCTAGCTCACACGGGCTGCTCGTAAGGGTCATAATTCCTGAAACAACAAAAAAATTTCAATTTTAATTAATTTTGTTTTTTTTTCATTTCATTTCATTTTTTAAATTAAATTCTCTTTTTTTTATAATTTTATTTAATTTTTCAAATCAAATTACTACTTTTTTTCTCATTTTATTGAATTTTTTAAATCAAATAATGTTTTTTTTTCAATTTTTTTGATTTTTCAAATCAAATTCTCATTTTTTTCTCATTTTATTGAATTTTTTAAAACAAATTCTCATTTTTTGCCATTTTATTTAATTTTTTGAATTAAATCATGTTTTTTTAAATTGATTCAATTTTTAAAATCAAATTCTCATTTTTTTTGTTGATTTAATTTGATTTTTCGAATTAGATCATTTTTTTTTCAATTTATTTGATTTTTTAAATCAAATTCTCGTTTTTAAAAATTTTATTTAATTTTTTGAATTAAATTATTATTTTTTCCATTTTATTAAATGGTGATTTCATTAATTGCGTGAATTTACAGGGATTTTTCCTGCATGACCGAATAAAATTCAATGGAAATTCCCTTTTCTCCATCGCTCTAATACCGCCTGAATTATCACAAATTGATGAATTTGGCCTGTGCATTACATTGTCAGCACGAAAGTATGTTAACTAAAATAACTCTATTTAACCCCTCTTTAACTGTGATAGCAATTGAACAATTTATGGACTTCATGGAAATAGTTTATGTGATTTTTATCGGTAAGATTTTTCTACGCGACATTAATTTATTGAAATTGATTAGGGAAAGTTGTCGAGTAAAAAAGTCTTTAAATTAATAAATTGCCTTCAAGTCATTTTTTTCAGTTTTTCATTGATATCTCCGGTTCTAATTATCCTAGCTTTCTGCAGTTTATCGGAATCGAAAGCTGAGCTCATTCTACCCCGATTTTCACATAAATCGAATCAATTTCCCTCCAAAATTACGAAAAATAGACCTTATATGTTCCTTCCACAAAATCCCTTGTAACTCCCCCAATTTTCATCAGAATTGACTTCTATTTATATGAAAATAGGGGTAGAATGATCTCAACTTTCATCTCCCACCACTCTCACCCCCCTCCAACCATCAGAACCAGAGATATTCTCAAAAAGCAGGAAAAAACTCCGAAAAAGGTCATTTTTATTAATAAAAACAAGTGGATAATAGTATTGCTTTCCAATTGATCTAGCTTCTCTGCACTTTTTGCATTTTTTTTTGTACTTTTCCACGTTTTCATGCATTTTCCCGCTTTGTGCGTTTTTTGTGCTCTTTTCACGTTTTTATGACGTTTTTTTTGGTGCTGCTCGCATTTTTATGCATTTTTCGCGTTTTTTCTGCAATTTTCGTATTTTCCCCCCTTTTCCGCGTTTTCATGCATTTTTCCTGATTTGCGCGTTTTTTGTGCGCTTCTCGCGTTTTTTTGCGTTTTACCGCATTTTTATGCACTTTCAGCGTTTTTTCTTTCAACTGTGCGCGTTTTCTCTGCAATTTCCACGTTTTTATGCATTTTTCCTGATTTGCGCGTTTTTTTGCGCACTGCTCGTGTTTTTTTGTGTTTTTCGCGCTTTAACGCATTTTTATGCACTTTCAGCGTTTTTTCCCAACTGTGCGCGTTTTCTCTGCAATTTTCGCGTTTTTATGCATTTTTCCAGCTTTGCGCGTTTTTTTTGTGCGCTTCTCGCGTTTTTTTGTGTTTTTCGCGCTTTATCGCATTTTTATGCACTTTCAGCCTTTTTTTCCCACTGTGCGCGTGTTTTCTGCGCTTTCCGCGTCTTGGCTGCACTCCTCGCGCTTTTTTACGCTGTTTTCAGCAATATACTTCCAAATGAAACTGATACAACTTTTTTCAAATCATCATCAAAATATCAAATTTTGAAAAAATTCATTAAAACGCCAATAACTCGAGAACTAATCATGCAAATAAGCTCAAAATTTACAGGCATCTAACTGATACAATTCTCGAGATAATAAATGAGTATAAATAACATCAGTTCAATAGTTTCCAGAAATTCCATTAAAAACTGATTTTCAAAAAATGGAAATATCTCAAAAAGTTTCGATCGAATTCTCTTCAAATAAAGCTTAAAAAATAGAGTTTTTCGAGAGGAAGTTTTCCACAAAATATGAAATTTTTCTATAAAATCGTTTTGCTGTAATTGAGACTTTTATGCACACACAGACATACACACACACACAGACATGCGCTAAAAACATCATTTTCTCTCTGTTTAGATCATTTTAAGTATCTTCTATTAAAAAAATTACAATCGAAAATTCTAATGATTACATGGCTTCCATTCGGAAGCAAAAAAACAATAGAATCATAATAATAATAATAGTCGCGTATCTCTGAGAGGGTCGACTCGCGGTGCGTGTTATCACGTGGGCGATTGCGGGGTCTCTTCTCAATTCCACCCATTCGGCTATTCTCGTCTCTATTCGCTAAACACCGAACGTGAATACAAGCGCATGTCAGGCAAAAGCCGGGGCAATATACACACTTCTCGCGGTTCTACATATATATATATCTTATATATGTACATTGTATATATATAGTTTGAGTGCAGTTGTTGGGGTCCTTGCTCCCTGGCGTTATGTGGGTCACCAGTCTCACACACGCCGCCATTCTTGCGTAACCAATGCATGCATGCTGAGCGAGCGCAAAAGCCAACACACAAATACACACACTACTTGTTCAATTTGATTTTTTATTTTTTTTTCTTATTATTTTTAGGCTTGTTTTTTTTTTCCTTTTTTTTTCTTTGGGGATTTCTCTTTTATTTCAGGAATTAATTGTTAATTTTTTTACGAAGGCCAAATTTTTTGGTTTGGAAAAAGGGATTTTAGCGTAAAAAAGACGGTTTTTTTCTTATTTTTTACGCACTTTTTCATTTTTTTTTGGAATTCATTTCTTATTTCCGGAATTTATTGTTTTTCGATTTTTTTCTTTTTCGAAGACCAAATTATTTAGGAAAAAGTGTTTTTTTTAATGGAAAAAAGGCTTTTTTCCTCATTTTTAGACTTTTTTTTTTTTAATTTCTCTTTTATTTCAGGAATTAATTTTTTGCAATTTTTTTATGAAGGCCACATTTTTTGGTTCGGAAAAAGGGTTTTTAGCAGAAAAAAGTCGCTTTTTTCTCATTTTTAGGCGCTTTTTAGTTTTTATTCTTTTTTGATTCCTTTTTTATTACAGGAATTTATTGTTTTCGATTTTTTTATTTTTCGAAAACCAAATTATGTAGGAAAAAGTGTTTTTTTAATGGAAAAAAGGCCTTTTTCCTCATTTTTCGACTTTTTTTTTCTTTGAATTTCTCTTTGATTTCAGGAATTTATTTTTTACCATTTTTTTTATGAAGGCCACATTTTTTGTTTCGAAAAAAGGATTTTTAGCGGAAAAAGACGGTTTTTTGTCTTATTTTTAGGCGCTTTTCTTTTTTTATTTTTGATTCCTTTTTTATTTCAGGAATTTATTGTTTTTCGATTTTTTTATTTTTCGAAAACCAAATTATTTAGGAAAAAGTGTTTTTTTAATGGAAAAAGGCTTTTTTCCTCATTTTTAGACTTTTTTTTTCTTTTGAATTTCTCTTTTATTTCAGGAATTAATTGCTATTAATTTTTTTTTTAAGCCCAAATTATTCATTTGGGAAAAGTGTTTTTAGCAGAAAAAACGCTTCTTTTTCTTATTTTTTTACTCATTTTTTCTTCTTAATTTCCTTTTTTATTCCAGAAATTAATTGTTTTCGATTTTTTTTTCTTTTTTGAAGACAAAATTATTTGGAAGAAGTGTTTTTGGCGAAAAAAGGCTTTTTTCCTCACTTTTAGGCTTTTTTTTCTTTTGAAATACTCTTTTATTGCAAAAATTAATTGTTTTTCGATTTTTTTTTGAAGGCCAATTTTTTGATTCAGAAAAAGCCTTTTTTTAGCAGAAAAAAGTCTTCTTTTCCATTTCGTGCAGTTCGTTTTTATTTTTTCCATATTTTTTTATCTATTCACGTTATTTTTATCTGTTCACGTCCATGGGAATAACAGCAAATCTACTAAACATGTACAATTCACACGGAGGCACTTTTTAGATGCCTCAAACGAATGGTGAAAGTTGTTCTCCCACGCTGTGTGTATATACCATCTCGATGGATCTGAGCTTCACATTCCCACTCTTCTTCATTTTATTTTGTATTCTTTAAATTTTTTTTATTTCACTTTTTTTTTTTTTGTTCATTTGACGTTTTCTTTTGCACGAGCCTCTTTACGCTCTATAACACTCATCTAGATAATTTTTTTCCTTATTATCCCATTGAATCAGTGGGACACTTCCGCGTTCACTTTCAGTTGAGAATATTTTACGTGTCATTAATTATTATTATTTTACTCTTTCTCGCGTCTTTTTTATGCACTTTTCGCTTTTTTTTTGCACTTTTCTCATTTTTGTTGCGCTTTTCGACGTTTCTATGCTTTTTTTTCACTTTGTATTTTTTTCGTGCTCTTTCCCCTTTTTTTTGGCGGTTTTATGCACTTTTTACGTTTTTTCTGCAATTTTCGCATTTTTTTGCCGCTTTTCCATGTTTTTATGAATTTTTTCTGCTCTGCGCGTTTTTTGGAACTTTTCCGCGTTTTTTATGCACTTTTGGCATTTTTTTCCACTGTGCGCGTTTTTTCTGCGCTTTTCTGCACTCTTCGCATTTTTTTGCACTGTTTTTCCCATTTTTATACACTTTTCGCCTTTTCTCTGCACTTTCCGCTTTCTTTCGCGTTTTTTTGCATTTTTTTCGGTTTGTGTGTTTTTTTTTGGGCTTTTTTCGTTTTTTTTTTGCATTTTTCTTGCGCTATTCGCATTTTTATGCACTTTCAGCGTTTTTTCCCACTGTGCGCGTTTTTTTTCGCGTTTTTCTGTGTTTTTAGGCACTTTCAACTTTTTTTTTTCCACTATGCGCTTTTTTCTGCGCTTTACGCGTCTTTTCTGAGCTCTCTGCGTTTTTTGCGCTGTTTTTCGCTTTTTTATGCACATTTTGCGTTTTTTTTCGTTTCGCGCGTTTGTTCTGCGCTTTCCGCGTATTTTCTGCGTTTTTTGCGTCTTTTTTGCACTTTACGCGTTTTTTTTAACGTGTTTTTTGCCATTTTCTCGCGCTTTTCGTGAAATAAGTAGAAATGTCCGTTTTTGACCAGACAAAAAAAAGGAATTTCTGTATTTTTAATTTTTTTAATTGTTCAGCTTTTGAAAATGCGAGTTGTTGGTAATTATTTTTAGAAGACTATGTTCCAATTAGTGAAGTGGAAATTACGAGATATGTCAATTTCAAGTGCGCTTCTTTTTTTTTTGTTTTTTTTTTGGCAGATATCTCGTAATCTCAGCGAGATAGCGGGATTTTAGAAACTTTTTTGTGGCATTTATTTTGACAAACGAATAAAGGGGTATTTATAACATTTCTACATCTTCTTTTATCACGAAATATCGAAAAAACTGATTAAAAAAATGAATTTTTTGAGAAATTAAGCATCTTCACTTTGTTCTGTGAATATCTTTGACGCGGAAGGAGATACGACAATTTTTGTTTCTACCTTTTTTGTGATGAAAAATGAGAGGTATAAAAAAGGTCCTCACAAAAATCGCTCTATCTCGCTTAGTTTCCAAGATTTTCTCCAAAAACTCGCAAAAACACAATGTTTACATAAATATCTCGGAGAATAAGCGAGATAGAGCAATTTTAATAGAACCTTTTTTATAACTCTCAAAATTCTCCACAAAAAAGGTCTCTACAAAATTCGCTCTATCTCCCTTAAATTCCGAGATAGAAAAGTTAAAAGCAGAATGGACCTCCCAATCAAAATCATTCAGGATTTTTTTTCAAAAAGAAGGAGTCTCCAAAAAATTTCGAAAAAATTCACCACCAATCTTCACATATTCCACCATATTCTCAAATTTTTTCACATTTTTCCACAGCATCCTTCTCTCCTAAAAAAATCGCCAATCATTTAACACAAAAAAAAGTCCTCAATTTCGCATCAATTTTTTCAGAATTTTTCAAAACATTTTCCCACAAAATCGTCACTCCCCCCTCCCCTTTTTTTGTGGCACTTGCCCTCACAGGGGATATATAGCCACTCTGGGATGAGAAGATGACCCCCCCCCTCCCCTCCCCTCTCCCCCTCCTCCCCTCGCGGTCGATTATCAAAGAAATCAAATAAAATTCATCTTGCACTCAGTTTTGAAAAGTAACGTGAAATGGCCAGTGAGAGTTAACCCCCCCCCCCCCCCCCCCTCCTCTCCGTAAGTTGTACTCGTACAATTCTCGGAGAGTACATTGAACCGTTTCACTGTAGCGAGTGAAAGTTTCTATTATACCACTGGCCTTACCTTACTTTTTCCTATGGCAAGCTTCACCATGTTGTGTCATAAGTTCGAACGTGTATTTTTTTTTTTTGAGAGAAGAAGGAGGAGGAGGGGGAGGGGGAGGAGAGAACGAGGAAGTATCTTCCGTTATATTGTCCCGTCAACTCTCAAACATCTATTATCTTCTTTTTTTTCATTATTTTTCTCATTCAGTTCAACAATATATATATACATATATATATATATGTATATAAAGTAATGAAGTCTTTTCTTTTTTTTCCTGTCGCCTATTATTAACTCTTTTTCTCCTCTTTTTTAAATACATTTATTCTATTCGAAATTTTTATAAAGTGAGATTTTTTTTTTTTTTTTTTTTTTTTTTTTTTTTTTTTTTCGATCATGGGATGCGGAGAGAAATTTCTACTGCAACTTTTACGTAACACACTGGAGGAAAGAGAGAATTGTATAGAAAACGAGTCGATCGTAATCAAGAGTTGAGTAATGATCGATGGACCATCTCGTTTATGGAGAATTCACTTTTTTTTTTTTCTTATCAATATTTTTTTCCATTTTTTTTCTCAATTTTATCTTTAACTTAATTTAATTTTTCACTTTTTGTGATTTTTCGGGAGATTAGATTATCGGGAAACACACGCGGATGAAGAGGGGGGAGAGGGGGAGGGGTCAATTGGACTTTTGTCGAAAAATACTACATTTTAATCTAGTTTTGCCCAATTTAGTTTCACTAATTACGCTTTTTTCTTTCTTTTTTAATTTTTGAAATTTTTCGAGTTTTTATAAATTTTTTTTGGAGCAAAAGGATTTGGGATTTTTTTAATGGGGAAGGAGTCGTCAAAAAAATCTGAAAAAATTCAGGAATGATAAAAACATATTCGAGCATATCCTCAAATTTTTTCAGATTTTTTTGAATATTCCTTCTCACTTAAAAAAAATCCTCAATCTATTTAAATGCTTTGTTTTACCTAAAATTGAATTAATTTAAAGAGAAAAATACCTAAGTGTCTTCCCTGCATTACACTCATCTTAGCGCACATGTTTAAAATCCACGTTAAACCAGTTGAATAAACAAGTATTTTCACACTAAAAAAGAATTTTAAGGAAAATTTCCAAAAAACAATTTTCAAACACTTTTTTTTTTTTAGAAAAAAATCGTTTTTTTTTCCTTTTTTTTTAATTTTACAGCATCAATTGAAATCTAGTTGATCCGAGGCCGAACAAATTCTCGAGCCAACATCCATTAAGCATCGAGGACAGTATCAACGTACAGTGACATCCTCAGAGTTCTCGTTAATACACACACACACACAAGGTCGCTTTTTTTCATTTTAATTCAATAAATTTGTTTAAAAAAATAAAAAAAAAAATCACTGACACACATTCACTTTTTAGAATATTCCCAAAAAAAAAAATTTCCAATCACTTTTTTTTTTTTGATTAAAAAAAAAACTTTTTTGGAAAAAAAATATTTTTTTGAAAAAAAAAAAAAAATTTTGAAAAAATTTTTTTTTTCGAAAAAAATTTTTTTTAATTTTTCTTTTCTCTTTAAAATGCAAGATGTACTATATAGTTCACGAAAAAATTCGGAGCAGTAGTAACGTGGGCCTTTTAACCGTGTGTTTTTGGGGGGCAGAGCCCGACTGGTTGTGGCACTCTCGTCTACCACCGAAAAATACTCAACCAGGCGTTTTCAGTTTGGCCAAAGTGGAGGAGAGGCATTAAAACTCAACTGAAACACTGAAGTAGTGGTGGTGGTAACAGTGACCTCGATTTCAATACACGAAAACGCGTGCGTTTTTTTTTTTTTTTTTTTTTTCTCTATACTGTGCATGAAAAAGAGAGAGAGGACCATTCGAATCTCTTGGAGAGGTCCAATGCCAGTTTATAAGAAAAAAAAAAAAATTGAAGAAAAGGTGTAATAATATGTGGTGAGAGAGAAGAGGGGGGGGGGGGAGTGAATTTTTTGGGCTCCAAACTTTCACTCTTCTACTTTTTTTTTTTAATCTTTTTTTATTTTTCTTATTTTTTATTTTATTTTTATTTTTACTTTTTTTCGACAGAGGGGGAAAAGGGGGAGTCACTCTTCATTACACGTTCACGACCATGTCCTTGTGTCATGAAGATGCTGTTTCACTTTCGTTGGGACTTTTTCTGTATATTTAATTGAATTAAGAAAAGGAGAATTGGGAAAGAATTTTGTTTTTTTTTAATTTGATGGAATTTTTTGGTTTTTTGGGGGGTTTTAAAGGGATCTTGGAGGGGGTGGGAGATAGGGGAATTTTGTAGAAACGTTTTTTGGAAGTCTTGAAATTTTGTAGAAAATATGTTTCTAGGGAAATTTTTGTATCTCTGATGGATTTGGAGATATTTGGAAAAAACGAAAATTGTTAGATTTTTCTTTTTTTGATTTTTTTACTTTGATTTTAATTTTTTGAAATTGTTTTTTGGGAATATCTTGGGAAATAATGGAGATATGGAAATTTCGGAAGAGGCCTTTTTTGTAGAGGAGAACGAGATCTACAAAAGAGGTCTCTTATAATTTTTCTCTATCTCTTTTATTTTCCGAGTTCCTTCAAAAAAACTATTTTCATCAATAATTATCTTCTCGAAAAACAAAAAATCGTGAAAAATTAATTTCTTAGGAATTAATTATGCGAAAAATTGAGTGGAAAAGTTTAGACACTGGTCACGACTGTTTTCTTGTGTCATAAAGATGCTGTTTCGTTTTTGTTCGTCTTTTTCTGAATATTGATTTGAATTAAAATCAAAAATAAAAAATAGAAAAATCAATTCCTTAAAAAATCCACAAAAACGATTTTTTTCGATTCTTAAAGGGATCTCGGAATTGGTGCGAGATAGAAAAATATTATGGGAAAGTTTTTTGTAGCTCTTAAAATTCTCTACAAAAAAGGTCCCTCCAAAAATTCCCCTATCTCCCCTCAATTCCAAGATATTGATAAAAACACCAAAAATCCCCATTTCTTCAATTTTTCATTTTTGTATTTTTCCTGAAATTATCAAAAAATCCTTTTTTAAAAATATCTCGAGAAATAATGAAGATAGAAGAATTTTGAAAGAAACCTTTTATGTAGAGCAGGAAAAGACCTACAAAAAAGGTCTCAACCTTTTTTTCCCTATCTCCCTCATTTTTCGAGTGCCCATCAAAAAACGATTTTCAAAATAATGACGATTAGAAAAAAAAGTCGAAAAAATTCCGGAAAAATTAATTTTCATCAAAATTAATGATGCAAAAAAAATCGTAATAAAATCCGGAAAAATTGGGTTTTCCTAAGAATTAATTAGGCCAAAAAAAATCGAAAAAAATTCCAAAAAATTAATTTTCCTAAAAATTAATTATGCAAAAAAATTCGAAAAAAATTCCAGAAAAATAGAGTTTTCCTAAAAATTAATCAGGCAAAAAAGAACGAAAAAAATTCCGAAAAACTTAATTTTCATCAAAATTAATTATGCAAAGAAAAATTAAGTGGAAAAGTTTAGACACTGGTCAGCATCACTGGTTTCTCTCTCTCTCTTTCAGTACACTGCATTTATTCCATCGTTACAGTAGACTGCAAGCCGGTCGGCCCTGGCATACTTAGTAATGTCAATCACACCGTGCACTCGGGACTAGGCACACACAACACCACACAAACGTTCGACACTTTTGCCTCAACGATAGAGAAAAAAAGAAAAAAAAAAAGGGAAAACGCACACTAAGTATTTACAAATGACGCGAAATGTGCACGCTGTGTTAGAGCCACCATTGACCGTGCAATAGGCCGTGATTCTTGTTTGTAACACAATTTCATTGCGTTATTGTAGAAAAAAAAAAAAAAAGAAGGAATTACTCGCGAGAACTAACACATTCAATAACGCAGAGTCCTCGACCCTCTGACCCTATCGCGAGGCTCTTTTCCAACATTCAAAGTGCGCGGGCTTTCTCGCGGGTTTTTCTCCTGAAAAATCTCAAATATTAGAAGAAAAATTGATTTTTTAAATACATGTTTGTAAAGAAAGCTTGCTGGAGTTCAATTTGAAAAAAATTTCGAAAAAAAAAATTCGAAAAAAATTTCGAAGAAAAAAATCGAAAAAAAAATCGAAAAAATTTAGAAAATTCTGAAAAATCTCAAATATTGAGATAAAATGGATTTTTTAAATGGACGTTGGCAAAAAAAGCTTGCTGGAGTTTAATTTTGAAGAAAAATCGAAAAAAAATTGAAAAAAAATTGAAAAAAAATCGAAAAAATTTGAAAAAATTTCGAAAAAAAATTGAAAAAATTCGAAAAAAAATTGAAAAAATTTCGAATATTCCGAAAAATCTCAAATATTGAGATAAAATGGATTTTTTGAATGGACGTTGGCAAAAAAACAGCTTACTGGAGTTTAATTTTAAAGAAAAATCGAAAAAAAATTGAAAAAACATCGAAAAAAATTTGAAAAAATTTCGAAAAAAAATTGAAAAAATGTCGAAAAAAATTTGAAAAAATTTCGAAAATTCTGAAAAATTTCAAATATTGAAATAAAATGGATTTTTTAAATGGACGTTGGCAACAAAATCTTGCTGAAGTTTACTTTGAAAGAAAAATCGAAAAAAATTGAAAAAAAAAGGAAAAAAATTGAAAAAAAATCGAAAAAAAATTGAAAAAATTTCGAAAAAAATTTGAAAAACTTTCGAAAATTCTGAAAAATCTCAAATATTAAAATAAAATTGATTTTTTAAATGGATTTTGGCAAAAAAAGCTAGCTGGAGTTTAATTCGAAAAAAAATCGAAAAAAATTTGAAAAAAAATCGAAAAAAATTTCGAAAAAAAATTGAAAAAATTTAGAAAATTCTGAAAAATTTCAAATATTAAAACAAAGTTGATTTTTTTTTGTGTATATATATGTGTTGGAGGCTCATTTGAAATGTGACTTTTTCAAGACACGTTCTCTGACGCTGAGGGTGAAAGCGAACACTTCCGGGCCTAAACCAAAACACAAAACTTTCTATTTATTTCTTTATTCTTCTTTTTATTCATGTCTCTTTCGATTTACCGTTAAAAAAGAAATTTTAAAGGTCACGTCAATTTTTTTGGGTTTTTTTTTGCTTCCGAATGGAAGCTATGTAATCATCAGAATTTTCGATTGTAATTTTTTTAATGGAAGACACTTAAAATGAAAATTTAGAAAATTTTTGGATTTACTGGGGAATTAAAAGGGGGAGGGATATGGTAAAATGGGTTGGAGGAGTTTTCGATGATTTCCCTGAAAAATAATGATTTTTACCAAAAATTAGAATTTTTCGAGGATCGAAATTTTTCGAATTTTCGAAAAATTCGAAAAAAAAACATTTGACACATGTTTTTACTGTGAAATTTTCTCAGCTTTTCAGTGAAATCATCAGAAAAATTCGATCTCCAATGATTTCATGAATATTCACATGTTTTTCCTAATTTAGTTCAATTTTAACTTTAATTTAACTTTAATTTAATTTTTTTCATAAAAAAAAATTCATAAAATTGTAGAAATGTTGTGGAAAATTTAGAAAATTTTGGATTTATTGAGTAATTAAGAGAAGAAGAGATGGGGTAAAATGGGTTGAACTATTTCCCACTGATTTCCATTTTATTCTCCTTAAAAATCCTAATTTTTACCAAAAATCTCAATTTTTCGATAATCGAAATTTTTCGAAATTCTCAAAAAATCCTTTAAAAAAACGTAAACTTATGTTTGTCCACTAAAATTTCCTCAGCTTTTCGATGAAATCCTCAAAAAAAATCCCTCTCCAGCCATTCCACAGATATTTCCCCATTTCTCCTCAATTTTCCAGAATTTTTTTCAATAAAACCTCATAAAATCGTAAAAATGATGAACAAAGTAAAACATTGTTCTAAAAAATAATTGCCATCAATTTCCAAGCCTTGTAAACTTCATTAAAAATTCACATATTTATTAGAAGAAAAAGTCTAACACACACAGCCTTCAATAAAAATATTTCTCAATGTTCTCCATTTAAATAAACCTCTTCCTGTATCACTGGATAACATTTTTTTTTCCACTCTTCAAGCTCAATAATTAATCAGAGGATTTAGAGGATTCTTATGTGTCGATACGTATCAACATTTGTCCTTGTCTCATTGTTGGAAAATGTCCATTCGTCACAATGACACATTTGTCCATGATCTTGTTGGAATTTCCTCCCAAGATCCTAAAGCCAATTACACGAGTATAACTACACGTTATATTCTACCTATAAATGAGTGTTTATTATTGTTATTATTATTTTGTAAAGGAAGTCTGAGTGAATCAGCGAGTTCCGTTTGATTTTTAAAGAAAAAATCATCGCCTTGACAATAAAAAAAATGCTTGAAATTTTTGAAATTATTCAATAATTCGTCAATTTAAATGGAAATTTCACTTTAAAATGCCTTTTTTTGTTGCAGAAAGGAGTTTTTGGCAGGAAATAGTAGTTTGGGAGCTGGAAAATGAAGAGTTCACTCCAGAATTACCTTCTGCCCCTTTTTTCTGGGGAAATTTCGATTTAATTTGATGGTGAAAAAGTGGAAAAAGGTGAATTTACGTTTTTTGCATTTTATTTTTTAGAATATCTCGGAAACTAAAAGAGATAGCGTAATTTTTGAGGAGACCTTTTTTGTAGAGCTTGAAATTTCCTTAAATCCAAGATTCAGGCAAAATCACGCTATCTCGCTTAGTTTCCGAGATATTCAAGTGAGAATAAAGAAATGAAGGGATTTAGTCCTGAATTTATGGATTATGAATGAAAAATTAACTTTAATTCTTTTTATTTAGTTGCAGAAAAAAGTTTTCGTGAGGAAATAGCAGTTCAGGAGCTAAAAAATGGAGAGTTTACTGCAGAATCACCCCCTGCCTTTTTTTTCTCGAGGAATTTCTATTTAATTTGATGAAAACTTGGTGAAAAAGTTAAAAAAAGGTAAATTTTTTTTTCTTTGCATTTTATTTTCTAGAATATCTCGGAAACTAAGCGAGATAGCGTAATTTTGGAAGAAACCTTTTTTGTAGCCCTTGAAATTCTCTTAAAATCGAAATTGAGACAAAATCACGCTATCTCGCTTAATTTCCGAGATATTCAAGGGAGAGTATAAAAATGAGGGAATTTCGTGTTGAATTTATGAATTGTCCTTCAGTGATCAGAGACTATTCTGTTAAATACCATTAAAATAATCCTTGAATGGGGTTCTGCAACCGATCTTTGACATTCTCGTGATGTCAGGGACACATGTATGAGATCACCAAATTGATTTTCAAGTTCTTACGCCATTTTTCAACCCCAATGCCACTGTATTTCATGTTTTTTTTCGAATAGAAATCGAAAAGTAGGAAAAATAAAGCACGTGTACTAAGCAATTAAATTCCTTTGAAGTATATAGCTATTCAATGTGAATTAGAGGGAAATGGAAGTTAATGAATTGAATGGGAAGAGAAGCAAAGGCGAAAATAATGCTCGACGTTAGGCAAAGGAACATGACCTATCCCAATGAAGTTGGCGGGAGGCACAGAGAGAAAAGAGGGGCTTGCGCACTCCGAGCAACTGCCAACTGTGGCCTCCACGTAAAAAAATAAAAAAAAAAAAACTATCTCAGTACGTTGGGTATGAGAGTCAGGCACGTCATCCGGTTGGCTATTACGACACTATTATTTACGTATATTACATGAAATACCCTGAAACATATGAGGTCGCGAATCAAAATATGAGGAGAAAATCCTTGATTGGATTCGAGGAAAAAGAGGGTTTTTTGAGGGGAAAGGGATTTTTTTGGGGGTGAAGATTGAGAGGGAAAAATCTGAAAAAATTCTGGAAGGATGGGGACATGTCGAAGTTATTTCAGGAATTTTTTCAGATTTTTTGGAGGAAGTGCCTTTTTTTTAGAAAAAAAATAGGAGATTAAGGGGTTTTTCATTGAATTAAATTAAGTCGCAGAAGAAAGGGCTCTTTTGATTAAACATTGGATTTTTTGGGGGTGAAGATTGAGAGGGAAAATTCTGAAAAAATTCTGGGATAGTGGGGATAAGTCGAAGCTGTTTCAGGAATTTTTTCAGATTTTTTGAGGGTGATGCCTCTTTTTTAGAAAAAAAATAGGAGATTAAGGCGTGTTTTATTGAATTAAATTAAGTCTAAGGGAAAAGGGTTCTTTTAATGAAGCATTGGATTTTTTTGGGGGTGAAGATTAAGAGGGAAAAATCTGTAAAAATTCGGTAGTAATGAGGAGGTGCTAAAGCTGATTTGGTAGTTTTTTCAGATTTTTTCAGGGTAGTGCCTCTTTTTTAGAAAAAAAATGGGGGATTAAGGGGTTTTTCATTGAATTAAATTAAGGAGTAGAAAAAAAGGGCTCTTCTGATTAAGCATTGGATTTTTTTGGGGGTGGAGATTAAGAGGGAAAAATCTGAAAAAATTCTGAAATAATGGGGAGATACTGGAGCTGCTTCA
The DNA here is from genome assembly GCA_963942555.1 of Aleiodes leptofemur. Taxonomy (NCBI): domain Eukaryota; kingdom Metazoa; phylum Arthropoda; class Insecta; order Hymenoptera; family Braconidae; genus Aleiodes; species Aleiodes leptofemur. The sequence goes on from OZ012611.1 coordinate 1,920,344, forward strand.
GTAATTTTTTCAGATTTTTCGAGGGTATTGCCTCTTTTTTAGAAAAAAATAGGATATTAAGGGGTGTTTTATTGAGTTAAATTGAGTCAAAAAAAAGGGCTCTTTTGATTAAACATTGGATTTTTTTGGGGGTGTAGATTAAGAGGGAAAAATCTGAAAAAATTGTGGAATGAGGAGGACATGTTAAAGTTGTTTCAGGAATTTTTTTAGATTTTTTGGAGGAAGTGCCTTTTTTTTCAAGAAAAAGAGGAGAATTGAGATTGTTTTATTGAACTAAATTAGTTCTGAGAAAAAAAGCGCACTTTCGTATGATAATTAGATTTTTTAAGGGTGAAGTTTGAGAGGGAAAAATTTGAAAAAATTCTGCAATATTGGGGACATATTAGAGCTGCTTCTGGAATTTTTTCAGATTTTTTGAAGGAAGTGCCTCTTTTCCAGGAAGAAAAGGAGAATTGAGGGGTATTCCATTGAATTAAATTGATTCTAAGAAAAAAGTGCTTTTAGGAGTCAAATTCGAATTTTTTTCGTAGTGAAGATTGAGTCTGAAAAATCTGAGAAAATTCTGAAATCTTTGGGACATGCTATAGCTGCTCCTGGAATTTTTTCAGATTTTTTGAGGGTAATGCCTCTTTTCCAGAAAAAAAATTGTAATGATTAAGAGGTATTTTGTTGAATTAAGTTAATTTGAAGGATTAATAAAAAAAAATAGGGAAAAATTTATTTGTTACCGAGGGCCATGTATTTTCGGGTGAAAATAAATTCATGGTGACACACGGAAGTCAAATGAAATCAGATAAACGACCTAGACCTTTTCTCAATTTCAATACACAACAAAAAAATACAAAAATGAGGAAATTCAAGGTTTCGACCTTTGGATATTAATATCTCCCATAGATTAAAATTAATATTCATTTAATAATATTGAGAAGAAAAAAAAACTCACATTTTTTCACCTCAAGACATCGAAAATTTCAAAAAATACACTCCTTTCATGAATTATTTTCAAAAATTTCTCAAAATTCCCAGATTTTAGTAAATTCAAAATTTCACTCGAGGGCAAACAGTTTCTCGAAGTTTCTTGGATGACACAAACACAGCACTTTTTATTTCCCCATTTATCCATAAACCCATTCAAAATCCTTAAAAAATCAAATATTACTTATATATTTCATTAAAATTCCCTTTAATTAAATTCCCCAATTTTTTAAAAATTCAATTATTTTCTGAGCAAATTCCTCATAAATCAGTCATTTTTCTTAAAAAAAAATTCAAAAAAAATTACTCATTTTTTTCTTCAATTCCCCAAGAATAGATTAAAAAAAAAAGAAAAACATTGAAAAATACCACACAATAACTTGCAAAATGTCCTTGCACTGAACAGGACATTCACTCTCGTCACTATTTTATTCCATAATTCTCCTAGATTCGTATAAATTCAAAAAAAAGGCAAATTCCACTGAATAATTCTCCTTTTTTTTACTATTAAATTAAATCCTTTATTTTTTCACAATATTTTTATTTAAAAACTCGCGGCAGTATTTTATCACTTTAGGCAGTGTAATTTTCAAAAATGGCAGTTTTTTTCGAAAAAAAATCCTTAACTACATTTTTTCAGTCAATCACTTTTTAATTAATCAAATTTAAATGCAAAACCTTCAATTAATTAGTTTAATTAATAAAACAATTTAAAAAACGGAATTAATCGAAAAAATTCAAATTAAAAAAAATGTTTTCGCGCTTTTTTTTAAACACATGGCACTAAATTTTTTTAAAAATTCAATAATTTTTTTTTTTTGAAGCAATTAATTAGCTAATTAATTAGATTTAATTTAATAAAATTGGCAGTGATGCGTGGGCGTGCGAAAAAAAACTTTAGCACGTGCTTTTTTCCCTTTAAACGAACTCATTTCACTGAGAATTTAAAAATCCATTTGATTCACTGATAATTATGTGTTAACGTTCATTAACGCAATGATAATTACATTAATTATCTCGATCAATAATTAATCAATATAATTAATTAATTTAATTATATATATATGTTTTTTATTAAATTTATCGTTTGGCGGAAAATTTGAACTTTTCCCCCGTTTTTTCTTTTAGTTGGGGGTAAATAATAGTTTCTATATTATATAGATATATATATATATATATATAGTATGGTTATTCCCGAGCGGAGTTGGCTTGGACAAAGTAGGGCGACGACTGGGACAGCGGCCACGGGCAAACGTTGGTGCATACAGCGCAATACGAAAATTTTCTCGCGGGGAGTACGCGGAGTACTGTGTAAAAGCGCACGCGGGGGGAAAATAACACACTATGTGTATATATTTGCCCGTAGACTTGTGTTGTGTGAGGTGGAGGAGGAGGTGGTAAAACCAAGAGCTAGTGGCACATTACGGGGACAATTTTTTTCCCTTGTTTTTAACTTCTTTTTCATTTTCTTTAATTTTTTTTCCCTTTTTTGAATTTTTTTTCCTTGTTTTTCCTTTTCTTTAACTTTTTTTCCTTTTTTTGATTTTTTCCCCTTGTTTTTAACTTCTTTTTCCTTTTCTTTAACTTTTTTTCCCTTTTTTTGATTTTTTTCCCTTGTTTTTAACATCTTTTTCCTTTTCTTTACCTTTTTTTCCCATTTTTTGATTTTTTTTCCTTGTTTTTAGCTTCTTTTTCCTTTTCTTTAACTTTCTTCCCCTTTTTTGATTTTTTTTGCCTTTTTTAATTTTTTTTTTCCCTTTATTTTCCCTTTTTCCTCCTTTTTTTCGTTTTTTCCTTTTTTTTTTCAATAGTGGAAGTGGAAATAAAAAATCCTCCTCGTTTTCATGACTGTTTTATGTCTATTTGATGTTTTTGTCTGTTTCAAATTTGAATTTGAATTTTTTCCCGCTGTTTTTTTGTAGAGTGCGGAGAGGGGGGGGGGGGGGGTGAGCTGCATTTAATAGGTTTTTGGGGTAAAATTTCCCGGGCTTTTCGATGGAATTAATGAAATTTTGAAATTTTTGGATTTTTTTTTCAATTTTTTTGAGATTTTCTTTATACAAAAATGTGATTGAAATTTTGTTGATTAATCAGAGAATTTTTGAAATTTTTTGAATTTTTTGGGGTTTTTTTGAGATCCTTTTTGGAGCGTTTGGGATTTTTTTGGGGAAAAAATTGAGGTGAAATCGCGCTATCTCGATTATTTTCCAAAATATTTGCGAAATGTGGTTTTGGGAAAAATTGAGTAATTTTGAATTTTTGCGCCAGTTTTTTGAAGGGCGGGGGGGGGTAAAATCGATGGCATTTAATAGGTTTTTGGAGTAAAATTCCCCGGATTTTCTGATAGAATTGATTTTTTTTTTAAATTTTGTTTTTTTCTTGATTTTTTGACTTTTTTTTTGTACAAAAACGCACTTGAAATTTTTTATCCCAAAAAATTGAGGCAAAATCGCGTTATCTCGATTATTTTCCAAGATATTCGCGAAATATGGTTTTATGAAAAATTAAGTAATTTTGAATTTTCCCGCCAGTTTTCGCAAGAGGCGAAATCGATTGCATTTAATAGGTTTTCGGGGTAAAATTTTCCGAGCTTTTCGATGAAACCAAAAAAATTCAAAAATTCCGAGAAATTTATTTTTTTTCCATGTTTTTTGGAGAATATCTCGGAAACTAAACGAGATAGAGCAATTTTCGATGAGACCTTTTTTGTAGCTCTTGAAATTTCCTAAAAATAAGGATTCACCAAAAATCACGCTATCTCTATTATTTTCCAAGATATTCACAAAACATGACTTTAAGGAAAAATAGAGTAGTTTTTTATTTTTTTGAATTTTTCGGTGAAATTCGCGGGGAAATTTTTGTCCCATGATTATTCCAGTATAGTCACCCAGAAAATAGACACCTTGGCCTCATGCCCACGTGCCAGACGACTTTATCATTTTCCTCCACTTGAATTTCTTATTTCCAACCGATTCAGCTCCAATTATTTTATTCTCAATAAAAAAAAAATTTCTATGTGAAATTAACGAAAAAAAATCTATTAAATAAATAATTATCTCCAAGACAATTCTCTAATCTCATGAAAATAGAATTGAATAGAACAACAAAACAAAGATGAAACAAGATTTGAATAGAGCCTTAGCAAGCGGAAAATTAATGCCGACACGCTTTCCCCCCCAGTTAGTGTCTCTCCTTCCGCATCTTATAGTTTTTTTTTTACTTCTTTTTTTGTGTCTCATAACCCCACCCAAGTGGCAATAAAACTTCGTTCGGCTTGCGTGAACGTGCGTAAAAAAAAAAAAAAAAAAAAATTGCCTGATTAAAAGAAAAAAAAAATTTAATAAATTTAAAATAATTTTTTTTTTTTTTTTTTTAATGAAAAATTGGAAAAATTGAACGAAAAAAAATCTGAAATTTCCGGTGATGAATCATTTTTTTTTATTAAAAAAAAAAAAAAAAAAATTATGCATGAAAATGCAAATTTTTAATCTAAAATTGTATGAAATAAAAAAAAAAAATCTTCCTGTTTCTCACATGTATATATGTATACATTAAAAACTTCAATGCAAGAATCTCAAAAACGATTACGTTTTGTATCTTCTCTTGGCAAAGAGAAAGTTGGCGACCTCGGTTATTCCCATAATACCAAGTCCTCATCACAAAACTACAGTTGTACGTACTATTTCTACTTGAACTGCACATATATACACACACATACACCCACACAAAAAAACGCGTCAAATCCCAGGGGAAATTTTTTTTTTTTTTTTTTTTTCATTATTGCAGAAAAAAAATTTAATGGAAAAAAAAAAAAAAAATTGGGAAAAAATTGGAAAATCCTATTTTTTTAGGCCTTGAACTTCTCCTGACCCTTCCCCCCCTCCCCTCCTCCCCCTCATCTCAGGGCAGAATTTCCCTTTTCTCTCTGTTAGCACCCGTTTTTTTTGCCCCTTCCCCCTCCCCCTCCCCCCTCCTCCTCCCCCTCATTTATTAACGAAGAGGCTATAAACGAGATTTGCCCCGAGAGTGAAAGGCGCATTGGTACTCTCTCGCATTATACACACATAGAAGTGCGCTTGCTGACACGAGGCTCTCCTGCGAAAACGAAAGGATATTTTGTACTTCCCTCTCTATTGAGCGCACTCGTGTTGCGAGTTCTCCACGCTCGCTTCCGTGCAACTTTCACCATTGTTGGAAGAAAAAAAAAGAAAAAAAGAGGAGGAGGAGGAGGAGGAAAGAGAGGTTGAATTGAGATAGATAAATGAATTGAGAGAAATGAAACTAATGTTAAAAATTATTTGTCGAGACTTTGGAGAGAGAGAGGGGGGGGGGGGGGTCATTGAACTGTGGAAATTTTTTTTTTAAATTAGGAAAAGAATTGAAAAATATTGAAAGTTCTTCATTCATAGTTGTTTTTGATTCATACAATTTTCGAAAAAATGACAGAATATGCAATTTTATGAAAAATATTAGTTTTTCATTCATAGTTGTTTTTGATTCATACAATTAAAAAATAAAATGACAAAAAATTCAATTTTATGAAAAATAATGAAGTTTGTCATTCATAGTTGTTTTTGATTCATACAATTAAAAAAAAATGACAAAAAATTCAATTTTTTGATAAATATTAAAGTTTTTCATTCATAGTTGTTTTTGATTCATACAATTAAAAAAAAATGGCAGAAAATGCAATTTTATGAAAAATATTGAAGTTTTTCATTCATAGTTGTTTTTGATTCATACAATTAAAAAAAAAAAAAGATGAAAATTTCAATTTTATGAAAAATATTGAAGTTTTTCATTCATAGTTGTTTTTGATTCATACAATTTTCAAAAAAATGACAGAAAATGCAATTTTATGAAAAATATTAGTTTTTCATTCATAGTTGTTTTTGATTCATACAATTAAAAAGAAAAATGACGAAAAATTCAATTTTATGAAAAATAATGAAATTTCTCATTCATAGTTATTTTTGATTCATACAATTAAAAAAAAAAAGACAAAAAATTCAATGTTTTGACAAATATTAAAATTCAGTAGTGGCGAGGTAAAACAAGATAAGTCTATTTTTTTCTCATTTAGTTGTTTGAAAATACCTTAGAAAATGAGTGAAATAGAGCAATTTTGCCCGAAAAATCTTTTGTAATTCTTGAAATTCTCTACAAAAAAAGATAAATAATATCACCTTATCTCGCTTAGTTTTCGATATATTTCCTTCCAAATGATCGCAAAGATAAATCGACTTATCCTGTTTTACCTCTTCACTACTGTATTCTTCATTCATAGTTGTTTTTGATTCATACAGTTTGCAAAATAAAAATAAAAATTGTATTAATGCAATTGATGACAAATATTAAAATTCTTCATTCATAGTTGTTTTTGATTCATACAATTTGGAAGGAAAAATAAATAAAATTTAATGGAAAACATTAAAGTTCTTCATTCATAGTTATTTTTTTTATTCATAAAATTCATTTAAAAAATAAAGGCTTTTTTTTGGAGGGGGGGGGGGGGGGAAATCGTTCATTTTTTTTTTCCTGAAGAAAATAAAATTGAAAACAAATTAAATGGGTAGTGAAGAAATAAAACGAAAATTTCCCTTTTTTCTGTATTTTTTTGAAAATATCTCCGAAAATAATGGAGATACGCCCTTTTTCCGAATCTTTTTTTGCAGCCCTTAAAATTCTGGACAAATCGAATTCAGGACAAAAAGGGCGTATCTCCATTATTTACTGATGTATCGAGGAGTTTGTGTTTTTCTTTACTTTGGGGAAATTTGTGAGTGAAGGAGAAAGGTCAATCTTGGGGGAGACGCAGGGTTTTTTTTTGTTTAATAGTGTGATCTTGAGGGGAATTTTTATGAAATTTCTGCGGGTTGAAGAGGGGTTTTGTGGGGAATTTCGTGGGCTAGAGAATGGGAATGATCGCGTTTTTGTGGGAGTTTTCGCCTTTTTTTTATCGAGGAAAATGTGGGAAAATTCGGGGTTAAGAGGTAAAAAAAAGGAATTTTTGGGGGTTTTGAGGGAAATAAAAGGCGCAGGAATGTGCGGTTCGTTCCATTGGATTCCTCGGGAATTTTGCGATGGAAATCTTTATAGAAACATCAATTTTCGTTTAGAAATCTTGAAAATATGTTGAAAAAACGCGATTTTTGGGGGTAAAATCGTTTTTTTCGGTATTTCTTGAAATAGTGGGGCAAAATGGATTGTTTTATAGTGGTTTCCAGCGGAAATTTTCCCCATCATTCAATGACCTTAAGTTCCTTGTCCATTTTCAAAAATTTTGAAAATTCTCCAAAATTTTCAAAAATTCAAAAATTTTCTAAAACTCAAAAAATTATCAAAAATTCGAAAATTCCCCAGAATTTTAAAATTCTTCGAAATTTTAAAAATTTTCGAAATTCCCCAAAATTCGAAAATTCACAAAAATTCGGAAATTCCTCCAAATTCGAAAAATCTCCAAAATTTTCAAAAATTCCAGAATTCTCCAAAATTCGAAAATTCTCCAGAATTTAAGAATTCTAAAATTCTTCGAAATTCCCCAAAAATTCGAAAATTCACCAAAATTTGGAAATTCCTCCAAATTCGAACAATCTCCAAAATTCTCAAAAATTCCAGAATTCTCCAAAATTCAAAAATTCTCCAGAATTCCAAAGTTCTAAAATTCTTCGAAATTCTCCAAAATTCGAAAATGCTTCAAAATTCCAAAATTTTCGAAAAATTTTAAAAATTCTCAAAAATTTCGAGAATTCTCCAAAATTCTCAAAAAATTAGGATTCTCAAAAAAAACATCTTCATTGCAGCCTCCTCGTGTCTTCTGTTACGAGACAACCATAAATTACCCTAATCACAATAAAAAATACTCAAAAAAAATACGGAAAAATCCAAGAAAATTGTGTTGAAATGAACGAAAGGAAGAAATTGTACACACGCACCTGAAATTATATCGGGTGAGTAACTAGAACGCGCGTAATCGATGCACGTAACTCTCCGGTAAATTTCCCTTTTCACTCTGATGTACAATGTGTCCGAGGCACGATTATCACTACATGTTCAATAGCAAATTTTCTAGAAAAAACCACTAAAAAAACCGGAAAAAAAAATTGCAAAAAAAAAAAAAATTTCCTTCACATTCTCAATTTTTTATTTTTTTTTCCATATAATTCTCATTATTCTTAATTCACTATTTTTTGAGAAAAAAAAAACATTGAAAATAAACGGAAATGGGGACGTGAGGGGTGACTCGAGGGATATTCAGTGACTGACGTCATCTGTACGAGAAGAACGAATGAGGGCGGGTAGATACTCGAGAGAGTGCGCGAGTCTGGGAGAAAGGGCAGAAAAAGGGGGTTTGTGAATCCTCCTATTTCTCCTTATTCCAACTGAAAATAGTGGGGGATTTTTGGAGTTGGGGATGCTGACGAGGTGAATGACCGACCTAGACTCAGAATCAGGGCTGTGCAATGTACAAAAATTCAGGAGTCACCAAATTTTTTTCTAAGTCTTTTTCTAAAATTTTTTCTTTTAAATAAAATTTTTTTTTCTTCAATTTCAATAAATTCCGATTTTTTGACAATGAATTTTTGGAGTCTGGAATTTTTTTGGGGGTGAAGGCCTCGCTCAAAAAATCTGAAAAAATTCAGTGACAATCTATATATATTGCAGCACTTTCCGAAATTTTTTCAAATTTTTTTTGAAATTTTTTCCTGAAAAAAAAAATGAGACAAAAAAAAATCCGGAATTTTTTCCTATCTTTTTCTTTTCTGATTTTCTCGGGCAGTTTTGATGGGGAAAGGGTTTTCTTATAGTGTTTTCCGGGGTAGAATTTCCCCAGCTTTCCAATGGACCTACCCCCACCCCTCCATCCCTTCGGGATCCCCATAATCTGGACCCTTTTTCATGGAACTCTTTGAATGCCCTTTTTTAAGGGGAAAAAACGAATTTTCTGAAGACAACGAGACACAATCGATTATCGCAAACAACGAGAGTACTCAAGCAATAATAATAAACACAATGGAATCTATACTTGTGTTTTGAAATCTAGAAAAGTGGGAGGGAGGGGGGATGTACCCCAGAAGCACTGGGAAAGCGTCACTAGCGCTCGAAACCACGTGGCCCGGTATTGATCTACATCCGCCTATCCTCTCTCTTTCTCTCTCTTTCTATCCTCCAGAGCTTAACCGTTTCTCCCCTCTCTCTCTCTCTCTCTCAGCCCAACAAGGGGGTAGGAAGCCTAGTGCCCATGCGGTCGTTCACCCTTGACGTTATACCGTATATAACATGGCTTCACTCCTCTTTACCATCCCAATTCATTTTTTCTTCTTATTTTCTTCATTTTTAGATTTTTCTTCATTAAAATGTGCAGCTAAATATAATTCCACCGTTCGCATCATTTTTTTACGAATTAAAAAAAAAAAATTCCATTAAATTCTCTAAAAATCCATTTAATTCCCTAGAAATTTAAAAAAAAACCCAAATTTTTTTTTCAAATTAAAAAAGAAAAATTAAAAAAATTCCACTTTTTTTTGCATTTTTTAAAAATATCTCCTAAACTCATGGAGATACGCCTTTTTTACCCCAATTCTTTTATGTAGCCCTTGAAATTTTCTATAAACCGAGAAAAAAATTCCCCATGAAAAGGGCTTATCTCGCTTAGTTTCCTAAATATTATCAAAGAAATCTCAAAAAAAACGAAAAATCGAATATTTCCAAGGGTCAAAGGTCAATGACCCTGACTTCTAAATTCACTCCATTTTTCCCTGAAATTCGGGGATAAATCCCCTCTCAAGGGGGAGGGGGGGGGGGTCATCCAGGCTATCATGGTGAATGCACGTGGATGAATTTGCACCACGTGGCCTGTATTATCATGCTATGGGCGTCTGTATATGGCAAAAGCCAAGGAGAACACCCGAGGGCCACGTATAATACCAACGTCGTATACACACAACTTCAGTTACTTTGTAAAGGGGGATGGCTATCGACCAAGGGCAAGGCCGAGGGCATGCGTATACGTATCTCTCTAACCCCCCCCCCCTCTTCCCCTCCACCCCCATCCCTCATTTTCCCCATCTCGAAAATGTTGGTTTCATTGAAACAGATGAATTTCCGGGATTTAATTCATTAATTTTCTCACACTGAGAGAAAGAGAGAAAAAAAGGAGGAAATTTTGAGGGAAAAATAAATTTTATTACAAATTTTTTTTAAGCAATTTTTATAAATATTGTTGAGTATTCAATCCTCGTTTATGAATAATTGGTTGTTTATTAATTTTATAGTTAATATTTAATTCACAAAATGAAAAGTAATTCAAGACATATATATGTATATATATATATATATATATATATTTTCTGCATTATAACTTCAGAGATCAAATGATCGATCAATTCAGTAGTGAAGAGATAAAACAGGATAAATCGACTTATCTTTGAGGTCATTTCGAAGGAAATATTGCGGAAACTAAGCGAGATAAGTTGATATTACTCATCTGTTTTTTGTAGAGAATTGCAAGAGTTACAAAAGAGTTTTAGGGCAAAATTGCTATTTCTCGGTTATTTTCTGAGGTATTTTGAAAAAAACTTGATGAGAAAAAAAGAGACTTATCTTGTTTTACCTCTTCACTACTGAATTGTCTTTTTTTTAAAAGTCCATTTCATAACACAATATATATCTTCGTCTTAGAGTTAAAAGGGCGTAAGTGAAATTTGTAAGGATAGGACTTATGCCCTTTTGTTCCTAAGGCGACGATATATATGGAAATTTTATGGAACTGGAGTAAATTTTTCTGTAAAAAAAAGAATTTTTAGGATTTGATTATTCAATCAAATTTTCAAGTTATAGATTGCTAAATGAAGTAATTGAGACACAATAGACACGAATTGGCAAAACACTGCAAGAAATAGAGATAAATGTTCTTTTTTTTGGGAGGAGAAGATTTTTTGCCTAAAAGGTGGTCCATACAGCATTACAAAAAAATTTCCTTTCTAAAAAGAAGCATGAAATGTTTTTTGTCACCGTTTTATTTTTTCTGAATTTAGCTATCTATAGTCATATTATATTATATTATATTAAATTATAATTTAATATAATATAATATATAATATAATATTATTATATTATATAATATTATATTATAATATATTATATTATATTATAATATAATTATGATTAAATAAAAAATGGATAAATAATTAAATATATTTAATAATTTATTTAAATATATTTAAAAAAAAATATATAAAAAATTGTTGTTAATCAACATTATATTAAAGTATCATATAATTGGCTTTGAAACAAAATGGCGTGAGTGTTATAAATATAAAACAGTACTTACGCCCCTTTAATTCTAAGATAACGATATCTAAACATTTAAATTCTATTTTTTTATTGTAAAATCTTTGAGGTTTGAGTGAATTCAATGATTTATTTGAAATCCATTTTATTATATCGTTGCCTTAGAAACAAAGTACTAATTATAATAATAATAATAACAATGAAAGTGATTTTTTTTAGCAAGAAGCTTTTCTTTAGTGGATGAAGTCTTTTAACGATTAATTTTCCAGAGACTCGGAAAATTTTCGGAGTTTTTTCCTTAGATTTTTTCTCTTGAGGAAGTTTTTTTTTTTTTCGGTCGTAGGATTTAGCGGTGAAGGATCTTTTCAGGATTTTTTTTTTCTCTTCAACCTCGAGGAACCGTTGGCAGATGGATATATATATCTTTGGGGATTCGACGAGAGTTTTGGACAGCCCTGGGCATTCGTATCGAGCGGCAATGCCAAGGGCAAGGGCGCCCTTCCCCCACTCTAAATGGTAAAAGCCCCTTTTTGCTCTTCCTCACTGTGTCTCACTTCCTCTCCCTCTCTCCTTCTTTCTCTCTTTCTCTTTACCAGCCAAACTGTCGTTTGGGAGCAATGACCTCACGTGAAAAGCAGGCGGTTGTGATAAAATAAATTCAGATGGCAATTTTGCCTTTTATTTCGGATGAATTTTGTCATTTTTGTGAATTTTTTTGAATTATTGACTTTTATTTGAAAATATGAAGATTCCGGGAAAATTTGGGAAAAAAAGGGATTTTTTCGTGGGGGAAGGGGGGGGGGTGAAAGAGATTGATATTCAATCGCTTTTGCCCCAGTAACAGAATTTTTTAAATTTAATTTCATTCTGGAAAGAGGGGGGGGGAGTAAAGAGGGCGGAGGGGGGGGGGATGAATATGTTTTAGTTTTTGGTGTTCAATATTGTGAAAATTGTGAGAAATCAGGAGAAATATTGGAGATAGGTTTTTTCTGATGATTCCATTGAAAAGCTGATGAAATTTGCGTTGAAAAACATGTGGAAATTTATTTTTTAGAATTTCTTGAAAATTTGTATTTTTTAGGGGAAAATTAGGGGTTCAATCCTTTAAGAAATTGAAAAATTCCAGTTCTATTGGTTGTAGCGACTTGGGATTGCTCTTAAATGAAAGGTGAGATCATTTGGCATTGATTTATGGGGGTTTGAAAACGAAAATGATCGATTTTAGAGGTTTTTATGGGACAAAAGCTGATTTTCACAAAAGTGCCCATAAGTATCTCAAAAATCGATAATTTTCTTCTGGAAACCCCATTAATTGATGGCAAATGATCTCACCTTTCATTTAAGATCGACCCCAAATCACTGTGATCAATAGAACCAGAGATATTCCCAAAAAAGTGAATTTTTCAAAAAATGGAAAGTGTCATCCCTTCAAATTTGGTCCAAAAAAAAAGAATTTTTCAAAAAATTGAAAGAAATCAATTCTGACACATGTTTTCCACCTGAAATTTCCTCAGCTTTTTGATAAAATCATCGAAAAAATTCAATCTCAAACCGTTTCATGAAAATCCCCATTTTTCTTCATTTTCTAGAAACAATTTTTTTTTTAACTTTTTGTTTTTCTTAAATATCTTGAGAAACTAAGTGAGATTAGGCAATTTTGCCCAAAACTTGTGTTGAAGCTCTTGAAATGCTCTGAAAAAGAAATAGAACCAAAATCATCTTATCTCTCTTAGTTTCCGAAATATTCCGGAATTAATAACCAAAAAAATTGAATTTCCCCAATTTTTTTTCACTTTTTTTCGAAATACCTCAAAATCTTAAAAAAAATGAAATTTTGGTAAAAACCTCTTTTGCAGCTCTTAAAATTCTCTACAAAAAAAGAAACCGAGTAAAACTGTTTTATCTCTCTAAGTTTCCGGCATATTCATCAATTAATGACCAAAAAAATAGAATTTCCCAAAATTTCTCAGATTTCTATCTACGTTTTTTCCAAAAGATCTTAAAATCTAGAAAAGATAGCGAAATTTTTGGCAAAACCTTCTTTTTAGCTCTCAAAATTCACTAAAAAAACAAGTATCGAGGTCAAATCGCCCTATCTCGCTCACTTTCCTCAATATTCCCAAACCAATCAACCAATCAGAAAAAAATTATCTAATTTTCAATTTATTCTCTTCAATCCAGAATAACTCTCGATTTTTCCCCGGGAAAATGAGCGCACATTTAAATTTACACTGTTAGAAAAAAATGGAAATTTCTTGATTTTCTTTAATTATTTCTACATTATTCAAGTTTAATTGATTTTTAGTCGATTAACTGTATATTCATCTGTAAATCATTGTTTTCTGCAACTTTTTAACACGATTTGCCTATTTCATATGAATTAATAAAGTCTAATATTTCCTTAACCGTCCATCTATTGGTCACGTTACCCTAGTGTCAACCGTCAAATAATTAACGATAAATGAGTGAAAGCCTATTCCACCAGGCTTCTATACTTTTTTAAACAATATATATATATATACATATATTTTTTTCTTCTATTTCTCAGCCGTTCTGTGTGTTGAGCCTTGTGGCTCATGGAGTTCAACGCACTCGATCGTTTTTCCTACGCTATATACCCACTAACGATCGTGTTTCTAGTGTTACGTAAACGCACGATCTACTATGGACGAACCGCGCGCGATGGCTTTCGTGGTAGCACGAACCAATAAAACTAAATTTATACAATTTTTTTTTTTTCATTCGTATTTATAAATAATTTTTTGTCAAATTTTTTTCATTAAAAAAAAATTTTTTTTTTCAAATATTTTTCTTTAACATTTTAATCAAGTCCATGAATAACGCAATCAACATTTTTTAAATATACTATCGCCTTAGAGTCAAAGGGGCGTAAGTCCTGTGGAATAAGCATGGCACTTACGCCCCTTTGTTTCTAAGGTGACGTAGACTTTGCCTCTTTTTTTTCCATTTCAACGTCTCATTTCACTCTCTAGTGGGAAAAATCATTCCGCGAGAACTCGTTATGTAGTTGCGCGAATTAAAGGGGGGAGGGAGGGGGAAAGAGGGGGGGGGGGGAGAAACAGGAAGCAGATTTGAGAGTCACTGATCGAAGTAGAAGAGAAAGTTTCGCCTCGCCTTTGCCACTGAGCCGAGCAAAACGACCGACATAATTTTCATCCTCTGTTTTGTACGAATTTATTTGATAAAGACGAAATTAATTGGAATTAATTGAGTGATTCTGGGGAATATTAGGGAATTATTGATTTATGAGGAAATTTTTTGGGAAAAATCTGATTTTTTGGAGTTTTTTGATTCCGAATGGAAACTATGTAATCATCAGAATTTTCAATTGTAATTTCTTTAATAGAAGACACTTAAAATGATGTAAATAGAGAGAAAATGATGTTTTTAGAGCATGTCTGTGTGTGTGTGTATGTCTGTGTGTGCATAAAAGTCTCAATTACAGTAAAACGATTTTATAGAAAAATTTCATATTTTGTGGAAAACTTCCTCTCGACAAACTCTATTTTTTAAGCTTTATTTGAAGAGAATTCGATCGATACTTTTTGAGATATTTCCATTTTTCGAAAATCAGTTTTTAATGGAATTTCTGGAAACTATTGAACTGATGTTATTTATACTCATTTATTATCTCGAGAATTGTATCAGTTAGATGCCTGTGAATTTTGAGCTTATTTGCATGATTAGTTCTCGAGTTATTGGCGTTTTAATGAATTATTCCAAAATTTGATATTTTCATGATGGTTTGAAAAAAGTTGTATCACTTTGATTCAAAAGCATATTGCTAAAGTATCAGCAGAAAAAGCTATATCAGTTGGAAACCAATACTATTATCCACTCGTTTGGAATATCTCAGAGATGGATGTTCACCAAATCACGAGCGTAGTGGAATAACAAGTTAAGTCAATTTTTGTCAAAAATGAGATTTTATCAGAATTTGCTTCAGGATGTATGGACACGTGTCCCACAGAAAGGATTTGGCTGAATATGACCATTTAAGGCCTCATTTTTGAACATGCATAACAGGTCAAGTTCGCTTTTCGCAATTTTCAGGAGAAGATTCGAGGTATGTCGACTTGACTTGAAAAATAATCATACGTGTCAAAGTCAAGTCGACATAACTCAGTATCTCTTCATTGAGTTTATATTGTGTTATGATCTGCTCAGACGATCTTACTCAATATAAATATATTCTTCGTATACTTCAAATAAATACTCATCGATTATAATAATTATAATCGATAAGTATTCATTTAATATTAGTATTTATTTTATTTGGAGAGTCAAGTCGACATAACTTGAATTTCTTGCCAGACATTTCAAGTCAAGTCGTTGAAATTATAGAAAAAAAAAAGACTGCCGACAATAATAGCTTTTGAATATCTAAATTGACTGCGGATCAATGACGTTCATCATGAATGTAGCGCATAATCAAGATAGCATCATCATTTTACGGTTTTTCGGCTCTCCTGGAAAAATTTACTTTTTTCGACTTAACCTGTTATTCCACTACAATCGTGAAATAATACAGTACAAGCAAATATTTCCAACAAATTCTCCTCTCACGTGGGTGTAAATTACTAGTCTCTTCCTGTTACTCTAAACTTTCGCTATCATTAACTAATTGTCTCGCAAAATAGCATCAGTACAATGAAAAAGAAAAAAAAAAAGAATCATCATTAAATATAATTGAGTCTCAACAAAATTAATTTAAAAAAAATTAAAATTAATCAAAAATTTCCACTATTTTTCGCACAATTTTCTACTCATAAATAGAGAAATACTGCATGTGTGGGGGAGGGAGAGAAAGAGGGGGGAGAGTGGGGGAAGTTAAAATATACGAGTAGTCGTTCGTGTAAGTTATGTTGCAATGGCCCAGAAGCGGTAGCTAGGCGAAGGGTCAAAAACACCGAGGCGGCCGTACACGGTTTCTAGGCCATGCGCTGCTATCTATAAACCCCTGCCGTTTTTCCTCCTTCCTCTCTCCTCTCCCCCCTCCCCCCCTTTCCCTCCCACTTCACTTTGCCCCTCAAGCCCCATCCTTCAGCCGTCCAATAGAATCTAGACGATGATATGCACTTTAAATAGCGACAGTGGAAAAACTCACGTAATTTATTAATTCAGACAGAAAATGAATAGGTTTATGTATATATATATGTATATATGTATATATCGTTGCCTTAGAACTAAAGGGATATAAGTGCTATAGTTATGCACAGCACTTACGCCCCTTTGTTTCTAAGGCAACGATATATATTAGAATAATTGGACAATTATTCATTTATTTTTGGAATGGCATTTATATTAAATTATTCCGTTGTCAGGGGCTTTTTGGCGATTTTTTGAGGGTAAAGTGTGTCTTTTTTACCTTCTCGCTGGTTTCTTTGAGGATGGGAAAATGAGACGGATGACAGAGAGCTGGATGGTGGTGGGCTTGGTTACACAACGAGAAGAAAAAAAAAAGCCTCACTCACCAGCTCTCGCTTTCCCGCAGTGGCTCTCAGCTCATTCATTGATTTATTATTGTTAAAAAATGGCCTTCTATTGAATTTTTCGAGTGAAAAAAATTGTCTTATTGTCATTTTTTGAGGATTTTTCAATGGTTCTGGGGGGAAATGATGGAATAAGTTGGATTTGTTTGGGTTAATTTGAAGAGTACGTTTCATATACAAGAGAACTCGAAAATAAAGCGTTTTAACGTTAAAAAGTGAATTTTCCGTATTTCAATACGTTTTTATCGATATATTTGGAATAAAAAGGCGCAGAGGGATGAAAATGGTCGGATTTGAAAGCTGACGTGATTTCCAACCCAAAAAACCATTGAGCAACCCATTTTGCCCCATTAATACCTGAAATCTCTTTAAAACCCGAGAATCCCCGAAAATCACCGGAAATATCCGAAAATCATGTCTAATTATTCACAACACAATATCTCGGGAACCAAGCGAGATAGCGAAATTTTGCAGATTACCTTTTTTGTATAAAATTTCAAAAGCTACAATAAAGTATTCATGTAAAATCGCTCTATCTCTCTTAATTTCCCAGTTTTTCTCAAAAAAACTAAAAAAAAATATATTTTTTTTCAGAAAATTTGCATAACATTTAAATAATTCGTGGAATTTGAAAACGTAATTTTTTTCACTTCAATCTATGAATTACGTAAGTAAAATATATAATAATGAATCACTGGATAATAAGATGGTATATTTAAATTGTTTTAAAAATTAACTTTCACTCGCTCGACAAAGACGTTTCTCCCCCCCCCCCCTTCCTTTTAAATCTCTACGAGCAGATGGAATTGGTCCGCAGATAGTTGTAACACGATCGTTCTATTTTTGTTAAAGACAACAGGTCGATGAAAGAAGAAAGAGAGAGAAAGAGAGAGAGAGAGAAAAAGAGAAATAATTGAAATTTCTTTTTTTAAAGAACCTCTTCTTCTTCATCTTCTTCTACTTCTACTCTACACTAAAATTTTCACCCGAAACGATTTCGCGTGCCTTGCTCGCCTGTGTTACAACGACACAAAATATGCACCAGGTCATTTCCTCGTACATAACCCAATTAAATGATTATCCAACTGTATATACCATACGGTCAAGTCGCATATTCGTTACTCCCTCTCCTCCTTTCCCTCATTTCCTCTTCCCCTCCCACAAAATTTGCTTGAAATATACACTCCCTTCTCTCTTTCCTCTTTCCTCTTTCTACTGAAAACGAATCGAGTCAGTGTTGCCCCCTTGGCACATACGAGCTCTTGCGCGCCTTCGTGACTACTTTCTCACCTACTTTCACGCGTAAGGCCAATGAATGTTACAGAAAATCAAGATTTTCATGGTAAAACGTGGATTTTTAGGGTTTTTTTCTTAGGATTACTCGGAAACTAAGCGGGATAGGGTGATTTTGTATGAAACTCGTTTTACAGAGAATTTTGAGAGCTAAAACAAAGATTTCGATGAAATTTTCGTTATCTCGCTTAATTTCCAAGATATTCTTTTTAAAAAAAAAGGAAATAAGTTGAAAAAAAATTGGGAATCCTTTTTATTTAGGGGGGGGGGGGGGGGACGATTTGTTTTTAATTAATTTCTCGGAAATTGAACGAGATAGAGAAAATCTGCTTGAATTCTTTTTTGTAGAAAATTTTAAGACCTAAAAAAAGGCTTTTTTCCGAAAACTTCCATATTTCACTTAATTCTCGAAATTCAGTCCTTTAGTTTTTGAAGTGACAATACTTTTTATCATTAAAAAAAAGCGCATAATATCATCACCTTAAAAACAAAGGGGCGTAAGTCCTATATATAAACCTAGCACTTACGCCCTTTATTTTCCGAAACGACAATAATTTTTGTAAAAAAAAAAGCACATAAGTTCATCACCTCAGAAACAAAAGGACGTAATTGCAATATATATCGTCACCTTAGAATTAAAGGGGCGTAAGTGCTATATATATAAGCATAGCCCTTACGCCTTTTAATTCCTGAAGTGACTATATTTTTTTTTATCAAAAAAAAAGCGCATAATATCGTCATCTTAGGAATAAAAGGCCGTAAGTGCTACAGATAAATATAGCACTTACGCCCTTTAATTTCTGAAGTGACAAAATTTTTTGTCAATAATAAGCGCATAATATCGTCATCTTAGAAGCAAAGGGGCTTAAGTCCTATTTATAAGCATAGGCACTTATACCCTTTTTATTTTATCGTCACCTTAAAAATAAAAGGGCGTAAGTGCTATATTTAAGCACAGCACTTGCGCCCTTAAGTTCTTGAAACGACAATATTTTTTATAAATAAAAGGCGCATAATATCGTCATATTATAAAAAAAAAGGGCGTAAGTCTTATAAATAAGCGTAGCACTTACGCCCTTAAATTTTCGAAACGACCCTATTTTTTTTATCAATAAAAAGCGCATAATATCGTCATTTTAGGAATAAAAGGGCGTAAGTGCTATAGATAAATATAGCACTTACGCCCTTTAGTTTCTGAAGTGACAATATTTTTTGTCAATAATAAGCGCATAATACGGTCATCTTAGAAGCAAAGGGGCTTAAGTCCTATATATAAGCATAGGCATATACCCTTTTATTTTATCGTCACCTTAAAAATAAAAGAGCGTAAGTCCTATAAATAAGCATAGCACTTACGCCCTTTAATTTTTCCAGTGACCCTATTTTTTTTATCAATAAAAAGCGCATAATATCATCACCTCAGAAATAAAGGGGCGTAAGTGCTATATATATAAGCATAGTCCTTACGCCTTTTAATTCTTGACTATATTTTTTTCATAAAAAAAAAGCGCATAATATCGTCATCTTAGGAACAAAAGGGCGTAAGTGCTACAGATAAATATAGCACTTACGCCCTTTTATTTTATCGTTACCTTAAAAATAAAAGGGCGTAAGTGCTATACACTCGAGCCCTTAAGTTTCTGAAGTGACCCTATTTTTTTTATCAATAAAAAGCGCATAATATCGTCACCTCAGAAATAAAGGGGCGTAAGTGCCATATAAAAGCATAGCACTTATGGCCTTTTGTTTCTAAGTTAACGATGTGTTTTTTTATTCTAAACAGTGCCATAAAAAAAACAATTACAACAGAAGGTGTCGCTGCAGTTGTTTTCTCTGCTGGGGGCAGGGTTACAAGCGGTCATTGGGCCCGAAAACTTTGGCAATAAACTTACACTCTCGCAGGCATATAACGTAACCGATAGTTTCACTACTTGCGTAACTAAATTCTCCCATTTATTTTTTCCCTCATTCAACTTGTTTTTTTTTATTATTTCAACTGTTATAAAATTAACATTTGAATTCATAAAGAAAGCGGAAAAAAGCGCGGCTTTTATTTACTAAATTTGAGGGGAAAAAAGAGGGAAATTCGAATTTTTTCGGGTCTCTATCGACTCGCTTTTTTTTTAAAAGTGTTCGCTGTTGAGTTGAGGGTGTGGGCGGGAGACAGAACAGTTGCGCAAAGATTCGAAAAGAGTTCATGATACAAAGTCACGTTCATGACACGAGATATATACATTTGTATTGATATTATTCATCGTTTGTGTATCAAAAAAATTAAATTCAGGTGTTTTTTTTAAGGTTTTTTTTTTTTAATTTCTTCTTTTAAAATTGTTTTCATCATCACGTTTCAATAGAGAATTACGGAAAAAATAAGTCCTTGGGATTTTCTAATAGTACGTATGTGTCTTTTCACCTCGTGTGGCCTAAATAAACAAGTGGAGAATACATTGACCCGTGTTTAATATCGGTTATTTTATGGATTTTATGGGTTTTTGCCCTCGGAGAACTAATGTTTTTTTGATTAATTCAATTTAATAATTTTTTCCGTGGGAAAAATGTCATTATCTCTTTAATTAGAGAAGTGGAAAAAACTCGGAAAATAAAGATTTTTTTTTGAGGTCGTCATCTTTTTAATTGAAGAAGTGGAGAAAACTCCGAAAAATGAAGATTTTTTTTTATGAGAATACTTTTTCTTTCAATTTATTAGATTTCTCAAAACGTAATTGATTGAAATTAATTGATTTAAGTGATTTTTAGCGAAAATCTTACGGTTTATTGATTGGCATTATTTTTGGCGGGAAATTTAAATTAAAATTTTTTCGAAAATGGGGAAAACACGTAAATTTGGATTTTAAAAATGAGAAAATTAGGAAAAATCAATGAATTTAAGTGATTTTATGGGTTTTTGGCCTCGGAGAATAAATGTTTTTAATTAATTCAATTCAATTATTTTTTTAATTAAAGAAGTGGGGAAAACTCCGAAAATAAATATATTTTTTTTAGACTTCTGAAAATATATTAAAATGTTAAAATGTTCGGAGAATAATTTTTTTTTGTTACTTTTTTTTATTTATTCGATATCTTGAAAAGTATTTGATTAAAATTAATAGTATTTTAAACTTTTTACGCGAAAATTCTCACCGGATATCGATCGGAATAATTTTCATCAGAAAATTCAAATTAAAATTTTGTTTAAATCGGGGAAAACCTAAATTTAAATTTGAAAATGAAGCAAAAAAAAATAAATTAAAGATATTTTATGGACTTTTTGTTTCTTTTTGTCCTCGGAGAATGAATATTTTTGATTGATTCAATTCATAATTAGTCATGGGAAAAGGTCATTATCCCTCCGATTAAAAAAGTGGGAAAAGCTCCGAAAAAAAAAATTTATTTAAAAAAAAATTCTGAAATAATTCCTTTTTTTACGATTTTTTTTTCCTTATTCGACATTTCGAATAGTATTTGTTCAGAAGCAATTGCATTCCAGACGGGAAATTCAAAATAAAATTTCATAAAAATCGGAAAAGACCGTAAATTTTAATCAAAAAATATTAAAAATATAAAACTAAGGTAAAAAACTGAATTTGAACAAATTTTATGTCGTTTAAGTTTTTTTTTGCCCTCAGATGCTGAACTTCTTTGATTAATTCAATTAATAATTAGTCATTAGAATGATTCATTATCCTATATATTAAAGAGTAGAAGATCTTGTGCTCCTGATTGGTTGATCATACACTGAAAAAAAAAATTTTGGTCAAATCAATCAAATATTGATGACATTGATTTTTAGAGAATCTTTTTCTTTCAAATAATTCAAAAAAATTGTTGAATTTACTGAATTTAGTTAATTCAAACAGATTAACTAATTAAATTGACTAAATTCAATAAATTCACCAGTTTTTAAAAAATTATTACAAAAAAAAATATTTAGTAAAAATCAATGCTATCAGCGTTTAATTTTTTTTTTACCACAATTTATATTTTTCAGTGTACATTTAAAAAAAATATATATATTTTGACGGCTAATGCATGACATGAGCTGAAAAATAACCAAGCAATTCTATGATAACCTTCAATGTCAAATTCCTCGGAATCAAGATTATCTTTTTATATTCGGCACGTGTTTTACGATTTTGCTAAAAATGCATTGATGGTATTTAAAGCAAAAACGAGATAAATAGCGCGCTTTAGCTCGTGGAGAAAGATCTCATAATTTTTTTTTTTACAAATCTATTTTTTTTCAATTTTTTGATGATTATACTTTGAAATTAAATTAAAAACTGTTTACAAATAATCAATAATTACAGTACAAAATTAATTACATTACAATTTCGTGATCAGAAATGAAAAATTTTATTCTGAAAATGAATTTTTTGAGCTTCAAGCATAATTATCAGATGAAAGACATGAGTATCATCTATTGGTTTTCATTATGTGAAATTTGATTTTCATAACTGTAGTACAAAATTAGTTTTTTTTATGTTTATGTATTTATTGTCGTAATTGTATGACTTTTCAGCCTTTTACAATAACCCCTTTTTCCTCCTTTTTTCCCCCACTTATTACAGTATAGTATCACAGTGTTTTATAACAAATACAAAATTAGTTATGATCCCCAAAAGAAGACAATTTATGAATTTTCCCTTTTTTATAACTTTCAAAGTTTTTTATAATTTTGTTTTTGCTAGGAAATTCTTCAGAAAAATCGGATATTGATGACAAATTTACACAGATAGAATTTTCATTTACTCAATTATTAGTAAATCCCATATGATTTAATCGATTCTGTTCTATTGCAGTCGAGCAAAACTTCATAAAGTGTGGGTTATAATATGAAAATGGCTAACAAAACTAAAATATAATAATGAATATATTGCGCGTCTTCAATAAATGCAGTGATCTTAATTAGTTACCCTAACATTATAATTCTTGGCGTGATAACTAGTTTGAAATAGTTGCTTCTGTCCTTGACTATAAGCAGATAGTCAAAGTCAGGACAGTATAAAAAAATTTCCTCAGTTTACATTTAAAAATTCTATTATCCTTCATTTTTATGTTGTTTTATTGAATCGAGCGTGCAATTCTTGTGAACCAATGAGAAACGAAGAATCAACGTGACAGTATGAACATTATATTCAAACTTTATGAATATTTTAAAATAGGAATGTGTTATCAATATGGGAATAAATCTAAATGTGTGCAAAACTGAACGAAATAACTAGATGACTAATCATTGTTTCTATTTGCAATGATCTATGGAA
Source organism: Aleiodes leptofemur (assembly GCA_963942555.1). Classification (NCBI taxonomy): domain Eukaryota; kingdom Metazoa; phylum Arthropoda; class Insecta; order Hymenoptera; family Braconidae; genus Aleiodes; species Aleiodes leptofemur. Next base: position 1,943,679 of record OZ012611.1, read on the forward strand.
TATTTCGACTGATTTTTTTCAGAAAAGGATCATTTCTACTAATTCGATTGACGAAAAACATCCAAAATTTCAGTTTTTAAAGATATCCAAGTAGCATGAATATTCTAATTATTCCGATTTTGTAACATTTTACCGATATTAAAACGATGTCCACGATAATAAATTGTTGTTAAATAATATTATAAATATCCAATATTGTTCCGAATTTGAATTACGCGGTTCCAGCATCTAGGACTGGCATTGGAGGATCCTCGGATTTTGAATACCAATATTCCCGCCATTAATGTTTTCATGTAATTAATTGGATTAATCGTCGATATTTGTCCGGTAACAGGTGTTTTTTATGATTTGAAAAATTAATAGACATTCTGACGAACAAGAATATATATAGTTATACAAGGAAAAAATAGGTCTGTTACCATGAATTGTTGCAGTGAAACTGAAACTGAATCTCGCTTATGGAGTTCTAATGTTAATTTAATTTTTTTCAAAAATTCATTTTTGGCTCAATTTGTACGGTAACATGGTGTAAAGTGAATTTTTAAAAAATCTCCTCATTCTACTCTACCGAGAGTGACCAAAATTGAAAAGGAAAAATAGATTATCGGAGCTATTTGGATATCCTTAAGGATGTTAGAGCGAGATGCTTGGACATAACCTCAATTTTTTTTGTATAAAATCGTAAATAACAACATATACACAATGAATGTCTCAGAAATCATTTTCCTAATATTTGAAGAATGTAATGAAGAACAAAATAAGCCATAAAAATACATAATTGATTGAAAATTGAAAAATTGACTGCATTTTTTATAATTTTTGAATCTTGAAAAATTTGAAATATGTTAAAAATGCAGCCAATTTTTCAATTTTCAATCAATTTTTTGTTTCTATGGCTTATTTTGTTTCTCATTACATTCTTCAAATATTAGGAAAATGATTCCTGAGACATTTATTATGTATACGTTTTTACTTATGATTTTATACAAAAAATTAAGGTTATGTCCTTTACAAAACATATGATACATCAACTTTGAAAAAGAGTTTCTTTTACTTAAAAATTTTTTAACTACACAATTATCTGAATATAGTAAAGATATATTACGCACTTAATTTTCCCCATAAATGGTTTGCAGTCAAGCAATAAAATAGAAAAAAAAATGGATATATCTTTCAAGAGTACTAAAAATTAAAACTTCCGACATTTGTGATTATGAGTTGTCATTTCTGAGTAATTAAAATTTCGAAATGATTATTTGATGACAAAAATCTTAAAAATGATCACTTATGAATCATTATTCTTCGACTTGCATTGTTCAATCTCATTTCAACATCAATCAAGCAGAAGTCATCTTCTTGTGCGTTACTTGAAAGTTCCAGTACTATGCACAAATATAATATTCTGCCAATTCATCGACATTTTCGATCATTTCGAAGTTATATTCCGATAAAAACACAAATTCGAGGAAAAAAATCACGATTACAATGCTTCCATTCGAAAGCAATAACACATGTTCATGATCGAAAAACCTCGAATTATTCTACGATAAACTTCAATGCCAAATTCTTTAAAACCATAATTGTCTTTTTATTTTCGACACGTGTTTTACGAGCTGCAAAAAAATATTATTTTTTAGAAATATGTTATCAATATACAAAACGGAATAATTGAATGAATAATCATTGTTTCATCATTCAATATGATCTACAGAATATTTCCATCGATTGTTCTCAAAATCAAATCATCCTCAAATTAGTAGATCTACTAATTTGAAAGACGTATAATATTCAAAATTCAGTTTTAAATCAACTTTCAGTGTTAAAGGCAGTTTTGTTTGGATGCATTGGTGAAATGTTCAATTGATTTCATCATAATGTACGCTTCGATTTTAGACAGCTATTAGTGAATATTCACAATCACCAGTCTTACTGCTGAAAAATTGTTGGGGGATCAAATTTTCGGAGAAAAATAGGAAATGCCCAAGCGAAATTCGAATTTACAGCCTATAAAAATCTTATAAAGCATAGTGTGATATATATCGATCACTTTTTTTTTTCCAAGTTATTATGAATATTCTAATTATTCCAATTTCGTAACATTTTACTGATATTAAAATGATGTCCACGACAATAAATTGTTGTTAAATAATATTATAAATATCCAATATTGTTCCGAATTTGAATTACGCGGTTCCAGCATCTAGGACTGGCATTGGAGGATCCTCGGATTTTAAATACCAATTTTCCCGCCATTAATGTTTTCATGTAATTAATTGGATTAATCGTCGTTATTTGTCCGGTAACAGGGGTTTTTTATGATTTGAAAAATTAATAGACATTCTGACGAACAAGAATATATATAGTTATACAAGGAAAAAATAGATCTGTTACCATGAATTGTTGCAGTAAAACTGAAACTAAATCTCGCTTATGGAGTTTTAATGTTAATTTAATTTTTTTCAAAAATTCATTTTTGGCTCAATTTGTACGGAAACATGGTGTAAAGTAAATTTTAAAAAAATCTCCTCATGCTACTCTATCGAAAGTGACCAAAATTGAAAAGGAAAAATCGATTATCGGAACTACTTGGATATCCTTAAATTAGAATAATATTTTTATATAATTTTGAAACCGTCATAATTATGAAAATCCAACTTATAATGTTAATTTGGATATAAATTGCCAAAAAAAAGGTGCAGTTGCTACAAATAGTACTTCTACCCTATTTCATTCAAAATTAAATCAACATTTATCATGAATAAAGAAAAATGATGTGGCAACATTTTCTGGTTATGATATCAGACGTTTTGATTAATTCAAAGTCAAAATAGAATATTGCACTTTTAATTTAAAAATATCTTAATAAATTTTTTTTTTTTCTATTAATTGTATTTCAATGAGAAAATCAAAAAAATAGTAATTCAGTGAATTTTCAGTGGAAATTTTCCTGACTTTTGCTAGAAAATACACATTTTCGGGTGGGAAATTAAAATTATAATGTTTTTTTGAATCTAAAAAAAACATCAATTTCATTGAAAAAAATTAGAAAAATAAAAAAAACTATAAAATAATTTTTTTTCCGGCCTATCTTCAAGGCCTATTTTTTCGCCCAGTTTTAGTCTGCCTATCGACTAGTTTTTTTGCTGTCCCACATTTCTTATCAGAGGAAAAACGAGCTGATGGGTGGATCAACTGTTCATTTATTTGTCTCTAAATACTCGTTATTCCATCACAACATCTTCAACAAAATAAACACGAACGCAATTTAACCATAACAATAATAATAATTTTTTTTTACAATTATATATATATATATATTTTTTTTCCTTCATTACTGTTTAATTATCTGCAATTTTCGCAAACTGTAGAGGTTCTTGCGTCATTGGGTGGAGCTAGAGAACGAAAAAAAAAAAATTACAGAATAGAGGATAATAATAAGAGGATAAAAAATAAAATAGATAGCGTTTGAGAAACGGGTGCAGAGAAGAACGACGTCGCAATAGAAGAAACTTGACTCTGACCTACAAAATAAAACTGCAAGTGCAACGAGCGAGGACTCACGCGCCACTATTTTATCCATACGAATAAATAAACGCGTTAAAAACTTGTTGATATTAATAAAATTCAAATTTTCCCGCTTTTTTTTTTTAAAGTATCAAAAAAAAAGCGCAAAGCTTTAAAACCCGTTCCATTCGCTTCCCAGGGAAATTTGAGTCGGAAAACACACCCTCACGACCCATTTTACCCCGCTAGTCTCTGAGTTATCGATAAAAAAGGAATTTAGCGCGAAAAAGAGGAAAAATCACCTTTTTCGACAGTTTTTTGAGAATATCTCGGGAACTAATGGAGATACGCCTTTTTTAGCTGAATTCACTTTTGAAGCTCTCGAAATTCTCTACAAAAAAGGATTCGTGCAAAAAGGGCGTATCTCCATTATTTTCCGAGAAATTCCTCCAAAAAGAATCAAAAAGACAAAATGTCGAGAAATTTTTTCTTTTTTAATTCAAATTTTCGCGCGTTTCTTTCTTCTATTATTTATCCAATTGGCGGATGCATATCTCCAATTGGGTCAGAATATTCAAATCGTTAATGAAAGTGAAGACAATCATTACTCCAATACATTAAAGAGAATATATAACAACTATAGTCGCGAATAAAGAGGGAGGGAAGGGGGGGAGGGGGTGGGAGGAAAAAGAAGGGGAGAAGTAGAAGAGTTCGTAAATATCGAGGCCGTTTGTCTATGGACTGAACGATGACTTCTCGAGCATAGACACATATCTATTTGTGTGATACACGAAGAACGACTAGAATATTTTTCTCATTCTTTACTTCGTTTTTTTTTTTCTTTTTACTTTTTTTCTCAGCTGTTATTTTTTCACTTTTTTTTTTTATTTTCATCAAACACTCAAGGATACCAAACATCTCTTGACCCAGATCTTGAGGTTTTTTTCACATTTTTTCTCTACTTTTTTTTTTTTCTCATTGGAATCATACTCGAGTTCCTTGAGAATTAACAAAACTTAATGACTTTTTTTTTCAGTAAAAAATTTTTTTTGTCATTTAATAAAAAAAAAGTTTTTTTTTCATTGAATGAAAAAAAAATCTTTTTTTTTTCAATTTTTACATTTACTTCACAAGAATTCAATAATTTTTTTTTTATTTTTTTTTTTTTTTTTTTTTCAGTCTTTGAAGATTCTTCGGGCCTGGTCACGCGACACACAAGAGAAGCAGAAGTAGCTCGGATGTAGGAAGGGTTAAAAAATGAGGGAAAAAAAAAAGAGAGAAGTGTGTATGTGTATGTATGTGGGTGTTTGTGTGTTTGTGCACATTGTTGAGGCGAAGGGAGGGAGCAGCCAGTTCAGTAGCTAAAGAGGGAAACGCTGAAGCGAGGAACTCGCTCCAGGAGGGTTAGGTGCAGTATCGGTCATTACCTCGAGTCGCAGTAACTGGGTCAGTCGTCACAGAGCCTAAGCCACGCTTCGTTAGCCACAAACACACACATACACCTATATATACATATCTATATATATAGATATATATATGCATAAACCTCGTGGTAAATGCCTCGCTACAAATATCTATGGATAATATTTTTTTTAAGGAAAATGTTTATTTCTTGGATGATGGGTCGATTGGGCGATTCAGGGGTGGAAAAATACGTTTTTTCATCTGATTTAAAGTAGTTCTATACTTTTTCGCACTAGTCGTTGAGTGTAAAGCAAGAAATAAGCAGAAAAACCCCTCAAAACTTAATATTTATGATTAAAAACCTAGTAATTTGTGTTTAAAGCAAATTTGAAGAGGAATTCAGGAATTATATTGATTATTTCACGAGTGTAGTGGAATAACAGGTTAAGTCGAAAAAAGTAAATTTTCCAGGAGAGCCGAAAAACCGTAAAATGATGATGCGATCTTGATTATGCGCTAAATTCATGATGAACGTCATTGATCCGCAGTCAATTTAGATATTCAAAAGCTATTATTGTCGGCAGTCTTTTTTTTTTCTATAATTTCAACGACTTGACTTGAAATGTCTGGCAAGAAATTCAAGTTATGTCGACTTGACTCTCCAAATAAAATAAATACTAATATTAAATGAATACTTATCGATTATAATTATTATAATCGATGAGTATTTATTTGAAGTATACGAAGAATATATTTATATTGAGTAAGATCGTCTGAGCAGATCATAACACAATATAAACTCAATGAAGAGAGACTGAGTTATGTCGACTTGACTTTGACACGTATGATTATTTTTCAAGTCAAGTCGACATACCTCAAATCTTCTCCTGAAAATTGCGAAAAACGAACTTGACCTGTTATGCATGTTCAAGAATGAGACCTTAAATGGTCATATTCAGGCAAATCCTTTCTGTGGGACACGTGTCCATACATCCTGAAGCAAATTCTGATAAACTCTCATTTTTGACAAAAATTAACTTAACCTGTTATTCCACTACACTCGTGAATTATGCTTAATTGGTAAAAAAAAAAACAGAATCTCCTATTCTAAAAAGTTCATACACTTTGAATGTAACGCTAAAACTGTCATGTCTATTCCTCATTTCTCATTGGTTGACCAAAATTGCACACTCAATTCCAAAAACAATAGAAATGAAGAATAGAATAATTTCTCGAAGTAATTAATGATCATTTGAAAATATCTCAGATAATAAGGGAGCTAGAAAAATTTGTGTAGAGATCTTTTTTGTAGCCCTTAAAATTCTCTACAAACCAAGTTAAGGGCAAAATCACGCTATCTCGCTTAGTTTCCGAGATATCTTTCAAAAACGGTTATAAAACCCTAAAATAATTTAAAAAAAAAGAAAAAAAATAGAAGAAAATACATTTTGTCCAATCATTATCTCCGTCTATCAAATTCTCCCCAACCAATTGCATTACTGTGTTTTCATCCGGAAATCACCCCCCCCCCCCCCCCCCCCCCTCCACTTCTAAAGTAATCGTCTGAAACGTAAAATTCTTTGAGAATAAAAAATTCGTAAAATTCCGGAAACTTTGAAAAATTGCATCGAAGTACGTTTGACGATTACTGCCCATTCGAGGGAAAAGAGGAGGGGAAAGAGGGGGGAGGGGTTGGAGAGGGCGAGAGGGGAGGCAGACATTCTGGGGCAAAGGTTGAGGAACGCAAGCTCAACCTCCCACTATAAACTAAAAGCCTTTCCCCTCTCCTTTTCTCTTGGCGGACAACCCTCTCTCGGTTATGCACGTCACTGAATGCTACCGCATGTACGAATGTAGAATATTCAAGTGTGTATGTGTTTTTTTTCTTCGTTGTGTGAGTAATGGTGCTTTCGCCCGACCTACCCCAATGGTTACCGCCTCCTCCGATTATAACGGCCCTCACCTTCCCTCCTAAAGCCATTCTCCCTCTTTTCACATGAATTTTCTTCAAATTTACAGTTAAAAATACGAGTTTTTAAATTTTATATTAAAAGAGCTTAATTTGGGAATTTTTCATTGAAAAATCGGAAATTTTTAAATTTTACAATTAAAAAAATCTTAATTTAGTGATTTTTTAGTAAAAAATCTGAATTTAGTCATTTTTCATCAAAAAATGGGAATTTTTTGAATTTACATTGAGAAATCGCAATTTTCCCAATTTACATGGAGAAATCTCGATTTTTTCAACTTTTCTATTAACAAATCTCATTTTTTCAAATTTACAGTAAAAAATCCCTATTTTTTCAACTTTTCCATTTACAAATCTCATTTTTCTAAAATTTACATTGAAAAATGCTCATTTTTACAGTTTTGCATTGGAAAATTCCAATTTCTTCAATTTTTCATTGAGAAATTTCCAATTTCTTCGATTTTTCATTGAAAAATTCCCAATTTCTTCGATTTCCCATTGAAAAATCCGAATTTTTCAAAATTTACATTAAAAAATCCCACTTTTTTAATTTTACATTTAAAAAAATCAATTTTTTTTCTCATTTTACATTGAAAAATCCCAATTTCTTTGATTTTCCATTGAAAAGTCTCAATTTCCCAAATTTATTTTAAAGAATTCCTTTTTTTTCATTTTCCATTGAAAAATCTCATTTTTACATTCAAAATCTGAATTTGACATTTAAAAAATCTCAATTTTACATTAAAAAATCCAAATTTTTCTCATTTTACATAAAAAAATCCAAATTTTTCTCATTTTACATTGAAAAATCCCAATTTTTTAATTTAACATTAAAAAATCCTAATTTCCCTCAAAATTAATTTAAAAAAAAATTAATTAATCAAAACCTCCAAACTCCAAAAAATGAATAATTCATTCGTTTATCCTTGAAAAAAAAAACCTTTATCATAAAAAATTCATCGAGTCATAGATTAAAAAATGAAATATTAAATAAAAGAAAAATGAAAATAATTCCCTTAAAAATTCATAAAAAAAATTCAATTTTTCCTTCATTCCACAGAATAAATTTACAAATCACCTCATTTTTTTATTTATCATGCCACAATATTTTTCATTGCATTAAATTATTTTCATATTTTTTATTCTTTTTTTTTTTCAAATGAAATTGGATCAAAAAAATGTTTAATTTTATTTTTAAAACCTTCAGTAATACACATTTAGAATCCAATTTTCTGTGTGGGTATAGAGACCGATGAGGTTTTATATGTGCAACGGGCGGGCTTGCGTGAAGAGGGTCGTGGCACAATGCACGTTGACCCATATTCGGGTCGTTGCTATTTCAGATCCCCATCCTTTCCATAGAGGAAGGTCGTACGTAGTTTGTGCGACACAGCTTATATATGCGGAAAATATTACGTAATATTATTTGCCATCGTGCGCACATTCATATATATATATATAACATATACATATATATATATATGCTAAAAAATTTCATTAATCATAAAATTTCTCAATAATCAATAAAAAAAATTTAGCAAAAAAAAAAAATATTTCAAAAATTTTCAATTTTTTTTGTAATTTTTGATTAAAAAATGATTTTAAAATTTTTTTTTTTTAGTAATTAATGAGAAAAAGTTGTTAATTTTTTGCAAAAATCATGAATTATCTATTCGCCCCCCCAGTAGAAAAGTCCCACCGCAGTCAGACGAATTCGCGTCTTTTTTCTCCCCACTCTTGCAAAAAAATTAGAGGGTTAGGAATAATAATTCCGCATGAAACGAGGGGGTGTTGGATGGAGGGGAGGGGATGCTCGGTACTTCCCCACCTGATTGAAGAATGCACCTAGTGTACTGCACCGCCTCTGTGCGCCGATGCCTAGTGATTCGCTGTTTCCCCCACTGTCTCCTGTCCCCCGGGGTTCTATTGCTCGTGCGAATTTGCACGTAACCTCCCCTCCCTTCCCCTCCATCGACTGCTCCCCCTCATTCCCCTTTGTGTGTGTGTGTGTTATGCAGTATGCGGTGATAGTGGTGGGGTACACAAGGCAAAAGGGGAGTGAAAAGCGTTTTATTTCGCCTTTGCAAATCACACTTGCGCAATGCGCATGCGCATAAAATTGTAAACACTCCCTGGCCTGCGCCACCGCTTCGTGTATTGTCGTAGGTCCGGGACACTGCCGCACAAACCGTTGTAGAACTTCTCTATTCTCTCTTATTTCTCTACTACCACCTTCTCAATTTACTCTTTTTTTTTCTCTCTGTTCGCTTCTTTTTTTTTAAAGCAAATGCATTATGTGTACATGGACTGCGCAAAAGGTGGGGTGGCTCGATACCGCCAAGGGTTCAATGCACAGTGCTTGAAAAAACCCGATTTTTCATTCTTCCTTTTTTGTACAGTTCTCTTGCAGATGCCGCTCGGAGAATCAACGTTTTCATATTTTGCACTTTTTTTGTTTTTTTCATTGTTTTGAAGGGATCTTGGAAACTAAGCGAGATAGAGCAATTTTCGTCGAATACTTTTTTGTAGATCTTGGAATTCTCTACAAAAAAGGTCTCCTCAAAAATTTCGCTATCTTGCTTAGTTTCCGAGATATTTAGTTGAGAATAATTACAGGGATGATGGTCGGAAATTTTCGGTGATTTCCGGTCATTTTCGGGTTTGAAAGGGATCTCAGGTATCAATGGGGCAAAATGGGTTGCTTGAGGGTGTTCTGGGCTGGAAATCACCTCAGCTTTCAAATGCGACCATTTTTATCCCTCTGCGCCTTTTTATTCCAAAAATATCGATGGAAACGTATCGAAATATGGAAAATTCACTTTTTTAAGTTGGAAAGTGTATTTTTCGAGTTTTCTTGTATATGAAGGTAATTATGAAAGTTGCGCTATCTCGTTTAGTTTCGAGATGTTTAATCGAGAATAATCGCAAAGAAGATATTCCTCTTTGTTCCCATTTCTTCTGCGGAATATCTCGGTAAATAATGGAGATACGCCCTCTTTTGTTTTTATTCTCTTTTGTAAAGAATTTCAAGAGCTACAAAAAGAGATGAGAGGGAAAAGGGCGTATCTCACTTACAAACACGAGACGACACGTTTTACTTCACCTCTTCACTACTGAATTGTCAATTGAAATATTTATTGACTAGTGTACGTGAGAAATATATCACATGTATATGAAAAATATAACCTTGGGCATTTATGAGCGTTTGCGAATGGACGTACCTAAGATACGTGCCCCAGATAATCAAGTATCCAACTATAGCTGGTTGAGCTGTCCCAATTATCGCTCCAGTAGTCAGAGATCGAACAAACGTGAAAGTATTATTACCCTGAGATACCTTGAAAAATAATTTCCTTCTTTTTTCTTTTTCTTCATTTCATTTCATTTCATAATTGAATAAACGAGATTCTACCTGGCTGGGTCAGTTGAAATACCAAAGTACTTGTAATCAGCAAATTTCTAGTGCGAGAAACTCTCGCCATCTGTCGGTGATAACCGTAAACTCTAAATTTCCTCGGGCAAAATGAGCTTATCTCGGGAAAGTAGCGAGTGGAATTGGATGGGAGTAGGCCTTGTAAGCTCGGAAAATTACTGCAAGTGCCTCATTTTCTCTTGATTAATTAATTACTCTAAATTAGTCCGAAAAATTGGTTTTCATGAAAAAAAATGCTGGAATTTTTTTCGGAAAGAAGAACTTCACGAGGAGATTTGAAAAAATTTGAGAAGATGCGACAATACTCTCACATTATTGTGTAATTTTTCCAAAAATACTCGTAAAGGTCTTCAGTTCAAAAATAAATTCCGAATCATTTCTCATGAACAAAAAATTTTTGCAGCATTTTTTTTTAGATTGAAGGACTTCATGAAAAAATCTGAAAAAATTTGAGAAGATGCTCCAGCATCCCTAAATTGTCGTAGAATTTTTTCAAAAGTCTCCGTAGAGGCCTTCGACCTTAAAAAAAATCTCGAATCATTGCCCCTTAACAAAAAATTTTCGGAGGATTTTTTTTTTGATTGAAGGACTTTACAAAAAAATCTGAAAAAATTTGAGAAGATGCTTCAGCATTCCTCCATTGTTGTGGAATTTTTTCAGAAATTTTCATCAAGGCCTTGATCCCCTAAAAATCCCCAAATCAATTCCCCCACCGGTCCATTTTCCCCCACCCTCCCCCACTCCCAAAAAACCCCCCCAAAAATGCAAAAAAACTCAAAAAAAATCGGCGTCGAACCAGACAAAAGGCGTCAGCAGTCGCAGACCCCTGTGCGCCTCTCTCCCTCCAGAGGCGCAACATACACAGGAGCCGAGGAGGACTATTTTGAGGGTCACGTTCACAGGCATCGGCCCTGTGTGACGCGTCTGGTGCATTCGGGGGTTGAGCGAGGTCCGGGCCGAGTAGAGGTGAGGGACAGTATAGGTTGCACAGCTGAGCCGGTCGATGCAACTCCACACACACACACACACCCACACCCACAGAAAGGCGCTTCCCCACCCCTCCCTTCCCCTTAACCCCTTCCTCGCGCCTCTCCCTTCCACCCCCTCCCCCCTTTTCATCTCCATCCCCTTCTGCATCAGCTCCGATTTCACCCTAGGTCAATGACCCCGCAGTGCCTCCGTTTGTTTACATCGCCCGTGTGTGATATAAAATTGTAGAATTTCTGTTTCTTTTTTTTTTCATTGCAAATTCATGATTTCAGTGTCATTCAAAACCATCAACTTTGTCGATTGAAAATTGACGAATTTGATCATCAAAATAACGTAACGTCAAGTCAGTTCTCCTAAAAATTTACAGTTTTTTTCCACTTTTTGCACCGTCTGCATTGGGATATGCATGTGCTCACGTCATGCCTCTGCGACATTTACGTATGACGATGATTTTTATCATTATGACGTGCAACCAAGAGCTGGCGAAATAATAGAACGTCTGGTAGCTGATGAATTAACGATGAATTTGATGATTCGCTTTTATTCTTACACACGTGCGATTAATTAATAGTGGTTGGGGGGTGTTCTGGAGGGGGGGGGGGGAGTTGAAAAGATGAGGAAATTTCCGTAGGGAAACACCCCCGGAAACTCCCATTTCCCTTGAACTTCCGGATAGAAGCCTTCAGGAAGCCATATTCACCCCCAAAAATCGACTCTCCCAAAGTCCTTCACTCAAGTATCGATTACTCGCAAAGTAATGGGGCAAAATGGGCTTCATTATAGGGTTTTCCGGGGTCAAATTTCCCTGGCTTCCTAATGGGCTCAACCCCAACCCTCCACGTCTCTTAGTTCTCGAGAAGGGCATGCTTTCAAAAAAAAATGAACTTTTCGTCGAAACGTGGGTTTTCCTAATTTCATGAAAAGATGATTAATAATGGTTTTTTCATGGTGAATTAAGAGCAAAAAAGAGGCGGTGGAAGCTGATTTGTATCCCCGGGCTCCGTGTGCACTGGGAAATGCCTGGGTCAATGAATTTTGATGACTGATCGTGATAAAGATACGTTATATCCATAAATTCACATAATGCACTGATAAATGAGTATTTTATAGTTTATTGTAAAGGGTAAATGTGAGCCAATGTGTATTTTGTGTAGTTTGGAGAATATACGGTTTCTATGCTTGTGTGAAGGAAAAGCAAGCCGGTAAGGGGTCAATGACCCGTCTACTACACTCACTTGTATACATATACATATATATATATAAAGTAGTGTTGTGTAGGAACAGAAACTCCTCTGTGCGTGTTGCCATGCACCATCCCAGTCGTGTTGTACACACAACCAGATGAGTCTGTGTCTCATAGCTATATAACAACTGTTCCTCTCTATTGCGACTGTGTTTGAAATCTATCCTAGAGTGATAAAAAGTGGCGCTGTCGTCATCAAGGGGGGGGAGCAGTGAACATTATTTCTCTTTGAGCAAACACCATCACTGGTTTTTTATGTCTGGTGGAATTTGGCGTCATTAATGGGTGTTTTAGGGTCGGCGGTGGTGCATGGGCAAGGGTAGAGTGAATTTCCGGTGAAAAACCACGTAATGAAGACCCTTTGGTTGAATTGAGAAGGGAAAATGTGGGGAAAAACGAGTTTGAGGTTGGAATCCCTCTTTTTTTAGGTTAGGGTGGCTTTTAGAGGGATCTCAGGTAGTAATGCAGCAAAATGGGTTGCTTCATGGTTTTCTGGACTGGAAATCTCCAAAGCTTTATAATGCGACCATTTTCATCCATCTGCGTCTTTTTATTACGAAGATATTGATGAAAACGTATCTAAATATGAGAAATTCACTTTTTACCGTAAGAACACTTTTTTTTCAAGGTTTCTTGTATATGAGTGGGGCAAAATGGGTTGCTCTGTGGTTTTCTGGACCGGAAATCTCCAAAGCTTTATAATGCGACCATTTTCATCCATCTGCGCCTTTTTATTACGAAGATATTGATGAAAACGTATCTAAATATGGGAAATTCACTTTTTTGAGTTGAAACACTTTTTTTCAAGGTTTCTTGTGTATGAGTGGGGCAAAATGGGTTGCTTCATTGAATTTGGAGTGAGGAGAGTATCAGTCCTACTATTTGACCATTTTTACCCCTCTGCCTCTTTTTGTTTTTAAGAAATCGAGAAAATTTCGGTTTTTTGAAGGTTAAGGTAGTTTTTCTGGAAATTTTGGGTAGTCGAGGGGCAAAATGGGTTGCTTCATGGTTTCCTGGATTCGAGATCTTCCCAGCTTTATAATCCGACCATTTTTATCTTCCTGCGCCTTTTTATTCGAAAGATATTGATGAAAACGTATCTAAATATGGGAAATTAACTTTTTTCGATTGAAACGCTTTTTTTAAAGTTTCTTGCATATAAACGGGGTAAAATGGGTTGCCTAAGTGAATTTTGGAGTGAGAGCTATCTCAGCTTTACTATCTGACCATTTCCACCCCTCTACCTCTTTTTATTTTCAAAAAAACAAGGAAATATCAGCTTTTTTTGAGGTTAAGGTACTTTTCGCGGGATTTTTGGGTGTAAACATTGTCAGAGGGGCAAAATGGGTTGCATGGCAGTGCTTTTGATTGGAAATTTCCTCAGCTCTCCAATCCGACCATTTTCATCCCTCTGCGCCTCTTTATTCCAAAGATATCGATGAAAACGTAGCAAAATATGGGAAATTCACTTTTTTTGACATTAAAACGCTTTTTTTCGAGTTTCTTGCATACAAAAGGGGCAAAATGGGTTGCATCATAGGGTTTTTGATTGGGGACTTCTTCAGCTCTCCAACATGACCATTTCCATCCCCCTGCCTCTTCTTATTTCCGAGATGTAGAGGAGCGTTTAGAGATAAACACGGAAAATTGTAAATTTTCCCCTTTTTCCCCCATTGAGTTAATGCTAAAACACTTGATGCAAGTTATATCTTGGGCGTCTGCGATAAATTCTGAGCCAGTATGGGTGTGCGCTGTTTCTGCACATTTGCCTCGTTTTCACGGTCAGGTCTTATCGATCGTTCCCTCGGTACGACAAAGAGAGAGGAGGAAGGAAAAATAGGAGGGAGGAAGGATAACGAAAAAGGGGATCTCCAAAGGGGTGAGGTGGTAAGAGGGGGGGGGGGGGGGGGGGGAGGGGATGGAACTGAGGAAACGAACGCGTCTTGGAGTGCATCCAGAGGCCATTGAACTCCTTTTGGCAACTCCAGTGTGCTCAATAAACTCCAATCATCCTTCCATTATCATTATTTTCATTTTTTTTGCCTAACTTTTTTTTTTTTTTTTAATTTGAGGGGAAAAAAATGCAGTCGAATTGCGATGGAAAATTCAATTGGGCGATTGAAATGAAAATTGAGAGGGGAATTTAATTATCATCGCAATGCAGGGATTATTGATGAGTTCATTGGAAATTGGTGGAAAATATTGGAATCATCCTGATTAATTTCCCTTTTCATTTTCATTTTTTAATTTAAAAAATTTCAGAAATTACGAGAAAAAAAAAGCGAGGGAAAATTCAAATTTGAAAAAAAATTGGATAAAAAAAATTCTCGAAATTTCCTTTAAAAATCCCCGAAAATAGGCCATTTCCTTAATTTCCCCCTCCCCCCCCCCCCCCTCTAAAAAAATCGCGAAAATCCTTAAAAATCATGCGAAAAAATCATTAATTTTCTTTTTTTTTTTTTTCGTTATTTGACGCCTTTGAATTTCAATTACATTTTTTTCCCCATTGGCGCATCCCTCAGAGACGCATGTGCAACAGAATGTATTTCGGTGCACAGTGTACGCCTGTGTGGAGGTCAATGCCCGTCCTTACTCCCGACCCGAGAAATAAAAAAAAAAAAGAGTAAAAAAAAAGCCATCAAAATACGGAATTTTCTGAATCGATTATTCAATTGATAAGAAAAAAAAAGTAAAAAAAATAGATTTTTAAAAATTGTCGATTAATCAGGAAGTGTCTAATTATCTCCAATAATTATCCAATTCTCATTTTTTTCAATATCACAAAATTAAAAAAATAAATCGCAATATTTGATTAAAATAAAGCATTTTTTTTAAATCAAAATTTTAAAAAAATTTATTAAAATGATTTTTTTTAATTAAAATTAAAATAATGAAAAAAATTCATTAAAATAATTTTTTTTTCATTAAAATAAAAAAATTGAAAAAATCAATTCAATAATGATCAATTTCTCATTTTTCCCAATATTAAAAAAAATCGCAATATTTTATTAAAATGAAGCTTTTTTTAAAAATTAAAATAAAAAAAAATCATAAAAATGATTTTTTTTCATTATAACAAAAAAATTGATGAAAAAATCAATTCAATAATTATCGATTTCTCATTCTTCCCAATATTAAAAAAAATCGCAATATTTTTTAAAAATAGAGCATTTTTTTGAAGTTAAAATGAAAATTTTTTTTTATTAAAATAAAAAAAATGATTAAAAAATCAATTTAATTCAATATCACAAGGAAATGTGTGTAAACATGTTTTATCGGAAGTCCATTGGTAGAATTTTACGTATCTACGATCTAAACTTGTCAAGTGATTGCGTTATGTATCCAGGAAGTCTCTCGAACATTCGTTTTTACCAGTTTTTTTCCATTTTTTCCTTCGGTTTTTTTTCTTTTTTAGTAGTAAGAGCTAGTAATCATCCTGCGGGGCCTTCTGGACACTTTCACTGGTGACCCACTAGTGTTGTTACCAGACTACCGTGAAATATGTACCCTTTTCTTTTGCAGTAATCATCATTACATGTTTATCTAACCATTTCCCAGTTTTTTTTACTTTTTTTTTATTGAAGTCGATATAAAAGAGACAGTTTTTTTTCACACGCACACTGATTATTCAATAAAAAATTGCTGTCGATTAGGGTGAAAGTTGCGGTAGGTCGATCATTGCAGATCTCGATCGATATCTGGAGCGATAATTAGTCGGAAATTCTCTGCGTTTAATTGAGACGAGGAGACAAATTAATTAATTTGAATTCTGAAGTTAAATTATGGAAAATAAACCGGAAAATGTCGAATTTTATTGATAACTTTGATGCGGTTGAGTTTAGGAGAAAATGTCAAGAGACCTTTTTTGTAGAGAATTTTAAGAGCTTCAAAAAAGGTCTCTTGATATTTTTTCGTAAACCCAACTGCCTTAAAGTTATTAACAAAAGAAGGTAGAAACTCTTAAATCAAGAGATAAAATCGAGAAAATTGGACAAATGTCGAATTTTGTTAGTAACTTTGAGGCGGTTGGGTTTAGGAGAAAATGTCAAGAGATCTTTTTTGTAGAGAATTTTGAGAGCTTCAAAAAAGGCAATTTGAGATTTTTCTCTACATCTAATAGTTTCTGAGATATTCTAACAATAAGCTCCTTATAATTTTTTTGAATTTATTTCTTTAAAAAAAAAACTATTTTTCTCTTCAAAAAAAATAAAAAATAAAAATTCTAAGCAAACATTTGCTTTATCTCTGTCACATGAACCTTAACATGTGCGTCACTGATTGTCCCGAGTCCAAGGTTTAGGTTACCATTGCCCTCTAATCATAAAATGTGAGACTCCCATCTGAATGCACCTATTTGCACTTCCAAGAATTCAAACAAAAAGTATAATAAAAGGGGAAAAAATAAGAGGGAAACGGCATTTTCCAGTCGAGTATTGTCGCCAGAGTTGACTCTTTTTAATGCGTTTAAAAAAGAGTAGAGTGAGTGTTTTTTAAAAAAATTTATACTTCACTCGAATGGAAACATTGACCTTTTTTTTACGTTCTAGCTTTTGATATAAGGTAGTTTGATGACTCCACGAGTTTGATGAACTTCAAAGTATTAGGTTCAAATGATCTAGTTTTTTTTTTCTAAGTTATCATGAATGTTCTAATTATTCCGATTTTGTAACATTTTACCGATATTAAAACGACGTCCACGACAATAAATTGTTGTTAAATAATATTATAAATATCCAATATTGTTCCGAATTTGAATTACGCGGTTCCAGCATCTAGGACTGGCATTGGAGGATCCTCGGATTTTAAATACCAATTTTCCCGCCATTAATGTTTTCATGTAATTAATTGGATTAATCGTCGTTATTTGTCCGGTAACAGGTGTTTTTTATGATTTGAAAAATTAATAGACATTCTGACGAACAAGAATATATATAGTTATACAAGGAAAAAATAGATCTGTTACCATGAATTGTTGCAGTGAAACTGAAACTGAATCTCGCTTATGGAGTTCTAATGTTAATTTAATTTTTTTCAAAAATTCATTTTTGCCTCAATTTGTACGGTAACATGGTGTAAAGTGAATTTTAAAAAAATCTCCTCATGCTACTCTATCGAGAGTGATCAAAATTGAAAAGGAAAAATAATTTATAAAAATTAATTAATTAATGTAATTAACTAATTTTTCTTTGAAGTCACTTAAAATACCGAAAAATACGTTTTTAATGTGAAAAATTAATTTTCCGGTATTTTCTTCCATTCAGTCTTTACTATACACTCAACGACAAGTGCGACACATGATCAAAGTACTTAAAAAAAAATAGAAAACTTAAAAAAAAAAAAAAGTGTTTTTTTTTTCTGTTTTTTAAATTTTTATTCTTCACTCAAATGGAAACATTGACTTTTTCACGTTTTAGCTTTTAATAACTCCCACACAGGCGTGACAGTTGTAGTGTATAGAAACACCCCCCTCTGTGTGTACATAGGTTAGAGTGTGTAGTGTCTCTTGCTCCAGTCATTGACCCTGTCCCGATGCCCATAGGCAACGTTATGTACACGTGATAAAGCGTTAGTCCACGAGTTTGCGCCAGTGTCATATCACAAAACTGTGACCCCCCCTTTTTACCCCCCTTTTACCCATCTCTACCTACCTCCCCCCCTCCTCTCCCCCGTTTTTTCTAATATCTCTCTCTTACCAACAAACGATCAGTGGATGGAGCCATGTGGCATCATCTGCAGCCACAATCATGTGCCTTCATTTGGACCAATCAAACTTCATGTCTATTCAAATTCTGGAGACGAATGAAATTTTGGAAGAAAAAAATTTTCGATTTTTTGGGGAAGTTTATCGGTTTTTAGATGATATCTCGGTAAATAATGGAGATGGGAAGATTTCGGAGGATACCGTTTTTGTAGAGAATTTAGAGAGCTAGAAAAAAGGTCTCTGTGTAAATTTCGATATCTCCATTGGTTTTCGAGATCCTATTAATAAAGTGGAGATGAAATGATTTTTTTGTGGATTTGTTCCGAAATGGTGTTTTTGGAGTATCTTGGAAAGTAAGCGAGATAGGAGAATTTTTGTAGTGACCTTTTTTGTGGCTCTTGAAATTCTGTACAAAGAAGGTGATGATGAATTTTTTTCCATCTTTCTTTAATTCCGAGATATTTAAAGAAAAAACGAAAATCCTAGGAGTCGAAAGGATTCAGGATTTTTTTTGAGACTGAAGGACTCTGTGGAAAAATCTCAAAAAATTCAGTAATGATGTTCACATATTGGAGCATCTTCTCAAATTTTTTCAGATTTTTCCACAGACTCCTTCAATCTGAAAAAAATTCATGAATCATCAATCATAATTCATATTTACCCTAGAGGTCCATTTTGCCCCAATTTCCCATTTTTTATCAAAAAAAACAAGTGGATAATAGTATTGCTATATATATCCAACTGATATAGCTCTTTCTGCTAATACTTTAGCAATATGCTTCCGAATGGAAGTGATACAACTTTTTTCAAACCATCATCAAAATATCAAATTTCGAAGAAATTCATTAAAACGCCAATAACTCGAGAACTAATCATGCAAATAAGCTCAAAATTCACAGGCATCTAACTGATACAATTCTCGAGATAATAAATGAGTATAAATAACATCAGTTCAATAGTTTCCAGAAATTCCATTAAAAACTGATTTTCGAAAAATGGAAATATCTCAAAAAGTATCGATCGAATTCTCTTCAAATAAAGCTTAAAAAATAGAGTTTGTCGAGAGGAAGTTTTCCACAAAATATGAAATTTTTCTATAAAATCGTTTTGCTGTAATTGAGACTTTTATGCACACACAAACATACACACACACAGATATGCGCTAAAAATATCATTTTCTCTCTATTTAGATCATTTTAAGTATCTTCTATTAAAAAAATTACAATCGAAAATTCTGATGATTACATAGCTTCCATTCGCAAGCAAAAAGTCCAATCTCGTATTTCCCCCGAAAAAATCCTAGATCCCAAAACTAAAAGTATCTCTGAAAAGTTAAAAATTCTCTTAAATCACCGAATTCTCCCCCGAGTTTTTCCAGTCAACTCAGAACTATTGCATTTCGATGTATTTTTACGCCCGAGTCATCGCTCCCACGTTGTATTTTTACTGGGGGGGGGGGGGGGGGGGGGGGGGGGGGCTGGAGATATCGTAACTGCTAGGCACTGCTGTGGCTCCTCAAAAAACTCCAAAAAAAGTAAAAAAAAAAAAAATTTCATTCCAACGAATCCCCATCATTTCCCCCCCCCCCCTCCCCCTTCCCTCCCCTTCACGAGTTCCATTGAAAAGTTAACGTGACACTAAAAATGAATTGTGTTTTAAGGTGAATGTGTCGAGACGAAAATGTGTGTACAGCTTGCGAGAGAAATTCAATGTTTGCCGAGTAACGAAAAAAAAAACCTCCGAATTTTTTCCCAACGGAAGAAAGTCGTTTTGAGATTAAAAAAAGAGAAAAAAAGGTAAAATAGGGGAAGATGGGGGAAAAAATGGGTATTTCAATTGAACGATTCGAGATAGAGATTTTCTGATGATTTCATTGGAAAGCTGAGAAAATTTTAGGTGAAAAACATGTGTCGAAATTATTTTTTTTCAATTTTTTGAAAATTTTACTTTTTTGGACAAGTTTTGAAGGGGTTTTTCTTTTGAAAATCGAAAAAATTCACTTTTTCGGCGATATCTCCGGTTCTGTTGGTCGCAGCGACCTGGGGTTCATCTCAAATGAAAGGCGAGCTCATTTCTCATCGATTCATGTGGTTCAAATTTTTTAAAATCAATTTTTCAAAAACTTATAGTTCATTTTCTAAAAATCAGTTTTTGCCCTATAAGTACTTAAAAAATTGATAATTTTTTTTTAAACCCCATAAATCGATGGGAAATGAGCTCACCTTTCATTCAAGATCAGCCCCAGATCGCTGCGACCAATAGAACCCGAGATATTCCCGAAAACCTGAAATTTTTCAAAAAACAGAAGGATTTAACCTTCAAATCTTGAGCAAAAAAATGGAATTTTTGAAGAATTCAAAAAAATACCTTCCGACCTATCATTTCCATGGCAAATTTCCTCAGCTTCCCAATGGAATCATCAGAAAAAATCTATCTCCGCTATTTCCACCAATTCCAACTAATCCAATAAAAAAACCCCATAAATTTCCGTTTCCGAACCAGAAAATTATTCACTTACGTAATAATTAAATTCTCTAAAAAATTATCAATAGAAACGCTGACGTTCCAAAAGACTGCACATGTAATTCTCTAGGTTCCCAACATATTTCTCTTTATTTCTTTTACATTTGTACATATAGAAATACGTTTGTATCGATGTATTGGAGAGTGCATCGTCCTCGATGGGAGAAAGTTGCTGTGTTCTCGTAATAGGCAAACTGGCTGTGTCTAGCCTATACCAATAACCCAGGACGTGGATAACGCGCGGAGAAGAGGACGCGAAAGGGGAAAGAGGGGGAGGAAAAGGGGGGAGAGTGAGTAAGAGTCTGAAAAGATTCGTTGAGTTTTATAAACTGGCTTTTTCACTATTGGAAGTTTAATATGAGATTCGATCGTATCTTGGTGCCTCTATCCGGGCACTCTCGTGCAGAACACGGTTGTGTAACACACACAGCCTAGATATATACATGCATGTTGCTTTATTGCTTTATGATCAGTTAAAACGATCAATACAATTCATCATTTCCTTTGGATTACTTTAGTTGGGTTCATTGAATTTTTTTACGATTTTTTTTCCCATCAGATTCCGTAAAGATTGAGAGATAGAGAGAGAAGTCTGTGGGGAGTGCGGAAAAGTGAGGGTTTACGCACGCTGCGCATGCGCATCAGTTTCCATTTATTCGCATTTTTTCTATTGAATAAAAGTTAAAGAGAAAAATTTAATTTGCAAAGGAAAAAATGGTGTGAAATGGGATTTTTTAAGGGATGAAGGCTTCGATGAAAAAATTTGCTGAGTGCGGAAAAATGAGGGTTTACGCACGCTGCGCATGCGCATTAGTCTCTATTGCTGCGTATTTTTTCCACTATATAAAAATAGAAAGTAAACATTCAATGAACAAATTGAGGGGAAATGGGATTTTTACTTGTGTTCATTTATTTTTTTTCACATTAAATTCCGTGGAGATAGAGAGAAGTCTGTGGGGAGTGCGAAAAAGGGAGGTTTTACGCACGCTGCGCATGCGCATTAGTTTCCATTCATTCGCATTTTTTTTATTGAATAAAAATTGAAACAAAAAAATGCAATTCCCCAACAAAATTGAGGTGAAATGGGATTTTTTTAGGAGTGAAGGTCTCAATGAAAAAATTTGCTGAGTACGGAAAAGTCAGGGTTTACGCACACTGCGCATGCGCATTAGTTTTCGTTACTTTGCCTTTTTTCCATTAAATAAAAATTAAAACAAAACATTAAATTCATCAATTGAGGTAGAATGGGATGTGTTTGGGATGAAGAATTTGACGATAAAATTTGCTGTGAGTGCGAAAAAATGAGAGTTTACGCACGCTGCGCATGCGCATTAGTTTCCAATACTGCGTCTTTTTTCCATTAAATAAAAATTGAAAAAAATTAAATTCACAAAACAAAATAATTTGGGTTAAACAGGATCTTTTTGGGAGTGAAGGACTTCTAGAGAAAAATTGAAAAAATTCACCAACAATGCGGATATATTGAAGCATTTTGTCAAATTTTTTCAGATTTTTTTGTGCACTCCTTCACTCCAAAATAAATTCCATAATTTTTCCCCAATTTCGCTTAATTAAAAAATTCAAAAAAATTTAATTTTGGAGTTACGTTCTCTAAAATCAATTCTACATACTCCACTCATATCCAAAACCATCCAAAACTCAAATATCAACCAAAAAGAACCAAAAAAAATTCCCCATAAAATCATGAAAATAACTGAAATTAAAATGAGCGTTATATGAATAGCAAGTGAGAGCCCGCAGGAGAACCCAGTGGTGAAAGTTTTCTCAATTTTTTTCTCTATCCATCAGTAAATACAGAAGAAAACTCGACTACCTAAACATACAAAAATTCCATTCAATTCCCCTGACACTCAAAAAATACGCAATAAAAAAAATCGCTTCGAGGAAAATCATCATCCTAAAAATTTTCAATTCTCTTTTTTTTCAACAAATAAATTATTTTTAAAAAAGACAATAATCTGCACACATAAAAAATTTACAAAATCAAAAAATTAAAATAAATCCAAATTTTTTAAATATTTTTTTTATAATAAATATTTGAAAAAAAAAAAATTACTAGAATCATTTTTTTTTAATATTAAACCGAGTGAAAATTTTGTAAATATTTTTTTTCATAATAATTTATTTATCGAAAAAAAAAATCCTAAAAATTTTCATACATGTTCTATTTCCATTTAATTATCATGTAGAAAAAAAGCGCGTTCTTTATATTCCGTTTGAATAAAAAAGAAGCGTTAGAAATAGCGGCATTAGTTGTAGCCTAGACAGGCAAAGAAGAAGAGCTCCTGTACACGTCCGAGAAAATGAAAGACAGAGAGAAAGAGAAAGAGTAAAAAAAGTGGAGGGGGGGGGGGGAGGAGAGGGGAAGTATGCAACAAACACCGGTTGACTCTTACTCACAGTCCCGCTATCCCATTCCGATTCATTCGTACACACATAAAATGAATACAGGATGACTCCCTCCCCTCCCCTCCCCTTTTCCCCCCAATAATAACAACAATAATAGTAATAATTGCAGGTATTTTCTCTTTCAGTTGTTAATTCCCCAAAAAAAATCCTCTAAATTCAATGGACATTGATAAATAAAACGGCACTTGACCTTTGATTGCATCAGCCCCCCCCCCCTCCACCCTCCCCTCCCCTCCTTTTGCCCCTTCCCAAGTAACCGTATAACTAAACAAAAAAAGCTCCTTATCTCTCTCTCTTTAAATCAAAGAAGCTAAAAAAAAGGAGAAATGACAGAAGGAAGAGAATCACGAGTGTCATGCTACGAGGGCGTACGCTCTATACCCAAGTGTAATACACTAGAAGGGGAGGGGAGGGCAGTGTAGTGGGGAGAAAAAGCAGCAGTGGAGGGGCGAAAAGTAAGAGAGAAATAGCCTCGGCGCACTCTCGGGTTTGGTGCTGTGTGTGTTGTATAGCCTCGGTGTCATTGCCTTCGACGATCACATCGGCCAGTGACTCCATCACTGACCTAGTGCCGATAATTACCGAGTTATACCGAAGTAAAACCGAGTGATGGGACGTCGACCTCTCTGCTGTTAACGTTATACCACTGCCACTGTCCTCCCCACTACTGGCGTTTGAGGGGCGGTGGGGAGGGAGGGGAAATTGGAGAGTAAGAGGGGGGAGGGGAGAGGGGAAAATTGAAGATGAAGAGGGGGGGGGGGGGGGGGTTGAAGGGTAAGAGGGGAAATTGAAGAGTAAGAGGGAGGAGGGGAGGGGGAAATGAAGAGTAAGAGGGGGGAGGGGGGGGGGAGGTGCGCGCGGCTCTAAACACACAGGTCGACGTCACACACACATATATACACACACACACACACACATACAATTACACTCGAAGAAATATTTTTTAAAATTTAATTTAATTTTTTTTGTTTTTGAAAAATTGAGAAAAAATTTGTTACTCACATTTTTAGATGTTCAATAATTGCGCCATTAACGTGATTATGACCAGGGTTGATGCTCCCTCTCTCGATTCGAAAAAAATTTGATATAATTCGTGTAATCACAAGAATTCACCACAATTTTATAAAAAAAAAAAAAAAAAAAAAAATCACTCAGTTTAAAAAAAAAAAAATTTTCTTCAAATTTCACTAGAATTTTTTTTTTTTCATCAATAATAAGCACAGCACTGTTTTTTTATTATCACATTATTTACAGTTGAGACGATTATCAGTGTCATCGTCTTGTTTTTTTTTTTACGTCTGTAATGGAGCAAAGGGTTGAAGAAAAAATTGTTTAAAAAAAATGAAAACCTCAAAAATCAATGAAAAATCATTTTTAACTCAAATTTTAATATAAATCGCGTTAATTTCTCTTTTTTTGCTCTTACGTCATGAAATTTCTTCAGGACGTGGAAAAAGCGCGCAGGAGGGAAAAAAGAAATATATATATATAAGCAATGAAAAATGAAAGGAAAAAAGGACTTGGAGTAAAGAGAGGGGGGGGGGGGGGGAGTGGAGTAGAGACAGAGGGGGGCAAAGAGCTTGGGAAAAAAAATATAAAAAAAAATAAAAAAAAGGAAATGTGTATAATCGTCACGCAGTTTTCACTTTTAAAATTCCATCGTCACTCACTCTCAACTTGTTCAGCACACTGGTTTATCCCCGTCTAGGTCGTGGTGTTCCCGTTCTCATTCCCGTTAGTATTTTACCGTATATCCGTAGTCGCTATATAGCAGCACATTGAAAGGCCTATACGGTAACATGATTTCCACTCTCTTTTATAGTTCTGTTTCTCTTTTTTTTTCTTTCTCTATTATTATTATTATTATTATTATTATATTATGATATATTCATTATATTAATTGCTGAATAATCTTCGAGGGCTTCGACCCCCTCAACAATGAAATAGCCTTCCCCTTATTATTATTATTATTATTATTATTATTATTATTATTTCTCGCTTAAATCCATCATTTATCAATTAATAACATTTAATGGGAATTATGGAAAACAATTAATGTGTGTTAAAAAAAAAAATCTACACATTAATTGTTGTCTATAATTACCATTAAATATTAATAATAATAATTATTATTATTATTTTATCATTATCGCACGCAATTTCATTCAATAAAAGAAAAGAAAAGAAAAAAGTGAATTTTTTCTGCAATTCCACTTTCGCGGTGAATTTTTTTTTTCTATTTTTTTTTTTTTTTCATTTATTCATTGTTCTGTTGTGCACATGAATGGCGAGAAAAGGGGGGGAGGGAGGGGGGAGAGGGACGTTTCTATTTTCTCTTTTCTTTTTAATGAAATCTGGAATTCTTTAAAAATGAAAATTTTTGAAAAAATTAGTTTTTCCCGCGAAAGAAAAGTGGAGGGGAGGGAGGGAGGAGGGGGGAAGAGGGGGGAGGACCTTTCTATTTTCTCTTTTTTTTTTCATTAAAATCAGCGATTTTCAATTAATTGACGCTTATTTTTACGCGGCAAAAATTTGAAAATTTGTGAAAAAACTAATTTTTTCGTGTGAAAAAGAGGGGGGAGGTGAGGGGAGGGGGAGGCGAGGGGGGGGGGGGGGAGGGGAGTTTTCTATGTTTTCTTCTTTCTCTTCACTAAAAATCAAAGATTATTATTAAATTTGCGTTTATTTTTATGCGGGAAACATTGAAATTTTGAAAAAAAACACTTTTTCCCACGAAAGAAGAGCGCGAGGGGGGGGGGGGGGGAGGGGAGTTTTCTAGTTTCCCCTTTCTCTTTTGTCTCCACTAAAATCGGCAATTTTGATTGGCGCTTCTTTTTACGCGGCAAAAATCGAAAAATTTGAAAGCAAGCAATGAATTTTACCCCAAAAAAAAGGGGGGAGGGGTTTATTAATTTTTTTAAGTCAATTTTTGTGAACTTCCGGTTGAAATTACGAGGATAAATATTTTTCTACCATTGAACCGGAAGTTTTCATGGGAATATCACTCACTCAAACCATTTCCACCTCTTCTTGCTCGCCGCAAAAAAAAAAAACATTAAAAAAAAAATCTTGCAAACCGCAAAAAAAATGAAAAACAAATTCAACACAAAATAATACACACACACACACACAAGGGAGAATCGATAAATCGATGAAGACGCGCATGACCTCAAAAAAATTTGTTGTCAAAGTGAAAAAAAAAAATTATTAACCAATTCCCGTTGCAATTGTTCGGCTCACTTATTCATTGACGAAAATGTGTAATACGATGAGGAGAAAAAGGGGGGAGGAGGGGAGGGGGATGAGAAGCGAAGGAATAAAGAGAGTAAAGAAGCGCCAGTGAGAAACGTAACAATACACCTACACACACACTAAACGCATGTATATATATTTACCATGAAAGCACCAGTTATCGGACAGTTGAGGTAAATTGCACTAGTATCCGGACAGTGAGAATGAAATTATTTGAAAAAAAAATAAAAATAAAAAAAATTTTCACTCAATTAAATAAAAAAAATTCAGTCAATTTTTAATTTTAACACTTTGCAATTATTGGAAAAATTTGATTTTTTCACTTAAATATTAATTATTTAGTATATTTTGCCACTTTGTCCATAAACTGGGGCGTGTCCGGTAACTGGGTCCACCATGGTTCAGCATAAATTTTTTTTTAAGCCCAAAAAGGGACTATCATGAATTTAAAATAAAGATAATTTAAAATAATAATAATAATAATGATAAAAAAAATAATATTCATTTAGAATAATAATAATAATAATAATAATAATGATAATAATAATAATAATAATGCAAAATAATCCACAATAATAATGAATGATAAAAAGTTCATAGGAAAAATCACTGAATTTTCATTGCTTTTTTGTTTCGTCCTCTTCTCTAAAGATATCTCGAGAATCGTTGGAGATACGCCCTTTTTACACGAGACCTTTTTTGTAGCTCTTAAAATTTTCTACAAAAAAGGTCTCTTCGTAAATTTCCGTATCTCTTCTCAATTCCGAGATATCTTTAAGGAAACTCTGGGAATTAGGAGATAAACGTGATTTTTCTCAGAATTAAGCGAATTTTGAATTTCCCGCGTTAAATAAAAAAAAGAAATTGAAGTTATACTCAAATTCCTAATCTTCTTGGATCAATGTCAATTTAAATTGAGGAACTGCTCCGTTTTTTAATCCATTGGAAAATTCACAGATAATCACAAAGTTTATTAAACTTTCACAAAAAAAAATGATTCAATTTTTAGTTTTTTTTCTTCACATTCAATTTTTTTAATTAATATGAAAAATTCAAAAAATTTATTAATGAGACGTTTATTACGACGATGTATATGTCTCATTGCACAGTTGATATATATATATCACTGAGTTGTGTGTTTTTCACTGTGTACACTGTAATTCCTTTTAAAATTCACTAAATTAAAAAAAAAGTGCGTTTTTTTTAGTTTTTTTCAAAAAAAAAACGAGAAATTGCAATAAAAACACTGAAAAAATTCAATAATTGTCATAAATTTTGTTAAAAAAACGGAGTTTTAAAAAATAAACAAT
The DNA here is from genome assembly GCA_963942555.1 of Aleiodes leptofemur. Taxonomy (NCBI): domain Eukaryota; kingdom Metazoa; phylum Arthropoda; class Insecta; order Hymenoptera; family Braconidae; genus Aleiodes; species Aleiodes leptofemur. The sequence continues at coordinate 1,971,438 of OZ012611.1, forward strand.
TGTCCATTTATTGGCAATAACAGAACACACACTGGCCACTAAACACAACTTTCATCAATCCACAATTTTTTTATTCTAATCAATTCCTCTTTCTCCATCTATCAATTTCTTCATTTCACTTGTGATGCGAAAAAAAAGGGAAAAGGAGAAAAAAATAGTTTTACACACGATACAGTAAAATAGTAAAATAGTGGTGGGGGGGGGGGGGGGGGGGGTAGGAGAGAGGATTTTCACTATGATACAAGGCCGTGCACTTTTACTGCACAATAAAAAAAGGGGGGGGGGAGGTGAAAAGCGAATGTACGGAAATACCTTTTCTACTTGTCAATCAACAAAAAAAAAAAAAAAAAAAATTCTTCATTAAATCTAAATGAATTTTAAAAATGAGTTTAAAAAAAAAATTCAAATTTTTTTTTGAGGTTTCAATTTTTATTTTTTCTAAATAAATTTTTTTTTTGAGGTAAAAGATGGATTAAAAAAAATTCAAAAAAAAACAAATAATCGTAGAAAAATCACTTTTTCACAGGTAAAAATTAAAATCCAATTCTTTTATCCCCAAAAAAAAATTAAAAAATAAAATAAACAAAATTAGTATTACAGTGCAGAGGAAAAATCCTTTCTCAAGTAATCTCCCCAATTAATTCACACAAAATCTCGTATTATTCATTTATTTATCGCTCTTTATTTATTATTTATTATTTATTATTATTATTATTATTTTTTTTTTCCTTTCAGTTGGGCGAGTAAAGAAACGCGCACGAGGTATGGAACACGGAACGAAAACGAGGAGAGCAGCCAGCAGCAGCAGCCTAGCTCTCTAGCAGCCGGCACCGAGCCGCTGAGGTCAATGACCTCTCCTTGCCTGTGTCGTTGATTCTCTCTCCTCCTCGCTCTGGCATCGCCTTGTTTCTCTCTTTTCCCCTTCTCCCCACCCCTTTGGAAACCCTCCCAAGCCGAAAAACCTCACACTAAAAATTTCTCCCCCCTCCCCTCTATCCCCCCTTCCCTTCCCCTACACCTCCATCCCCCCTCCCCTCCCCCCTTTTCCCTCCCCTCCCCCCTTTTCCCTCCCCTCTCTCGCTTTTTCTCTCTCGAACACATTAAGTTAGGGGGAAATATTGAAAGGAGAAGAGGGGAAAGAGGGGGGGGGGGAAAGGTTCTCTATCAGTGCGGAGTGTAACCCCCCTCGTCTCTTTTCCCCTCAAACTCTTTCCCCCACTACCGAAATTTTCGTTTCTCTCCCCCTGTGTGTGTGTGTGCCTTTTTCCCCACCCTGGGGGCAACGCCACCCGCTGTCGAGCGCCACTAACGCTCACTATTTTTTTCCCCCCTTCACGATTACATATATATATATATATGTATATATGTATAGTGTTTCTCTCTTTCTCCCTCTCTTTGTTTCTCTTTCTGACACTCTGAATAGTTGTAATTCCTTTTTTTTTTTTTTTTTTGTTCTTTTGGGAGGAGAAGTGTCAATTTTTGTGGCAGGATTAATTGAGAGGAGCTTTGAGGGGAGGGGTTTTTTGGGGATTGAGGGGAGGGGATCTTTTTTCGCAAAGGGCAGGTAGGGGGAGGGTGGGGAGGAAAATTACTTCCGTATAATTGGGGATTTTAGGGAAAAAAACGTGAAAAAGGGCACTTTTTGGAGTTAAGTAGAGGGATCTCGGAAATGAGGGGGTTGAGGGGAAATTGTGATGAGAGCTTTTTTGAAGGGGGGGAAATTGTCTACAAAAAAGGTATCTTGTTTAATTTTCGTGCATTTTTTATTTTCGGAGATATCTATAGAAGAGTTGGAAATAAACTTTTTTGGGGATTTTTTGACAGTTTTTGGGGGAAATTTGGGGAAGGGGGGATATCTTGGAATTGGGGGGAGATAGGGGGATTTTTGAGGAAACCTTTTTTGGAGGGGGGAGTGGGAGCTACAAAAAAGGTTTCAATCATTTTTTTCCTATTTTCACTTCTTTCAGAGATATTTGCAAAAAAACGAGATGGATGTGTTTTTGGGGCTTCTTTTGATTGAAAAAAACGTAAATTTAATTGACGAAAAATGAATCCATTTGAATTCTATAAAATTTCAAACAGTTCTTTGACCTCAGATAAACCACATTCCAAAAAAAAAAAGAAAAAAAACTAGAAGTAACGAAAACCCGGAAATATTAAACGTAATACGCGATACGTAGAATTATGCGCACGTGTTAAATGTCAAATACTTTTTATTTCGTGTAGACAAGATTTTCCGCTTATCAGCACATTAGAAGAAGAAGGAAAAAAGTGCTTATCAGGGTATCTCCAAAAAAAATCCCAATTTATTGTCCTATCATGCAGGTAAATCCACGTGTAGTCTCAATACACGTCAATGTCTATTCTTGCGGTTGATAATGAAAAAAAATCGCGGAATTGATCCCAAAAATGAGGAAAAAAAACAATTTTTGAGATGTTTTAAAAATTTCGAAATTATTTTCAATTAAAATTTTTTTTTTATTCCTTTTCCTGAAATTTTTCGCAAATTAAATTTTGTCAACCTTCTTTTGTCCATTTTTATTAAAAAAATCAATTTTATTTTAATATTTAAGATTTTCTCAGAATTTCCAAAATTATTTTCAAATTTTTTCAGAATTTTTATTTCAAAATTATTAAAATTTCGTTAAATTTGGATAAAACTTATTTAAAAATTTAAAAAAAGACTAAAAATTATCAAATGTCTGCAATTTTGAGTATAATGTTCTTTTATTAAGAACATCTAAGAAACTATGCGAGATAGAGCGTTTTCTCCCTAATTTAATTTTCCCAAAATTTCCTCAGATTGAATTCATCAAATTTCATTAAAAAATCCGCGAATAATTCTCCCGATTTCCAAAAATAAAATTCCCATTAACTCAATTCTCTTAAAAAATTCATCAAAATCGTCTGAATCTCAAATTGTCTTAATTAATCCCCCAGAATAATTCCCACAAAGCCCTAAAAAAATAAAAAAAAAACTCTAAAAATTAATTTAATCAATTTAATCAATTTCTGAAAAATTGTAATTCCCAAAAAAATCAATTTATCCCAAATAAAAATCGTAAATAATAATTCATCAAAAATCTCCAATTTTTTTTGCATTCTCCTTTTAAATAAATTCATTATAAAAAAAAAAATATTCCAAAAATTTGCATATGCAAATTTTTTAATTTTTCACATCTGCACATTTTTTGGAATTTTATCCCATAATTTTCTGAAATTAAAAAAAAAATCTAAAAAATTGTCACATTTCCCTTATTTTCAGTGTCATAAAATTGGGGTAGGTTTGTGGCGCCAGTGTCAGGGTGAGAATAATCCTCCCTCCGTCCCTGAGTTCCCCCCCCTCCACTTCAATCAAACCCTCCCTCCCCCTCCCCTCCACTCCATCCCCTCCCCCCTCCAACTGCATCCCCGATTGTGGCGAGGAGCGGTGAAATAGGGGATGTAAAATCATGTGAAAGGGGCTTCAAGTGGTGGGGACTGTAGAAAATGAGGGGAAAAGAGGGGAGGGGAGAAGAGGGGTAAGACACATACACACACAAATGCCTGTAGGTGCACTCAAGCCGGGTTCACTGGTACAGTGTACCCTCGTCAGTGCAACGCTCTCTTCCTGATTCCACAAACACTTCTGGAAGAAAGAGAAAACAGATATAAATGGCATCTCTCTCTCTCTCTCTCCCTCTTTCTCTTTCTCTCACTTTATCGCCCAGTGTCTCTGCCCTACCCTTCTCTGTGGCCCAACTGTTCTCGTTTTGTACTATAGATACATTGCTTTGGCTCTCTGTTACTCGGACACGAATGACGTTCAAGGGAGACTTGGAAATTCTAATGTGCCCAGGGACTGACCTATGACTATTGTCACTGCCAATGAAAATAAATTTTTCCCACAGAATTTGATATTATCGACTGTATGTATATATATATCGTCGCCTTAGAGTGAAAGGGGCGTAAGTGCCTGAAACACGAAATTCTGGTGTGAAAGGGGCGTATGTCCACTTAACACTCCAAAATGTTTTTTATGGCCACTGGAACATTATTTGGATAATTGGAAATTGAAATAACAAAGTGGCGTAACTACCAATTTTAAAATGAAAGGGACGTATCTACACACTTACGCCTTTTTGTTATTTTCTTTTTAAACGCTATATAATTGTTAAAGTTAAAGTGAAAAGGACGTATCTCCGCACTTATGCCTCTTTGTTTTTATAATTTTCATTATCTCATGAGAATATTTGGAGTTACGCCTTTTTGTTTTTTGGATTTTTCATCCGAATTTTGGCACTTACGCCTTTTTGTTTTTAGCGATTTGTATCTAAACTATGGCACTTACGCCTCTTTGTTTTCTATTTTTTTCCGATTATTAGAGAAAATTTGATGAAAACACTAGAAACAAAGGGGCGTATCTCCGGCACTTACGCTCCTTTGTTATTAGTCAGTGGTACTTACGCCTTTATGTTATTATTTTTATTTTTTTTCACTAATATTGCGTAAAAAGCCTTGGAAAACCTATTGGAGCAATAATGGTGGAGATACGCCTTTTTGTTATTTTGAAGAGAAAAAATCGGGTAAAATTACGCCCCTTTCACTCTAAGGCGACGATATATATAAGGGGCGTAAGTGCCATTCTTTCTGCTTACAGTCGCATCACAGTCGCATCGTAGTCACATAACAGCCGATTTCGTGAAAAAATCGACCGTCTGATCGATTTATAGTTGATATGCAATCGCCCGATCCATCAGGGTAGCGTGCAAAAAATACTTTACCGCACTTGTTAGGTAATATACAGTGAATTCTCCATCATTGGATGGCACTTGCCCCTCTATGGAGATATAGCTAAATGAAATGAGAAGAATCTCCATCATTTTCCTCGTGCGAGGGTCAGATTCGAAACATGATGGAGGTGTTCCAACTCAGTTGCTGCATCCCCACTCCTTCAATGCAAGAATGATAGAAGACAATACGTCTCTCTCTTTTCAACGGTAATATTATTATTGTTGACTCTCTTTCGTCAATGTGTGTCTTTGTCATATTTGAAGTTGAAAAACGAGCCCAAAGGCGAGTTCTGTAATCACACGAGTCTGAAAATCTTTAGCAGGTGTGTGTAAAATACAGTTTTTCTTATGTACAACGTGCAAAAAAGAAATTATAAGTACCTAACGTCTTCAATACTTTTTCATCACTAATTTATTTATTTGAATTTTTTTGTCATGTTAGATGTGTGCTCAACTCACGATTGTAGTGGAATAACAGGTTAAGTCGAAAAAAGTAAATTTTTCCAAGAGAGCCGAAAAACCGTAAAAATGATGATGCTATCTTGATTATGCGCTACATTCATGATGAACGTCATTGATCCGCAGTCAATTTAGATATTCAAAAGCTATTATCGTCGGCAGTCTTTTTTTTTTCTATAATTTCAACGACTTGACTTGAAATATCTGGCAAGAAATTCAAGTTATGTCGACTTGACTCTCCAAATAAAATAAATACTAATATTAAATGAATACTTATCGATTATAATTATTATAATCGATGAGTATTTATTTGAAGTATACGAAGAATATATTTATATTGAGTAAGATCGTCTGAGCAGATCATAACACAATATAAACTCAATGAAGAGAGACTGAGTTATGTCGACTTGACTTTGACACGTATGATTATTTTTCAAGTCAAGTCGAAATACCTCAAATCTTCTCCTGAAAATTGCGAAAAACGAACTTGACCTGTTATGCATGTTCAAAAATGAGGCCTTAAATGGTCATATTTAGCCAGATCCTTTCTGTGGGACACGTATCCATACATCCTGAAGCAAATTCTGATAAAATCTCATTTTTGACAAAAATTGACTTAACCTGTTATTCCACTACACTCGTGAATTCATTATTATACCCCGGATTGAACCTTAAAACCATCAACATATCGAAACGGAAAAGGCCCTTATTCCTCGACCCTTCAAATCTCTCGCCTGTATCTTATTTCCGTCTTATCGCACCCCCCCCCCTTTTTCGCCTTATCTCCTCGAGTCACTGCTCGTAGTCTCCCCCCCTCTTCCAAGTCCCACGAATTGTGTGTGATAAAAAAAAATATGACTGCCACTGTACACATGACGCTATAAAATTACGAAGCACATGATTTCATCATCGTTTGGATAAATATCCACGTTTTTGGCCATGACCGTTTAATTTAATTCAATAATGCTTCATTTTTTTTTTCATCATCATGTTTACACTTTGGATTTAGAAAGTTTGTTATTTTTTTAAAAACCTTTTTTTTTCATGTTTTTTTCATTGGAATTTTTTCGAAGGCCATTTCAAATTTGAATTCAAAGATATTTGTTTTTACGATTGAATAATTTTCGGGAATTTTGAAGAATTATTTGGGTATTTTAATTTTAAATAAAATTATGAATTATTCAAATTTCTTTTTTTTATAATTTAAATTATCTCAATAGTATATCTTTAATTTTTTTTTTTTTTCAAAAGAATTTCATTAACTATCTAATCACTTCCCGTTGATTATTTCAATCTCATTAGTTTTCATTGTCAAATGCTAAAGTCGCACCCGGTTTCTCTTTTTTTTTGACTGCCTATCATTGAAATAAAAAAAAAATCAAAAACAAGGTCAATGCTTTGTAGGAGTAAATTGCGTCACTCGCACACACACACCAGAATGTAAAGAAATAAAGAAATAGTTTCTTTTTTTTTTCTTTTTTTCGTTTTTTTTTCTCACTCTATCACGTTCATTCTAATGGATAATACAGTGAGACACACATGGAGTCATTAAATGTGACTCTAATTTTCAAGTTCAATTAATTTCAGTCCGTTGAACCGTTGTTACATAATTAATTATCAAATTTGCCTCTTCGTTTTTTTTTTCTTCTTTGCTTTTAATTCGAGAGAAAAAAAACGTTTTTTTCGGTATTATCAACGAAAAAAAATCGCGAGATAATGTGCGAGGAATTAAAAGTAAATGTTTTTTGGTTTATTTTATTGTAAAAGAGAAAGAATACATTTTTTTAATGATTCAAATAATTTTTGAACTCGGATACTTCGCGCGCAATTGGCGCGAAATTCAAATTCATATACTTCAATTTTTTGTTTACTAATAGTTTAATTTTTATTTTTAATTAAATCAAGTTTTTAATTCTAATTCAATTAAAAGTTTGATTTTAATTGAATTAAATTTTTAATTTTAATTCAATTGAATTTTTGATTTTAATTAAATTAAATTTTTAATTTTAGTTAAATTTTCAATTTTAATCTTTAATTTCATTTTTTAATTTCTTTGTTATTTTTTTTTTTAATAATAGTTTTTTTTTCTTTTTTCAGGAGAAATGACGTGGATCTATGCTATTTCTACTTCAAAGGCTGCATTTATTGTTATAGTTAGTTTGTTTTACTCTTTTTTTCATTATCGAGTTTTCTATTCAATTTTATATTCCATTGTCTACGATGTATTTTTTTTCGTGTCACGTAGACAAGTGTACAAGTGTACAAGTGTACGTTTCAATGGTTCTGTTGATAGAGGTTTGTGCTCTTTTTTTCTTTATTTTCTTGGGCTTATCGCGGGTGGAGGGAAAATTGTGGAACTTTGAAATGGGAAAAGGGGGAAAAATGGGTGGAGACGACATCTGTAGGTGGAGGGATACATTAATGTTTGAGTTTTTTAAGGGGGGGGGGAAGTATCATGAGTCGATATAATAGAAAATAAAAAACGCTGGAAAAGAAGATTTCAGAGGGTAACAGAGGAGGAAAAGTTACGTTTGAATTTTTCGCGGGTGAAAAATTATTCGAAAAAATTTGAAAAAATTCAGGAGGCTGCTGAATTAAATTTTGAATATCTCTGATTTTTTTCAGAATTTTTGGATGAACGGCATGAGCAGGAAAAAATCCAGAAGACATTATTTAATGACAATTTTTGAAAATTCTCGTTCAATTACAATTTGAGACAATTGCTAAATGAATATGCAAGTATTTTTATTTTTTTTTGATGAAAAAAAATTACAATAATGAAAATTGAGATGAGCCTCAAAATCGAAACTGAGATAATTTCAGTAGTGAAGAGGTAGAACAAGATAAGTCTATTTTTTTCTCATTTAGTTGTTTAAAAAAGCGAAATAGAGCAATTTTGCCCGAAAAATCTTTTGTAACTCTTGAAATTCTTTACAAAAAAAGATAAATAATATCACCTTATCTCGCTTAGTTTCCGAGATATTTCCTTTCAAATGATCGCAAAGATAAGTCGACTTATCCTGTTTTACCTCTTCACAACTGATTTTTTTTTTGAAGGGAAAAAGGATAAAAAAACTGTATTTTTCAACGTAAAACCCTTTTACATTCATTTTCTAATGATATTTATTTGTTCATATAATAATAATCATTTCTAAATGCTTAAATACACATCATTACTATAGAAAAAAAAGGGGGGGGGGAAGGAGAAAAAAACGAATAATTCAAAATACTTATCAATTTACACTCTAATGATTCACCTTTTTCTCTTTTTTTTTCTCGAAGTTCAATCAAATGAGATTATTCCTCAATTATCGTAACTTTTGGATGAAAAATCCTTCTGTTAACTCATCGAATATCAAATATATTAATTTCGTGAAAGAAAATCACTCGCGCATCACTTTTATATAATAAAATGCATTTTTATGCATTTTTCCATTTTTTTTTCTCATTTTTCTCAAAATTTCAAATGAAAATTGAGGTTTATAATGTCTGATAATGAAAATAATAATAATAATAATAATAATAAAAGAAATTAGAATTGACTCTTTTTCTATACAATGTGAATTGAATAATTCTAAAACAATTTAATTAATTTTTTAAATTAAATTCCTATTTAATGAGGAATCTATTACATTTTTTTTTATACAAAGTCAAATGTTTTTTTTTTGATAATACTTTTCTCATTTCATTATTTAAATTAATTATTTAAACAATTATTCTAATAATTACGACAGGTTCTCATTTTTTTTTTGACTCCAAGTTGTTTTTTTTTTTTTTTCAATTCAATTTGTCGCAAATATCTTTCTCTCCTTTTTTCTTAATTCTTTATTATACAATGAATTAATGCAATTATTGCATTTTGGCTAAACCAATTTTGCGATATGGCTACATCGGATTTACGATTTTTTTCTTTTGTGATGTAAAATAATTAATTAATATGTGAATAAACAATTACATCGTTTAATTCATTGTAATTTAATAATAATAATTGAAAAGAGATAAAATTGTATGAAATTTTTTAATTTTTTTCTTAATTTGAAAAAAAAAAATTTCTTTTGGTTTTTAATTAATTAATTAATTTTTTCAATTAATTAGGTAATTAATTTTATCTCTTTACATCACACGAATTAGTGTTAACATATTTTTCTCATTTGTTTAAATAAAACAAGAAAAAAATTACTTCGAGAATTGAAGAAAAAAAAAGCTTTTTCCTTTTTTTTTCTCAAAAAAAGAAAAAATTAAACAAAATAACTTACGAGATTTCTTTCATTTCTTTTTCATTTATCTACAAAATGTAAAACGCTTTCATCTTTGGTAGCAATTGCTGAATAAATATCATTGTTTATCATTGTTTAGAGTAAAAAAAAAATTGTTTAATATTGTACCATCAATTATTACATTTCGCATTAAATTTTTCGTTTTTTTTCGTATTTTTTTTCATCTCGAATCAGTCGTTATTTCATGATTTTTATTTTAAATTGTACAAATAATAAAAAAAAAAGAAAAAAATGTACAAATAAATTCGCGAGAATTATAATTGAGTGCAATAATTAATTAACAATTAATTACTGATATGTACGCTGTACATATGTGAAGTACGGATTTAACGAAACGAAATGTGAACAGAGTAATTAATTAATTAATTAAATCTTTAAAAACACAAAATTCATTCGCTTTTCGGGGATTTTTTCAGTTTTTGGAAAGTATCTTTCACGCAAAGCGAGATAGAAGATTTTCATGAAGACGTTTTTTTTAGGAAATTAAATTCTCTACAAAAAAGGTTTCTTGACATTTTCTCCTAAATCGAGTAGTTTCCGAGATATTCACCAAAAAAATGCGGTAAAAAAAAATTATTCATTTCAAATTTTTATAAACGATTTAAGCCTACAATTTAAATCGAATAATAATTTATCGCTATTATCTATTTATTCTATTTTCTCTAAATATCTGCAATTCATCAATTTTCATCTCATCAAATTAAATCAATAATTCGTGAAGACAATGGAGAAAATGCAGGTGAAAATAATCGATTTTGGTGGATTTTTTTTATAATTTAATTGTTTCAATTTTTTTTTATCATTATTCTTTTTGGGATTAAATTGTGATAGTGAAAATAGCAGATATCTGACAATTTTGAGTTTCTTTTTTAATAAACAAATAAATTATTTTCAAAAAAATGAAAAATATGCACAAATAAAAAATTCAAAAAATTAAGTGCAACTTTTTAAAATGTTTTTTTAATAACATTTTATTCGTTTAAAAAAATCCAAAAAAATTGACAGAAATGTGCCAATTTTTCGATTTTTTTTTGCTTTTCTGACAGATGAATTATAAAGAAAAAAAATAAAAATATGCACATTTTTTGTAAAAAAATTACAAAATTTGCAAGTGCATATTTTTTAAATAATTGATTTTCCAAAATAAAAAAATGCAAAAAATTCTTCAGATATCTGCTAATTTCAAAATCATCAATTCAATTAAATTATCATATTAAATTCGCTAATTTAACACGATGAACTCTTTAATTCACCAATGTCAGCAATATTTTGCAATAATGCAGAAGCCTCACTACTTCCTGTCTGTGTCTTGGTATTGTACCGTTGTTTAAGTGTGCTCAATGCGGACAATAGTCGTGTGTTTGATGACATTAATCTTGTATTTGCTGCATCCAATGCAGCAATCTGTTGCTCCTGTGCGTCTATCACGCGCTGCTTGTACGTGAGTGCTGCTGACATCTTCTGTTGTTCTCTTCGCAGCTCCTCCTCCACAGATATTAATCTGTTCAACACAATTGATTTATTAATTTTTATTTATTTATTGAATTAGGGTCGTTGGAAATATTGTTCAGATTGAGTGGAATTATTATTAATTAATTATTTCAATTAAAAGAAAAAAAGAATAGGAATTTCCTTTTTTTTTTTTTTTTTTTAAATAATTTTTCAGAAAAATTAATTTTATTTTCATGAGTTTTTTAAAAATATCTCGGAAACTAAGCGAGATAGTGTTGGATTCTGTTAGAGGATCGATGGTGCGATTGAATCTGTTAGAGAGCAATTTATATTGAACTGTACTGTACGATTTATTACTGAATACTAAATACAAAATCTCAAGGGCTCAGCGTCGTGCTGGCTACAACTGTATGTGTATGAGTGTGTGTGTGAGTGTCTGTGTATATGTATCTGTGTATATTATTGTATACCAATCTTCGTTGTGCCCAACACTTCCCCTCAACGTAGATTGGGCTAATCTTCACTAGTGTTGAGTCCAATTGCTGTCGCCAACTTCTTCAATCTTACAGGACCAAGTGCTTTGGTCAGTAGGTCTGCTTCGTTATCTTCTGTGGGACAATATTTTATCTCAATAATACTCTGTTGCAGTAAATCTTTGGTGTAAAAATATTTGGTGTCAATATGTTTCGTTCTGCTGCTTTGTCCTGCGGAATGCACGTTGTTTATGCAGCTCTGATTGTCTTCAAATATTGTAGTTGGCCCCGATGGCAATTCGTTGAAGAATTCTAACAGATTCCTTAGCCAAACACACTCCTTAGATGCTTCAGACAAAGCAACTATCTCTGCCTCTGTTGATGAGGTTGATACGCAATCTTGTTTTCTGCTAACCCAGCAAATTGTCCCTCCAAAGTACTTGAAAACAAATCCGGTGTTTGATTTCCTTGATTCCCTCTCTTCAGCCCAGTTTGCATCCACGTATCCTATCAGGCATTGTTGATTGTCATTTGAGTCACTCAGTTTAAGTTCATAATCTGCTGTGCTCTTCAAGTACCTACATGTCCTTTGAACTTCGTTCCAGTCTACTTGCTTGGTATTTTTGATGTGCTGTGCTAGGATAGAAACAGGAGCAGCTATGTCTGGTCTCGTGTTGACGGAGATATACAATAATGATCCAATGATTCTTCTGTAATGATCGCAGTTAATCGCGGGTGAATCAGGGCGTGATTTTTCATATCCCGTGTCCATAGGATGATTGGATCCCTTTGCATCTTGCAATCTTGCTCGTGTCAAAACCTTCTGGATATAATTGGACTGGTTGATGAGAAATTCACCTTTATTGTTTCGTCTCATCTTGATCCCCAAGTAGCATTCAATTTCGCCGAGGTCAGTGATTTCAAATTCTACATTCAACACCGCTTTCACCTCGTCTAGCCTCTTTTGGTTTTCACACGCGATAATAATGTCATCCACATGTACCACCACGTATGTCAAGGTTCTGGAGCCATGTTTATAAAGGCAAGGGTCATTTTTACAGGCCACGAAATTATATGAACACAATACCTCATTGAACTTGTCATTCCATGCTTTAGCTGCTTGCTTCAACCCGTAGATGGTTTTGTTGAGTCTGCAGCCCCAAGTTTCTTTACCTTTTTCTATGAAACCTGGGGGTTGTTTCATGTAAATCACTTCCTTCAATGAGCCGTTGAGGAAGGCTGCCTTGACGTCTAGATGATGAACCAGGTAATTTCGCTTTCCAGCAATGGATAGCAATGTTCTCATTGTGGTTTGCTTCACCACAGGTGCAAATACCTCATCGTAATCGATTCCGTATTTTTGTGAAAAGCCTTGTGCGACTAACCTTGCTTTGAATTTGAGTTGTCCAGTGGAACTTGTTTTAACCTTGAAAACCCATTTACTGCCAATGGCTGTTTTAGGCCCTGGAATTGGCTCTAGGTTCCATGTTTCATTGTTTTTCAATGACTCGATTTCTGCATTCATAGCTTCCATCCACTGTTTAGCATATGGAGAATTTAGAGCTTGTTCCAAATTCCTAGGCTCAATCTCGTCCTCAACATCTGAATGACCGATGGATTGGAAGTCGCTTTCATCGGATGTGCTTGTTGATGACGATGTGTTCTCTAGTCTTTCTGCTAATGGTTGTGCACCAATACTGTCGTTTGTTGCATCGTCCCCTGAACTAGATGAATTCCTCGGAGTATCTTGGATTTTCTTGCTGGTCACTATTTCTTCAGACTCGTCAAAAGGTATTTGAATCACGTTTCTTTTAGTTTGAGCCTTAATCTTCCTGCTTGGAGCATCAGGAAAATCAACTAGATCAGTTGCTTCCCCTTCATCATAGTGAGATTCCAAGAAATGTACATCTCGACTCGTGATGATTCTTCCAGTTGATTTTTCAAGTAGTCGGTAGCCCTTTGTTCCTTCTGGATATCCGAGTAGAACACAATCATGGGTCTTTTTCTCTAGTTTATTCCTGTTTCCTTGAGGGATGTGTGCTAGTACTACACAGCCAAATGCTCTCAGGTGTCTCACGCTTGGTTTAGAGTTGAACCATGCTTCATAAGGTGTGATGTTAGTTGCTTTTACTGGTAAACGATTTTGCAAATAAGTAGCTGTCAGTACAGCCTCTCCCCAATAAGTAGGTGGTAATTGAGCATCTATCAACATAGTCCTGACTGCTTCGAGTAAATATCTGTTTTTCCTTTCAGCCACGCCATTTTGCTCTGGTGTATATGGTGTGGTATGTTGGAATTTTATTCCGCGATGTTGCAGATAATCTCTCAAATCATGTGACATGTACTCTCCACCTCTATCAGATCTGAAACATTTAGGTCTTCTTCCTAATTGTGTTTCTGCGAGTTCAATAAAATCTTTTATTATTCCGGCTGCTTCAGATTTGTGACTTAATAGAAATGTGTGAGTGTAGCGACTGTAATCATCTATTAGTGTCATGAGATACTTGCGTTTTGCAGGTGTTGGTGTTGGCAAGGGGCCACATAGATCAGTGTGAATCAGTTCCAAAGTTTCCTGAGTAATGGATTGCGAGTTCTTCGGAAACGATTTTCTTGCACTCTTCCCCTGGATGCACGACTTACAAATTTCTTTAATTGGGCAGTCTTCGATTTTCATTTCAGTTGTTAATCCATGATCACATAGTTGTTTAATGGCTCTTGGATCACGATGTCCCAATCTTTTATGCCAGACGTGTATGCAGTTGTTGGGGTGTTGCACTGCTACGGCCAAAGCATGTTCTTTGGTCCGAAGTTTGTAGACTTGCCCATTGCTATCTCCAACTGCTATCTCTTCCCTGTCTTTGAGAACAGTCATTTTCTTGTCTTTTGTTTCAATATGATAGCCTTCTCTGTCTAGCGCGCCAATGGATATGAGTCCTGATTCAAATTCTGGAATGTATAATACATTATCCATTTTCAAAATTTTCTTCGATCCGTCCTTGGTGCAACATTCAATTTCTCCGGAACCCATGCCATATACTTTGCATGGTTTATTGTTTGCAACGTATACACGCGATCGATATGATGTGTTTATTTTATTGAAAAAGGATATGTCATTTGTCATATGACTACTAGCACCAGAATCTAGGTACCAATTTGATTTTAAATTATTACGATGATTGTTATTACTGGATTTTACGTAATATGCCTCATAAATTTTGTGTTCATTATTTCCAATGTCGGTATCACTGTCACTCTCATCGAGTGCGTGATTTTCAAAAGCTACTTTAGCACTATTTTCACTCTGTCTCTTTTTCCAACGCTTGTATTTCTCACAATCTCTTTTGGCATGACCTGTGTTGTGACAGAAATAACATTCAATTGATTGTTTACGGGAATTGTAGACTTTGAATGCCATTTCAGTTTGTTCCTCATTTAATTCTACTGTTTTCCTCCTTTTGTACTCATTGAATAGAGTATTGACAACAACATTCATAGTCAATTCTCCTTCTGGTCGTGACCATAAATTAGAAATTATTATTTGATATGATGGTGGCATACTATTTAAAAGTATCCACACTCCAAATTCTGTGATGCTTTTGCATCCCAGTGATGTTAACTTCTTAATTAGAGATTTCAATTTATTTACATGTATTTCGAAATCCCCGGCTTCTTCCAATTTTAGAGCAAATAATTCTGTGATAAGTATATATTTACTTCCCCCACTCGCTTTCTCATAATGGGTTTTTAGAGCAACCCACATGTCTTTGGCTGATGTTTTACCTTCAATGTGTTCTAGCTCTGACTCGTCCATAAGCAGTGTAATTGTACCTTGTGCTCGCTCATCCCTATTCTCCCAATCATCCAATTCTGGCTCTGCTGTTGGTTTATCCTTGGAAATGACTCTCCAAGTTCCTTCTCTTTTTAGTAATGCCTCAACTTTGCATTTCCATACTTGATAATTATCTGAATTTAACGGCTCAATTCCGAAATGTGAATTTGATCGGCCCTCCGCCATTGTACTTCCTCACTTTATTAATCCTTATTATACTTTATTTTACTTTAACTCTTTAATAACTCCCCAACGATTCCACTCAAAACCTTTTTGATCAAATCCTCCACTTTATCGCGTAAGGCCCATAACCTGTTGGATTCTGTTAGAGGATCGATGGTGCGATTGAATCTGTTAGAGAGCAATTTATATTGAACTGTACTGTACGATTTATTACTGAATACTAAATACAAAATCTCAAGGGCTCAGCGTCGTGCTGGCTACAACTGTATGTGTATGAGTGTGTGTGTGAGTGTCTGTGTATATGTATCTGTGTATATTATTGTATACCAATCTTCGTTGTGCCCAACAGATAGAGCAGTTTTACCCGAATCCTTTTTTGTAGAGAATTTCAAGGGCTACAAAAAAGGATTCGGGTGAAATTGCTCTATCTCGCTTAGTTTCCGAGATATTCTTAAAAAACTGATGGGATAACATGAATTTTTTCTTAAAAAGTGAAAATTGTGGAAAAAAAATGATTTTTTAGGTTTTTTAAAGGGATCTTGGAAATTAAACGAGATAGAGCGATTTTGGTAAAGACCCTTTTTGTAGCTCTTGAAATTCTCTACAAAAAAGGTGTCTTCAAAAATTTCGCTATCTCGTTTACTTTTCGATTGCTTCAATTATTCTACCAATTTGATGAATATAAAATTATCTAACATTCAGATATAAATAAAATTATCTAAATCTATCGTGCAAGTTCATAAAATTTAACATAAAATGTTGATTTATGTGTTTCCATGTTTGTCTGTAGAAAGAAGTAATATAAATTAAATCTGTATTTGAGTGATAATTTTAATTAAATATTCTGGAGAATTAAATTAATTATTGTGTGACATCGCGTGTGCACAAAATAAAATGAATTCATTTTAAGGATATCCAAGTAGTTTCGACAATCTATTTTTCCTTTTCAATTTTGGTCACTCTCCATATAGTAGAATGAGGAGATTTTTTTAAAATTCACTTTACACCAGGTTATCGTACAAATTGAGCCAAAAATGAATTTTTGAAAAAAATTAAATTAACATTAGAACTCCATAAGCGAGATTCAGTTTCAGTTTCACTGCAACAATTCATGGTAACAGATCTATTTTTTCCTTGTATAACTATATATATTCTTGTTCGTCAGAATGTCTATTAATTTTTCAAATCATAAAAAACACCTGTTACCGGACAAATAACGACGATTAATCCAATTAATTACATGAAAACATTAATGGCGGGAAAATTGGTATTTAAAATCCGAGGATCCTCCAATGCCAGTCCTAGATGCTGGAACCGCGTAATTCAAATTCGGAACAATATTGGATATTTATAATATTATTTAATAACAATTTATTATCGTGGACATCGTTTTAATATCGGTAAAATGTTACAAAATCGAAATAATTAGAATATTCATGATAACTTAGAAAAAGTAGATTATTTGGATATCCTTAAATTTATAAAAAATATCAATTTCGATTATTTATTTGATTTTTTCGGGTTTTTTTAAAGGTGTGGTTTTTCTCTCTTCTTTAATTAACGAAAAAAGCGTTAACAATATATTATATTTAACTCTTACACAAATTATCCAGATCAAGCCACAGTATTACCAAATGCAGCAGATAGAATGCATAGGAACACATAATAAGTTAAACATACACTCTTTTTTTTTCGTCAATTTTTCTCAATTTTTTAATTTAATTTGATCAAGAGAAAAATGTTCAATTAAGAGAACAAAAAAAAAAGGTAAGACACATTTTCCTGGAAATAAATTAGAATTTTTTTGTTTTAAATCAGAATTAGAAAGAAATAGAAAATACCTTGAGATAATATTCTTCATTTTGGTGTCTGGTGCAATACCATCAACATCATTGTCCTCAGTTGCCCCAAGTCGGGCCCTCAGTCTGTCAACACTGCTCTGCAGTCTCTCAATTTCCACCTCGTACTGTCAATTATTTTTTTTTTAGAACAGAAAAATGAAAAAAAAAATTTGTTAGTTACTTGAATTTGTTAGTTAATATTAAGTGAGAAAGAAACTTAAACTTAGTAAAAATTAACACAATCATGTTAAACAACTGTTAAATTGAGTATCCTAAAAATCAAATGTTCCAGCATCAGGCACTCGGAAACTAAGCGAGATAGAGTGATTATCCAAGAGACCTTTTTTGTAGACAATTTCAAGATCTCAAAAAAAGGTATCTTCACAAAATACTCTATCTCTCTTGGTTTTCGAGATCCCTTTCAAAAACAAAAGTCAAAAAAAATTCCAAAAATTTTCCTAAAATTCAAAAAATTTCCTAAAATTCCAAAAAAAATATCAAAAATACAGAAATTTCTTAAAATTCCGAAAAATTTCCGAAAATGACAAAAATTTGCCTAGAATTCCGAAATTTTGCCTAAAATTCAAGAATTTTCAAAGAATTCAAAAATTTCCTAAAATTCGGAATCTTTCCCAAAATTCGGAATTTTTCCCGAAATCGGAATTTTTCCTGAAATTCGGAATTTTCTCCAAAATTCGGAATTTTCCCAAAATTCGGAATTTTTCCCAAAATTTTGAATTTTCTCAAAATTCGGAATTTTTCCCAAAATTTTGAATTTTTCCCAAAATTCGGAATTTTCCCCAAAATTCATAAAAATCAATGATCAACAAACCTGATCAATGCTCCTATGACTCCTCGACTTGTTTCTCCGCGTGCATCCCTCATCCTCACTCGTATCCGACATGTCCCTATTCGAATCCAACGACAACCTCCTCCTCAATTTCGTCGAATACCCACTTTGGCTCTCTCCCCTATGTCCCGTCTGTGCCGCCTGTCTCCACTGTCCCTGCTGCGCATTTCTCTGATTGTTCCTCAAATTATTCTGCGCCGAGGGCGAAGGGCTCAAATCCACCCCCCTGACCCCTTCCACCCCCCCTCCCACCTCCCTCTCCTCAGAACTAGTACTCCCCCTCCTCCCCGTCCTATTAGCCTCCATATGATAAACAGGATTCGCAAAAGCCAGCGGTGCAGCGTTCATAATATGCGCATTGGCATTATTGCTCAAATCAACCGGACTCGATGACTGACTATAAGCAGCAAAGCTCTGATACCCAGAAGAAGCAACATTAGAAAGCTGTGAGATCGAAATCTGCGATCCTTTCTGGGACTTAGATTCCGAAACTTCATCATCCGCATACCGCAAAAGATCCGAAATTTCATCCAAATTCCCATTTCCGCCACTCTTATAGTTATTATTAGGCTGATTGATAGTCAGCGTTAGATTAGCTGGAGTTATGTTGATGGGATTCGCATTAACAGTCGTCTTAGTAACATTGTTGTAGTTCTGTTGTTGCGTTTGATTAGCGTTCTCCTCTTTATGACAATGATTCCTGCTTGCGCATCTTCCAGCATTGTAGTTGTTATGGATGTAGTTGTCGTCATGATTGTTCGTATTGGTTCGATGAACGGTGTTGTGGTTCGTTTGATTAACATTGATGTTGAAATTAGAGTCTTTTAGGTTGCTGTGGCTTTCCGAACGCGTTGGACTTGTAGGCATGACGTTCTGGCAGTGATTGACGTTGGCTAGACTAGCTGACGCTGTCAGTCTGTATCCTTTGGTCAGCGCTGTTCGATGCTGACGGGAGATCGGGGTCGGAGAACGGGAGATGAAAGCTGGGGGTTCTAGAGGATGATAGTCTTCTGTGTTGATTTGAAGCTGCAGCTTTCCGTTTGTTGGGAGATAAGCGTTTCGGGGGAGGGTTGCAGCTCGGATGACGTTGGGAGATCGTTGGGGGGCGTGGCCCAAAGTCGAGGATTGGAGGACCTCGGAACTGTCTCGAAGAGTTCCGTTTAGTGTACTATGATTAGAGAGCGTTGATGATGCGGAAATCGAGAGGTTTGTATTGCTGTTATTGATTGTCGGATCGTTGTACCTAAATATGTTGTTCTGCAGATTCGGATAACGATGCGCGGTTGATACAGGGCTTGGTCCAGGCTGATCCAAAGCTGATGAGATTCTGTCCAAGATGTCTGGGAGACGAGCGGGCGAAGCTGGTGACGCGGTTCCCGCGATACTCTCACGTAAAAGAGCGTGCAGAAGTGATAGCTGTTTTCCAAGATCGATATAACCATCGAATTCGAGGGAGTTATTGGTTGGACTGTCTTTAGGAAGAGGACTGCTTATCAGTTGAAGGAAGTTCTTCATCGACCCTGCTTCCCGCTCGAGAACATCGTTCATAAACTCCATGAAATTCTCTTTTCCCTGGAATCTCGTGAAATTCGCTAGAGTCTGCAGACTTTTAGCGACCAGCGTAAGATTCCTTGCAGCTTTTTCGTTTGGGTACTCGTGCGTAATGTTAAAGAGGGATGGCGACAAAATGGCGGGACAGAGAAAACGCAGGAAAATTGAGGCGGAGATGAGATTGTCGGCTATGTCCTCGCGTCCGAGTTCTTTCAGTCTCTCCCGGAATATCCGGAAACACTCGCGGAGTTCGAGGGGAAAATGCGCGTGACTTGCAAGGATTCGACTCCAGGCGAGTTCCACAGCTGCTCGGAGGTTTTGTTGCTGTTTGTGGAGGGCAGCGAGGGAGGAGACTTTTAGGGGGTCGACTTCGCAGTCGCCGCCTTCTACTGCGCCTCTTACTACTGCGCCTAAGGTGTCTTGGAGGTATCTGTCGCCTGTTAGTTTTAGGTAGGCTTCCATAGCCTTTGTTGCTAAGGAGTTTCCGCGAAATGTTAGGCGCTCGTCGTCGATCCTGTGAATGTCCATCATGACGAGATCGGCTAGGAACTGCGGCGCCTTTTTTTCGCGCTGCATTACGGCGACGAGGGCTGTTGCTATGTCCTCCTTCGCTTTTACGCCTATTGCTGGTTCTAAACGCTCGCATAAGGATGCGTAATCGGTTTTAAGGTACTCCAGGAACTCTTGGTATACTTGAACAGGCAAAATGTCGACTGATTGAAATCGGCACTTTACGCGGAGGGCCGGAGGCTCTTTTAGGGAACCTTTGTCGCTTACTACTGGATACCATTTTTCGGTTAGGTAACGTGACGTCACGTTTTGGACTGGGATACTGACGGAACCGATTAGGACGTTCTTGTCGCGCTTCTTCTTGCGGTCTGCTTCACGGTAGAGGTTCACTTGGATCGTGTTGACGGAGGGTAGGTGGTGGAAGTCGAAGTGCTCGCCCCAGAAACATAACTCGGTTTTTAGCTTTGCGGTGGTGCGAGCGTAGAGAGTGTTGTCTAAGCAGACTTCGCAGAAGTAACGCTTTTTTGTGGGGACACCTTTTGCTTCGAGGAGCCATATTTGCAGGGAATTGTCGGTTCGACGAGTCTGCTCGGCGTCTGGCTGCACGGATTTCCTCAAACTGTGGACAAAAAAAATTGAATTTAGGAAAAATTTTAAAAATGAGAATTTTTTAGATAAATTGATTTTTATTAGTTCTTTTAGAATATCTCGGGAACTAAGCGAGATAGAGCAATTTCATAGGAAACCTTTTTTGTAGATCTCAAAATTCTCGAGAAAACAAGCTTAGGGCAAAATCGCTCTATCTCGCTTAGTTTCCGAGATATTTTTAAAAAACTGAAAATTTTTTAGTCATTTTTTGTTTTAGTTTTTTTTTCTTTTTTTTTTTCTTCAAATGGACTTTATTTTTTGCATTTTAATGCACTTGACCAAAATCACTCCACTCGACTCAAACTACTTCTTTTCATGACTCTACTCAAAGGCAAACGGCATTTAAATTATTCAATAAGCACAATGAACAATCTTCAATCAACGAAATAAAGAAAATGAAAAAGAAAAGAAAAAATTTCTTCTTTATTATACCTGTGCAGCCACTGTTCTCTCTCATGTGCTGTTCTACAACTGAAGTACTTTGGTGGACCGGTGCTTGGTGTTACTTGAAAACAATGAGGTCGTCCAAGTAGACTTGGATGCAGTGGTGTAACAGCAGCTAGATCCATCGAGGTTACTGCCTGACCGCACAATAGTGACTCGTGCGAACGACAGCCTCTAAGACCAGCTCCACGTTGTTTTTGTCTCTCTAATTTAGTTACGCTCTTGGTTCTCTTCAATGGATTCGAACGAAATGATCGTTTCGAGAAGAAATTCTGTGGAAGAAAAATGCAAAAATTATTATTTTTCAATTTCATCATTTTTTACTCAATTTCACTATTTTCTAAAAAAATTTGTGAAATTTTCGGTTTTTTATTTTAAAAGGATCTCGAAAACTAGGGGAGTTAGGAAAATTTGTCAAGAGACCTTTTTTATGGGAAATTCAATTCTGGACAAAAAAGGTCTCTTGACAAATTCTCTCAAACCCAATAGTTTTCGAGATCCTATTAATTTTCTTGAGACACAATTTTTTAATTGGAAGTTTTTCTTTTTTTTTCATCGTTTCCTAAAATTTTTCGGTTTTTTAAAAGGATCTTGGAAACTAATAGAGTTAGGAAAATTTTTCAAGAGACCTTTTTGGTGGAAAATTAAATTCTGGACCAAAAAGGTCTCTTGACAAATCCTCGTAAACCCAATAGTTTTCGAGATCCTATTAATTTTCTTGAGAAACAATATTTTAATTAGAAGTTATTCTCTTTTCTTCATTTTCTTAATTATCATTTTACCCTATTTGAAAAATAGTTGATAATAACGTTGACAATTTTTTCCTCCTCGTTTTCGTCACTAGTATCAACGCACATTTTCAATAAAATAAAACTTCATGAGTTTATTAAATAAAATAAAAACGTAAAATCCATTGATTTTTCCATAAGTTCAAGTGTTAATTTTTTTTATTCTTCTTCTTCTTTATTTTCTTCTAACACTCCACAATGTGGTATTGCCTTCGAGCCATTTGACCCGTATTCACAGGATGAACTGAAGGTGATTGAACAAAAGAGACTGAAGAAGAGAGAAAGAGCGAAAAAAAGGGGGGGGATAGGAAAAACGTTAGAACAGCTTTGTGTGCAGATATAGGTGAGTTTATGGGTCTTGTGATTTATCTTATCGATACATTGATGACGTATATGTTTGTCTCAAAATTTCAATGATTGCCTGAATTATTTGTCTAATTGATTGAAATTTTTTCAATTAAATTCATTCGATTTTGAAAAAAAATCTTCAAATTAATTAAATTTTGTTAGTAGTTTTTTTTCAATATCTTGGAAAATAATAGAGATACGCTATTTTTGCCCTGAGACCGTTTTTTAGAGAATTTTGAGAGCTACAAAAAAGGATTCGGCTAAAATTGCCCTATCTCGCTTAATTTCCAAGATATTCCAAAAAAACTGATGAAATAAAATCGTATTTTTTTTTTAATTAATTTAAAAAAAAATGAATTTATTTTATTTCGTCGACAGTTTTTTTTCAATATCTCCGGAAATAATGGAGATACGCCCTTTTACCCCTAGGAATGTTTTGTAGAAAATTTCAAGGGCTTTGAAAAAGGGTTCGGACAAAATCGCTCTATCTCGCTTAATTTCCGAGATATTCTAAAAAAACTGACGAATTAAAATCGAAATTTTTTTGTATTTATTTGAAAAAAATAAAAAAATTCTTTCTCACTTCAAAAAAAACATATTAATAATGCATTAAAACATAAATCAAAGAAACAAAAGTTATAAAGTATTTTCCTCATGTTATCACAGAAAAAAAACCTAACATCGTAGTAAAACGTGAATTTCTTATCTAGTATATTAACTCCGAAAGAAAAAAAAAAATTGAAAAACACGTTTTAACTATTTTTTAAATCACAATTTACCAACAGCAAAATTTCTCAATCACTTTCACCAAAAAAAAATAATATTTACGTAATGATTATTTAAAGATTTGTGTGTTACCAATTAAAAAACATATAAAAAAAATATCTTCATCGATGATTTAAAAAAAAAGAGAAGGAGAAACAGAAAATCACCAATTATTTTAGCGAAAAAAACCAAAAAAAAAATCACAAATTCGCGTTTTTTCGAGAGAATAACCAAAAATCACAAATTCATTTTTAAGCGAAAAGAAAAATCGAAAATTCGGGGTTTTAAACAAAAAAAAAGTCACAAATTCGTTTTTTAACACAAAAAAAAAACACAAATTCGCGTTTTTGGAGCGACAAAACAAAAATCACAAATTCATTTTCGAACGAAAAAAAAAATCGAAAAATCGCGTTTTGAGCAAAAAAAAATCAAAAATTCGCGTTTTTAAGAGGAAAAAAACGAAAATTAGCGTTTTTCAGCCAAAAAAAAACGAAAATTTGTTTTTAAGCGAAAAAAGTTAAAAATTCGCGTTTTGGAGCAAAAAAAAAATCACAAATTCGCGTTTTGGAGCAAAAAAAATGACAAACTCGCGTTTTTTTAGCGAAAAAAATAAAAAACGCGGGAATCTTCACTTTTAAAAAGTTCAGAAAACACGAAAAGATGATCTTAACACGACGAAATCTCGGTGACGACTGCAGATGGTTCTACCAGGACCATCTCACCTTGTACGGAGCCCTAACGAAGTCAAGGGATCCTTGGGGCACTTTAAAAAGAAGCTGAATAAAAAGACGAGAGAGAGAGAGAGAAAGAGAGGAAGAGGGAGAAAGAGAGAAAGAAAGAAGAGGCAAGCCCTTTGGTTAATACACCTTTGTGCTTTGTGGATACGTGAAAAAGGAGAGGGCCAGGCTGCTGCATGCTGCTGCTTGCATTGAGGTGAGTACGCGAACAATTCCAATGGTGGGGCTTTTTTTCGTCTCACTCGTGCGCCTTTACGTCTTTTCTCTACTGTACTGCTCTCTCTGCGGTTCTCGCCGGTTTTCCCTCTCTTTTTTTGGCACACATCGTCAACGACTCTGTGCACGAACCAGTGGAGCGACAGAAAAAAAAAAAAAACGTCTTCGAGGGTTCTCAAAGCCTCGGGGAAAAGGGAAATAAAAGAAGAAAAAAAAAGATGTTTTTTTTTTGAAGTTGGGGAAGATTTTATCAAAAATCGAGAAAATCGTAAAATTTTGGGATTTCAGGGTAATCTCAAATTTTTTTGGAGTTAAACGGATTTTGAGGGAGAAATGGGGGAAGAAAGATTGGTGGAAGTAGATTTGAGGGGAATTAGAGAAAAATTTGTAAAAATATGAAATTTACAAAAAATCTTAAAAATCTCGAAATCTTAAAATTTCGTGATTTTTAGTTAAATCTTAAATTTCTTGAAATTAAACGGATTTTGAGGGAGAAATGGGCAAAGAAGGTTGGTGAAAGGAGATTTGAGAGAAATTAGAGAAAAATTTGGAAAAATATGAAATTTACGAAAAATTTAGAAAATTTCGAACTCGTCAAATTTTGAGATTTTGCGTTAAATCTTGAATTTCTTGAAATAAAACTGATTTTAAGGTATAGATGGGCAAAAAAAGGTTGGTGGAAGTAGATTTGAGAGAAATTAGAGAAAAATTTGTGAAAATACGAATTTTTTCAAAAATCCTAAGAATCTCGAAATCTTCAAATTTTGGGATTCTTAATTAAACTTTAAATTATTTGGAATAATATCGATTTTAAGGTATAGATGGGTAAAGAAGGTTGGTGGAGGTAGATTTGAGAGAAATTCAAGAAAAATTTGAAAAAATATGAAATTTACAAAAAATCTTAAAAATCTCGAAATCTTAAAATTTTTTTAGATCTTTTTTTTTTTAATCTTAAGATTTTTAGTTAAATCTTAAATTATTTGAAATAAAACTTGGGAAAAAAAAAACAGAAATAAAACTCTTTATGGGCAAATAAAGATTGCCAGAGGTAGATTTGAGAGATATTCGAAAAAAAAATTCGAAAAATATAAAATTTACGGAAAATTTCAAAAATTTCGAAATCTTCAAATTTCGAAATTTCTGGTTAAATCTTAAATTATTTGGAATAAAACTGATTTTAAGGTATATATGGGCAAATAAAGATTGCCAGAGATAGATCTGAGAAAAATTCGAAAAAAAATTGGAAAAATCTGAAATTTTCCAAAAAATTCAAAAATCTCCAAATTTCGAGATTTTTGGTTAAACTCGAATTTTTTAAAAATCAAATAGATTTTTTTTTTAATTTTTTTAATCAATTTTTCTTTCGCGTATTTTTTCTTGAGGTGGAGGAGGGGGGAGGAAGGATTATGGTGGTTATTAGCAATCTTTTCCTGGTGAACCCGGAAGTGGTGAACGGGTTTCTTTGATAATTCTAATGAGACTTGTTTTACGGTTAATGTCACGGGATTATTCTCCTATTTTTCTTCGGATTTAATATTTTTTTTTTTATTAATAAATGAATTTGATTAATTTGTTGGGGATTTTTCCGGGGATTTCTATAATGCGCACATTCTAGGAGATTCTCTTCCCCCCCCCCCTCTTCTGGTCTAATCGCATTCATCACTGTGTCCAGGTCATTTAACACGTTTCAATTCGTTGATAGAAAAAAAAATACCATTATTCTAACGTTAAGAATCTTTTTTTTTGAAGTGAAAAATAATGAAAATGGGAAAAAAAATAACGTGTCATCTGTTACATCACAATTCACATCCCAGAAACACGTATTGAGTTCTTTGGGTGCAGAAAAAAATGACTTGCATGTTTGTTCACTCGTAAATGATTCAGAAACTCAGCAAAATGATTTTTTTTTTTGGTTTGAATTTGGAGTGCAGCTGCATAACGCGAATGTGGTTCCTATTGATTTGCGATTTTTTTGGGAAAAATTGGGATTTTCTCGGGAAGTATTCGAGGGAAAAAAAGGCAAATGATTCCATCGTGTAGCCAGAGAAATTCTACCCCAGAAAACCCTATAATGCAACCCCTTTTGCCCCCTTATCTCCCGAGATATCTTCAACGAAACGAAATACCTGAAAATACCTCGAAATTTGAAAAAATTGGGATTATTACCGGAAGTATTGGAGGGAGAAAAAGGCGAATGAATCCATCGTGTTGCCAGGGAAATTCTACCCCAGAAAACCCTATAATGCAACCCCTTTTGCCCCATTATCTCCCGAGATATCTTCAAAGAACCGAAATACCTGAGAATACCTCGAAATTTCGATTTTTTTGTCATCGAAAGATACGATCTTTCGTATCTCGAGAACCGTTAGGAGTAAAGAGGTTGTATTATAGTGTTTTCCGGGGTAGAATTTCCCGATCTACCCAATGAAGCCATTTTCATTCATCCCCAACCACGCATTGTCCCAAAAAAATAGGGTATTATTCATCCACTCGTAAGTAATGCTCAAATAGAAATTTTTCATATTCGAATCAAATAGTGTTTTTTTTCCTGTGTGTGTGTGTGTTCTATTTTCACTCTTACACACAAAATTCATTGTCATTCTAATGCCACATGTATGTCTCTCTCTCTCTTTTCACCCGGTTGCACTCAGTCAAGAACTAAGGAAATATGCCCCAGGTGAATGACAAGAGACAAGCAAAAGAGGGGAAAAAGAAATAGAAAAAAAAGATCGATGAAACTAGTTCGAAGCGACTAAGTAAACAACTGCCATTTGGCACAGAAAAATAAAACCTCGCCCTCTTCTTTTCTCTCTCCCTATACTATCATGCATATTTTAAATGCAACATGACTTTTTGGCCTCTTCAACAAATACAAAGTATCTGTCGTATTATTTTGTCAAATTCTTCTGCGGTTCTTTTGGGAATTATAATGAAATCAGTCAAACACAAATGAAAAAAAAAAAAAAAAAAAAAATTCAATTCGTTTGCATTTGAGAGGTCAGAAATTGGGGATTATCTGGGGAATTATGAATTGGAGCAGGGGGGATAACAGTTGCATTTAGAGGGAGGGGGAGGGGGGGGGGGTTACTGATGAGGATTTGAGGACACAACTGGTTTTTAGGAAATAATTGAAAAGTCAAGGAAACGATTTGAGTTTCATTTAATTCTGGGTATTTTGAGATTTGGTGGAGGAGGGGGAGGGGGGGGGGGGGGGGAGGATTAGAGATGTATTTGGATAGGGATCTTTTTATGTTTTTATGTGGAGAAGAAGGGAAAGCTGCAGGAAAAGTTCTTGGGAGAATCTCTTAATTTTCTATGAATTTTTGAAGTATTTCGAAAAATGTGAAGGGGAAGAATTTATGGTTTTTTGGGGAATATCTTGAAATCTATGGGGGATGGGGGAATCTTATGAAAACGTTTTTTGTAGAGGGGAGTGAGAGCTAAAAAAAAGGATACTACAAAAATTTTGAAATCTCGCTTAGTTTCTGAGATATTTGAGGAAAAATGAGGGGTGAAGATGATTTTATGGGGTTTTCATGGGGTTCTATGGGGAATAGCGAGATTAAACTTAGACCAATGGAAAGCTGAGGAAATTTTACCCCGGAAAACACTATAATCAAGTTGTTTTTGGTCCCATAGAACCCGAGATATCCAATAAACAATCTATCGAAATTTTGAAATCGAAAAATTTAGATTTTCGTGACCTTGAAATCGAAATTCCTTAATAATCATCGTACGGAGGTTTTATTATAGTGTTTTCCGGGGTAGAATTTCCCCACCTTTCGAACCACCTTCTCCAAATTTCCCCCTCTCCTCTCCTTCTCAAGACACCAATTAAAAATGAGCAGAAAAACCAAGAAAAATTAAATTACTTTTCACCTCTCCTTACTTTCGAAATTCCGTAGAAATATAATTAGAAATAAACACTTACGACAATTCTGTTGGGTGTGACGTCGAGTGGTCTTGCTCCCAGCACAGGGGTGGCCGGTGCACTTCCCCTCCTGCAGGCTTTCTCATACGACGTGTCTGAAATCAGATAAATTATATCTTGAAAATTTTGTTTCCCTCGAAAAAAAAAAAATAGGAAAAAAATTGAAAAAAACGTGTAAATATCAGCGATTAGAATCTACCCTTTTTCCCCCAAAAACCTAAAAAAAAGAGAAAAAAAAATCGAGGAGAATCCCTCATTTCGACACGGTTCTCAGAAACATTCAATTCTCACGCCTTCCCTAGACCGTTGTAGGCACTTTAATCGCCATAAATTATTATTCTTCTTTTTTTTCACTCTTTTCTCTAGATTTTTTTTTCTTTTCCCTCCACCGAAGAAACCCCTGCGACAATAATCGCATTTACCTGGGGAATGAAGGTCATAAAAAAATGCCAACAGTTGACCCAGTAAATGTTATTATTCGCTTGAGGCAAAATCATTAGTGTAAATTCATAATAATAATAATAATAATAATAATAATAATTTGTCGAGTCGTTAAAAAAATTGTAAAAATGCGAAGTAAACATTTAAGTCAATAAAAAAATGGAAATTAAGAAATAAAACAGATTTTTATGGTACAGATGGGCAAAAAATGGCTGCCGGAAGCGGATTTGATGAAAATTTCGAAAAAAAATTCGAAAATAAATTTAAAAAAAAATTTCGAAAAAATTTTTTTTTTAGAAAATCGAAATTTTTTTTTTAAAAATTCAAAAAAAATTGGAAAATTTTGAAAAATCTCGAAAATTAAAATAAAATAGTGAAAAATTATAAATTTCCTAAAAATTCTCAAAAAATATCAAAAATTCTCAAAATTTCGAAATTTTTGCTTAATTTAAAATTTTTTGAAATAAAACTGTTTTTTTAAAATGAATTAAATTAAAATTGAGTAATAAATAAGTGCAACAAAGAGTCGTTAAAAGAAAGATGTACTTTATAACATGAAATCAAATAAATAATAAGCGACCGGAAATGAATGAAAAATTTCAACAATGAAAAAAAGAGAAACAGCAACAAAAAAATCATCAAAATGCCTTTGAGCAGAAATTAAATGCAAGAAGAAAAAAAATGAAATATATGAGAAATAATTCTAAACTATTTATTCCCTTTCTCTCATACGCTTGAATACTAATTGAGGCTAATAACAGTCAGTACTGAGGCGGTCTTTTCTCACTGGTATAATCGTTGTTATTTCGTATTCCCTCTCCTTGTATCCAAGCCATCACGCAACACTCTACAATTATATGCAACAAAATGTTTCTTTTTTTTGTCGAAAGAAATAAGCAAAATGCAGCAAAATCAAATCTCTTTCACATTAATTTACGACTTTATGTCCAAAAAATCGTCGTTATCTCTGGAAATAATCAAGGTAGATGGGGCAAAATGGGTTCATTGGAAAGATCGGGAAATTCTACCCCAAAAAACCCTATAATGCAACCCGTTTTGCCCCAGCGGCTGTTAAGATACCTTTTACGAAAGAAACGAGTGGAAAATTCGCGATTTTGGAGGTGGAGAATTCGATTTTCTGTATCTCGAGAACCGCGGGAGGGGGAGGGGTTCGATTATAGGGTTTTCCGGGGTAGAATTTTCCGATCTTTCAAATGAGACCATTTTCATTCATCTCCGACCAACGGTTCCCGAGATAATCAATCTTTTTTCTCTCGATTCCAATTAAAAAAGGAAAAATAGGTTTTTTTTTCGAGTTTGTAATAATGGCAAGGCTCCCAAAAATTCTTCCACAATAACAATTCTATGAAAAAAAAAAAGGTATCAAGCATTCGTATAAATCCCTCCTACCAGTGCCTGACACGCCCGTATAGTCTACTTCACAAGTTCAAAAACGCGTTAATTCTTGTAATAGCTCCTAAAAATATGAGCGATAGCTCATTGGATTCGGAATGACGTCTAGAAAAATGTATCAAAATGTTTTATCAGCAGATTCAAAATTACAAAAGTTATAAACAAATTGCGAGGGAAAAAATGAAGCTTTCAGTTTTTCGCGGATATCTCAGAAACTATAATAGATAATCGCAATCTGGAGAAAGATTCTGAAAGAGGAGGAAATTTGCCATAAAAAAGTTCCAACTCCCGGAACTCTATCTTTATTGCCAATAACTTTAAATAATCGTTGAAAATAGGCCTCCGCGTGGCCATTTAGCGAAGCGCGCGCGGCCCCTCAAGCGAGATCAGCACATAAAATTATTTTTTTCTAGTATCAAAAATTTTTTTTTTAATTTAAAAAAATTATGGTGTGTTCTGGATACCTGAAAGAATAAGGTCCCGTTGAAAAAATCGATGTAACTTAATATCCCAACAAGTTAGGCAATTGTTAATTAACTAATTTTTCTAACACCTCCGTCTTCATTGAAAGCAATGGAAATTGTTTAAAAAATCGAACTAAAAAGTTTTCACTTCTTGGAGCCTTTCTCATATATATATTCGAGGGAATCACGATGAAAAAATTATTTAAAGTTGATTATTTTGTTTATAATCATTTTTTTAAATGGCAAAAAAAGTGAAAATCACAAAAATGTTCTTAAAATTTTATTTTTTCATATTCGTTAGTATACTACTACTTTCATCTTGATAAAAGACATCCATTGAGGTTGATAAAAAAATTTTCACGCCATTTGTTAATAAAATTTTTATAAACAAATGGACTACTGTCATATTTTCAAAAAAATTTTTTTCACAATTTTGTCCTTCCAAAAATATCATGATTTTTAAAAAAAAAATTTTTCCTTAAAAACTATTTGTAATTGTTTATAACGGTTTTTTCTATAATTTGAATGTTTAAATAATGACTTAAGGAGTTAATTTTTTCTCAAAAATCATAATTGACGAGTCCCTATAAAGTAACCGGAAAAAAAAAATTTTCAATAACTATTCAATTGTTTATCAACCCAACAATTTGTTATAAACAAATTCTGACAATCGTATTATTTTTTTCATGAATCTTTAAAAAATAACAAAAACAACCATATGCAAAAATATACTGTTAAAAATTTTTCTCGATTTTTTGGAGCGGCTTTCAATATTACACAATATAAAAGTTGAAACGCTGGCTTGATTTTTCAACCCAAAAAAGAAAATAACTTGTAAACTAATAAAAATACGACAATTATCATTCAGGTCAGTTTTATGAAGGATTAATTAATCTTCAAAATAAGATGTTCTCCAAGTTTGTGGCTATTGTCAATCACGTGCTATGCGCATTTATTTATAAAAATTTACGGTGTTTTCGGCGTTTCTCAATCTTCTATGGCTTCTAGCTTATTAAATAATGAAAATACCGTTATGGACCTTCACGGCAATTTTGTTAACTAAGAAAATATCTAAAAGTTGCAATTGTTTACTTACAAATAATACCATTACAACCTTCGTAACGACATCCGTTAATCAAATGAGGCAGTTTCACTCGACGTTTTCCAATTTTCTCGTCTATAATTGTTCAACTCTCATGCTTCAGCTATATTTTCATGTATTCCGTGACCAATCAATTTTCAATCAAATTATTTATGCAACAAACATTCGAGAATTCTAAACATAATGTGAGGATTAAATAATAATGTCTAGTAAACATCAAATTATCATTAGAACTAATTTATTTGCAATAATTACAGCATTAATTTTCTCCTTCTCCTGATTAATTTTCATACATCCATGATTATCATATCTTACTCCAACGGCGAATATATAATTCATAACTGTAAAAAGGTTTCGATGGGTTTTACACGATAATAATCATCATAATTTCATGCCATTATATACGGCGTTTCCTTCGTTTTTTCGGTGGAGAAATTCTTGAACAACTCGGTTCATCTGAATATGGAACTGAATCAGCCTCCCTTTCTTCTTCATGTGGCTGGCTTCTGGTTTCTAGTCTCTCTTCTTCTCCTCCTTGTTCTTGGGAGTCTACCATCATTCCTTCTTCTACCCTTGTTTCTCGCGATTCGGCATTGTCATCAGATTCAGTATCGGAATCGGACCCATAGATTGCCTGGATGATCTTTCGATACGCTGGACGATTAGTATTTTGCCGATTAACAACTATCCCGTATTCAAAGTTATCATCTTCATCATCATCCTCATCACAATTGTCTCCTTCATTTTCATCGCCATCATCAGTGATATCAACTATATCTAAGGCATTCGTGCAGTTTTCACCTTTGCATCCCTTGCATGCTCGAGTGCACTTCATTCCCGCTTTTCTACAACTGCAAGCTTTGCTGCAGTTAGATACTACGCAACTGCAGTGAATAAGTTTCAATAATTCTGATGGTGCCAATAATTCTGTAGTCCTTATGGGCAGAAACAGAGTCTCTGTTTTCTCCCATCCCCAATCTTCAGGTCTTAAAGGATTATTGAGCCATACCTGCATTTGATAATAAACCCTCAGAGAATGTTGATGTGTAGCTGAAGCGGTCGGTGGTAACGTTGCCAAATTAACTGTTTTAGCACTGGTGACACTGACAGAGAAACGGTCAATTCTACACTGATTAATTGAATTTTGATCAGTGTCAAATAATTTTAACATTATTCGTTCTCCAGCTTCTTTGATATCGTTAATTGTTGATTGAGCTTTATAGAATTTTCCAACTTCCTGTCTTAGAGTTGAATCTTTCTGGATTAAATTCAACAAGCTGTGTTTGCCTTTATGAAAAATGGAGCTAACTGTATCACAACCAGTGAAGGCATGAGCAAACAGTAACATATTCTTCAATTTGTTATTTTTGTGAGCTTCATAGATAACATCAGGTGTTTTGAGAATTTTTGGCTTCCACATTGCGATACATTTATCATGAGGTGTTAAATCAATTATCAAAGCTGCTAAATCGACGTCTGTACCCACAACAATGACTTTTTTCCCAGATTCTTCAGCTACTTTTGATGCTGAGTAAAATATTAACGTATCAGCATCCTCTATAGCTTGACTGATTGTCAAATTTGATTCTTTTCTCAAATGAGTTATCAAATACATCACGAATCGGGCTTTATTCTTAATGTTTGATAAGAAAAACTCTTTGTTTCTCGGAACTATCATACTTTCGGTGAATTTGAGTTCTGGCGAGGCTTTGTTGCGTACTCGTCTATAACGTTCATAAGACTTGACTCCAAAATTTTCAGGATCATATCCATCAAAAACAATCGTGGCATTGTTTGAATAATTTTTGTAGATATAAGCTGCGTAATCTTCAAAGATTTCTTGAAATGTAACATTCTTACGCCAAGTAACTTTGTGCAACAGAAATCCTCCATCGATGATGAACTCATATTCTAAAGGATCAGGTTTTACGAAAACTGTAGACTGTAATGATTTGTACAACTCAGATTTATTGCTTTCCCTCATTAAACCTTTGTCATTAAATAAGCTCATAGGAAAAGGAGCTAGTTCATGAACTAAAGCAGTTTTTACGATGTCTTTGTTGTTAATCATAGCTGCTACGATCCGTTGAAATAAAAGCGAAGTGTTGACGGTGACTGGTTCGTCATCGATGACACAAAATGGTTTGGTACTTGCAAGAGTTTTCACACAGTACTTTTTGCTAAACTTGTATGATTCTGCATCAGCTCCAACCATTTTTGACATACTCAGTAAACCTTTCTCTACGAATTTATGGCAATCAATCGTCGAATCACCTACCAATCCGGTCGAAAGAGACATGAGCTTATCAGGTCTTTCATCAAAGACACCATGTTCTACAAGCCAAACTTTAAAGGATTGAATATCTTCTTCATCCTTTCCTTGACGAGCTGATGTAAGCTCAATATGCTGGTCGGACGAAGCACATCTCGAGTTGGCAAAAGATTCAAGCTGGTCCATTATATCATAAGCATACGGCATGCCTTGGATAAATCTTGTTAATACACTGTCGGTTACCGATCGTCCATGTGTTGCTGATTGAGCACCAGTTTTCAAAACGCGCATCAGTGTTTGCTCTATGGTCATGTCTGGCCAAATCCCGGACCAGGCTTTGTCCGTACGTCTTACTGTAAACAAGCCTTTTTCGGTGAACGTAATAAACTCCGTGGGATTCATGACATCTTTTAGATTCATCATATCTTGTAGATAGATTTGAGCTCCTTTTGAATAATTAAAATGTCCTGCCGCATGGAATACCGGCAGCATTTGTTGAATACAAGATAAATGTAAATTCCAATGGCCTAAACGTTCAGCTTCGATAAATTGCAATGCTACAGTAACACTATTGAAATACTGTAACCACAATTCGGCAGTTGGACTTTTACGTTGTAAAGTTTCAATTCCACTAACTAGGAGTTTCAACAATGCCACAGCATCTTTACTACCATCAACGTCATCTATGGATGGTGGATAATTTTTCAGATCTGCAAATAAATTGGAAATAGTGCGTTTTTTATCCTCAATATCTCCGGTAATACTCATTAATGGAGGAGGAGCTTGTAATGGCTGTGATATTTTTATGTGCTCAATATTTTCATGGCAGTTTAAATTTTCAGGACTTTCGGCAAATTCTGCAATTAATTGTCCAATAGCATTCATTGCTAGCATATGAGCTCGAATAGCTCTGGAGTATGCTGTACATGACAACATCTTATCTATTGAATTTTGGGCGAACGCTGTGCAGAACAGTTCAAAAATACCGGAACCCTCCATTATTGTTCCAATACCTTTCAGATAGGACATAAGCAAATGGAATCCTCCTAGGCGAGGAATCACATTTCGTAAATTATCTTCTTTAGTGTTACAGAGTATTTGTTTAGCTTTGATATAAAGGGGATAATCAAAGGTTACGAAGCAGGTTTGACGTTCAGTATCTTTGCAATGTTTTGCAGCAAAATGCAATGCTGTATAGATTGTTCTTAAATCTGATGGATTTTCATCTATAAATGGCAAACAGTAAATTCTCGAGACTTGATAAAATGGTAACTTAGCAATCCTGTCAAATAAACCACGGATACTTGGTAGCTTTCGAACTTTCATGTATGAAGCCCAAATATGTGCTGAATACACAGTCGTCATTCCCGAAACAACATCTCCAAATTTAAATCCGGATACATCTAAATACTTCACAGGTGTCAGAGATGTTTCTTGGTCGGGAAAATCCTTCAATTCTACAGCACCCATGGTAGCTACTTCAGATGCTTTAGGTAATTTGCTCAATTTTGGTATTTCTCCAGAAGTACATACAGCGTGTTTAGGAGCAACGCAGCAAATGCCTCCCATAATATGCATGGTATTTTTTCCGTCTATTGTACATGGATTATGATCTGCATTGTCGAACACATACTGAGTGAAGCATGGATTTTTGATTGTTGTCACTTCAGCTTTTATTGCAGATAGTTCATGTAATGCTACGCTGTGATAGGAAGCACATACTCCCAGCTTTGTCAATAAATCGACTATCAATTTTGATCCCGATTTGCGGTTTATGTACAGCCCGGTTGATAAATGTAAAGTTGATATGAACGATTTTGGACGAATCACTGAAATAATTGAATGGGCGATGTAGTCTTTCTTTACTCCAAGACTGGTAAAGCTTCTGCTATTTTCCTCATCGTCATCACTCTCATTTGATTCAGGTCCTCCTGCAGCATCCACTGATTTTGGATTCCTCCTTATTTTCTTCTTTTTTTTATGCACATCAAACATTATGAGTTCTTCCAGAAACGTACCCAAATACTTTGGAATATCAGCATGAATATTATCAAGGAAACCGACAGACGATGGATAAGTTTTAATTTGGTATTGTGTACTCTTGATTTGCCTTCTTATTAGTTCAGCAGCAGTCCGTATAATACGGATGTGTTCATCCCCTTTCCGCTGTTCGTGGTGCATATACCACATGTCGTTTACAGGTAAATCGCCGGTGCCAGAATACGTTACAAAACTTTTTATTCCTTCCCCTGAGATTGTGATGTCGTCGCCGAAGAATTTTTTTAAATTATTCACGAGTGTCCTTGATGACGGTTTATAATCCATGATATCTATCAGTTCTGCAATTGTAAATTGACATTCTGAACTATTCTCAATATAATCAAATACGAATTTTAGTGATTTTTCGAGTGGTGATTCTTCAGTATCAGATGAATGTGTCGGAATCCTCTGAAAATCAACGAAACATGCCATATGATAACGGGCTTTTGCCTCCACTAGTGAATTCACACGATTTAGCAAATCCGTAACTTTCTCTCCAAGTGAGTCATTACGCTGTGTCGCGATGTTCAATAATTTTGCTTTAATTTCATCAGAGGATATAACACTTTTCTTACGTTCATTATTTTTATAATCTTTTTGACAAAATAAACATAAAGTATCATATTTAAAAATACTGGAACCGCTGCGAGTTGAGTGTTCAGAGGTTGACGATTTTTCAGATCCCGCAGGGCTTTTTTTAGAAAGTAAATAAGCTACTCGACACTTCTCATGAATCTGAACTTCTGATTTGCCTTGCAATACTTTATGTTTATTGTCGCCAATTGCTTTACTATGTTCTATCAATGTGCCTATGCCACGTGCTTTCACAGTCTTCACTGTATTGTTATCAAATAAGTTCTTTTCACAAATGACACATTTTACAGAGTAGTCCATGGTAATAAAATAGTAAATTATACACTATAATACAGAACTGCTGAACAGTAGCGATTGTCAATATTATGTGAAGAGAAACCTTTGACACTTTCCAAGAGTGAATTCATGCGAGAGTCTACTCAACGAAATTAGACAAGCACTTCAAGTAATATCATTGCAGTTTTACGATTTTATATAAATTTTTTTCAACACACCACCATTTATGCACTGAACTAGTCTAGGGAACTGTTGGATAGAGTATGAGCCACTTCGTAAACTACACCAGGTAGAAGAGATCAACTAAGAGGGGACTGAACAAAAGAATTGACCTTCGAAGGGAACAGCTGCGCACGTGAATGTACACAACACTGGCCGAAAACCGAATACTACCCAGTAGTAACTACAGAGTGACGTATTCTCTACGAAATAGAAAAGGATCAGTTGAGAGAGAGATAAACAGAATGACATTTAACGATTTTCCGAAGGAAAAACCTTTTCAAACAAAGAAATATCGTAACCGAAAGTTGCATTATTTGATTCATGGATGTAGTTATTTTCAAGTAAACAATTGCAACTTTTAGATATTTTCTTAGTTAACAAAATTGCCGTGAAGGTCCATAACGGTATTTTCATTATTTAATAAGCTAGAAGCCATAGAAGATTGAGAAACGCCGAAAACACCGTAAATTTTTATAAATAAATGCGCATAGCACGTGATTGACAATAGCCACAAACTTGGAGAACATCTTATTTTGAAGATTAATTAATCCTTCATAAAACTGACCTGAATGATAATTGTCGTATTTTTATTAGTTTACAAGTTATTTTCTTTTTTGGGTTGAAAAATCAAGCCAGCGTTTCAACTTTTATATTGTGTAATATTGAAAGCCGCTCCAAAAAATCGAGAAAAATTTTTAACAGTATATTTTTGCATATGGTTGTTTTTGTTATTTTTTAAAGATTCATGAAAAAAATAATACGATTGTCAGAATTTGTTTATAACAAATTGTTGGGTTGATAAACAATTGAATAGTTATTGAAAATTTTTTTTTTCCGGTTACTTTATAGGGACTCGTCAATTATGATTTTTGAGAAAAAATTAACTCCTTAAGTCA
The DNA here is from genome assembly GCA_963942555.1 of Aleiodes leptofemur. Lineage (NCBI taxonomy): Eukaryota > Metazoa > Arthropoda > Insecta > Hymenoptera > Braconidae > Aleiodes > Aleiodes leptofemur. Next base: position 2,009,232 of record OZ012611.1, read on the forward strand.
TTATTTAAACATTCAAATTATAGAAAAAACCGTTATAAACAATTACAAATAGTTTTTAAGGAAAAATTTTTTTTTTAAAAATCATGATATTTTTGGAAGGACAAAATTGTGAAAAAAATTTTTTTGAAAATATGACAGTAGTCCATTTGTTTATAAAAATTTTATTAACAAATGGCGTGAAAATTTTTTTATCAACCTCAATGGATGTCTTTTATCAAGATGAAAGTAGTAGTATACTAACGAATATGAAAAAATAAAATTTTAAGAACATTTTTGTGATTTTCACTTTTTTTGCCATTTAAAAAAATGATTATAAACAAAATAATCAACTTTAAATAATTTTTTCATCGTGATTCCCTCGAATATATATATGAGAAAGGCTCCAAGAAGTGAAAACTTTTTAGTTCGATTTTTTAAACAATTTCCATTGCTTTCAATGAAGACGGAGGTGTTAGAAAAATTAGTTAATTAACAATTGCCTAACTTGTTGGGATATTAAGTTACATCGATTTTTTCAACGGGACCTTATTCTTTCAGGTATCCAGAACACACCATAATTTTTTTAAATTAAAAAAAAAATTTTTGATACTAGAAAAAAATAATTTTATGTGCTGATCTCGCTTGAGGGGCCGCGCGCGCTTCGCTAAATGGCCACGCGGAGGCCTATTTTCAACGATTATTTAAAGTTATTGGCAATAAAGATAGAGTTCCGGGAGTTGGAACTTTTTTATGGCAAATTTCCTCCTCTTTCAGAATCTTTCTCCAGATTGCGATTATCTATTATAGTTTCTGAGATATCCGCGAAAAACTGAAAGCTTCATTTTTTCCCTCGCAATTTGTTTATAACTTTTGTAATTTTGAATCTGCTGATAAAACATTTTGATACATTTTTCTAGACGTCATTCCGAATCCAATGAGCTATCGCTCATATTTTTAGGAGCTATTACAAGAATTAACGCGTTTTTGAACTTGTGAAGTAGACTAGTAAGTACTGTTGTAGTCGCAATTGAAACGAAATAAACCGGTGCGCCACACGACTCATTTCATTCTCTCTTGCATATTGCTTTTGCTCCATTGCTCCAGCATCCATTGTATACCAAGCCAACGGTTATTAATGATCACTACTCCAGAAATATAACCCCTTTCATTTCTCTGATTGCAGTTCTTTTCATTATACTTTTTTTTTTTTAATTTTTTTTTTTTTTACTTTTCATTCATCTTTTTAATAATCATAAGTTGATACAGTTTAAATTTCCACTTGGAGAATTAAATCATGCATTCGTGGGTAATCGTGTGTGATTAATGATTATTTGAATGACCTGGGTAAATTTAAAAAGAATATTTTAATTCAATTAAATATTCATCGTGTGTAAAACTGATTTAACTCATAAATTTCAATTTTTCTCTTTTCGAAATTTTGAATTTTGAGATTTTCGAAATTTTTTTGAATTCATCAGAAAGATGAGAAGATTCTACCCCGGAAAACACTATAATAAAGCTCATTTTGGTCCAGCGGTTTACGAGATAACGCTTGGATAAAAAACGACTAATTTATTAATTTATTTAATTACTCGGAAAGTATCGATCCAAAATCGATTGTATTATAGTGTTTTCCGGGGTAGAATTTCCCGTTTAATCCAATGAAACCATAAAAATTCCAAAAATCCATCAATTTCATTACCCCATTTTTCCAAAAACGATGAGTCACGTTTATTTCAATTTTTATATCCCCAAAAATTTTCCACCCATTCATTGACCCTCAAAATGAACGAATTCACGTAAAATTTATGACAACAAACAACTGCCAGAATATTGTCAGAATATTTGTAAAAATTAGTGACGCCTTCCTATCAATATAACAAAAAGTCCATTTGAATGAACGAAAAATTTCATCACCTCCTATACCTTCAATTTTATTATTTATGTGTAATAGTATCATTGTAATGCCAAAGTGACATTGGTTTACTGGAATGAATCGACATTAAATGTGTCCCTCAACACAGAAAAATAGATACAATATAAAGTCAAGCACAACACGTTTTATTTTACTATGTGTAAATGTGTTGTATGATATATATATGTATATATATAAAAGGTGAAATGGTAGGAAGAAACGTGTATGGTCATTCTGTGGCTATAAATTTGTTTTGGACAATGGATGTGATGGCACGCGTGGGTCAGCAGAAACTCTGTGTAACACGCCTCGTAGTGCATTTTTATATCATCTCTGTATGAGCGCATTTTTACGAGTGAGAGAGGAAAGAAGGGGGAGGGGAGATCATTGCAACATTGTGCAGGAGATAAAGAAAGAAAAAAAAAGGAAAAAATGTGATAAACACACAGATTTTCCCTGATATTTTCGGAGCAAAAAGAGTTGGAGAAATGGGGATGGGTCCATTGGAAAGCTGGGGAAATTCTACCCCGGAAACCCCTATAATGCAACCCATTTTGCCCCACCCATTCCTGAGATACTCTTTTTTGAACTCAAAACCGCGGAAATCGCGAAAAAAATGCGATTTTTTTCTGTAACGATTAAAGAATTTTCATCAACGTGAAATATTTACGGGGTTATGACTATATAATTATGTTATATATAGCTATAGCTCTTGGGCTTTTACATGTATATATTTAAGTAATAAAGTGACTAGGAATGCTTGCGGAATAGGAAAAAAATTTTTAAGAAAAAAATCCTGTATCAAAAATGTGATAGACACAAATTTTCCCTGATATTTTTGGAGCAAAAAGAGTTGGGGAGATGGTGATGGGTCCAATGGGAAGCTGGGGAAATTCTACCCCGGAAAACCCTATAATGCAACCCATTTTGCCCCACCCATTCCTGAGATACTCTTTCTTAAACTCGAAACCACGGAAATCGCGAAAAAATGTTTTTACGAAAAAAATTCTATATCGAAAATGTGATAGACACAAATTTTCCCTGATATTTTCGGAGCAGGAAGAGTTGGAGGGACGGGGATGGGTCCATTGAGAAGCTGGGGAGATCCTACCCCGGAAAACCCTATAATGCAACCCATTTTGCCCCACCCATTCCCGAGATACTCTTTCTTGAACTCAAAACCGCGGAAATCGCGAAAAACCGCGAATTTTTCGATCGAAAAATGTTTCCTTCGGTATTTCGAAAACCGTTGGCGCTAGAGGCATTGCATTATAGTGTTTTCTGGGGTAAAATATACCCAGCTATCCAATGTAACCTTCTGCACGTTTTTCCCCCCTCCAATTCCCTGAATATTCAACGAAAAATAACGGAAATAAATAATTCCACTGATATTATCTGGAAAAAAAGGTGTAATTTTCATCGTTTAAAATCGTCACAATGTGCTGCATTTTCGCCTCAACACAATTCCCCCTCATCTCCCCCCTCTTCTACTCACTCTCTGAATGGGCAACACACACAACAGGACGTGAGCGATAAGATGCGTGATCCGTTGATGTTCATTCGCGTGCCGTCCCACATTCTTTCAGCACGAGCCATCGCCACATTTCATTATTTAATTTTCTTTATTTCTTATTCACTCAATTTTTTTTTTTTTTTTTACACTAGAGTGCCCTCAATTATGGTTAACACACTGATGAGATCACTGGCTCGTGTAAATGGAGAAGTGCATAAAAATAAACACAATTTTCCATAATTTATTTATTTTTTTTTTTTTTCTTTCGAAAATTCAAATTTACGTCTTTCCATCAATTTTATAGATTTCTATAACAATCCTTTTTTTTTTTTTTTTTTTTTGCACTAGTGTGCTCTCAATTATGGTGAACACTTATGTAAATAAAGTGCATAAAAATGTGCATATATATATATATGTATACATATATATATATATATTTTTTTTTTGAAAACTCAAATTTACCTTTCCATTTCTTTATCAATTTTATAGATTTCTAATTTTTTTTTTTTTTTTTTTTTTTTTTTTTTTTTTCTAGACTACTTTTTCTCGTTCTTTCTCTATTTCTTTCTTTTTCTTTTTTTTTCTTGAAAATGTAATTGACGTATTATTTAACTCGTTCCGGGTTTTATCGTAACAGCTCAGTGTGTATCCCACGGTCCCTTACGCAATATTTATGGCCTTCCCAGTGAGCCACTGTTACCCAGAGGTGCACTGTTCCGCTATGTACTTCTGTTTTACTACAAATAAAAAAAAAAAAAAAAACACAAATCTCGGTGATTTGCTCTTTTTTTCTCTGAGGGGCTGTGAGGGCTGTTATATTTGTTTCGAGTATTTTTCTCCAGTGATTTGTAGACTGTGGAAAATGGTAATGATAATAGTGGTGTAAAAGAGGGGGGAGGAAAGTGCAGATGGTTTGGTTGGATTGCTAGGGAAATTTTAGCCCAGAAAACACTATAATGCAATTTGTTTATCTCTAACGATTCGTGAGATATCAACAAAAACGTTTTTTCATCGAAAATTGAGATTTTTACATTTTTTTTTCTTTTAACTTTACGGATCTCGGGAACTAGTGGGGCAAAATGGGTTGCATTGTAGTGTTTTCTGGGGTAGAATTTCCCCAGCTTCCGAATGGACCCATCCGCATTTTTCTAACTCTTACCACTCCGGAGATATTCAAGGAAAATCAACGAAAACTCAACTTATCTCGTGTTTTCGTTATTTTATTATTCAAACACAAGACAAAAAATTATTTTTTTGTGTCGTAAAATCATGTTGTGGAGAAAGGTAATGATAATGGTGGTGTAAAAGAGGGGGAGGAAATTGCAGATGGTTCACGTGGATTCCTAGGGAAATTTTAGCCCAGAAAACACTATAATGCAATTTGTTTATCTCCAATGATTCGTGAGATATTAAAGAAAACGTTTTTTCATCGAAAATTGAGATTTTAAAAATTTTTTTTCTTTTAAATTTACGGATTTCGAGAACTAGTGGGGCAAAATGGGTTGCATTATAGGGTTTTCCGGGGTAGAATTTCCCCAGCTTCCGGATGGACCCAACCGCACTGTTCTAACTCTTCTCACTCCAGAGATATTCAAGGAAAATCACCGAAAACTCAACTTATTTCGTTATTTAACTCAACTCTTCCTTATTGTATTATTCAAATAAGACAAAAAATTCTATTTTTGCGTCGTAAAATGCTTAATTATCTGCGGAAAGTACGAGGAAAACGGTTTAAAGATAACCGCAGTATTCGAAAGTCAAGGAAATTCACAATTCCATCAGATGTGCTTGATTTCTTTTATTTTTTTTATATTTTTTTTTCAACCAAAACCAACTTCGTCTCGAGATAAAATTAAAAAAGGGGGAAAAAACTATTATCATAGAAATGACGATTTCTCTTGAATTCTCAAAATCACTTAAATTAACGTTTCTTCATAAATTCAATTCGCCAAGTCTTTCGCTTTCACTAAAAAAAAAAAAGAAAAAAACACCCATTCAACACTGAAAAAATGTTCTAACCACTGAATAACGACCAATAAATAAATACTACAGTACGATTAAAACATCTGAGAGTGAAAATCTCATAAAAATCCTATGAACATGATCACTGGAAGAAAAAAAAAGAGAGAGAGAGAAAGCGCAATGCCTCGCGTTATTTGGAGCTGAAATTCACCTAAAACCATTTTTCACCTCAAAATGAAGCATTTTATGACGAAAATGCTCATTATCTCTGGAAGTATTAGTGGTGGATGGGGCAAAATGGGTTAATTGGAAAGATCGGGAAATTCTACCCCGAAAAACCCTATAATGCAACCCATTTTGCCCCAGTGGCTGCTTAGATACCGTTTACGAAAGAAACGAGTGGAAAATTCGCGATTTTGAAGGCGGGAAATTCGATTTTCTGTATCTTGGGAACCATTAGAGGGAAAAGTGTTCGATTATAGAGTTTTCCGGGGTAGAATTTTCCGATCTTTCAGATGCGACCATTTTCATTCATCTCCGACAAACGGTTCTCTAGATAATTGTTTTTTTTTGTATTAAATAAATATTTCAGTCTCATTAAAATATCTGAGAGTGAAAATCCCATAAAAATAGTGTAAACATGATTATTAAAATTGAAAAAAAAGAGAGAGAAAGAGAGGAAGCAGTGCCACGCACTACTTGACTTGAAGCTAAAAAAAACGCACTTAAAAATATTTTCAGCGTTAAATTGAATTAAAAAACACTTGCGTGCTCGTTTGAATTAATAAGTAAAATTTTAAAAAAATGAAAAAAAAAATTGCATATAAATACACGCGCATCTGCAAACACCTGCGTGTGACCTGCTCTCTTTGTTCATGGTTACCATGGTCATCTCTATAGTAATAATAATAATTTACAGTAGATATAAAAACACATCTGCTTCTCGCGCTGCTCCAATTATCCTCGATTTCCTTCAATTTCCCCGTTCGAATTACGAAATTTCAATGGTTTTTTTTTTCTTTTTCAGTCTTCTAGCTCTCAATGCCATATGTCCTCGATAAACATCTAAATGCACACAATTCAACATTTTTTTAAATAAATTTTTTTAATTTATTAAATTTATTTAGAAATTTTTTTTGTAAAAATGTTTAATTCATTTATTAAACTTTTTAAAAAAATTCATTTTATGATTGAAATTTTTTTTTTTTTTATCGAATGGAGCGATTAAAGAAGATTTCGATGCGACCCATTTTGCCCCAGTATTTTCCAAATTTTAGTGATCTTTTATTTTTTTTCGAAAATCGAGTGAAAATTCAGGAAAAAAAGATTAAAAAACGATTAAATAGAAAAATCGCAAATTTTCATAAAAAATTCATTTTTATCATTATTTTTTTTTTTCTTCTAATTTCTCAGTAAATAATGGAGATACGCCCTTTTTTTGGCCAATTATCATCGATTTTCTCTAATTTCTTCGTTCAAATTACGAAATTCCATTTTTTTTGTTATTTAAAAAAAAAAATTTTATTTATTTTTTATTTTTTTAAATTCATTTTTTTAACTCTTAGTGCCATATGTCCTCGATAAAAATCTAAATGCACAGTCCAACATTCGTTTTGTCACTAGAGAAATGAGCGAGCACAAAAGAGGTTGGGCACTCGTCAAAAAAATAAAAGAAAAAAAAAGAGAAGAAAAAAAAAACGAGTGGATTGGCAATTGTGGTTAAAGATGTCCTTCAAGAGGCATCCAATCGGAAATAAAACGTGACACAAAAGAGAGCAATTACATTGTTTTGTGCTGTTAGAGAGTACTCTATGACGAAACGATGTGTTTCTAATTTTTCTTTTGGCTCATTTTGCGAATTAGAAGAATTGAAAATTTGGAAAAAAAATTATTGAGAGTTTTTTGAAAATATTCCGGAAAGTAAGCGAGATAGGAGGATTTTTGAAGAAACCTTTTTTGCAGCTCTTGAAATTTTGTACAAAAAAGGATTGAAGTGAAATTGCTCTATCTCGCTTAGTTTCCGAGATATCTTTTGATGGAGAAAAAAAGAATGAGATGAACTGTGAAAAAAGTGGAAAATTCGAATTTTTGGAAATGGGAAATCTTTTTTTTTTGTGGCTTAAGAACCGCGAGAGGGAAAAGAGTTCGATTATAGGGTTTTCCGGGGTAGAATTTTCCGATCTTTCAGATGCAACCATTTTCATTCATCTGCAACAAACGCTTCTCGAGATAATGAGGGTTTTCCTGGAATTAATCTATTTTTTCTCGTTTTTAAATGAAAAGGGAAATTTTTTTTTTAAAGAATAGGAAAATTTTTGACGAGATTTGTTTTTGTAGCTTTCGAAATTCCCCCAAAAAAAGGGTTCATACAAAAACCGCTCTATCTCGCTTACTTTCCAAAATATTCTCCTATAAAGAAATTTCAAAAAAAAATCGAATAATTTCGATTTTATCAATTTCGTAATAATCGAGTGGAAAAAAAATGAAAGGCGAAGAATTGTAAAGACAACGTAAATTGTGAACTAGTTTTGTTCTTCATGTCTACAATTCCCAGCTCAACTTCCCACTATATATATAGCCATTCAATCGATCCGAATTTTCCCAACATTTTTTTTTTATTGCTTTTAATAATTCAGAGAGTCGCGAAGTCGCTATTCCAACGAAATTAGCCAACTTCGCTTCTTCATACACACATATACATATATATATATGTGATGACACACACATATATATATATCGTGACACACACATACACACAGAAACTGTAATAAATTTAGCTGTGTTTGATGTAATAATACCATTGCATTTGAGTTCATTTAAGCAAGTGGGGAGTGGGGAGGGGGGGTAGGGGGAGGGGGGGGGAGATTTTAGTGAGCCAGAGGAAATGAAATTGACGCGGGGTCGTTAATCCCCCGAGGGACCCGTTCACTCAGAGTATTTTACTCTCTTTCTCCCTCTTTTTCTCTTTTTCTCTCTTTCTTGCACTTTATCTCTTTCTTTAGCCCAACGAAATCTTCCAAGTCTGGTTACTTCGTCTCAACTGTTTTATGTGTGAGTCATCTCGTGAGAGATCGTTTATCATGGCCTCGTATAGGGATACGAGAGAGGAGAATTACGTAGCACATAAAAATATTTCTGATTATTTCAATGTAAATTATTTATTTACATTTTTTTGAATAAATTTATTTAATTTTTTTCAAAAAAAAATTTGTAAATTTATTTTATTTTTTTTTTTTTTTTTTAATTAAATGGCATGATTGGAGAAGGTTCCAACATCACCCATTTTGCCCCAGGATTTCCAAAATTCTAGAAAAAAAAATTATTTCCCAAAAATCGAAGGGAAAATCAGGAAAAAAGATTAAAAGAGAAAAAATTTTAAATTTCGGATTTTTTTCTAATTTTTGTGATCAGATTTCTTTAGATATCTCCGTAAATAATGGAGATACGCCTTTTTTGCCCTAAGATGGTTTTGTAGAGAATTTCAAGAGCTATAAAAAAGGATTCATGCAAAATCGCCCTATCTCGCTTAGTTTCCGAGATATTCCAAAAAATCAAATGAAAGAAATTGACTCCGATTTTTACGACTGAAATTTTCCGGAGAAAAAATTTAATTCCATCATCATTATTTTTTTTTTGATATAATATCATGGAAAATAAGTGAGATAAAAGTAGAACTTATGCTATGAGAAAGGCGAATGCTTTCCCAATCTAGAGCAAATTTGCTCTAACTACTAATACTTCATTATATTGGAGAAGAGAAATGAAGAAGTGCAGATGTACTAGTGGAGTAATTTGCTCTCGTTTAGAGTTATTTTACTCTTCGCATCCTCGTACTCTAGATTCATTTTTATTCAGTGGCTATTGGAGAATGGGAGAGGAAGGAATGTTCATAACTGACCGATTTAGATTAGATTAGAGCAAAACTGCTTTCACTCGGATTTTTATTTTATCAGAGGTGATAAAAGTAGGATAAAATTTTTTTCCGATAAAATTCGAGGAATTCGAGATTTTTTTTTATTTCATCGAAAAGATCGGAAAATTCTACCCCGAAAAACAGTATAATACAATTAAATTAGGAGCATTAGTTTCTGAGTTATTCAGCGAATTGTTAATTCGGTCATTTACGTTCGGTTCTGTATCTCGGGAACGGGTGGGGCAAAATGGGTTGCATTATATAGATTTTCGGGGTAGAATTATCTCATCTTTCCGAAGAAATTATGAAAAATTTAAAAATCCATCATTTTTTTAATATTAATTTTTTTTTTTTTTTTTAATGCTAAAATTGAATGAAGTGAAAAATCGATGAATTCGTTCTGCCATAAGGAGCGGATTTAAATGGACCAAAAAAAAAAAAACATTAAAACGATTAATTTCAGCCAATCATAAGCCTCCAAATATTTTCACCCATTTCTATTTACTTTTCCCTTTTCAATTTAAATAAGCCAACCTTTTTTTTTTTTTTCGCTCTTTTTCATCTACTCAATTTTTCCACACTATCCTCTTAACTTCAAGCTCACCCCAAAACCTTCTCATCTTCAAAAATACCCGAACACATTGGCATTTAGCAAAAATAGGGGGAGTCAGTCAACTAAAATGAAACGACTTCAAACACATTTACCCCTTTTTTTTTTGTTAACAGATGAAATTGAAAATTATAATACGAGGGTTTTGTGTGTGTGTGTGTCCCTTAATCCACGAAAATATGTGTGTGGAACTCATTGTTGGGTGAGTCCTTCGGAATGGGCCTCACTGATCCTTTAAAAGCTAGTTTATGCGGACACACCCTGGGGTTAAATCCCCCCCCCCCCTTCAACCCCTCAATTCCGATACATTTGGAGTTACAATTTCGATTTTTTGCTTTGCCCAAAAATTTTTTTTTCGCCTTTATCTGACATTTACGTACGAGTGGAGTCATTGTTACTATTTCTGTTGGGAGCTAATGTTTTTTTTTTATTTTTTTTATTGTTGAATGGTAAAAGTGGGATTAACTTTCTATTACGAGGGCAATTGGGATTAATGCGGGATTATTTAGTAAATTATGAGAAAAATTTTATTAAATAATTGAAAAAAAAAAAAAAAAAAATATAATAAAAAAAAGTTATTGAATTATTGAAAAAAAAAGAATTTCGGTGGAAAAATTACTTTTTTTAAGGATATTTCGAAAAATAATGGAGACACAAATTCTTTTTTGTAGAGAATTTCAAGAGGTATAAAAGGGACTTGAGAGCAAATGACCCTATCTTGCTTATTTTCCGAATTATTCTTAAAAAAATGACAGAAAAAATGATTTTTTTAATCTTTTTGCTACTCCACCCCATTTTTTCATTTTTTTATGTGTGTACCTCTTGAAATTCTCTAAAAAACAAGAATTCGTACAAAAAGGGCGTATCTCCATCATTTTCTGAAATATTGACTTTATTGTTATTATTGACTCTATTGTTTATCGAATTTATGAAAAATTTTATGTCATTTTCATTACTTTTTTTGCTCATTTTTTCGATTTGTTCATTTTTTTAATTGATTAGAGAAGAGATTATCATGTTTCCTATTATGATTATTATTATTATTATTATTATTATTATTATTATTATTATTTTTTCTTATATACTGCAATTGCAGAATTAACGCTGTAATATTATTTGAAAATGCATTTAATAAAAAATACATTTAATTAAAAAAAAGAAAGAATATTCCTTAAAAAAACGTAATTTTTCTCTGAAATTTGCTCTAAATTGTGAAAGTATTTGCCTTTCTCATAAAATAAGGTCTACTTTTATCGAATTCTCTTTGCGCGTGTAAGACTCTTGGAAAGAGATCGATATCTCGATCTTTCCAACTTGAACCCTCAGTAGTTTAACGTTGGAAAAAAAACAATTTATATTTATAGTTGTGTTATGTACGGAGAGTTTTTTTTTTCTTAAATCGATACTGCATTATTTGCTCAACGAATCGTTTGACATTTTACGCCGCTCGGAAACGCGTTTTTCTTTTTTATTCAGGCGTTTATTCTATTCATGTTAAACTATTTAAGGAAAAAAAAGTGGTTAAATGTATGAGTCCATTGTTGGAGTAATGCGCGTAGTTGAGACGACGGTGGGGGGAAAAAAGGCGGTAAAATAAAGAATTTTTCAAATGGGAGAGAGTTAATCCGGGGATTTCCAGGAAATAAAGAATTCTATTGAATTCTGGTGAATCCTACGCTCCACTTTGGGGTTTATAAATGATCGTAAATACGATAGAAAGGGGAACACACAGACACAATTTCGGAGATTTATCTGATTTTTGATTGATAATTCAATTTCTACGGGCGAAAAACGATTTTTCATCACAATTTTTTTCCTTTTTTTTGGTAAATTTGAGGAGGGGTGGGGTGGGGCGAAATTTGGGCGAGGTCATCGAAAAGAACGGGAAATTTGACCCCGAAAAACACTATAATAGAATCCTTTTAGAGTAATTTTTACAGAATTTCGATTTTCGAAATCGAAATTTTGAGTTTTTCGATGATTTAGGGATATTTCAGAGGGGGTGAGGCGGGGGAAAATTTGGGGCTGGTCATCGGAAAGAGCGGGAAATTTGACCCCGAAAAACACTATAATAGAATCCTTTTAGAGCAATTTTTACAGAATTTCGATTTTTAAAATCGAAATTTTGATTTTTTTGGAAATTTGGGAATATTTGGGGAGGGCTGGGGTGGAGGGGAATTTGGACGAGGTCATCGGAAAGAACGGGAAATTTGACCCCGAAAAACACTATAATCGAACTCTTTTGCCCCAATTTTCCCAAAATTTCGATTTTCGAAATCGAAATTTTGATTTTCTCGAATAATTCAGAAACTACTGGAGCAAAAGAGATCGTTTTATGCACTTTTTCAGCTCAAATTTCCCCCGCTATCCAATGGTCCCACCCTCGTCCCCCATTTCCCAAAATTTCCATATGTCGAAATTTCGTTCTTCGATAAACTCAATCGAAAAATAAATAGAATACAAATTCGAGTGCAATGCATCAATATCACTCGTTTTTTTTCTTTTCAACATAAAAATTCCCCCAATTCGCTCTTCCCACTTTTTCCATCCACTTCCAAGGGACGATTTTCCCCAATTTGGGGAAAAAGAGAATCGAAAAAAAAACGAGAAAAAAGTGAAAAATATGGTTGACAAGAGATTTATGATTTTTTCGAGAATATGAACGGCTTTATCACGTTGTATTCACGGGCCATTTCAATTTCATACGGATAATTTTGCCAATGTCAAAAAAAAAGAACCATCACTGGATGGGGTTACGATGCTCAACACACTAACCCCCCCCCCCCTCCTCATTGCTGTTTGCAACTCTGTAGTAATACAAAACGAGTTTTGATAATTTGATACGCCTTTATTTTATTCGCCCTCTTCTTCTTTCTCTTCACTTTGACTTTTATTATTAAAAAAAAAAAAAAAAGGAAATTCTCTAAAAACCACGACAAAAGGAGAAATGCTACATTTGTTATCGACAATAATGCCGGTCTGTGGTTGACGTCTCATTTGTTTCATTTTCTACAAGTAATTCAGTACAGCGTGAATTTAATTTTTTATTTACGAGCTTAAAATTGAGTTTTGCGGTTCATTTTATCTCGAGTTTATGGGGTTTTGAAGGGAGAACAAGAGTTCAGGACTGATTTTGTATAAACCCCTCCCTCCCCCCTAATTAATGCAACCCATTTTGCCCCATTATACCATGAGGATATGGATAATCAAATAAAAAGAGGTAAAAATCACAGTTTTTTGGGGGGAAAAGTGGTTTAATGGTAGTTTAGAAACTACTGGGGCAAAACGGGTTGCATTATATAGGTTTTCGGGGTAGAATTTTCCCAGCTTTCCAATGAAACCATTTTCCAAATTTTCATTCAAAGAGTTTCCGAGAAAATCCCATTTTTCCAATAATTTCCAGTTTGTAGAAATAAAAATTTCATTTTCTTTTAAATTTACAACTTCAAATCGATTTAGTGGTAGTTTGGAAACTATTGGGGCAAAAAGGGTTGCATTATATAGGTTTCCGGGGTAGAATTTTCCCAACTTCCCAATGAAACCATTTTCCGAATTTTCCATCTCCAACTTTCCAAGAAAATCCAATTTTCGATAATTTCCCACTTTTAAACATAAAAATTGCCTTTTATTCACGAGTTCAAATTATTTGCATGGTAGGTTAAAAACCACTGGGGCAAAATGGGTTGCATTATATAGGTTTCCGGGGTAGAATTTCCCCAGCTTCCCAATGAAACCATTTTCCAAATTTTTCGTCCAACAGTTCCTGAGAAAATCCACCATTTTCCATAATTCCCTATAATTTTCACTTTTCTTTTTGACACTAGAGTGCGAACAATTAAATATTAATTGGCAACATTGGGGGGGAATTCTCGTAGAGTCGAGTGTAGGTGTTGTTTGATGTAGCTTGGGATGTCTCGAGGCAGGTGGTCCCCACGAATGGTATACGCAAGTAGGTCTCCAGAAAGGGCCCACTTGGCTCTCTTCTCTCTCAGTAGTTGTGTGTATGTACGTCGAAGAGTTCTTTCTCGTAAGAAAGAAAAAGAAGACTCGTTTTCTTGGGCTCATTCGATACCCGTGGTTTAACCGGTCGTAGCCCGTTCACTTCGAAGAGTCCCTTTTTTTTTTTTCGCTTCATTATACACCCTAAGAGGGGTATCTCATGGTAGTACTCAGGTTTTTGACGTTATTTTCAAGTTTCTCACGGATTTCATTCATTTTTAACGTCGATTTAAAAATCGCATTAAATATTCCGGAATAATTCGATTATTTCGTTGTCTTAGAAACAAAGGGGCGTAAGTGCTATGTTTATATATTATTTTATTTTTTATTTATTTGATTTATGCCAATTAAATTTTGAAGAATGAATGATTTTTTTTTCTTTTTTTTGGAGTAAAAACCGGAAATTCAAGGATTTTTACCTCGACAGAAACCTTTCATCGAAAATCTTCAGTCCCTTAGAAAAAAAAAAAAAAAAGAAACTGAAAGTCTCTGAGATAATTTTGGGGTTTTGGGATTCGAACCCTCGTTAATCATTCCCACTTGTGTCCTTGAATTCATTCACACGCTCATTAACTCAGTAATTTAAACGAAATAATTCTAAAAAAAAATCACTTCTCAAGTAAAGTGTTAGGATCTCAGAAACTATTAGAGTTATCGAAAAATGTCAGGATACCTTTTTTGTAGAGAATTTCAAGCACTACAAAAAAGATATCTTGACATTTTTCGATAAACCCAATAATTACAGAGATCCTATTAAAAACATCCTCAAAAAGTCATCAAAAAATAAAATTAACAATTTATAATAAAACCGTTCAAAATGATCGAAGATCTTTTTTTTTGAACGTCAACCCCTCTTCAGAAAATTTCGAAAAAATTCCACAACAATCTATATATATTGCAGCATCTTCTCAAATTTTTTCAGATTTTTTCATCAAGTTTTTCATTTAAAAAAAAAATCCTGGACCAATTTTGCTCCAAAATCCTCTAAAAATGACAAAAATTTTTGCCATTAATTGGTATTATTTCAAAGTATTTTCGATACCTCGAAAGAAATTCCTCGAATTCACTAAACACAAATCCTCCCCCCCCCCCCTTTCCTCCCCCCTCCATAGAACCCAATGACTAAACTCTCCTACCTGAATGAATCCCAGCATCGGCATCCTCCTCAAAAACCTCATCGCACTCCTCGCAATTTCCCTCTAAATCTGACTCATTGAGTCCATTGTCTCCCTTAAAATGCCCAAATTCCCTTGAATTGCCAGCTGAAGCATGACGTTGTCCACTTTTAACAAGTGCACTAACACTTCTTGATACTTTTGTACTGTGTGTTCTTCGGATCATTAAATTTCCCAAAACTGCTGGACCACTTGAATTATCGAAACTCGTGTTTTTTAAGCGAAATGCACTTTTCGCGAATTTTACACGTTCCTCACGCTCTTCACGTTTGTATCCAGACTCGGCCAACCTTGGCCCAGGCCTGGGCCCTTCTAGCGAAGCTGCAGGACAATTCAGTCGCTCTTTTCTTCCATTTCCATCGCGTTTACCAAATTTATTTTGAAATCTTTCGATTGTCTTGAATGATCTCGTTCTCTCGACTTTTTTCCTTTGATTTAATTCGTCGTTTTCGGAGTCATTTGGCTCAAACATTTTTGTCAATGATTGGACTTTTCCTTGGGTCTCATTGTGTAATTTTTTGGGACAATAATTATCAGCAGTACTTAAGGCACGATTTAGGGGGATTTTATCGGGGTTCTTATTTGTACTTATTGGAAATGTATTGCACGTGTATTTTTCGGAATCTTGGGATAGCGATTTTGTGAATTTTAATAAAGGGGCATGACGTTCACTGTTATCCAGAGACACGTAGAATGTTGATCTACGCTTTGGCGAGTCCTCGAATGCCTCATTATCATTCATTTTGATTTTTTAAATCGAAAAAAAATCACTTTTACATCATTTTTTCAAAAATTCCAGAAAAATCACTTTTTCATTTTTTTAACTCTTTTCTTTTTTTTTTGGAAAATGAAGAAGACAAGTTTTTTTCGAAAATTAGGAGAAAATCACTTTTTTGGACTTTTTTCGATGATTTTAAAGAATCACTTTATTCCCTTTAAAAATGACAAAAAAATCACTTTTTCATGTTTTTTTTAACCTTTTTCTCGTTTTTTTTGAATAATAAAGAAAAATCGTTCTTTCAAAAATTATAAAAAAATCACTTTTTTAAACCTTTTTCGATGATTTTAAAAAATCACTTCAATTCCTTTAAAAATGACCAAAAAGTCACTTTTTCATGTTTTTTTTAACCCTTTTCTCGTTTTTTCTTAAAAATGAAGAAAAATCGTTCTTTCAAAAATTAGGAAAAAATCACTTTTCTAAACCTTTTTCGATGATTTTAAAAAATCACTTCATTTCCTTTAAAAATTACCAAAAAAATCACTTTTTCATCTTTTTTTCAACCCTTTTCTCGTTTTTTTTGGAAATAATTTTTAAAAATGAGATTTTTTCTTCTTTTTCTTTCGAAAATTAAAAGAAAATCATTCTTTTTTTTTCAAAAACTCCAAAAAAAATCACTTGAATTTTTTTTTCATTTTTTTAACTCATTTTTTAATTTATTTTACCCCTTTTTTTTCTCAATTTTTTATTTATTCAATTTTTAATAAATTAATTGAATGACGTACTGCAACAGGTATTTAGTACACACACATATATATGCGTAATCATTGATTTCTAGTGTTGCAGGTAAGAAATGTCTCTTTTTTAATCGAAAATAATGATAAAATCCGCGAAATATAAAAGTGATTGGATATTTTATACAAATACACAAATACACACATACACACACACACAGACAAGGCGTGAGAACCGTTTTGCCGGAGCTGAAGCAAAGGCACGACTATCATTTACAACACAGTTCGGAGTAGTAAAGTGTACTGAGTCTCTCTCTTGTGTGTGAAGGAAAATATTTCCGAGTGGATATACGGTGGTTTGAATGTAACAGTAGCGCTGCATGGCGGGAGATTTTTGAATTACAAAAGCCGTGGCATTGATGCCAGAAGAAGAGAGAACTGCATACAGAAATATACTGGACTCGACGAGACTTCTTTTGTACTGTGTGTATAAGATGAGAGAAAAAGAGAGAAAAAAGAGAGAGAGAGAGAATATTGTCACCTTAGAACTAAAAGGGCGTAAGTCCTGCGTATTAAAGATAGCACTTACGCCCCTTTGTTTCTAAGGTAACGAGAGATTTAACCTTTTCTTGAGAAAGATGAGTTCAATTGAAATATCAACGAGTTTTATCAGCGATTAATTAGCAATTTTAATTAATTTTTTTATGGGATTTAATTAAAATTAATTATTAAAGTTAAAAAAAAAAAAAAAAAATGAATTTTTATTCAGTTTTTTGAAGGATATCTTGGAAAGTAAGCGAGATAGAGCGATTTTACCCTAATCTTGTTTTATAGAGAATTTCAAGAGCTACAAAAAACGTTTCTATGACATTTTTCTATCTCGCTTAATTTCTGAGATATTAAGAAAAAATTGGAGAAATTGAATTTATTTTTTTTTTATGAAAAAAAAATTATTTTGTGAAATTTTTTTTTTATGAATTTTTTAGATAGGTTTTTTGAGAATATCTCGGAAACTAAGGGAGATAGAGCGATTTTGATAGAGGCTTGTTTTGTGGAGAATTTCAAGAGCTACAAAAAAGGTTTTTGTGACATTTTTCTATCTCGATTAATTTCCGAGATATTACGAATAAATTGGGGAAATTGAATTAATTTTGTTTTAAGTAAAAAAAAATGAATTTTATTAGGTCATTTCTTTTTTAATAACTTGGAAAATAAGCGAGATAAGGCGATTTTGCCCTAATCTTGTTTTCTAGAGAATTTCAAGAACTACAAAAAAAGTTTCTATGAAATTGCTCTATCTCGCTTAATTTCCAAAATCCTTCAAAAAAACTGAATAACAAAAATTATTTACCAATCTTTATCGTTGAATATCTCGGAAAATAAGCGAGATAGAGCGATTTCACCCGAATCATGTTTTGTAGAGAATTTTAAGAGCTAAAAAAAACGTTTCTATAAAAATTTCCTATCTCGCTTAGTTTCCGAGATATATCCTAAAAAACAGGTGAAAATGAATTCCTCTCGTTTTTTTCCTTTTTTTTCATTGAAAAAAAAGGAAAAATAAATTACCAGGAAATTTAAATTTCCCACGTAAAAATTCCTGTCACGTATATCCTGATCCTGTGTGTGTCCCTTACTCATTTCCCTTTTCCCTCGATTATCTCCTTTGTTTATTTCCTGTCTGTGTGTGAGAATTAGAAAAAAAAACTTAATTTTAGAGTGGAAAATGTGAAAAAAAGGCTTTTTCCTCTAATTATAACTTCAATTACTCGCTTCATTTTTTGTTTACAGGATTTAGATGTATGTAACAGTCTCTTTGTTTTCTTTTGCTTCATCTCTCTTTTTTAGTCTTGAAACACAAATCTTGTGTTAGTCTGGCGCCAAGGCTCCAGCTGCAGCTGAATATTCTGGATTATTTTATAGCCAAAAAATGAAATAAAAATCAGATGAAATACACAACGAAAACTCGAATTTTTTATTATTTTTTTTGCATTAACACTTGATCCGGGTTAAGAGATTCTTTTAGCTCTTTTTAAGCCTCCTCTCAAGTTTTAAAGTGAACTAAACGATTAATTTAACTGATTGGCACTTTTTAAATCGCAAAAAAGTATTTTTTTTATAATTAAAAAAGTAGAAATTTCAAAATATTTCGAATAAGTCGATTTTTCTGTCTTTTTTAGAAAATATCTCGGAAATGAAGCGAGATAGCGAAATTTTTGAGGATACCTTTTTTATAGCTCTTGAAATTTGGGAAAAACTAAGATTAGGGCAAAAATGCGCTATCTCGCTTAGTTTCCGAGATCCTAAGCAAAAACGATTGATAAAGTATTTTTGGCTGGTAAATTTCATTTTTTGCTGTTATTTCAGTGTTTTTGAGGAATATCTCGGAAAGTAAGGGAGATAGCGAAATTTGTGAGGAGACCTTTTTTGTAGCTCTTGAAATTTTGTAAAAAACGAGCTCAGAGCAAAAATGCGCTATCTCGCTTATTCTCCGAGATATCTATTGTCAAAGATGACTCGTCTCATTTTACTCAAGATTTCTATTTTTATTAGGTTTTTTTTTTCATTACTCAACGAATTCATTGAGCGACAGATCGACTCCCCAAATTTCGTCAAAGTGACAATGAAAAAATAAGCCAAAGAAAATTAATACCAGCTGCGGGCGTTACTCGTTAAAGAACATGAAGAATGAGATTTCAACATTCTTTTTTTTCTTTCTCTTTTTCTTTTATCTTCTTTTATTCCTCAAAGACTAGTTTTCCTGTTTAAAACGTGTTTTGTAAAAGAGAACCACTGGTCCCAACGAGTTTTATACTGTCTTCGTTCATTTCACTCTATTCTCCTGTCTTTTTCTTTTTTTGTCACCACAAGTATTCAAAGAATGAATTTTTCAAATTAATAAACGAGAACATACTTTGTTGGAAATTTTACGTTTTGGAGTAGTTACTTTAAGAGCGATTATCTCGGGATCCATTGGAAGGGGGATGCTGCGGTTGGTCCAGATGGATAGCCAGGGAAATTCTACCCCAGAAAACCCTATAATGCAACCCTTTTTGACCCAACAGTTCATAAATGCCGTTTGTGTCAACACAAGCATTAAAAAAGTAAATTTTTCAAATTAAATAATGAGAAAATACTTTGTTGGAAACTTTACGTTTTGGAATAGTTACTTTAAGAGTCATTTTCTCAAGATCTATTGGAGGAAGGATGGTGCAGTTGGTCCAGATGGATAGCCAGGAAAATTCTACCCCGGAAAACCCTATAATGCAACCCTTTTTGCCCCAGCAGTTCATAAATGCCGTTTGTGTCAACACAACCTTTAAAAAAACGAATTTTTAAAATTAAATAACGAGAACATATTTTGTTGGAAATTTTACGTTTTGGAGTAGTTACTTTGAGAGCGATTATCCCGGGATCTATTGGAGGGGGGATGCTGCGGTTGGTCCAGATGAGTAGCCAGGGAAATTCTACCCCGGAAAACCCTACAATGCAACCCTATTTGACCCAGCGGTTCATAAATGCCGTTTGTTTGAATGTCAACACAAATATTCAAAAAATGAATTTTTTCAAATTAATTTCAATAATTGTTTTTTTTTTCGTTATCAACGACTTTATTTTATGGAAAAATCCGCGAATATTCGCGAACTAGTCTAATTGATGAAGGTGAGGGTTAGATAGAGGAGGAGAGGGGGAGGAGGGGGGGTGAGGAATCGGCAATGAAACGCACGTGCTTTGGCGCCGAGATGACTCGGCCCAGGGACAGGAAATAACGGCCCCTCGGTGTTGGTGTGTTATATATTCGTTTGTAGCAACTTCCGGAGAACTGTAGCCAAGCAAAAGACGTCGTTTCGTCTAACCCGTTTTTTTTTTATTTCTTATTATTATTTTCTTTTTTTATTTTTGCATCTTGGGTGGGCACGTGTAGTGGATTTTAAATCATTTTGTCACTGGAATAATTCGAGTGGAAGTTGTGAGGATGAAGAGGAGGAGGGGAGTGAAGTGAGAGGGGGTGGGAGGTTCTAGTGTTGACCAATGGCAAGAGAGGGAAATTCTACCCCAGAAAACACTATAATGCAGCTCTGATTACTCAATTATCACCGGAGATACAGATAAACGCGTTTTTTCATCCAAAAATCAGCGAAATCTTTAGATGATTGTATCTCTTGAACCAGTGGGGCAAAATGGGTTGCATTATAGTGTTTTCTGGGGTAGAATTTCCCCAGCTACCCGATGCAACTATCCACACTTTTTTTCCCCCACCCACTCCGAAAATATCACGTATTTCTCGAAAATAAGCAAAAAAGGAATTTTCATTATTTTTCTCTAGAAATGAAGAATAGCATACACGTGTACGAGACGAATTGAGCTTCGCCTTGAAGGAGTGCAGTAGTTTCAGAGAAAGCACGTGAACCCAGTTAAAAAAAAAAGTAAACCTAAAAATAAATGAAAAAAAAATAAAAACCATATTCCAGAATACAACTGAATACAACATTTGCACTGAGAAAAGCGAATTCGTGACTAGCGCCTTGTTGTAAAAATAACAACAATAATAACAATGAATGGGAGAAAAAAAGGTGTACCTGAAGGAGGAGAGAGAAAGATCAGAGAGAAAATAACAATAATAATAATAATAAAAAAAAACCTCAACCGAAGATGTGTTGCAGTGGTTTTTTGCAGAAAGAGCCAAGAAAGTAAGACAAGGATGCAAGTAACTTTGTGTCTTGTGTTATTGCCTCTATACGATGCTTGAATACGCGAATACACACAGAGTGGGAGGGATAAAAAGGAGGTGAGGGGGTGGGAAGGGAGGGAGTCTATACGTGACTGTGTGCAACTGCGACAAGGAGGGGGGGAGAGCAGTAGACATGCTCTCCTCCAAACGAGTTCCCGACCGTTTAATTTGAGGTACTGAGAGGAGGAGGAGGAGAAGGAGGAGGGGGGAGGGGGGAGAGAAGAAAACAAGACCTCAACGAGAATACACTTTGTTTGAAGATTTTACGTTTTGGAGTAGTCACTTTAAGAGCGATTATCTCGTGATCTATTGGAGGGGGGATGCTGCGGTTGGTCCAGATGAGTAGCCAGGGAAATTCTACCCCGGAAAACCCTATAATGCAACCCTTTTTGACCCAGCAGTTCATGAATGCCGTTTATATCAACACAAGCGAATTTTTCAAATTAAATATCGAGAACATAATTTGTTGGAAATTTTACGTTTTGGAGTAGTTACTTTAAGAGTGATTATCTCAGGATCTATCGGAGGGGGGATGCTGCAGTTGGTCCAGATGGATAGCCAGGGAAATTCTACCCCGGAAAACCCTATAATGCAACTCCTTTTGACTCATTGGTTCAGAAATGCCGTTTGTTTGAATGAGCAATCAAAATTTCAGTGGAGAAAAGACGTTTTTTTTCTCGATTTAATTATGAATCACATCTGTAGTATTTTTCAACTTTCAATAGCTTTTGTCTCTTTTTCCGAGGAACTTAGAGAAAGCCAATGAGTGATTTGTTAGCGAAGGTCAAGCATTGGCTCTCACTCGGTCCAACACTGGAGGTGATTGGCCCAACTCGAGCACGTGTGGGAAAGGAGCAAGATCATTTTTTTTTTAAATGTTAAATGGCGGGGAGGGATTAAGTAACACACGAGAGTTTAAATAAAAACAGAGATACAATCAATTTCATTTTGCTTTCAAGGTTTTTAAGCTGAATGTGTTTTTTGAGAGAATGGAAAAAGGGGAATTGGAATGTGTAAACGAATTTTTAAATGACTTTTTTTTTGAGATGAATACAAACACTGAAATACGTGTCACTCTTGGGATATTTAGTATTAGGATTCATCAATCAGTTGGATGCAATAAAAGACGTCACAGACGTGACGATCGCACGTGTTAAACCGGAAAATAACGAAGAAAATCCCGGAAATGAATTCTAAAGAGTGGGAGTATTGCAAAAACATTTAATATAATTAGTTAAATGGAGAAAATTGTTTTCTTTTGATAAGATCTTGGGATCTATTAGGTTTAGAGGAAAAAGTCAAGATACCTTTTTTGTAGGGAATTAAATTCTCTTCAAAAAAGGTCTCTTGACAAATTCCCGTATCTCCCACTGCGTTTAAGATCCCTTTAAAATACGTCAAAACCAAATTTTTCCGCGAATTTTTTCACATTTTCGTGAATTTCTCCGCGGGAAAAAAAGGCAGACGTTTGAAAATGCCGCCATTCGAAAGATCGGAAAATTTCCTTTAAAAAACACTAAAGTGCAATCCGTTTTGCCCCGCTGCCTCTTAATTCACATTAGATTACCCATAAAACTCGTGGAAAATGTCGATTTTTCTGCGAATTTTCACATTTTTGTGGATATTTTCGTGGGAAAAAAAGGCAGACGTTCGAAAATGCTGCCATTCGAAAGATCGGAAAATTTACTTTAAAAAACACTAGAGTGCAATCCGTTTTGCCCCACTGCCTCTTAATTCACACTAGATTACCCATGAAACTCGTGAAAATTTCGATTTTTTCACTCTTTTTTTACTTTCTCTGTAATTAACTCATTATCTAATGAGAGAAAATTGATCGCATTATGATGTTTTTCATCGCAAATTTCCCCAGCTTTCCAATGAAACCATCATACCCCCCCCCCCCCCCCCCCCTATTCTCCCACCAAATGCCTCAAAGATAATTCGCATTTAATTCAAAAAGTGAATTCGTAACTCCACCTAACATTTACATTACATTCACATTACATTTACATTAATTACTCAATTCTATTGAATAACAAAAATTTAATTGAGTATTTTTTTCTTAATTTTTATTCTCAGTAAAGAATAATTATAGTTCGTTTTTTTTTTTCGTAATATTCGTACGTGTTTACTCGGTACGGTCATTGCTCTTTATGAATGCAGGGGAGCACACGAGAGGGCCATTCCCATATATATATACGCCTTAGCCCCACGAATCCTGTACGCGAGTCCACCATGTAAGGGGGGTGGGTGGGGGAGAGGAGGGGGGGGGAGGGTGTTAACCATTAATGGTGTATCGATAAACGACGAAAGAATTATAAATTAGGAAGAGAAAAGAAAAAAAAAGAGGAATTATAAATTTTCGTTTTGGCGCCTTGGAATTAAAGGGGCGTAAGTGCTGTGCTTATATACAGCACTTACGCCACTTTGTTATTAAGGCAATGATTTTATTTAATTTATTTTATTTGATTTTATTTTATTTTATGGGTGAAGAAGAATTTATTCGGCTCCATAACGAGATAAATAATAATAAAGTGAATTAATCAAAGAGAAGAGGGGGGGGGGGAATCTTGGATTTTAATGGGATTTTCTATTTCAATGAATTCATTCTGA
Source organism: Aleiodes leptofemur (assembly GCA_963942555.1). Classification (NCBI taxonomy): domain Eukaryota; kingdom Metazoa; phylum Arthropoda; class Insecta; order Hymenoptera; family Braconidae; genus Aleiodes; species Aleiodes leptofemur. The sequence goes on from OZ012611.1 coordinate 2,033,092, forward strand.
TTTTTATGCTCCAAATAATTTTTTTTTTTTTTTTTTTAATTTTTGACCTAAAATGGAAATCTGATTTATCTGCAAATTTAATTCATGTTGATAATGTAGAATTTTTCTTTAGTTTCTAAGGATTTGTGTGGGAGGGGGGGAGGTTTCTGGTTTATCGACAGTTGGAAGTTACCAACTCTCAGTAAGGTGGATTTTTTTTTGAAGGGGGGGGGGGGGCGTTTAAAGAGATAGAGTGCAGTTATCAATTTGGATTAATTGAAGATTTAGGATTTTTTTTGAATAGGAAATTGGATTTTTAATTAGTGAGGGAGGGGGGTCAATGGGGATTTTGATGAAAGGGGTTGAGATTGAATTTTTTTGATGATTTCATTGAAAAGCTGAGAAAATTTCGGATGAAAAACATGTGTCAGAAATGATTTTTTTTCAATTTTTTGAAAATTCTCATTTTTGGTCAAGATTTAAAGGGATCACATTTTCCTTTTTTTGAAAAATTCACTTTTTTTGGAATATCTCTGGTTCCATTGGTCGTAGTGACTTGGGGTTGATCTTAAATGAAAGGTGAGATCATTTTCCATCAATTCATGGGGTTTCGAAAACAAAATGATCGATTTTTGACGTACTTATGGGCACTTTAGTAAAAAAATCTGTTTTTGTCCTATAAATACTTCAAAAATCGATAATTTTTCACTCAAAACCCCATAAATCGATGGCAAATGATCTCATCTTTCATTTAAGATCAACCCCAAGTCACTACGACCAATAGAACCGGAGATATCCCCAAAAAAGTGAAATTTTTCGATTTATTAGAGAATTTGACTCCAAATTTTCTACCAAAAAACTCAAATTTTTAACAAAAAAATCTTAAAAATGAATTTTTTCATCAGTTTTTCAATCAAAATTTCTTCAGCTTTTCAATGGAATCATCGGAAAAATCCTATCTCAAATATTTTCCTTATTTTTTCACAATTTTCATCATAATATAGAATTGAGAACAGAATTACCGCACAAAAATTGAGAAATAAATTGAATTATTGCGTTACAACGAAAAATAAAATAAAAAAATTAAAATCTCATCTTCGCAGAAAGACAATACACGTCAATTATAAAGTCCTGTGTAGTCTCTCTTCTTTCACATTAAATGTGCAATCCATTGTGAGTCAACATTACGTTCTCGTTTGTTTCTTTTCCCAGAAAAATAAAAAAAAAGAGAAAAAAAAATAAGGAAATTAATGTTAATAAAAATTCGCAACTAGACTGAAATACGGATTCTCTGAAAGACAAATTTAATTTCGAGTTTTATATTTTTTTCTTACCTTTACGAATGGGAAAGACATAACGCGAGGTATTTCGCGGTAGTGATCTAACTTTCGACTCACCTGAAACAATAGAAATAATAAATATAATTAGTACAATAATTTATTGATTAATTAATCAAGAATTTCATGGGAATTAAAGACTATTGCATTAATTTTTCAAGATTCAACGAAATTTAATTGGCAAATAAATGGAAAATATCGGTTTATCTAGAAACAAAAATTTAACTTTATTTTATTAAATTAATTTTATAAAAAATACAAAAAAAATGCGATTTTCTAAAATATATATTTTTTTTCAATAATTAATTTATTTTATCATAATTTCATAATTAATTCATTCTATAAAAAATTACAACAAAAAAAAAGTGTCAATTTTTTTAATATATTTTTTTTTTAATAATCAATTTATTTAAAAAAAAAACAAAAAATTGTAAAATTTGTGCTCATTTCATTATTGAAAGGGCATAAGTGCTGTGTATAAAAATAGGACTTACGCCCCTTTGATAATAAAATGAGCACACATCTGCAAATTTTCTGGATTTTCTTAAAAAAAAATGATTTTTTTATTAAAAGAAAAATATTTAAGAAAATTGAATTTTTCCATTTTTTTTTAATTTTCTGTAAAATTCATTTGATAGAATAAAAGCGATTTTTCTTTTATGAAATGAGAAAATTCTTGGGGAGAGAGTGAAAGAAACGGAATTTCTGTTGCTTCATTAGAGAAAATTAATGAATAAAACGTCGATTCCATCTTTTCTTTTTTTTCTTACAATTTTTCCCCATTTATTGAGGAAAAAAATTGAATTATCCGGGGCAATATGGGAAATTGAGGGGAAGTGGGGGGGGGGGGGGGGGGGGGTTCTATTGGAAAATGGAGGAAATTTCCGGTGGAAATCACTGGAAAAAACTCAATTTTCTTCTGGTTTTCCAGAAAAATTAAGACTTTTTTTCACAGATTTAGAAAAAAATTGATAAAAAAAGGAAATTTTTTGTCTTTTCGAGTCAAAATATTTTTCAAAAAAAAAGCGAAACAATTGCATTAAATTCCTCGAATAAATTCATCGAACGATTGTATTTAATTGCGAACAAGTTCAGTACGATTGTTCATCAGACAAGTTTTTCGCTGGGACAGCATTTTCGGGGGAGGGTTTTGTTTTTTCTTTTTTTTCCTTTTATTTCATACAGTTTCACGATCCAATGTGCACACGAGAGTTTAATGGGCTCAGTGACCATATCCGTGAGCACAAGAGAACTCGCTCCAATTCCCCCAGGCTCTTGTGTTTTTGGCTTCTCTCTGATGAATGTGACGATAAAAATTGGATATTTTCAGGGGTCACTTGGTAGATGAAGAAAACGAGAAGTATTTATTCTAAGGATTCTTATTTTGTTGAGGGTTGAGTGGATTATCGAAAATATCCAGTCAATCACTATGATTGATTCTTAATTTTTCCATTTTTTCAGAAATTCCAAAGAAATTTAATGCGCAAATGGAAACCGTTGGGTTTACGGAAATTTAACAAGAGACCTTTTTTGTAGAGAATTCAATTCTCCACAAAAAAGGTCTCTTCGCATTTTCCCCTAAACCCAACAGTTCCTGAGATATTCTTTCAATAAGTTACAAATTTGAAAAAAGTGATTTTTTCACTAAAAAAAGTGAATTTCTCACTTTTTTAATTATTTTATAAGTATCTCGGAAACCATGAGGTTTTTCGAAAAATGTCAAGAGACCTTTTTTGAAGAGAATTAAATTCTCTACAAAAAAGGTATCTCGACATTTTCCCCTAAACCCCTTCTCTCCAGAGATCCCTTTTCCCAAATTCTTAAAAACCACAATTAACCCAAAAAAACAGAAATAAAACATACGCTTACGCCTTTCGGCATCCCTCGTGTCCCTGAAGCTCTTCATACTGTTCGATTTATAGACTCTAACACAAACACCAATGTATTTTTCCATGTTTAACGTCTCTCAAAGTTTCAAAAAGTGTCGCATCACTCCAAAGCCCTCAAAAAACCCCGAAAAATCCACAAATAGAAGAAAAAAACCGATAAAAAAAATAAAAATCCGTCGAATTTATGAGAGAATAATATTTTGATTGGCGAAAGAGGCAGAATTCACACAAAAAATATATATACATATATATATTCTTTTCAGCTGGAGCGCAATAACTGTGTTGTGCACACAGCTGAATGTATTAGTTTGAAGTGTAAATATGCAGCTACTGGTAGAGACAGTAGCAATGAAATAACATCATGTATGCATATGTGTCTCAGCCCTCGTGAAAACCCCACGCACTCGCATTTTTTACACTCACTCGCCAATTCTCAAATGATTAAAACCGCCCGAAATATTTATTTCCATCAATTTTTACACCTCTGCTTATTTTTTAATTAATGAAATGATTAAAATTGCCCAAAAAATTGATTTTCAGCAATTTTCACAATTTTGCCTTTTTTTACCATTTTTTTGAATTAATTTCATGATTAAAACCGCTCGAGATATTTATTTCCATCAATTTTTACACCTCCGCCTATTTTTCTCAATTTTTTAATTAATCAAATTATTAAAACAGCCCAAAATATTTATTTTCATTGATTTTTACACATTCGCCTATTTCTTTCCAATTTTTTAATTAATTAAATTATTAGAATCGTTCGAAATCTTTATTTTCATTGATTTTTTCACATTCACCTATTTTTTCTCAATTTTTTAATCAATGAAATTATTAAAATCGCCCAAAATATTCATTTCTATTGATTTTCATCGATTTTTACACATTCACCTTTTTTTCCAATTTTTCAATCAATCAAATTGTTAAAACTGTCCAAAATATTAATTTCCATGGATTTTTACCCCTCCGCTTATTATTTCAAATTTTTTAATTAATAAAATGATTGAAATCGTCCAAAATATTAATTTCCACTGATTTTTACACCTCCGCCTATTTTTCCCAATTTTTTAATTAATTAAATAATTAGGAATGCTGGAAAAATATTTTTCCCTCAATTTTTACAACTTCGCCTCTTTTTACCATTTTTTTAATTAATGAAATTATTAAAATCGCCCCAAATATGCGTTTTTATCGATTTTTACAACTTTGCCTCTCTTTACCATTTTTTAAAAATGATTGAATGATTAAAATCGCTGAAATATGAATTTCCATTGATTTTTACACCTCTACCTCTTTTTTTCCAATTTTTTAATTAATTAAATGATTAAAATCGCCCGAGATATCAATTTCCATTGATTTTCATCGATTTTTACATCTCCGCCTCTTTTTTCCAATTTTTTAATTAATTAAATTAATAAAATCGTCCAAAATATTAATTTCCATTGATTCCCATCGATTTTTAAATCTCCGCCTCGTTTTTCCAATTTTTTAATTAATTAAATTATTAAAATCGCCCGAAATATCAATTTCCATTGATTTCTATTGATTTTTACACCTCCGCCCCTTTTTTCCAATTTTTAATTAATTAAATTAATAAAATTGTCCAAAATATCAATTTCCATTGATTTCCATCGATTTTTACATCTCCGCCTCTTTTTTCTAATTTTTTAATTAATGAAATCATTAAAATCGTCCAAAATATTAATTTCCATTGATTTTTGCACCTCCGCCTCTTTTTTCCAATTTTTTAATTAATCAAATTATTCAAACCGCCCGAAATATTAATTTTAATTGATTTCCATTGATTTTTACACCTCCACCTCTTTTTTCTAATTTTTTAATTAAATCAAATTATTAAAATCGTCCAAAACATTAATTTCCCTTGATTTCCATTGATTTTTACACTTCCATCTCTTCTTTCCAATATTTTAATTAATGAAATTATTAAAATCATCCAAAATATCAATTTCCATTGATTTCCTTCGATTTTTGCACATCCGCCTATTTTTTAATCAATCAAATTATTAAAACCACTCGAAATATTGATTTCCATCAATTTCTACACCTCCGCCTTTTTTCCCCATTTTTTTTAATTAAAAAAAAAATACACGGTTTTCCTGAGGAAATTAAAGAAACTGACACTACGAGAGATGATGAGAGACTGAAGTGTTACGTCAATCCTTTGAAAAATCGTAATGGCTTAATTATTCCACCTCTCAAACCGCCCGTATAACACATTACATACTTACACAACCTACTTGTTTCATTGTCATTGCGTAAAGTTTTAGTAATCGATTAAACTTATTAAATCGATGAGGTATTAGTTGAGAATTAATTATTGCTTGGTTTTTATTGAACAGGTTTTCACAGTCGAGTACCGTTATATTTACGTGTTAGGGTAATTGTTTTATTGTTTTGTTGATATTTATGAGTGGGGGAGAAAGTGTGGGGGGGGGGGGAGTGGAATTAATTTATGGGTGAACTCCCTGCAAAATGATAGCTCTGGTAATTTTGGGGGGAAATAAATTGCCAAAAAAAGAAAATCAGGGTAAAATCAGCTCAGCTTTCATTTGCAATTAACGACAAATCGTTACAATAATTAGATTTGGAGATATTCGCAAAAAACGAAAATGTAAAACAAGTTAACTTATTTTTCCGATTATTTTTAATTGAATATCTTGGAAACCAAGCGAGATAGCAGAATTTTTGTGGAAACCATTTTTGTGAAGAATTTCGAGGGCTACAAAAAAGATTTCTTCCAAAATTACGCTATCTCGCTTAGTTTCCGAGATAACTTTAAAAAGAATTAATAAACAGGTACTTTTCTCCAATTTTCAAAAAGGATCTCGGAATCTAAGCGAGATAGCGAAATTTTTGTGAAAACCTTATTGTAGCTCTCGAAATTCTCTACAAAAATGGTCTCCATAGGAATTTCCCTGTTTCCACTAGTTTCCGCAATATTAAAAAAAATCCAAATCAAAGTCACTTCTTCAATTTTCCCTTCAATCAAAGCGCATTCGGAAACTAAGCGAGATAGCGAAATTTTCAAAGACACTTTTTTCATAGAGAATTTCAAGAGCTACAAAAAAGGTCTCTACCAAAATCCTCCTATCTCCCTTACTCTCCATGATATCTATCAAAAAACAATGATTTTTCAACTTATTTCAAAAACATTTTTTAAAATTTTTTTAAAAAACATTTTAGAAGTTTCATTAACATATGTACAGCATCTATGTACATTTATTAACAAAGAGATATCAGAATCTTGATCGATGGCATTATCGTAATGTCAAGTTGTTTGTGTTTACACAATGGTAGAAAAAGGAACAAAATTATGCATAATATTTGTTGTAAGAAAATTAACTTAGTTGAAGAAAATCTTCTTCACTCCAAAAAATTTCAATATATATAGATATAGAAATTGTGAAGGAAAATTTTGTTAAAAGGCAATTTTCTTGCTGCAAGAATTTTTTATCATCAAAAAAAAAATTAGTTTTATTCTAATATTTGAGATTTTCCAAAATTTTCCAAATTTTTATGAAATTTTTATAAAATTTCTATCAATTTTTTTTCGAAATTTTTTCTGATATTTTCTGAAAATGGAATTCCTTTCCCAATTGATATGGAAAATTCCTCAAAACGAAAGAAACCCCATAGAATTTCTAAAAAACCAACAAAAAAATACCTGATTCAGGATCGTCAGTATCAGCGCCTCTGAGACACGAATGAAAGCTCCTCGACAGTCTTCTTCCTCCAGGCGAAGTTGCCTCCAGAGTAGAAGAGCCCGAGTGCATCTTCATGCTCCCGAAAATATATATATATATATAACACTGGCCACAAATAAATGGAATAAATCCGCAGAATAATCCTCACTTCACAAGAAAAGAGGAAAAAAACACCAAACCTCTCCCAGAGGATCAAAGACAACCACTAAAAAAATATCGAATAACAGGTATCCATTTACGTTTTAAATAATAAAACGGAAGGATCTTTTTTGTCGGGTCACACACAAACACACAGAAGAAACCGGAAGTCGATTCTGTTATATAGGTACCTGCTGCTGCCTTGTGTGTATTTCCTGTCCTCCTCCGCGTTAATTTTTTCTTTTTTTATATCTTCTACGTGACGATATTTCCTCATTAATCTTTAACTTCATCTCATTTCGTCTAATTTACATGAATGAATGAATTCATTTCGTACACGAATGAAAAGAAAGAGAAAGATGTAAATTATTTGTATCTTTCTATCAGTGTTTTGGCATTCTCAGGACAGTATGTGCGACATCCGGCGAAATTTAATCCATACACACACATAAAAACGCACAAATACACGCAGAAAGAGACAGTTAGACTCTAACTTGCGGCACAAGTGGGCGTTGACTTATTAGCATTTCCTTATTCCCAATTTACCAAAAAATCGCCAAAAAAAGGGCATAAAACCTCGGAAAAGTGTCAATTTTTCTCCTTTAATTTGCGCCACTTTGAGCAAAAAATAAAAAAAAATCGATGAAAAATTGGCGTTTCCTAACTTTTAATTCACCAAAAACCCCCCAAAAAAAGGGCATAAAACCTCAGAAAATTGTCCATTTTTCTCCTTTAATTTGCGCCACCTTCAACAAAAAAGAAGGAAAAATCGGTGAAAAATTGGCATTTCCTCATTTCCAATTTACCAAAAAATCCCTAAAAAAAGGGCCTAAAACCTCTGAAAATCGTCCATTTTTTCCCTTCAATTTGCGCCACTTTGAGCAAAAATAGAAAAAAAAACGATGAAAAATTGACGTTTCCTAACTTTTAATTTACCAAAAAATCACCAAAAAAAGGGCACAAAACCTCTGAAAATTGTCCATTTTTTTCCCTCAATTTGCGCCACTTTGCAAAAGCAAAACAGAAAAAAACCGATGAAAAAAGGTTGAAAACGGAAATACAACCGGCTGCTAACTCCCTCCGTTCGCCACCTGGACAGGGCTCAAACAGGTGTTGCACTGCCCCAGGAGTCCATACATATCCCCCTCTCCTCCCCCTCTTCCCCCACCATTTCCAATGTTTTTTTTAACAATCCCTGATAAAAGTCGTTTTTTTCCAAAAGATAGCCAAAAAAACGCAGAAACTGTGTTTTCGAAAAATTACCGCCTTATTTCAAAAATTCGCGCGCATTTTTGAAAATTCAAAAAGTCCATTCACCCGCAAACACAAAGCGCATCATTAATATAACATTAACAATGAAAAATAATAATAATAAAAAATATGAAAACACTTCTTTTTGTTTTGTGGTTCAGGACACTACACTTGAAAAGGCCCTGCGGTCAAATACACTTTGTGCAATGGCCAATACTGGACACACACATACACATACACGAGAAAAACGCCAAGGACACGAAACGAGTGGCAGAGCACACAAAGTAACAAAATAAAAAAAAAAATTAAAAAAAAGTTGTAAAAAAACTTTGTTTTATTTGAAAATACAAGGACTAAACGATTTTTTTTAATTGTCACTGAACACAAGTTCTACGGTTTGAAATTATCTGTCTTATCTGTCACTCGCAACTGATAATCTCACGTCAAATCACTAAACTCCTTTTTTTTCTTCATTTTTTAAATAATTCATTAAAAATTATTTATTTCGAAAAAAAGCAATTTTTGATTTTTTAAGGTTTTTTAGCAGTTTTGATGGATTTAAAGTGGTTAAAAGAGCTTTTTTTTAGTCGAAGATTTACTGCGAGCTTTTTGCTTCAATGTTTTGGTCGTAAAACTCACTTTTTTCTCTTTTTTGATTGAGAAATAAGCACGTAGTGCCTCGGAGGAACGTTGGAACTGGACTGGCGGGGCAACTGCAGACTTTGAAAAGAGGTGGGAGAGTTCGGGATGCCTCGGCCACAACTACACGAGCATTGTGTATCGGGGGGGCCATCGTGTGTGCCTCCAGGCGACAGCTCATTGGTTGAATTTTCTTTTTTGTCATTCGCTAATTGTTGTTACAAGCGTATTTAATTAACACACAGAAGAAAAAATGAGCGAATTAAACAATTCAATTTTAGGACTGTTTTATGAATAAATTTCGTTTTTTAGGTTGATTTTCAGGTTTTTTAAAGATATTTTTTCGGCGGTTGGAGTTATGAGGAAATGTGAAGAAACCTTTTTTGTAGAGAATTTTCAGAGCTACAAAAAAGGTCTCTACGAAAATTTCGATATCTCGCTTAGTTTCCGAGTGCATGAACGATCAAGTTAGACCTAATTTGGGAAGCTTTTGGGAGGACTTCGGATAACTTCGGGCTTCTCCGGTCAAACATAACCGCCAATTTTTAAAACTTGATTCTAACGTTTTCTCGAGTTTTTTAAAGCATTTACAGGTTTTAATCATCTTGTTTCCGCGTTTTGGATTTAATAATGTGGCCTCGTTGATTTTCTTATCTAAAATCCAGAACACAAGTTGGCTCTGTCGCACTCACCTATTACCCTATCATCTGTGGTACTGGATAGGACATCTATATGTTTAGTGAGTTTATATATTCTATGTATATAATGCAGATGAACAGAGAAAAACACACACAGACAGAAGAAACACCACACGCAAACACATACGCCCCAGTTGAGGACTACAATTCCTATATGTTATAAGTTGTTCTGTACAGTTTTCATGCCGGTCACTATTTTTAGAGCGTCGTGTGCATGCAGGTCTACTTCCAACGTATCGTGTCATCTTTATCGTCTTTTTTATTCTTTTTTATTTTTGTATTTATTTTGTTTTTCTCTTTATTTTAACAGAGAGTATAGCTGCCAGCATTTTCTACGCCTTTTTACTTTTAATTCTTTTGGATTAAAAAAAAATTGAAGTTTAATTGAAATTTAGGAATTTAGTCAAAATTTTCATTAATTAAGGGAATTTTAAATAAATTTTCAATTTTAATTCTTTTAAATACAGAAAAAAATTGAAGTTTAATTAAAATTACAAATTTTCTCGATATTTTCATTAATAAAGTGAATTTTGAATGAATTTCTACTTCTGATTCTTTTGGATTCAAAAAAAATTGCAATTCAATAGAATTTGCAAATTGACTCGAAATTTTCGTTGATCAAGTCATTTTTTAATGAATTTTAAATATTGATTTTTTGAGTTTGAAAAAAAAAATTGAAATTCAATTAAAATTTACAAATTTATTAAAACTTTTCATTAATCAAGTGAATTTTGAATGAATTTTTAATTTTAATTCTTTTAGATTCAAAGGAAAATAAAAATTTAAATTCAATTGAAATTTACAAATTTATTAAAAATTTTCATGAAATAAGTGAATTTTGAATAAATTTCCATTTTTGATTCTTTTGGATTTAAAAAAAAATTGAAATTCAATAAAGTTTGCAAATTGACTTGAAATTTTCATTGATTGAGTCATTTTTTAATGAATTTTGAATATTAATTGTTTTGGGTTTAGAAAAAAATTGAAATTCAATAAAAATTTACAAATTTACTCGAAATTTTCATTAATTAAGTGAATTTTAAATCAATTTTTACTTTTAATTCTTTTGGATTCAAAAAAAATTTGAAATTTAATTAAAATTCACAAATTTACTCAAAGTTTTCATTAATTAGGTCATGTTTAAATGAATTTTAAATATTAATTGTTTTGGGTTCAAAAAAAAAATTGAAATTCAATCAAAATTTACAAATTTACTCGAAATTTTCATTAATTAAGTGAATTTTAAATAAATTTTTACTTTTAATTCTTTCGGATTCAAAAAAAAATTAAATTAAAGTTTACAAATTTACTCGAAATTTTCATTAATCAAATCATTTTTAAATAAAATTTTTAATTTTAATTGTTTCGGATTAAAAAAAAATTGATATTCAATTAAAATTTACAAATTTACTCGACATTTTCATTAATTACGTAAATTTTAAATTAATTTTCAATTTCAATTAGTTTTTTTTCAATGAGAAAAGTTTCGTTTTGTTGAATTCGTTAATAATTAAAAATCCCAATCAACGAAAATGAAAAATTTCAAGTCTTTTTCATTATTTTGATTGGATTTTAACGCAGAATTTCATGAATTAAATGATAAAAAAATAAAGAAACCGTCAGCTTTCACCTCGCGACTTTTTCCGGGGTGTTAAAAAAAGACAAAAAAAACATGGAAAAAGAATAATCTCATTTGTAATTGTGTTCTGAGGCAAAAAGTTCACAGGTTAATCACACAACTCTCCTTGCGACAATTATTCTCACGCCTCTTTGATGTCATGCCCATTTCTGAATTCATGACACTTTGCTTCTTACCAACCACTATAATTCAATGGATTCAAGTGAAAAACGTAATTTTTCATAAGATTTGATTTTTCATGAAATTTTAAATAAAAATAGCGAAACAACTCTTTGTGGAGAAAAAAAATCAATGAGTCTGGGTTTTAAAATATCAAGGATAAAAAATATTAATAGGATTTTTTATAGAAAAATTTTCCTCTCTGTTGATTGGAAAAACTATCGTAGCAATTTGTGGGAAAATTTCTATTTTTTTCCTATGGAAAAGTTCATCTTTTAAAAATAAATAGATGTATGGAAAAAAAATCTAGCTTCCGTTGCTTCTCTACATCAATTTTTCAAATTTTAATGCATTTTAGATTAAATTTTTTTAATTAAATTGAAAAAAAAATTATATTTTTAAAAGATGAATTTCATAATTTTTTGTAATTTTTTTTCATAATTTTATCAAAATTTAATAAAATTTATCTTTTGAAATACAATTTTCTTTAAAAAAAAAATCATAGGAACTAATTTTTTTAAATCTCATAATTCATTTCAACGGCTCGTAAACATGAGAACGTCTCCTTAAACAAATACAAAAGCCCATTAACCACGAAAGAGTGCCAAAGAAAAGAAGAAAAAAATCATTGGACGCCATAGAAAGTGAGCCGAGGCGCACCCACTTAAACGAATCCCCGATGGGCATTGTATTGTCGAGAGTATAGAATTTTTTTTTCTAGTCTCTTATCTCGGAAAATACCGGAAATGTAAATTGTCCAAATCCATTTCCGGATGTGTACGTAATGCACGTAGAATTTGCAGCAATGTGCAATTTCTTTCAATTATTTTATTCTTGGAAAAAGAAGAAAAAAAAGAAGTGTGCGCAAGAAACAGGTCAAACGATCGAGTTCATTTCTGTTTTGTAAGAATTTTCTTACCTTTAACTGGGTTTTCCAGTGGTGGGGGAAATCCACGGGGAAGAGACATGGTTTTTAACTCACCTAAAACAAAAATTATTAGAAGCACGTTAATCATTTTAACGTAATTTTATGCATTTTTATGAACGCTAGGGTTTTATATTCCATAGTCTGGTATAGGCTATATGATTGTTTTCATTGTATCAAAGATCTTATATAATTTGAATTGTGTATGCCCTCAAGAGATTCCACACAACTCAGTAGATTTTTTTTCACATATAGTCAATTTTTTTTATATATAGTCTTTGATATGGTTACTTTGAATAAAAAATAATGTCTTTGGTATTCATTGCTCAATGAGCATATTTTTGGTTATAATACATTAATTTATTAGATTAATTAATTGATTAGTTTCATTAATTATCGACTTCTCTTGAAATTTGTTGCATTTTTATAGATATTCACCTTTTATAGTCCATAATCCGGTATAGTCTAATATTGATGATTAGGCACATTTTTGATCATCATATACCAACTTAATCGATTAATTCATTAATTTGATTGATGAATTAATTAATTCAATTGAATAACTCATTAATTAATCAATTATCCACTTCCTTTGAAATTTGTTGCATCTTTATAGAAATTCACCTTTTATATTCCATGATCCGGTATAATCTAATGTTCATAATTGGGCATATTTTTGATTACTTGATTAATTTGATTGATTGATTGAATAATTCGATTAATTCATTAATTGTCAACTTTTTTTGAAATTTGTTGCATTTTTATTGGAGTTAAGCTTTAATATTCCATAATCTGGTGTAGTTTAGTACTCATGATTGCGCACATTTCTGGTGATAATACATCAATTTAATTGATTAATCGATGAATTTAAATGATTAGGCAATTGTTTAATTGATTGCCTATCAATTCCTCTTGAAACTTGTTGTATATGTACTGAAGTTAAGCTTTTACATTCAGCAATCCGATATAGTCTATATAATGTTTTTATTGCATTTAAGGTCTTACATAACCTGTACTGAGTATGCCCTTAAGACACTCCCCAGCTCAGTAGATACAAATTTTTTATTTACAGTTTACATCGGTTTCATTGATCTAAAATTGTCTTTGGTGTTTCATGCTCATTGGCCACTTTTTTTGGTTACAGTACAAACAGTCATTCACTTAATTAACTAATTAATTATCCACCTCTCGCCGACTTCGTCTGATCAGGATCTTGGATGATGTCATCACTACACTATAGGCACATTTTTTCAGGCATTTCTCCATCCTCTTTCTCGAGACGCCCAGGTTTTGCATCATGCTTATGGTGTCGTTGAGGTCACGTGTATAGACAACCTCTCCAAAGCATCCAAGAACCAGCACGCCTAGGGTTACATTGCACCCATCAGCTCGCTTCATCTCAGCTACCAGATTGTCTCCACGTAACGCATTCCTCGCGTCAGTAATATGGGTCTCTCCATTTACCTCGTATCGTGCGCTCTTCAGCTTCTCTTGGCTTTCCAGGTTCTGGATATGTGCAATGGATACCTCTACCACAAATGCTTGTTTCGGCCTCGTTGTTTTGATCACTAAGTCTGGCTTATTGTGTGCCAACTTTTTCGCCTTTGCTACACATCCTCCTGCTCTGATGCTGATGGTTCCAAACCTGTCATTCTCGTAATCTACTTCCAGTCTCGCTCCACCAGCGAGCTTGGCCCTTTGTTGTCCAAAAACTCTTGTACTGTTTCCACTTCATTCTGTTTCCAATTTTTCGCCATAACCTCAAAATTATTTTCTCAATTTTCACTAACTCTCACTATAGCAGATCCCAACCTTTATTGGCTAAAAGAAGTCTTTTTTGGTCCTGTACCTGCTGGACGATATTTTGGAATTTTTTTAGCACGTATTGAATGATAAAAAGGGTAAATAAATTTCCCCCTTCCACTCCACGATGCTGTCACATTCGCGCAAAAATATAGTCTGTAAAAATATACTCCTGCAGCATCCTCCAAGACTCCAGTTATCTTCTCCACTCCTTCAGCAGACGATGCATGGCACTTTATATCGTCCATGAAAGCCATCACCATGTGTTTTCCTCTGGTGGCTCTGTTAATTTCTCTGTCAGTTTTAATTTTATCCAAGTTGTGTGACGATACCAGGATGAATAACAATGGGCGAATTGTGTCCCCCTGATATACGCCGCTTTTGACATACACTGGCCTAGTTGAGGTTTTACCAACTTGGACAATTACTGACCACCTCTTCACCACTGCCTTGAGTGTGCTGCGTGCTCCCTCTGGCATGGGCAGGGTATTAATCAGTCTGATCAGTTGATGGTGATGGACTGAGTCATATGCCTTTGCAAAATCAAACCATGCAGAGACATTATATGGTCCCTTTTTTCCGTCCCTCGCACTTCTTGCTGCTTGTGTGAATCCTTTGTCAATCAACATGCCTTGCATAGTCCCCCAAACGTCCTTTCTCGCAAGTTGCTCCTCTGGAATCACCCATGTTGGTAGGTTTTCTTGGATCATCCTCGTTATGACCGCTGTCAGGACCTTGTAGTCTGTGTTCAAGAGGGCTATTGGTCTGTAGTTTGCTGGATTCAACTTGTCTCCACTCTTCCAGATCAGAACAACCCTCCCTCTCACATCCACTTCGTTGAGGCACGTATTTCCCGTCAAGGTGTTAGTGACAAATTCAGCTTTTTTAAAATTAAAATTAAGCTTTTATATTCCATAATCCGGTATAGTCTAATTTTTATGATTGGGCACATTTTTGATGATCATACATCAATTTTATTGATCAATTCCTTGATTTTATCGATTAATTAATTAATTCGATTGATTAGTCAATTAATTAATTAATTTTCAAATTTTCTTGAAATTTGTTGCATCTCTATTGAAGATAAGTTTTAATATTCCATAATACGGTATAGTCCAATGTTCCTCATTGGACACATTTTTGATTATCATACATCAATTTAATTGATTAATCAATCAATTTGATTGATTAATTAATTATTTCGATTAATTAATTAATTATTTGATTAATTAATTAATTGTCAACTTTTTTTTAAATTTGTTGCATTTTTATTGAAGTTAATCTTTAATATTCCATAATCTGGTGTAGTTTAGTAGTCATGATTGGCCACAATTCTGGTGATAATACATCAATTTAATTGATTAATCGATTAATTTAATTGATTAGGCAATTGTTTAATTGATTGCCTACCAATTCCTCTTGAAACTTGTTGTATATGTACTGAAGTTAAGCTTTTACATTCAACAATCCGATATAGTCTAATGGTTATGATTTTCGGCTCTCACCCGGAAGGTCCGGGTTCGATTCCCGGTATCGGAACATTTTTTATCTTTTTTTTTATCGAAAATATGAATCAAAAAAATCAGATTTTTCGAAATTTCAAATTTTGCAAAATGACATTTTACGGTATAGTCTAGTGGTCATGATTTTGACTGTTTAAAAGGTAAATACATCGATATAACTGAGAACGAATGCTTCGTAACACATGTAAAATCACAGCAACATGATTTTCCATTATAACTCAGGGAACAGCAGAAAAAAAAAATTTTGTGACAAGAATTTTTGTTAAAAAAAAAAAAAAAAAATTTGTTTAAAACAAAATTTTCCTTCAAAATTTTTATATCTATATCGTTGCTATAGAAACAAAGTGGCGTAAGTGCTATGCTTATACGTAGGACTTACGCCCCTTTGTTCCTAAAATGACGATATATAATGAAATTTTCTAGACTGAAGTAAATTTTCTACAACTATGTCAATTTTCTTGCAACAAATATTATTTTTCTCAGTGTGATTTTATTTCTGATAGCAGTGTCATTCTTTTGTCCTCACAATTAAATAAATTAATGCAAAATAACATTAAATCAATAATAAAACATCGTCTCATGGACAAGACCGCTTTTGTCATCATCAACATTGTTCACCTCTTACGCAATGCATAACCGCAAAAAAATACTCAGGCATTGCTAAAAGATAAAAATCACTACACGCGATTATTTTTTTTTTTCATTTTTCATTCTTCAACCTATCGCCATCAACGGATGTAAATAATAACAAACGCATTAACCCCCCAACACACAGACACTTTGCAAATTCAATATTTATGGTAATTCACTTGTGGACAAATTGACAAAGACGTGAAGACTCGTGGTGCATAATACACGTTAACGTAATCTGGTGAAAGCACCAGAGGTGGCTTCTTCTCTCTTATTTTTATGTTTTTCCTTCTTTATTTCTTTTCTTTTTTTTCTTTCTTTCTCTTTCGCAACGGGACTTCGCACCCGTTCCACTTCCGGAGCACCGGATGTTAAATCGCCGGATCGTCTCCGGCTACGCACACAAATACATGTTTGTATCTTGCTGTGATTAACAATCAGGTTGTTAGAAAACAATTCCGTAATTGAAATGATTTTCTGATAAATTAATTTCGACGTTATTTCAACCAAGAAATGTAGAAATTTTGGTTTCTCTCTGAGTATCTTTTGAGCCATTAGGTTTAGGAGAAAATGTCAAGAAACCTTTTTTGTGGAGAATTTCCAGAGCTACAAAAAAGGTCTCTTGACATTTTTTCCTAAACCCAATAGTTTTCAAGATCCTATCAAAAATAGGAATAATTTTCACGTGATTCTAAAACTTGTCCTCCTTGACCAATTAACTACATAATTTCAAAATGCACTAAATTTCAGAATAAGGTCAAGTATCACGTGATTTCCCCTTCTCTTTTTGTTCTCTTTTTGTTCTTTTATTCGAAAAAAAACTTAAAATGCGGGAGTATGGCGTAATAACCCAGTAGACGTAAAAATCCCCGATTTTTTCAAACGTATCTCTGCAATCGTTCCATTTTCAGAGGCATATAAAAATATCGTTATTGGAACAATGCCAAAATATATTTCAAAGATGAATAAACATACATGAAAATTTCTCCCTCATCTAAGTTTCAACTAAAAATTGCCTCAATTTTATTACATTCTATGTATATATATTCTTACGAGTGAACTTTTTTAATTCAATAATTTAAAAAAAGTTAAAATTGAGAAATAGAAGTTTGTGAATAAAGCGGAAGGTGGGGGCGATCTAATAGTAAGTGGGACGAGGTGAATATATCAGTTTACTAGAGAGAACTATGTTCTTTCAACTTTTCGAATGAATGAATGTTTTGAAATCAGTGAAAAATGAATGATTTTTTTTGATAAATTAAAGTAGCATCCCAGAGTACGATCGATAAAACAGGAAAAAATGAGGATTTTTAGGTTAATTTTCAATTAATTGCTGATAATTCGAGGAAAATGTGCTTCAATTTACCCGAAAAAAATGATTAAACTATTTCGAAAGTCACATCTTCAGCTTGTGAATATAATTTTGATTTTCTCGAATTTTTTTGCATCAATCTCGTATCACATGCATGAGACAGAGAGAGAAGCAAATAGTTACGACTACCTTCTAATTAAAATTACTCAATAACTATACGATGAATTGAATATTTTTTTCTTCTATTATTTAGTTAAAATGCTGTTCTCTTCGCCAATTCACGAGTGTAGTGGAATAACAGGTTAAGTCAATTTTTGTTAAAAATGAGATTTTATCAGAATTTGCTCCAGGATGTATGGACACGTGTCCCACAGAAAGGATTTGGCTGAATATGACCATTTAAGGCCTCATTTTTGAACATGCATAACAGGTCAAGTTCGTTTTTCGCAATTTCCAGGAGAAGATTTGAGGTATGTCGACTTGACTTGAAAAATAATCATACGTGTCAAAGTCAAGTCGACATAACTCAGTCTCTCTTCATTGAGTTTATATTGTGTTATGATCTGCTCAGACGATCTTACTCAATATAAATATATTCTTCGTATACTTCAAATAAATACTCATCGATTATAATAATTATAATCGATAAGTATTCATTTAATATTAGTATTTATTTTATTTGGAGAGTCAAGTCGACATAACTTGAATTTCTTGCCAGACATTTCAAGTCAAGTCGTTGAAATTATAGAAAAAAAAAAGACTGCCGACAATAATAGCTTTTGAATATCTAAATTGACTGCGGATCAATGACGTTCATCATGAATGTAGCGCATAATCAAGATTGCATCATCATTTTACGGTTTTTCGGCTCTCCTGGAAAATTTACTTTTTTCGACTGTTACTCCACTACACTCGTGAATTGTTTTAAAATGATGGATCAATCCTGTGGTTTTCTAGTAATTTCGTTATTTTCGTCCGATTTAGGGCGTTTCATCCCCACCACTGCTATTTTCAGTAACTTTGATAATTCATATCTCATAAACTGCACGGTCAAAAATTATGAAAAAATTCAGAAAAGCGTAAAAAAATATCATCATTGATATGGCATCAAAAAAATAAGGAGTCAACTGTACTCGAGTCCCCCAGGATACTACCTTAAATTCAAAATTTTGTCCATTTCTTTTCAAATTAAAAATTAACTTACAGGGAGAAAGATGCTGTTGAGAAGTTTCAATCATAATATTTCTAATTCCCGTTAATTCAGGCTGGATTGTATGTCGATGCTGTAAACTTCTCGTTGGTAGTGTCCTTACTTTCCTCAAGAATGACGCTGTAGATTTTACGAATTCATTCGAATTTTGACATTTGAATAATTCCTTTGTATCAACTGCTAAAATAGATATATATTCAAAGCCAAAATAGATAATAGGATAATTTTTTTTTTACTTTTCGAAAAAATTAAATAAGCGTTTCAAAAGCATAGTGAAAAAAAGACACAAGTTGAAAGCCGCTGGTGCGTTATCGTGAACGATAAAAGCGATGAAACATGGAAATGTTGAAGTGTAATCTTTGGTCTTTCGTTGAATTACAAGATCCTGCGGTCATGGGGATTTTGTCCGTGAAAATCTCTTAGACAAACGCAAAAGTGCCATATCTTCCAACGAAAAAGTAAACTTTCCACGTTTTTGTTTTTTTTCAAAAACAGTAGAAATAGAAAATGACCGAATAGAATTTAGTATTATCAGTTTGTGATAAGGATGAAAAAATTACTGAAGGAAAATGGATGAGGCACGTTTTCTTTTACGAATCGTAAGAAATCCAGTGAGTCACAACTGGCAATTGCGTAGGATGAACAAGACTGAGAGACGAGGCAAACTACTTCCTTGTCTTTCTCTATTTTCATATTATATTCCCCGTTGTCTTTTCCGCCCAACGGAAATACAATTCTATTCTGCTTCATCCGCTTTTTCTTTATTTCATTTCAATATTAGCTAAATCTAATAATTCATGTGTTGCTTATTCGAACAGGATCTCGGAAACTATTAGCTTTATTGAAAAAAGTCAGGATACCTTTTTTGTAGCTCTTGAAATTTTCTACAAAAAAGGTCTCTTGCTATTTTCGTCTAAACCCAACAGTTTGCGAGTGCCCATTGCCTGAAGAACTGCTTCATCCCCTTTTTCTTCATTCGGATATTAGATGAATCTAATAGTTCATGTGTTGTTTTCTCTTAATAGGATCTCGGAAACTATTAGCTTTATCGAAAATCGTCAAGATACCTTTTTTGTAGCTCTTGAAATTCTCTATAAAAAAGATCTCCTCCTATTTTCTCCTAAACTCAACAGTTTCCGAGTACGCATTGCCTAAAGACTTGATTAAAAACATCAATCAATTTTTCGAATTATGCAGATTTTCCTCATTTAAATAATTCATTTCCATCAACTTTCTAAACTAAATAATCTCCATAAAACTCCAATTACCCAGGATTATCTGATTTCCCGTTGAATAGAACCTCTCCATTAATTCGTCAATGATCCAATTCCACAAAGTAAATTTTTTATCCTCTCATTCCAGCGTTATTCACGAAAGCTGATACACTCGAATGACCATCAATTAAACCCAAGCCAACCATAAAGAAGCGAAAAAAAAAAGAAGAGGGAAATAGAAAAAAAAAAAAAAGAATTTAATCATGGAAGAAAATGTTACGTAATCAAAAGAATGAGTGTTACTAATAGCACCTTTATAACTGTCGTAATCATAATCGAGTACGACACACTGGAGTCAAATTATATAGATCTCTCACTTCAACTCATTCTGAATTACATGTAATCAGAGTATAAGAGTGTAGGATCGTGTTACTGGCATTGTCTCCTTGTATTACATAGAAACAACAGTTTTCAGAGACACTAGTATCTCGTCATGGACACTAATATCATTCTAACTCCTTTTATGCTAAAAATTCGTATTGAAAAGAAGCACAAAGACCAAAAAAAGGACCAAAAGACCCAAAAGTAATGGGCACTCGGCAACTGTTAGAGTTACGGTAAAAAGTCAAGAAACCTTTTTTGTGGGAAATTTTGAGAGCTACAAAAAAGGTATCTTGACTTTTTTTCCTAACTCCAACAGTTTCCGAATGCCCATTGTTGATTGCCCAAAAAATCAGGAAATCGATAGATTTTAGCGAATTTCTAAGCAAAACAAACTCACAAGCACCATCTGAACCTGATGACTCTTCCTCCTCTTCAAAATTACGTTTCCACCTGACAATACTATTCCAAACACGTCTATGCCCCATTTTTCCCCCCTTTCGGTCGACCCTAATAGCCTCAATAATTAAATAAACACTCCGAATTCACTCATTAACACACTTCACTAGAACATCAAAAAAAAAAACTCCACTCTTTCCCCTATTTATAGGTAAAAGTCTATTTCAAGTGTCTAAGTTCTCGAGGCAACTGTGTCAATGCTCCTCTGGAGAAGAGCGTCCAATGCACTTTTGTGTATCAGAATAATGTATGCCCAACTTATATTTTTTTTTTCGTTCCAACGACAAATCAAACACACAAACTTATCGTATCCGGAGTAGAATGACACGAGTAAAGCGCTTATAATGTTCGTCTGGATAGAAATTGTTTCAGGCCCTCCAACACAATCTCATCATCATTCAAAATGAATTGTGTGTGAAGTCTTATGGACTCTCATTGTTAAGCGGCAATAATAAGGAAGATGGGTGCGCCTGTCAATGAGTCGTTTATTCTGAGATGTCTTGGTTCTAACTGAGGCTGAATATAACTGCGTCTGCATATATTTCATAGCTTTCATGATTTCTTGACTGGGTTCTCTTCAATGTTTTTTAAACATTGTCCTCGACGTTTGAAGAGCGGAGAGGATATGCGGTTTGTGGTTTTGATAAGTGTCTTCCTTTCGGGATGAGATCATACGGATTCTTTATTGTCGTCATTTTGAAATGTTGCAGGGAAATGTTGGGAAGAAAGGGATTTTAGTTGTTGCTGATGATAAAGTAGAGTTTTCTGGGGGGTTTAGTGGGTGTTGGTGAAAAGGGGGAGCTGATTTACCGACTGGGGGTCATTATCGGGGACACGTGACTGATCTACTGATGCTAATGCACTAAATTTTGGGTTTACATGACTTTTTTTTGAGGATTTGAAGGAAATTTTCGAAATTCGGGTTGTTAGCTTGAAGATATCTGGGGAATGATTGGGGATAGGGAAATTTGGGAAGAAACCTTTTTTGGAGAGGATTGAATTGTTTACAAAAAAGGTTTCTTGACATTTTTCGATTGAGATGATGAATTCAGAGATCCTTTTGGGAGAAAGTTTTACTCAGGATTTTTGCAACTTTTTGGTCCATCTTAGGAGTTTTAGCTTGTTTTGAGGATATCTTTTAGGCAGTTGGGTTGGAGAAGAAATTTCAAGGGACCTTTTTTGTAGAGAATTTCGAGAGCTACAAAAAAGGTATCTTGGCATTTTCTCCTGAACCCAACCGCCTAAAAGATATCTTTAAAATAAGTGTATCAATAAAGAATTCCCAAAAAAATCTCTAGAATTTTCGCAAGAATTTTCAAATTTTCTTTCACTTCTATAAATTTAACCATGATCTAACACAAATAACTAGCAACACGATGAAGTAGAATTTCTTCCACATGAAACAACACATTGCCGCTTAAAAAACTAAATAATTTAAGTTAAAAAAAACTGACCTATTGGCGATGCGGTGTTGGCTTCTCTGAGGCTGACGGTTTCCGGCTCTACTCCTCCCTCGTCCTCCTCAATAAGTGGAGGCGGTGGTACAAGAGGCCGAGATTCATATCCCCAGTGTTGTCGAAATGCCCGAGCACCACCATCCAGTCTAACTCGTGGCAATTCAACGAACATGGCATCACCAATCTGAAGAAGAATGAAAAAAAATGCCATCAATTTTTCTTCTCCTCTCAATGTATTTATCATTAAGGATATCCAAGTAGTTTCGATGATCTATTTTTCCTTTTCAATTTTGGTCACTCTCGATAGAGTAGCATGAGGAGATTTTTCTAAAATTCACTTTGCACTATGTTACCGTACAAATTGAGCCAAAAATGAATTTTTGAAAAAAATTAAATCAACATTAGAATTCCATAAGCGAGATTCAGTTTCAGTTTCACTGCAACAATTCATGATAACAGACCCATTTTTTCCTTGTGTAACTATATATCACGAGTGTAGTGGAATAACAGGTTAAGTCAATTTTTGTCAAAAATGAGATTTTATCAGAATTTGCTTCAGGATGTATGGACACGTGTCCCACAGAAAGGATTTGGCTGAATATGACCATTTAAGGCCTCATTTTTGAACATGCATAACAGGTCAAGTTCGTTTTTCGCAATTTTCAGGAGAAGATTTGAGGTATGTCGACTTGACTTGAAAAATAATCATACGTGTCAAAGTCAAGTCGACATAACTCAGCATCTTTTCATTGAGTTTATATTGTGTTATGATCTGCTTAGACGATCTTACTCAATATAAATATATTCTTCGTATACTTCAAATAAATACTCATCGATTATAATAATTATAATCGATAAGTATTCATTTAATATTAGTATTTATTTTATTTGGAGAGTCAAGTCGACATAACTTGAATTTCTTGCCAGACATTTCAAATCAAGTCGTTGAAATTATAGAAAAAAAAAAAGACTGCCGACAATAATAGCTTTTGAATATCTAAATTGACTGCGGATCAATGACGTTCATCATGAATATAGCGCATAATCAAGATCGCATCATCATTTTACGGTTTTTCGGCACTCCTGGAAAATTTACTTTGTTCGACTTAACCTGTTATTCCACTACACTCGTGATTTAATAACAATTTATTATCGTGGATATCGTTTTAATATCGGTAAAATGTTACGAAATCGGAATAATTAGAATATTCATGATAACTTAGAAAAAAAAAGTGGATCATTTGGACCTGCCACTTGAATATCCTTAAGACAATGAAAGTTGATTAATAGAATGATATTTTAAAAAAAGAACAATTTGGGGCAGAAGAATGTCATGCAGATGTAATGAAGAAGCGAGTCACGAGACAAAGAGCATAAAAGCTGTGTGTTTCGTCAGCAGAATTTACGAAAAAAAAGAGGGGAAAAATAGGCATTTCTGCTGACGACAATCAACATCTCTCTTCATCTGGATTCATATTGGGTTATTATTTTGGATTGACTTGAAAAGCCATGACGTCACTAATTAAAAGTGGCTCATGTCCGTTGGACGCAGAGAGGATTCACAAGCGAGGAGAGGCTATTAATTCTTGAAAGTGCTTCAGGGTGGTCAACTTGTTAATAACACAAACACATAGCTTTTTAAACAAAGGGGCGTAAGTGCGGGGTACAAGAACTGCACTTAGGCCTAAAAACACTTCTAACTCCAAGAAAACATGATAAAATTCTTATTTAGCGAATAACTTTAACGCGAGTGAGTTTAGAAGAAAATGTCAGGAGACCTTTTTTGTGGGGAATTCAATTCTCTACAAAAAAGGTCTCTTGAACTTTTCGGCTAAACCCAATAGTTTACGAGATACGTTCAAAACAATGAAGAGAGTCAAGAAAACTTGAAAAAATCCGATTTTTAAGACTTTGCCGATATTTTTGCGGCGAGTAGGTTTAGCGCAAAATGTCAAGATACCTTTTTTGTAGCTTTTGAGATTCTCTACAAAAAAGGTGTTCTATACTTTTTCGATAAACTCAATAGTTTACGAGATCCCTTTTAAAAATCGTTTGATAGTCTTTTTTAAACCAAAAAATTCGAGCAAAAGGCAATTAACTCTTCAAAGTGCTTCATGTCAGTCATCTGTAGCCAACAAGCCAGGGAAAATGAGTCTCTATATCCAGAGTAGATGTAATTATTATTGAACGTCAAAAACACCTCATCAAAATTCACACCAGTGACTTTTTTTTCACCTTCACATTAACAAGTTCAATTCATCAACGATCAACAAAGTTATTGGATTTTTTTTTTCATGTTTGTGTGTGTATGTGTTTGTGTGCTCATACCATGTACACCATGTACACACCCCGTTCCCTCTTGGTAAATTTCTCTTATCAAAAATGGAATGTAAAGTGTCAACTGATAATGAAAGAGGAAAAAATAATAATGTGAGAATTTTTTGATTAAACTAATATTTGTTATCTCAAAACTTTGTTAATGCAAATGAGTAGAAGAAGTAGAAGTTTTGATGGGAAATTCTAATTATCAGGATAGAGGTCTTAATGTTGATTGACTTTAAATATTCCAAGAAGTCAAGAGAAAGAGAGAAATCTTCAATTTCAGAAGGCTACAAATAAATCCTTTCTGCTCCATTAATCCACGGGATATATAATTTCACTTCTTGATGGAAGAACCGTAGAAAATTGAGAAAAGTTCATTATATGCATTTGAAATAATTGGAATTGAAAATACCATTTATTTCATCATTTAAATTCAAATAATTCTTTAATTTAAAAAAAAACAAGTATAAATCAGTTCTTTCGCGAATATCTTTGACGCTGTTGGGTTTAGCAAAAAATACTATAGAACCTTTTTTCTAGCTCTTGAAATTCTCTACAAAAAAGGTTTCCTGAACTTTTTCTCTAAATCTACTCGCCTCAAAGATATCATCAAAAAAACTCCTTTTTTTTTTTCAAATTTTTGAACTTTTTCAATTTATCTAAAAAAAATTATCTTTTTTTGATAGTATCTAATAAGCAAAGAGGTTTAGGAGAAAATGTCCAGAAACCTTTTTTGTAGCTCTGAAAATTCTCTTCAAAAAAGGTTTCTTGAACTTTTCTCCTAAAACCAACTGCCTAAAAGATACTCAAAAAATAATGAATTTTTTTTATTAAAAGGGATTTTAAAAAAAATTAATGAACCAATAAAATTTTTTTTCTCATGAAATTTTGTATCTGGACAAACAAACCTTATTATGTCCTCTGAAGAAGCATCCAGTGCCGGCAAACAGCTGCATATTCCAAGTGAAATTGAAAGACTCGAATTAATGCAGTTAAAATAGCTGATG
The DNA here is from genome assembly GCA_963942555.1 of Aleiodes leptofemur. NCBI lineage: Eukaryota > Metazoa > Arthropoda > Insecta > Hymenoptera > Braconidae > Aleiodes > Aleiodes leptofemur. Next base: position 2,058,789 of record OZ012611.1, read on the forward strand.
AAGCCAAATAGAAATATGCGTGCATGCGTGATCATTAAAGCCAAATAGAAATTGTAATTGTCCTATTTTTCTTAAAATTCATGCCCCAGTATTTTGTTGATTAATTAATTAATTTTGAATAAAGCAGAGTTAGCTTTCATCATAGAAACTCAAAGAATTTATCAATAAATAGAATTAAAAAATTGTTATCAATGGCAAAATGACTCTTTTTTCATGAAATAATAAAATTAAGACAATTTTTGGATTTTTTTCAAATAAATAAATTACTATGAATAAAAATATAAGAAAAAATTGCTTGTTAAGAAAAAAAAACACTAAAAATTGTTAGAAATTTCCATTTTCATCATTTTTTGTCCCTTTTTTTTTTTATAAAATTCCTTTTTTTATAATGAAATTAACAGGAATCCGACAATTTTTTGATTTTTTTTTAAACTAAATAAATTGTTATAAAAAACAACATTCAAAAAATGAGTATTTACAGTTTTTCTACTTTTTTAAATTTGCATATTTTTGATTTTTCTCCAAATAATTTTTTTTTTAAGAAAAAAAAAAGCGAAAAATTGCAACAATTTTCAGGATAATTTTTTTTTTTTCATTAATAAAATAGTTTTTTTTTTCTACAATTTTAAGATTTTTTCCAATAAATAAATTATTATAAAAAAAAATAGCACTTTCAGTTTTTTTTCGAATTCTCTACGTATTTTTCCATTTTTTTTTCCAAATAATTTCCTTGTTAATGCAAAAAAAAAACTAAAAAATTTCAGTATAATTTTTCATCCTTTTATTAATTAAAAATAAACTTACAGCCATATCCTCGCTTCTGTAAGCAGTGAGAGTTTGTTCGTCCTGAAGGAGTACACAGTAACATGGCTCCCAACATGCTTCACCCGAGGTTTCACTTGTGCAGCAGTCTGCCTCTGTTTCGAGAAACAAAAAAAAGAATAATAAAGTTTTTTTTTTTAGTATTTTTAATTTGATGAGAAAGAGGAAATTGTGTGTTATCAATGGAAGCAACTGATTCAACAGACTGACAAAATTTAAGACATTGCTTTTTTTTTTTCTTTATCAAAAGTTATGTTTAAATTCCTTATTTTCACAACGTCGTATTCATAACTTTTAATTCAATTAAGTCAAGTGGTCAAACAAGATAAATCAATTACCATCTAAATCCAGTTTTTTTTTATCAAGAATTTTCGTCATAATCTTTTTTAAAGAATTATAGAAATTATGAAGAAAAAAAATGATATCCAGTTTATTTTTGTGAATATCTTAAGTGCGAGTGGATTTAGGAGAAAATGTCAAGTTAACTTTTTTTTAGCTCTTGAAATTCCCTACAAAAAAGGTATTCTTGGAAATTTCGCTATCTCGCTTAGTTTCCGAAATACTTTTTAAATCGTGAAAAAACACAAAAAAACTTGAAAAAACTGAATTTTTATCGAATTTTTATTATTTCCTAGATATCTTAGAAGCGAGTGGGTTTAGGAAAAAATGTCAAGAGACCGTTTTTGTAGAGAATTAAATTCCCCACAAAAAAAGTTTCCTGCAATTTTTTCCTAAACCTATTTGCCTCTTAGTTATGCAGAAAATAATTTGCAAATTATCTTCCCACCAAAAAAAATCGTTAAAAAACTCTTCAATTATTCATAAATTCCATGAAATTCGAATTACCATCTGTATTGTGCAAATAAAAACGTGATTTGAAAATAGATAGATAGTGATATAAAATACAGTGTTAAACGAACAAGTGACAGAGTGAAAGGTCGCATGGAATACCATGAAACGAGTCACCATGCTCTTTCAGATCGTGATAAAATTCACTACTAATTATGAAATAAAACAGCTTCTAAAAAACCAGCCGCTACATTTCTATTGCCCAAAAAAAACAACTTTTCAGTTCGAACAAATATTGCTTCGATAATTAAAAAATAACACAAATTCACTGTTACTCGTAATGAAATCAAAGCGCGTGGGAGGAAGACTAATTTTAGGGGAAATTGTCAGGGAAACTTTTTTGTAGAGAATTTCAAGAACTACAAAAAAGATCTCTTGACATTTTTGGGTAAACCCACTCGTTTTGGAGATATTCGCAAAAGAAGAGAGAACTAAATAAAATGATTGAATAGTTCTAGCATAATTTTTTAAAAAATGACATAAATTCACTGTTACTCGTAACAAAACAAAGCGCGTGGCTAAAAGACTGATTTTAGGGAAAATCTTCAAGAGACCTTTTTCGTAGAGAATTTCGAGAGCTACAAAAAAGGTCTTCGCATAATTTCTCCTAAATTCACTCGTTTTGGAGATATTCTTAAAAAAAATACAACAAAATAAAATGATTAAATAGTTCTAACATAATTTCGAAAAAAAATCACATAAATTCAGTATTACTCGTAATAAGACGAAGCGCGTGGCTAAAAGACTAATTTGAGGAGAAATCTTCAAGAGACCTTTTTCATAAAGAATTTCAAGAGCTACAAAAAAGGTTTCTTGACATTTCTCCCTAAATCCCCTCGTTTCGTAGATATTCGCAAAAGAAGAGACGACAAAATTAAATGATTGAATAGTTCCAACATAATTTTCTAAAAAAAAAATAACATAAATTCACTGTTACTCGTACTGAAACAAAGTGCGTGGGCATCAGACTAATTTTAGTTCTCATTGCAATCTTGAGCAAGAATAATTCGCATATTTATGACTATCTCTTATGTAAATATCATCAGGTAGAAATTTCTTTGCGTTAATGTTTTTTTTTAATTTTTTTTTCATTATTTTCATAAAATAAAATTCTGATACGATTATCCCTCTATATCTCTGCATTTATTTTTAACGAGTTAAATGAGGCATTATTCTCCGAGGAAGATTATGATACACTGGCGGTGTGTTATTGCTACATATACCTTTATTCAAGATTATACTGCAGTAATATTTGATTGAAGTTAATAAGATGATAATCTTTTACAAGAGAAAATTATACAACGTAAATCCCCTTGAAAATTCGTAAGATATTAATCCTAGTTTAGAAATTGAAGATTATCTCTGTGCAGGCTATCAATTTTAATGAGATAGTCATTGATTCTGAGAGAGACTTTTCAATAGAATTATTTTTTTTGCATTTGTCCTTGCAAAAAGGATAATTTGATATTATCAACTTTATTTTTCTCATTTATTTAAAATATATTTACGTTCGTTTTTAATGAAAAAAGAAGATTTTGCGGAGAAAATTGAGGAAAATAAGTGTTACGCCCTTTTGTTACTTGGAAAAAAAGTGCACTGATGCTTTTTTTATTTTTTTGATGAAATCGGCATCAAATATATAAGGGGGGGAGGGGGGGAGTCCATGAGGGGGCGGAATGAACACATTTTGACGTTTTATATTATGAAAATCGCGAGAATTCAGGAAAAATATTGGAAGTAGAATATTTTTGATAATTCCATTGAAAAGCTGAGAAAATTTCCATTAAAAAACACATAAAATTTTTATTTTTTATTTTTTGAAAATTTGACATTTTTTAGGCGTAAATTTGGGGCCTAATCCTTTTAAAAATGAAAAAAATTCACTTTTTTGAGGATATCTCGAATTTTATCGGTCGTAGCTACTTGAAGCTGATCTTAAATGAAAGGTGAGATTATTTGCCATTGATTTATGGGGTTTTGAAAGAAAAATATCGATTTTCGAGCTATTTTCAAGGAAAACAACAGATTTTCTCAAAAGTGACCATAAAAACCTCAAAAATTGATCGTTTTTTTTCCAAAGCCCCATAAGATGGGAAATGATCTCACCTTTCATTTAAGATCAACCCCAAGTCGCTACGACCAAAAGAACCAGAGATATTCCCAAAAAACTCAATTTCCCCAAAGATGGAAAGTGTCACCCCTTCAAATTTCCCCCAAAAACTCAAATTTTCCAAAAATTCAAAAAAAATAAATTCTGACACATGTTTTCCACCCAAAATTTCCCCATTTTTCCAATGAAATCATCAAAAAAAATCTATCTCCCCCCACTTCATCAAAATCCCCATTTTCCCTCTATCCCAACGCGATAATATGAAAACAAAACTGTCGGGAATTAACGTTTTTTTTTTAAATTTTTTCCTGAATTACAGTAAACAGAGTTATACCCAAGGGGTTAAAGATCTCCCAAGAGGGCACTCTGGCGTCGACAAGGTACTACTGTTTGCAGTAGACAGGAGGAGGGGAAGGGGGGAGGGGGTGACAAGGGGGGCTCTGAATTGAGGCCCAGGTGAGGCACAGACTGGGGGCAAACTAGCGTTTTGCGAGAGGTTACCTCGACAATTTCCGGATGCTAATGGTCTCGAACACTGCCGGGCACACAGCGTTCATTTCGAATAATTAATTCCGGGCGTAAAGCTTCATTCTCTACAGTCGAGGCTGAAAAGTCATCCCTTCACCTCTCTTTCTCTCTCTTTCTCTTTCTCTCTCGACCTCAGCGGATTTGAATCGTGCTTTTGCACTGGTGAAACACAAACGAGAATTTTACCTTTTGTCTCACTGTATTCAACAGTTACAGAGACCGATTAATGTCGTGAATTTGTTATCAAATGGGAAATCATTGAATGGAAATGAATGAGCAATGTCATTTCGATGATTATTGCAGAAATTGTTATTAGGATTCATTTTTATTTTTCTGAGTTAATCTGAATTTTTCTAATTCACGAGTGTAGCGAAATAAAAGGTTAAGTCGAAACAAGTGAATTTTCCAGAAGAGCCGAAAAACCGTAAAATGATGATGCGATCTTGATTATGCGCTACATTCATGATGAACGTCATTGATCCGCAGTCAATTTAGATCTTCAAAAGCTATTATTGTCGGCAGTCTTTTTTTTTCTATAATTTCAACGACTTGACTTGAAATGTCTGGCAAGAAATTCAAGTTATGTCGACTTGACTCTCCAAATAAAATAAATACTAATATTAAATGAATACTTATCGATTATAATTATTATAATCGATGAGTATTTATTTGAAGTATACGAAGAATATATTCATATTGAGTAAGATCGTCTAAGCAGATCATAACACAATATAAACTCAATGAAGAGAGACTGAGTTATGTCGACTTGACTTTGACACGTATGATTATTTTTCAAGTCAAGTCGACATACCTCAAATCTTCTCCTGAAAATTGCGAAAAACGAACTTAACCTGTTATGCATGTTCAAAAATGAGGCCTTAAATGGTCATATTCAGCCAAATCCTTTCTGTGGGACACGTGTCCATACATCCTGAAGCAAATTCTGATAAAATCTCATTTTTGACAAAAATTGAATTAACCTGTTATTCCACTACACTCGTGATTTGTTCATTCCTATGAACAGTTTTAGAAGGATTCAGTTAGAATTCAGTTTCTATTAGAATACTGGAAAAGGCATTAACAACATCAAATTATTGTCAAATCGCGACATTTCGATGGACAATGCCAAATTTTTTAGATTCTGAAACCAAACATGAAATCTTTTTATTTGTGACTACATTTTTTTCTTCTTTATGAAAATGTAATGAAATTAAAATATTTTATTTAAAGAATCATGGGAAATTGAAAGGTTTTTTTTCTTAAATACAATACTAAAATATTGAAAATTCACGATTTGTAATTTTTTGGTTTACAGACCCTGATGAAGCTCAAATTATAAGTGAAACGTCGTGAATTGACAATATTTTTAGTATTATATTTTAAAAGAAAACCTTCCAATTCCCCATGATTCTTTAAGTCAATTATTATCAACATGAAAATGAGTCCGACTATAAATTAAAATATTTGTTACATTATATAATTTTAACATTGAAAATAGCATTTTCCAGCAAAACATCGTGAATTCACAATAATTTGATGTTTTTAATGACTTTTCCGATATTCCTAGGAACAATTAGAATATTATTATAGAAGTTTCATCATTCATGATGATGTAATTTTTGTTTTCTGATACGAGAAGTTGATGGTATTGGACAATTAGAAGTGGTAATTAGCTAATTGATTGATATTGAGGCAACGCAACTTCGATGTAGGAAATTAGCATATTTGTTGATAGTCATGGGCTGTTGAACAGGAAGAATGTTATACGATTCCATTAGTCTTTATGAAGTTGCTGAAGAGTTGATAAGAGCTTTGCTTTTAAGGAAATCTAAGTAACAGGTCCAAATGATCTACTTTTTTTTTCTAAGTTATCATGAATATTCTAATTATTCCGATTTCGTAACATTTTACCGATATTGAAACGATGTCCACGATAATAAATTGTTATTAAATAATATTATAAATATCCAATATTGTTCCGAATTTGAATTACGCGGTTCCAGCATCTAGGACTGGCATTGGAGGATCCTCGGATTTTAAATATCAATTTTCCCGCCATTAATGTTTTCATGTAATTAATTGGATTAATCGTCGCTATTTGTCCGGTAACAGGCGTTTTTTATGATTTGAAAAATTAATAGACATTCTGACGAACAAGAATATATATAGTTATACAAGGAAAAAATAGATCTGTTACCATGAATTGTTGCAGTGAAACTGAAACTGAATCTCGCTTATGGAGTTCTAATGTTAATTTAATTTTTTTCAAAAATTCATTTTTGGCTCAATTTGTACGGTAACATGGTGTAAAGTGAATTTTAAAAAAATCTCCTCATACTACTCTATCGAAAGTGATCAAAATTGAAAAGGAAAAATAGAATCCTTCATGATTCATTAATAACGATGAAGTTGTATCAAAAGGCACTCGGAAACGAGTGGGTTTGGACGAAAATGCCAGGAGACCTTTTTTATAGAGAATTTCAAGAGCTACAAAAAAGGTCTCTTGACATTTTTTCCCAAACCCACTCTCTTCTGAGATATCTTTCATGAAAGAAGCTACACCTGACTTTCCAAATTATTTCACATTTGTGAAAACATTTGGCGAACGGTATTATTAAAAGGAGAAAATGTATTCCCATTGATATGCAAAATTTCTAATGTCAATCCATCAAAATCCCCGATAATTAATGAATACCGAGTGACTGAAAATCCTGCTAAACATGTTTCACCAAAGTATATTACTCCTAACGGTTGAAACCAAACACATTTTGCAGCAGTAGCACCTCTCTTTTTACCTACCACTAGTGTGTGACACTAAAAACTCTCTCCCCAATCGATCTTTTCCCTACCTCTATATTCCCACACACACGATATTTCAATTCGTGCATGGTGAAAACTTCGTTTACTTCTTTTATTTTCAAACTAAACGTAGCTTGTTTACCGCAAAAAAAAACAAGTTGATCAGAAAGTGGGTAATGATGCACGAAAGGAGAACGAAAAATGTACAATTTTCTTCATTTTAATTTCGTTGAACTATATAACGTTTCATTAAATCCACAATTAAATTTAAAAAAAAAATAGACATAAATTTTTTTTTCTTAGTGAAATGAAATAATAATAGAGAAAGTATTTGAGATATAATTTTGTAATTTTGTCGTTAATTCCATTAAAAAGCTGAGAAAATTTCCGTTGAAAAACGAATATTAAAAGCAATTTTTTTTTTTTTGAAATTTTCAACTTTTTTGAATGAAAATTAAATTTTCCCAAAATCCAGAAAAATTAGGAGAGACCGGGGCAAAATGGGTACTGGGGCATGTGCTTTAAAGTCCCCCATTTTGCCCCAGTTTTTTCTAATTTTAAATCATTTATCATTTTCCGCCGAAAATTTTCCTGAAATTCTAGATAAAATCCCCTAAAATCCCATAAAAATTGATTATTATTATGAAAAACCATGATTATCATTATCTTACCATAATTCCCAATGAAAAGGTCAAGTGTACCAGTGTAAACCCGTCTAATATCATTGGAGTATTCCGTGTCAGCCTGATGTGGCTCAAACAGAGAGAAATCTAGTCCCTCCATGTCGCTTTCGCCGCACGAATCGCTCAATGGTTCAAATACACCATTACTTAAACTATCACCTATTATCACACTTTCGTCCTCGTCTAGTCTCATCTCCATCCTCATAAATTCCCCACATTCACCATCCAACGCCCCCCTAATTTATCGTTAGCAAAATACCTCAGGGATGTGTAAGCTTTGAAATGTTCATCGAAAAAAGAAAAAAGTTTACGAACACAATGGAAGTTTTTCCGAGGAATACAATAGAATCTTCTCATCCCTCAATGCCTTAATAATACGACAACTCCTCTATTAAAGATAACTTCAATTCTGAAGTCATAATTTCCTTGTTGAAAGAAAAAAACAACTTTATTATAAAATTTTCAACAATTTTTTTTAGGGAAATTTTCCGGAATTTTCACCAATTTTTTTAAGGGAAATTTTCCGGAATTTTCCAATTTTTTTTGGAGTTTTTCAATTCAAAGGGAAAAGATGAGGAAATTTTGGGTGGAAAAAGAGACTTGAATGGTCATTTTTACTGAGAATTTTCATTGAGAATTTTCCGGATTTTCCAACTTTATTTTTTTTTATAAATTTTGGATATTTTCCTAATTTTCCTTTCGTTTTTCTGAAATTGCATAATTATTATGAGTTTTTGTGAAATTTTCCACGACAATTTTCCATTGGAAAATTGCGGAGGAAAATTTCACGAAAATCTGCACTTTTCCAAGAATTTTCCGCAAGTTTTTAAGTTTTTCAGTGAAAATTCCCATTTCAAACTTTCAATTTCGTTTTCTTTTGGGACTTTTTTTTCTATTCTTCCAATTTTCCTAATTTTCTTTTCGTTGGAAAGGAAAATCCCATGAAAATCTGCACGTTTTTCCAGAAGATTTTCTACTAAAGAAAATTCATTCAAACAATATCTCCATGAGAAAGTGAATTACATTGTAATATTTTCCAATGTAGATTTTCCGGAATCATCTGCAATTTTCCAATGAAAAATTGTGCAGGAAAATTCCAAGAAAATTTGCACATTTTCCAAAACATTTTCCCCTAAAAAAATCATCATTTAAACGATTTCCACATGAGAAATTGAATGAAATCTTAATATTTTTCAATGAAAATTTCCGGAATCATCTGCAATTTTTCAATTAAAAATTGCGCAGGAAAATCCCAAGAAAATTTTCACGTTTTCCAGAACATTTTCCCCTAAAGAAAATTCATTCAAAAAATATCTCCATGAGAAAATGAATGAAATCTTAATATTTTCCAATGCAGATTTTCCGGAATTCTCTTCAATTTTCCAATGACAAATTGCAAAAGAAAATTTCATGAAAATCTGCAGATTTTCTCAAAACACTTCCCCCCCCCCCCCCAAAAAAAATCATTCGAACGATATTTTCATGGAAAAATCCAGAAATTTTCGAATGTAAAAATTTTCCTGAAATTTCCCCTGACACATTTTCAAAAAAAAAAAAAAAAAAAACAAAACAATGAAATCATCATTCCACCCCTCAAACCCTCATTAATACTCCCCCCCCCCCCCTCTCCCCTCCCTCAGTTTCCCTTAATAATCCCAGTCTCACAATTTTCTCGCAAAAAGTTAGAAAAACTTCATTGTATTATTCTCCCCCCAACAATTTCCTTGAAAATCAATTTAAAAACCACTGACCACAAAGGATTAAATTATTTCTTAATCACAATATTTAATCAGATTCATTTCTCTTACTAGAACACAAGAACCAAAAGAATAATAATAAAGAGAAAAAGAAGAAAAAAGAGCTGAAAAAAAGGAAAACCTCTCCCTCTTAATCTCTGAATAAAGAGAAATTCAGCAAAAGAATTGACAAAACAAAGCACTTTTTTTTTTATTTTTTCCTTTTTTTAAATAATAAAAAAAAAGAAACTATCTCCACTTGATATTTAAATAATTTCTTCATTTCCTCCACTTTTGCATCAACAAAGGAAACCCGAATCTCAATTATCCTCTCTCTTCATGCTAAAGCACGTACAATGTGGACATTGAATAAAAAGAGAATCTCTTTTAAACGAACAGAAAAAAAAAGAGAGGGAGATTATAATAATAATAATAATAATAATGAAAAAAAAAAGGATAAATGCCTGGAGGGAGTTTACATGTATATATACAAGACTCGCGAGAGCACGAATCCAATGTGCCCATGTATACCACTGGCTGATCTAACAGTAAAAGTCCAGCTAGATACTCCCCGAACGCTTCTCCCTGCCTCCGATAAAATCCACAATGCAAGGATAGATGATGGCCTGTTGTGTATACCGGTCATTTCTTTGGGTTCTTTAATGTTGCCACATTTATGATACACTCTTGTGTGTAGAGAGGATTTTTTTTTTTAATTTTTTTTTTTCTTTGGAGAGAATGTAATGCACACACAAATGCTATGTCTGCACTGTTACTGGCTCTTTTTGCCTTCTTGGGGCTCAAAAAAAGCCTAATTAATTGGGTAGACTCTGTTCATGCACTTGTTGATTGAACGAATAAAGGAAGGAAAATCGGAAGTTTTTGGAGAGGGAAAGAGAATGTCTCTTGAATGTTGATTTTATAATGATTCTTTTGATTTTGCAATTTACTAGATTGGATTAAAGGGATCTTGAAAATGAGTGGATTTATCAAAAGAGTACAAGAGACCTTTTTTGTAGAAAATTTTAAGAGCTACAAAAAAGGTTTCTTGACATTTTTCTCTAAATCATTTCGCGTATGAGATATTCGCCAAAGAAAATACAAGTGAATTTTCAGTTTTTTTTTATGAAATCGAATGAATGTCGTTTACTCTGTTCTTGTGTTTACTGGATTGTATAAAAAGGATCTCGAAAAGGAGTGAGTTTAGGAAAAAATGTCAAGAGACGTTATTTGTAGGGAATTTCAAGAGCTACAAAAAAGGTTTCTTGACATTTTTCTCTAAATCCATTCGCGTCTGAGATATTGTCAAAAGAATAGAATTCTCACAAATGACAATATTTGTTTGAATGTAACTTTTACTATTTGAATGGCTCCAATGGGCTTTCTAGCCTGGAGTCTTATCAATGAATATCAAATATATCAAATATCAAGTGAATTTTCAGGTTTTTCAACGAAATCGAAAAGAATGAACAGTTCATTACGAAAAAAAGTCGTTTTTTCAATGATTTTTCTGGTTTTGCATTTACTGGATTGTATTGAAGGGATCTCGTGAACGAGTGAATTGATCAAAAAAGTACAAGAGATCTTATTTGTAGAGAATTTCAAGAGCTCTAAAAAAGGTTTCCTGACATTTTTCTCTAAGTCCACTCGCCTCTGAGATATTCTCAGAAGAAAAGAAAATTGAATTTTTAGCGTTTTTCGACGAAATCGAATGGATGGTTCATAACGAAAAAGACTTAATTTTTTTAATATGAAAGGGATCTCGTAAACGAGTTGATTTTTCAAAAAAGTCCACGAGACCTTATTTGAAGAGAATTTCAAGAGCTCTAAAAAAGGTCTCTTGACATTTTCCTTTAAATCCGCTTGCCTCTCAGATATTCTCAAAAGAAAAAAACAAATGAACTTTCAGTGTTTTCGACGAAATCAAATGGATGAATAGTTCATCACGAAAAAGGGGGGAATCCCCAAACTGCATACATAATAAATGAAATTAGTTAAATTTACGAATTCTAATCAGACATACAAACAAAGTGGTAAAATCAAATAATCTCAATCAGTACGACAAATATTTGGTCAGTGGAATTGAGAACGAAGAATTGATGAATAGTAATTTCATACGCTAAAATATAAACACAATTCCGGAAAATTATCAAACATGCAGAGTTGGAGATCACATTGAATTATTCAAAAAAATATCTAGCACCAACCAATTTCATCAACATACACTAAATGGATAAAAGGATTTTTCCATCCGGAATCTGCATATTTGCTTATTTGTGTCGTGTTGAAAAGCACCAGAGTGTAACGGATATGGAATATAACAAAAACACACTTGGGATTTTCTCACGTTACTTTATTCCAATTTCATGGGTATGACGAATTCCCTTTTATTTCCTCTCATCTCTCATTTCATCTTCAGCTAAAAGCTTTACCCCAAACCCCTAATAATAATTTCCCTAAAAATTTCCTATTTTTTCCCAGAAAAACCCAGTTTGAACATTATCAAACTTTGAGCTTTATGCACTCGGAATTGAAGCGAGATACAGCGATTTTTGAAGAGAGCTTTTTTGTAGAGCAATTCAAGATCTCCAAAAAAGCATTCCACCAAAAAAGTCGTATCTCCATTATTTAACGAGATCCCATTCTCCCAAGCAACATGATCCATTTCGTGCTAAAAAGCCATAATTGAAGAAGTTTCTAAATAAGTTTCTTTAAAGCATGATTCCTAACTGCAATTATCTTTTCTCCAAATTATCGAGAAAGTTCTTCACTCAATGAACATTTCAAAAGCCATCAGAAAAGGTCAGAAACCCTCCAAAAACCCAAATTACCACAATTTAGAACTGAGAAATCTGTAGAATTTGATCAAAAAATCTGCAGAATTTGATCAAAAAACCACAACTCAGCATCAGTTTCCTTTCAGATCCTTTTCAAGATTGACGTTCCACTTCCAACTGTCACAACTTACACCATGCCGTAACATATATAGCACACAAACACTCCGCGACTGATGAATGATGCAGAAAAAATTGAGTTAATAAAGACAAGCGCACGTATCTCGGTCCAGGTTGGTCGTCAACTGACTCTCGTTTTATAGAAGTAAAGGCGAAATAGCGTCTGCACTTTGGTTGGGATAAAATACCGATGATCAACGAGTATAACCGAAGCGGGCCGACGAACCCCAGAGAGAGAGAAAGAGAGATAAATAAGCATCTGGGATCTTCATCTCTTCAGTTAATTTAATTATTCCTCTAATTTTTTTCATGTGTTCAGTTTAATCGGAGAAAGAAAGGAAAGGATGAGAGGTAAGGATTCTTCCTGATATGGATTTTCTTGAAATCGAAGGTGGATAAAGAGGAGGCAACAACTTTCTACGTGACTTGATGTATTTCGAGAGACAATGGAGAGATGAAGAAACATGAACAGATGATGATAGTATAAGAAAAAATCATTTAATAGTTTAGAAGTGGACTTACACTTCTCAACTAATTGAGAAGAGCTTTATGCACTCGGAATTGAAGCGAGATACGGGGATTTTTGAGGAGACCTTTTTTGTAGAGCTCTTCAAGATCTTCAAAGAAGCTCCCCACCAAAAAAGTCGCATCTCCATTATTTAACGAGATCCTCAATGAAGGGACATATTTGGATGCTGGATGAAATTATAGCAAAAAAAAAGAAAATTCATCTTGAACATCATCAAACTTTGAGCTTTATGCACTCGGAATTGAAGCGAGATACGGCGATTTTTGAAGAGACCTTTTTTGTAGAGCAGCTCAAGACCTACAAAAAAGCTTCCTACCAAAAAAGTCGTATCTCCATTATTTAACGAGATCCTCAATGAAAGGACATATTTATGCAGATGACACTGTTCTCTACGTTACATGTCGTCTTGAAGAAGTGGATATTATCATTCATTTGCTGAACGAAGATTTGCATCGACTATCAAATTGGTGTCAGGCAAATGGTATTCGATGCAACCCACAAAAGACTCAATTAATGGTATTCCACCATCAGAAAAGGGCACCGTACTTGGAGATGGACAGCTGGCCTGATATCGTGCTTGATGGTGTTATATTGAGATATGTTGCAATGGTGAAATATCTAGGAGTTCTTCTAACACCACATCTACAATGGACTGAGCAAGTTGTTTCGATTTGTGTGCGAGTCTTCAGGTCATTAAGGAGACTACGTGCTAATGGGGATCTCTTCAATGAACATCTAAGGAGACGCATGGTTGTGGCTTTGATCCTGCCCTTCTTCGACTATTGTACGATTGCTTTCACTGATATAGCAGATAACGAAAATCAGAAGCTTCAGCGTGCTTTTAATGCGTGTGTTCGTTATGTAGCAGGCTTAAGGCGTTTTGATCGTATCTCTGAAGCTAGACGCCAAAGAAATTGGCTGACAATTAAGAATCGAAGGCTTCTGCTAGTGGTTACGGCTATATACAAAACAATAAAACTGAATCATCGAAGTCTTTTTACTGATGATCTACAAAAGATTACCAATGTGAGAGCACGTCAGAATTGTCGCAATGATTTGCTTCATCTAAGAACATCGAGGACTTCTTCAAATCAAAAGTCCTTCCTTACAACTGCTATTTCATTCTGGAATGAATTACCACGAGATGTAGCTTCAGCAGAATCCCTTTCTCAATTTAAAAAATTGTGTTTCGAGTATTTGATGAATAAGGAAATTACTGAGGCGAATAACTGAACTATGAACTCTTTGCAAAGTGCTTATTACGATGCTGTCAATATATTATAATAACGTTTGATGATTTTAATAGCAGTATTTAAGATGCAATTTTAAAACTAATTCTGTGATACCAGATTATATCAATTTACTTTTATTTTTGTATATATCTCAATTTTTGAATCTGAATTTAATTTCCGTATATTGTGATGTTTGTAATAGCGATTTTAAAGAAGCAATTTTATAACAAATTCTGTGATATCATTTCACGTTAATTTACTTTTACTTTTATTTTTGTATGTATCTCAATTTTTTGATTTCGATTAATTTATGGAAGTTTATATATATAATAATTTGTGATTTTTTTATGAAAGAAATTTTTTTTAATGCGACTTCTGAAGTATGTATATATAATTTACTGTATTAGCTCCGATGGGCTCACTAGCCTGGAGTTTTAACGAATAAACATTAAACAAACATTAAACATTAAACATTTGGATGCTGGATGAAATTATAGCAAAAAAAAGAAAATTCATCTTGAACATCATCAAACTTTGAGCTTTATGCACTCGGAATTGAAGCGAGATACGGCGATTTTTGAAGAGACCTTTTTTGTAGAGCAGTTCAAGATCTCCAAAAAAGCTTCCCACCAAAAAAGTCGTATCTCCATTAGTAAGGAACATAGGAGATGGAAGAATCTTTGGAGATTTGGGTCAATGTTGTTTGGGATTTTGTTGGATGGAGCAAATGTGGTTCATTTGATGGCTTCTTTTATTACAGCATCTGCTTCTGTTTCGGCTTGAAATATGTGGATTTTTATGTCTTTTGTGCCTCCAGGTGTGGGAAAATATGTCCCAGGAGTGAAGATTCTAAATCTTCTAAAGATCTTCTGCTTTTTTTTTGTAGAGAAATGAAAATGGGAATATTTTTTTAGATTAAAATAGTCACAGACGTGGAAATCGTTGATTTTTCGGGGAATGACTCCAGAAGGTGAATAAAGGAAGTGAGAGTATTGGGAATGGAAGTGGAAAGTGTTGGGAATGAAAATTAAAGATGAAGAGAAGAAATGATTATTGGAGAGAGGGGGAGGGGAGGGGGAGGGAGGAGGGTAAATGAGAGGATGAACTTCTGGGGTCTAGAAAATTGGTTGAATTTTTTGCCCTTTGGGTTTATAATTATCTCGTGAAATTGAGGTATTCTGTGAGATGCTGATTTCTTTTGATGATTGCATTAGAAAGCCGGGGAAAATTCTACGGTTGAAATTGCGGTGAAAAAAATTCAATTTTACAAATATTTCTGAGCTTCTTTAACAAATTAAAATCAAAAATCTATTTTTTTGAAGAATACTTTGAAAACTGATGAAAAACCCAAAAATTTGAAAAAATCGATTTGAAAAAAATAATTCAAATTTTAATTCATTATTTACGTTTTTTACGTTATCTCGGAAACTATGGGGGCAAAATGGGTTGCATTATAGTGTTTTTCGGGGTAGAATCTCCCGTTCTCCCCTCTCAAACTATAAAAATTGAAGAAATCCACAAACTTCTCTATTTTAAACATGAATTTTTATTTTTCCTCTCAATTTCTTTAAAAAATCTCGAAAATTAATGGAGATACGCCCTTTTTACCCCAATCCCTTTTTTGAGCTCTTCAAAAAGAATTCTCTAAAAAAGTGTCTTAGATTAAAAAGGGCGTATCTCCATAATTTTCCGAATTGTTTTTTAAAAAAAAGGTTTAAAAAAAACAAATTTTGTCAATTATAATAAAAATCGAAAGAAAAAAAAAATGATTTTCATCAAATATTTTTTTTTTAAGAGCTTTCTCCTTTGTTTTTCGTGCCATGTGAAATTTTAATGTCAATGCCACGAAATAATACAGCAATTTTTTATAGTTCAAACCCCACATCTTACGGTTCTATCATTAACCGCATTTACACGCGCAGCCAACCACGTAATTCACGTTGCAGTTACTGTGCATCTTCGTTTCATCTTCTCCACCATTCTCCTCCCTTCTTCCTCCCCCTCCCCCTTCCCTCCCATTCTCTTTCTTTTTATTTGCGTTAAAAAAAGGTAAAAATAAAGTTAAAAAAAAAGAGAAATTGGAATAAACAAGTCACAATACAGGACACACACTCAATGGCCATGTACCAGTATTCCAAGATTCTTGGCCAAGTGTATCGATGGACAAGGTCGACCAGGCTCACTGATGATACCGCAGTTTATTCCGTTACCTCTTTTCTACATTTCTTTTCTTTCTCTCATTCGCAAAAGAGTCAAAGGACTCATTCGGATGCTGGATGAAATTATAGCAAAAAAAAAAAGCATCTTGAACATCATCAAACTTTGAGCTTTGTGCACTCGGAATTGAAGCGAGATACGACGATTTTTGAGGAGACCTTTTTTGTAGAGCAATTCAAGATCTTCAAAAAAGCTTTCTACCGAAAAAGTCGTATCTCCATTATTTAACGAGATCCTCAATGAAAGGACTCATTCGGATGCTGGATGAAATTATAGCAAAAAAAAAAAAATTCATCTTGAACATCATCAAACTTTGAGCTTTATGCACTCGGAATTGAAGCGAGATACGGCGATTTATGAAGAGACCTTTTTTGTAGAGCAGTTCAAGATCTTCAAAAAAGCTTCCCGCAAAAAAAGTCGTATCTCCATTATTTAACGAGATCCTCAATGAAGGAACTCATTCGGATGCTGGATGAAATTATAGCAAAAAAAAAAATTCATTTTGAACATCATCAAACTTTGAGCTTTATGCACTCGGAATTGAAGCGAGATACGGCGATTTTTGAAGAGACCTTTTTTGCAGAGCAGTTCGAGACCTCCAAAAAAGCTCTCCACCAAAAAAGTCGTATCTCCATTATTTAACGAGATCCTCAATGGAGACTCATCCGGATGCTGGATGGAATTATAATGTCGCTGAAGCTAGCCGTGAAAATATCCGTAGAATTTTCGCGCATTATTTTTTTGTCAGCCAATCTTGTTTTTCCTATTTTATAAAATCTCTTCGAATAAAAACGGAGATGAACGGTTTTTATTACGAGAAATACCCTTAAATCAGTGAAAATAAGTAGATGCTTTGGGTGTCATCATTGACATGAGACCCAAAACGTGCGAAAATTCTACGGATATTTTTACGGCTAGCTTGAGCAACATGAATTATAGCAGATAAAGAGGAGAGAGGGAAAAGACATCTTCACAGCGTCATCACTCGTGGACCAGGAGAATATACACACATTTACCGACACTCATGAGCACCAACTTTATCAACATCTTGGATTTCATCTTTTTTACCGAGATGCGATAAATTATTTTGATATTTTATGATATAAGGGGGGAGATGGGTTTTATGGAAAAAGTTTTAAATGGAACTTTTTAGAGTTCTTCAGTAAATTGCTGGGGAAATTCGGGGTGGGAAAGAGTACTTGCACGTTAATTTTAGGACAGTGGTTCTCAAATGAGTAAAAAAAAATTTCATGAAGAATTTTCCGGGTTTTTCTACTCCATTTTTCTTTACAAACTATTTATATTTTCCGAATTTTCCAACTCGATTTTTCTTTACAAACTATTTCTATTTTCCAAGTTTTCCTGATTTTTATGCTTATTTCTCTAAAATTATAAAATTATGAGGAATTTTCCGGAATTTTCCAGAGGAAAATTGAGAAGGAAAATTCTACGAAAATCTGCACTTTGTTTCAAGTCATTTCCCTCAGAAAAATAGAAATTTTCCGGTATTTTCCGAAATAATTTAGAATTTTCCAGTGGAAAAATTCGGCAGAAATTTCCATTTAGAATTTTCCGAATTTTCCAACTCTATTTCCTTTCACAAACTTCCCATATTTTTTTCAATCTCCATAATTTTCCTTTCATTTTTCTGAAATTGCAGGATCATTAGCAATTTTCCAATGGAAAATTGTGAAGAAAAATCACGGAAAAATCTGCACATTTTCCAAAAACATTTTCCTCTGAAAAATTCTCTAAAACGATATTTTTATAATGATGAGAATGGAATTGCAATGTTTTTAAATGGTAATTTCCCGGAATTTTCCACAATATTCAGAATTTTCATTGAAAAGATGAGGAAACTTGAGGTGGAAAAGACTAATTAAATCATTGCGAATTTTCCGAATTTTCCAACTAAATTTTCCTCTTGAAATCTGCACATTTTCCCAATTTTCCTCTCATTTTTCTAAAATTACAAAATATTTTGGAATTTTTCAATGGAAAATGGAAAATTTTCCAAAGGAAAATGGAAAATTTTCCAAAGGAAAATGGAAAATTTTTCAAAGGAGAATGGAAAATTTTTCAAAGGAAAATGAAAAATTTTCAAAGGAAAATGAAAATTTTCCAGAAGAAAATGAAAATTTTCCAACGGATAATGGAAAATTTTCCAAATGAAAATTCCCGGAAAATCTGTACTTTTTTTCCAAATCATTTTCCCCTAAAAAATTTATTCAAACGACATCTTCATGAGAACAAGAATATGAAATCGTGATATTTTCAATGGAAAATTTTCCTGAATTTTCCATGAGACAGTTATTACGGTCGATTTACGTTGTAAACGTGATTTCCATTCATCCCCACATCCCCACATCCCCGCCTTTTTTTCCCTTCAATGAATCCACAGAGAAATGGAAAAAAGGTCCGAGACGAGAGGCCAGGGGAGTGATTCAATGAATAGCCAAAGAAGTGAAAATTCCTGAAAATTTCTATGGTACTTATTTGGCTCCAATACTCCCAACAACATAAAGAACTCTCTCGATTCCACTCAGTAGACTACTTCAATTCACGTCATCTGCAGAAAATAATTTCCGAGTAAATAAATTACTCAATCTATTCATTTGGCTACAGTAAACAATGTAGCATTGTTTGAGATACCCTGGAACTTTGCCTAAACAAGAGCTTTCCATTCATAAAATTAGCATCTTCATAATTCTTGTCTTGTAAATGTAAAAAAACACGAGAAATCGGGTTGAACTGGAGTTGTTCATTGAAAAGAAAAAAAAAAAACGTGGAAACTTTTAGGAACTTATAAATAAAACCTTCCACTCCATTTATTTGCAGAATGGAAAAAATCACAATTTCTGCGATGGGAAAGTTCGATTTTCCCACGATAAATTAAGTTTAAAAAAAATTGATAAAATAAATTATTTTATCTATTTTTGATAAATTAAAGTAAATTTTTTAAAAATTGATAAAATAAATCTAGAAAAAAATCTTAAAAAAAGGTTGTTTAATTCGTTAGTTTTACTTTTCACGTTATCTCGTAAACTGTGGGGGCAAAATGGGTTGCATTATAGTGTTTCTCGGGGTAGAATTTCCCGTTCTCCCCCTTGAACCTAAAAAAACTCGAAAAATCCCAAAATTTCTCCCTTTTTACCATGAATTTTGATTCTTTTTCTCTTCCAATTCAACTTTTTTTTTCTCAAATTTTTTTTGAAAATATCTCTAAAACGTCTTCACAGCTCTTGAGATTCTCTACAAACTCCCCCCCCCCTCCTTTCCCCTCCTGGGGCAAAAAGGGCGTATCTCCATTAGTTTCCGAGATATTTCCAAAAGAATATTCATAAAAAAAATTCGAGTCAGTTTGCAGCCTCAAAAAAAAAAACGTAAATTCCCACAGAATTTTTCCGCCACAATTTTTCCACCAACTCCCCCCCCCCCCCCCCCCCTTTAGCCCCACATATCCTATAAATCTGCGACTTTTCCCGACAGAAAGTAATTTCATAATTGAGACAGTCTGAAAAACCTGTACAATATTTTATTTTCAATTTTTTTTTAAATTTTTTCTTTTTTCAACCCTCCAACGAGGGCAGCGTGTACGGCATATATATATATATATATACATATTTCCCTTTTTTTTTTCATTTTTCGCCCCGAGTTGAGCGCATGGTGCGCACCGATGCAGGTGCAGACATGGGGTAGAAAAGAGAGAGTGAGTGAGCTCGGTCTGTCGGGCATGAAAATTCCGCACACAGCATCCCACATTACATCCCTCTTTCTCTCACTGGAGCGCACGTTTTTTCCCCCTATCCCCCCTTTTTTCCCCATTTTTTTCCATTTTTTTCCCTACTGCCTCTGACGTTCATAAAACTCGTGCACATTAAAAATATTCACTATCTCTCCTGCATACGGGGAAACACCATACACAAAGCTGCACAATGTATTACTCCTCTAGGATGCATCAAGAGAGGGGGGGGGGGGGGGGGGGGAGTGTGTGTGTGTGCAGATCAATCGCCAAAGGGGGAGATCGACGAGCGTGAACGAGGGGATGGAAAATAAAGTGAGAGACACCGAAGAAGAAAAGGGAAGTGTCTGATGATATGTAGCCCATAGGGGGTGAGAAAATAAGGGGGGGGGGGGTAAAAGAGAGAATGTCGAGGGTGTTTCGATCTCTTCTCAAAAACTTCCCCCCCCCCCCTTATGATGAGAGGGGAAAAATGATCCCCTTATGATCGTTGGGTTTATGGGAAAATTCGTTCGAGATAAGGAGACTCGAATGAACGAAAAGTCAGGGATTAACACTAGCTTTATTACTAAATATTTTAATAATAATAATAATAATTTTATCTTATGATCTTTTATTGAAGAATAAATGAATAAATTCAATTATGGACTGAGTATTTAATTTTACTATTATTATTATTGCTATTATTAGGGGAAACTGGAGCAAAATGGACCTAAAGATGGAAATAATTCGAGATTTTTTTTGGGAGTGAAGGAATCAAGGAAAAAAAAATCAGCAAAACAGTTCACATAGCAGAGCAGTTTTTCAAATTTTTTGAGATTTTTTAATAAAGTCCTTCACACCGAAAAAAATTCCTAAATCACTTTGCCAGGGGAGAAAATTAATTATTTTGTGAAAATTTAGAAAATTTGTCATTTTTAAACGAATCGATTTCATTGTCAGTATTTTTTTTCAATATCTCGGTAAATAAGCGAGATAGGGCGATTTTAATGGATTCCTCTTCTGTAGAGAATTTCAAGAGCTACAAAAAAGAATTCAAGTAAAATCGCTCTATCTCGCTTATTTTCCGTGATATTCTCAAAAAAAAATTGATGATGGAAAATTTACTGGATTTTTTTTTATGGAGGAAATCGATGAATTTCTTGTAAAAAATAAAGAATAATACTGCATTGTTTCAATTTGTTAATTAATTCTTTGTGAATTACACCGATACAATCGATCTCAATGATTTCTGTAATAGTTACCGAGTAAAAGTAAAAGTCCGTGATTTCTCGCTTTCTAATTTTCTAAAAACCCAAGTAAATTCAACGAATCCCTCTGTAATTCATCAAATGAATTTAATGGTGAAGTGGTAGATATATCTATAGATATAAAACCATGGTTTTTTTTGTTAAGAATCAAGATATGAGCCATTATTTCGTGGATTATCTCAGAAACTATTGAGTTTAGGGGAAAATGTCAAGAGCCCTTTTTGGTAGCTCTTGAAATTTTCTGAAAAAGAGGTCTCATGAGATTTTCTCCTAAATCTAACCGCCTCAAAGATATTCATAAACGTATAAAAGAAAAAAATTAAACTCGTTTTTCCACAATTTCACTACTAAATCCATAAATCCTACATCATTCAAAGAGTATCTAAAAGGCCGTTGGGTTAACGAGAAAATGTCAAGAGACGTTTTTTGTAGAGAATTTAAAGAGCTACAAAAAAGGTCACCTGACTTTTTTTCCGCAACCTCATAATTTCCAAGATATCATCAAAACAAACATAAACATCAAACAGGTTGATGAAAAAAATCCAGAAAAATTCCAAAACAAGTGGATAATAGTATTGCTTTCCAACTGATATAGCTTTTTCTGCTGATACTTTAGCAATATGCTTCCGAATGGAAGTGATACAACTTTTTTCAAACCATCATCAAAATATCAAATTTTGAAAAATTCATCAAAACGCCAATAACTCGAGAACTAATCATGCAAATAAGCTCAAAATTCACAGGCATCTAACTGATACAATTCTCGAGATAATATATGAGTATAAATAACATCATTTCAATAGTTTCCAGAAATTCCATTAAAAACTGATTTTCGAAAAATGGAAATATCTCAAAAAGTATCGATCCCATTCTCTCCAAATAAAGCTTAAAAAATAGAGTTTGTCGAGAGGAAGTTTTCCACAAAATATGAAATTTTTCTGTAAAACCGTTTTGCTGTAATTGAGACTTTTATGCACACACAGACATACACACACACACAGACATGCACTAAAAATATCATTTTCTCTCAATTTAGATCATTTTA
Source organism: Aleiodes leptofemur (assembly GCA_963942555.1). NCBI lineage: Eukaryota > Metazoa > Arthropoda > Insecta > Hymenoptera > Braconidae > Aleiodes > Aleiodes leptofemur. The sequence continues at coordinate 2,081,285 of OZ012611.1, forward strand.
AGTATCTTCTATTAAAAAAATTACAATCGAAAATTCTGATGATTACAGCTTCCATTCAGAAGCAAAAATCCGAATTTTCTGAAAAAAAAAATAAAATAAAATTCTTTACTATTTCCTCTTGAATCATCATTACATTACACGTGTATTAAAAAGCCTATAAATGATCTCATCATTTTCTCTTCCATTGTACCCAAAACAATGTGCCCTTGGTGTCTTCCAACATATAAACACTCTTTCACCTACATGTGTTTAACGGTATCCTCCAATCAGGTTTCAATCCTCTCTTTCTCTCTCTCTCTCTCTCCTACCAAAAAAACCAACAAATGTTACTTTTTTAAAAAGACAATCACATTTACGATGAGTCACACATAACAGCGGTGTGAGCACATGAGAGCGAGGTAAGCCACTTCTCTCTTAATTTTTTTCCATTTTTTCTGCAACACTCGGATGATTCATCGTGCACCAACGGTGACACAAGGAATCTCGGTGTGTGTATATTTGTGTGAGAAAAAAAAAGGGGGGGGGGAAGAAAGATTTGGTTTTTTGTGCGAAAAAAAAGGGGGAAGATTCGTTTTTTTGTGAGAAAAAAAAAGGGGGGGGGGGAGGAAAGATTTGGTTTTTTAGGGAAAAAAAGGGGGGGAGGAAAGATTCTTTTTTTTGTGAGAAAAAAAGGGGGGGGAGATTTGTTTTTTAGTGAGGAAAAAAATGGGGGGAGAAAAGATTTGTTTTTTAGTGGGAAAAAAAATTTGAAGAAAAAAAAGAACGTGACGAGAAATTTAAAAGGAAATAAAAAAAAAAGTGGCAACTAACGAACCAGACAAGAACGTGACACCCCGTTGTGAGATACAAACGATAGATCGAATTTCGATAGCCTTCAAAATAAAAGCGTTACGCATATCGAATTGTCATTCAGTAATGCAATAACATTTTATTACTAATTTTTTTATGGTCTTGTTCTCTTTTTCTCCTTTGCATTTGCATCCTTGAATTAAATCATATGTCACATTAATATATATATTTATATATATATTTATTTTTAATCTCTTGCACAATTAAAATTAACGTGAAAATGGGAATAAAGAGGTTTGGAGATTGTTTTTTAAAGATAACTTTGAGGCAGTTGGGTTTATCGAAAAAGTTCAGATAACCTTTTTTGTAGCTCTCGAAATTCTCCACAAAAAAGGTCTCTTGAACTTTTCCTCTAAACTCAACCGCCTAAAAGATATCCACTCAAATCCTTAAAAAAATCACCAAAACAGAAAAAAATGAATTTTTCACGTTTTTCAAATTTAATGCAGCTTGAATTATAGATTAATTCTGCTAATTATATATACATATTTACATATTTATATATATATGTATATATATATACCATATTTTAACAAACAAAAATCCAATTTTCTTTATTTTTTTTCTAAATAATAAAGAAAATTGGATGATTGGAGTTGAAATGAGGTAATACTTTCCACTCTCATTAAATCATAGAAATCGTTTAAACGATAATATTGAAGACATTTTATCAGTTATTTATCGTCTTTACTTGCCCGGACGTACGTATCCTCGGGACGAGACACACCGGAGGGACGTAATATACCTGCCGGACGTATAAAACCGTGGGAACAACTACCTCAAAAGCAATTCTAACTTTTTTACATCTATCTCTCTTTCTTATGATCTCCTTTTATCTTGAAGTCTTTTTTTTTTATATCGTTACGCAATAATTCCTGACCTCTTGCACGCGATTCGCGAGTAGATCGTGTTTCAACGCTTTTGTTTTTTAATATTAAAAAAAAAAAAAAACTCCCACTCATTCTGTGTTCACCATTGTTAACTAATGTAATTGAAGACTTTTAGTTGTTATTCATTCTTTTTTCTCTCAGTCTATTACTCTTTCTCTTTTATCAGATTTCGTAATGTTCGAGAGTTTAACACGTAAGGGGCTATTAATATCGATGAAAAGTATCGGATTCACTCAATTCATTGGAAATAATTTGCTGAAGATGAGCATCAAATTCTTCGATGAATCAGTAATTCATTATTATTGAAGTATCTTATAGGCAAGAGGAGTTAGAGAAAAATGTCAGGATACCTTTTTTGTAGAGAATTTCAAGAGCTTCAAAAAAGGTCTCCTGAAATTTTTCGATTCATCTACTTGCTCCAAAGATATCTTTAAAAATATGAAAAAGCCCATTTTTTAACGAATTCGACCATTTAAATTAGTTTTTTAATTCTACTAAAGATATCTTTGGAGCAAGTAGATTTAGAGGAAAATGTCAAGATACCTTTTTTGTAGCTCTCAAAGTTCTCTACAAAAAAGGTCTCTTGACATTTTTCTCTAACCCCATTCATTTACGAGAGCCTATTAAAAATAGGAGGAAAACTCTGGAAAATCGCAGTTTTTCAATTTTTTTATGAACGAAAAAAATGGAAATTGGAATTTCTTTGATATTTGTTACAAAAAAAATACCAGAGGCCAATCAATACTCCAATCCCATAAGGGACTCCATATTCCATCCAACTCTTCTCTCTCACGTATTAAATTTATCTTCTCCGATTCTCTTTCAATAACGCACGAGAGTGAAATAAGTCAACGATAAAAATCCAGTCTTGCTGATACACACACACATATATATATATATGTATCTACAAGAGTAAAGAAAAAGGATATATATCTTCAGCACATGAGAGGATGAGGAAAGGTGAGCCTTCGGACCGTCTCGGTAGTGTCTATCGACCGGCTTCTTCCTCCTTTGCCTTTACACTGTGTGTAGTAGGAGTACGTGAGAGAGTAAAGAGGGACTTACTCTCTCGGTGTAACAAACTTTGCGCTGACCATTCGTCTCATTCAAGTGGAAATGAAATATTGAGACATTTGAGACGATATAAAGGAAAAAAAACAAGTTTATTGCAATTATTGAGAGAAAAAATAATGTCTCAAACATTAATAACAGTAATTGCATTTTTTAAGAGGAAAATCTCATTTTCTCCAAAAAAAATTATAAAAAATAAAAAATGTATTTTTTTTCCTTTTTTTAAAGAAAAGGAAAATTTTCTCAAGAAAATGGAAAAATGGGAAAATATACAATTTTTATAGTCCAGAATAATTGCAGTTGTTTTATTCAATTTTTAATCATTATTTTCCTTTTGTTTTCTTCAGCATTCAAAAAAATATTTAAATTAATAATAATAATTGCATTTTTTTAAGAGAAAAATCTCACTTTTTCAAAGAAAATTAAGAAAAAAAAAAATTTTCTTCTTTTCCCATTTTTTTAAAGTGAAAATTTTAATAATTTAGAATAATTGCAATTTTTTCTTCAATTTTTAATCATTATTTTCTTCAATTCCTTCCAAAAATTGAAGAAAATGTATAAAATTTCAATAATCATAACAATAATTCCATTTTCTTAAGAAAAATTCTCATTTTTTCAAAAAAAAATATATTTATTAAAAAAATGTCTTAATTTTCACTTTTTTAAGATGAAAATTTTTTCAAAAAAATGCAAAAAAAGGAAAAATATACAATTTGAATAATATTGAATAATTTATTTAATTTTTTTATATCAAAAAACGCAACTGCGCTTAATTGCCCTTTTTTTTCTTCAATTTGTGATAATTATTTCCTTTTAATTCTTTTTAACATTTGACAAAAAAATGTATAAAATTCAAAAAGACGAATTATCATTATTATTATTATAATATCAGTGCACATGGTTCCATAGCAAAGAGAAAATAATGTTGAGAAGTGCGAGAGAGTATAAAGAGGCAAAAGAGGCTGTGCGCAATAATTTACTTCCGTAATAACTTTCTCTCTCTCTCTTTCTCTTTCTCTCATTCTCTCTCATTCGTTTGGTTTGATAAGTAGAAAAAAAATGAAGAGGTGAAAACAAAATGTGCGAGAATGGTTTTAGGTCTCGCGTAAAGTGCTCTTTTATCCCCGATAGTCTGGAAAACTTTGGTTGCATACATTATTACTGCGTTTAAATGCTGACTTTAAATAAAAAAAAATAAAAAAAAATGCTGACTGCCCTGGAGGAGCCAGGCAGTCTTCGAAGGACGGTAGCTCACACAATGTCTTCAATGTTTTCACATTTTTAAAAAAAAAACCTTTCTTTTTTCGTTTATTTTTGTCGCTTTGTTTTTTGTCCGTTTGAATAAAGAGTTGAATTCAAGTTTTCTTTTTTTTTTTTTTTTTTGAGAAAAAAGAGATTATTGTGGTGGTTTGGGAAAAGGGGGGGGGGGGGGGAGATGAAGAGATTCTTTGTTGGACAAATTTAAATGTCAATCACGATGACTCAATTAATTCAATGTCACTAGTGGTTAATCGAAAAAATTGTTTTATTGACAAAATGAAGAGTTGATTGAAGTTTTTTTAAAAGTATCTTGGAAATGAAGGGAGATAGGGGAATTTTTGCAGAAACCTTTTTTGTGGGGAATTTCAAGACCTACAAAAAAGGTTCCTACAAAAATTGCGCCACCTCGCTTAGTTTCCGAGTGCCCATTAAAAAACGATCACAAAAATTGGAATAAATTTTGAATTTATCAATAAATTTTTTTGTTTTTTACGAAAAAAATAGGTTTTTTGAGAAAAAATGGGGATTTTGTTGATTCCAATCGATAGAGAGGGAAATTCTACCCCAAAAAACCCTGCAAAGGAATTGTTTTTCCTTTTTCCCCTAAAAAAATCAATAAAATCATTTTTTTCCCCCAAAAAAATCCCGAAATTTTCTTTTATTTCCATTCCCCTCGAGTTATATTCATTAAAATTAACAAATCTCTCTAACTACCCTCATTTCCCCACTCCAATGGTTCAGAAAACAACAGATGAGTCGATTTCCCCTCCCCCCTCTTTTTCTCTTCCTTCATCTCCACAATATACCTATATATACAATAAAAAGCAGGCGAGTTTCGCCAAAGGCTTTCTCGTTTGAGGGTGCGAGAGCAATCGATATTTTCCCCAGCATCCCAACCACCCACCCACCCCCCCCCCCCCCCTCCTCCCACCACCCACCTATTCTCCAGCCGCCTGGCCGCTTTTCTCTCGTTTCTTTCAGAACCATCAGCAGCCACCCCACCGCATTCTCAAACCACCCTCTATCGTTCTGTCCTCGTTTAACTCTGAAGAGGAGGAAAAAAATACGAGTGAAAGAAAGAAAATAAAAAAATAAAAAATAAAAGCATCACCTCGAGGCAACTCACTCAAGTCTATGCAGACTCCCTGCCTAGATTACAAGTGTCTTTTTTTTAATTTTTTTTTTACTTTTTTTTCTGCGATATTTATGCATTTATTGTGTGAGCGGAAATATTCGTAAATTCTACGATTAATTAAGAAAAAAAAAGGGAATTTTTCCTTGATTTATTGGGAACACGTGGTAGTTTTGGTATTTTTTAATGTGGAAATTAGTTGGAATTGATGGAAATAGTGGAGATAGATTTTTTCTGATGATTCCATTGAAAAGCTGAGGAAATTTGCCATGAAAATCATATGTCGGAAGTTATTTCTTTGAATTTTTCAAAAATTCCATTTTTTTTGCTCAAGATTTGAAGGTGAAATCCTTCTGTTTTTGAAAAATTTCAGGTTTTTGGAAATATCTCGGGTTCTATTGGTCGTAGCGATCTGGGGCTGATCTTGAATGAAAGGTGAGCTCATTTCCCATCGATTTATGTGGTTTTAAAAAAAATTATCAATTTTTTAAGTACTTGTAGGGCAAAAACTGATTTTTAGAAAATGAACTATAAGTTTTTGAAAAATTGATTTAAAAAAATTTGAACCACATGAATCGATGAGAAATGAGCTCATCTTTCATTTGAGAGTAATCCCAGGTCGCTGCGACCAACAGAACCGGAGATATCGCTGAAAAAGTGAATTTTTTCGATTTTTGAAAGGGAAAACTCCTTCAAAACTTGGCCAAAAAAGTAAAATTTTCAAAAAATTGAAAAAAATCAATTTCGACACATGTTTTCCACCCAAAATTTTCTCAGCTTTTCAATGAAATCATCAGAAAATCTCTAACTCGAACCATTCAATTAAAATACCCATTTTACCCCACCTTTCCCTATTAAATTTCCCTTTTGTTGGGAATTTTTTAAATCATTTTTTACTTTTTTGTAAAAAAAAGGCTTTTTTTTTAAACAGATTTTGGAAAGGGAAATTACGGGTAATGCAGCAATACCCCAGTAGAATTTTAATGGCCTTTCGCTGATGATAACGACTCCAATATCGTTATAAACCGTTTATCCACGAGATAATAGTGCCATTACAGTACCTGGCCTCACCTCGTTGTACAAAACCAGGTGTGAGAGATAATTTTATTGAGATATTTTCACCTCAATTTCGTTGAATAAAGAGATTTATCTGAACTCTCCATTTAATTCGTAAAAAAAAAGGAAAGAAAAAAAAAGTAGAGTATTTTTTTTTTCGTTTGCTCTTTTAATGCGCAACTGGAAACTAAGCGAGATAGAGAAAATTTCATAGAAATCTTTTTTGTAGAGAATTTCAAGACCTACAAAAAAGGTTTCTATAAAAATCTCGCTATCTCGCTTATTTTCTAAGATACCATCAAAAGAAATAAGAGGAAAAAAACAAAACTTGATTTTTTTATTTTTTTATTTTTTTTATTTTATTTCCAGAAGAGATTGATCGAAAAATAGTGAAACATCCAATTTCAAACTTATGAGAATCGTGTTGGCAATGTATTTCACCTTTCCTCCCCCCCAGTGTCCAGAGTGATGAATTGATACTCGTGCAAGCCAACAGGTGGCGACAAATCGTTTCACGTCTCGCAAGTGAAGTATTGCGAAAAAATTGATATAATGAATTTTGTATGCTAAATTAATTCGTGCCTTAAACTAATGAGTAAGGAAAATATAGAGCTTTGGTAACGCTTAGCTATGCTTCATAATTAAGCGACCATATTTTTGAAGGGGCACAGGTCGTCCCATGGCTGTTTGAACTACTTTTTCAAATGGCTGGGTGAAGCGATCTACCCCCAAAAAAAATTAAAAAATTGCAAAGGAACTACCCAGAAGTGCAGTTAGAAAAAAAAATTCTTGTAGCAAAAAAAATGCCTTTTAACAAAATTTTCTTTCACAATTTTTATATCTATATATATTGAAAAAAAAAATTATTGCAGCAAGAAAATTGCCTTTTAACAAAATTTTCCTTCAAAATTTTTAAATCTATATATATTGAAATTTTCTGGAGTGGAGTGAATTTTCTTCAACTAAATAACTTTTCTTACAAAAAAAATTTTTTTTTCTTAGTGTACTGTTAATCCTTAAACTGTTCTATTGAGCGGAAAAGAGGAAAAAAAAGCGAAACATGAAAAGAGAGATTAAAGATCCTTTTTCTCCTTTTCTGGCTTTTTTTGAATGAATTTCCGGTGATTTTTTGAAGACGCAGACTCCGAAATCTTCCAAGATTCCCACTTTTTTTTCTCTGTTTCCTAGAATTTTGGGGAAATGAGCCAAAGACACGCAAATCTTGTCTGCACTGAGGTGTACAAAACCTTGGAATTCCTCAAATATTTCAAGGATATTATTCTTTTCAAAGCAGAGAAATTTTTTTTTTTTTTTTTGAGTGAAGGTCTTTATGAAAAATTGTTTTTATGGAAAGACTTAAAGGACTTATTTTATTTTTTTAAGAGTATCTTAGAAAGGAAAGGAGATAGAGAAATTTTTGTGGAGACCTTTTTTATAGGAAATTTTGAGGACTACAAAATAGATCTCCTCATGAATTGCCTTATCTCGCTTAGTTTCCGAGATATTTTTTTAAAAAGATTTTAAAAAATCGGAGTAAATTTGAATTTATTCTTAATTTTCATCAAAAAAATCGATTTTTTTTCTATTAGCAGGAGATTAAATTTTTTTGTTGATTCCAATCGACTCAGAGGGAAATTTTACCCCGAAAAACACTGCAAGGAAAGCCTTTTCCCTTTTTTCACTCCCAAAAAACCAATAAAATCATTTTCTTCCCCAAAAAAATGAACTAGAATTTTTTTTCCAGATAACGCCTTTATAAAAAATTTGGAAAAAATTCCCTAAAAATATATATATATCGGAGCACTTTTTCAAATTTTTTCATATTTTTTTATAAAGGCCTTCACCTCAAAAAAAAATCCAGTTCACTTAATTCCAGTCTCCCCGCGATTTTATCTCCGAATTCACCTGATATTAACTCCCAAAAAAACCTCCATAAAAGGCATATATAGGTATATATATATATATATATATATATATATCCTTTCTCTCCGTCAAAATAAAACCCACGAAACACAAAAGCAAAGAGAAATCCTGTGTCACCCCATTTAAAAAAAATTCACAAAACATAAAATTTCGCCAGAACCAGTGTATTCACCTGTCATCACCCCTGAGAACTCGCGAATTCAATTGAACAAAGATCTCACCAAAAAAAAAAAAAAGATCCGTAATAAAGCACCTTCATCACGAACACTGAATAATAAAGAAACACACAATAATTCCCGGATTATTATCTGTACATCAAGATGTCTCAATTCACGGTCATATAACAACGTGGGAGAAATCAACTGTCTTCAATTTTTCTGGTGTGGCATTGAAAGAATCAGAGTTTGCTGTAACTGTAAAAAAAAACTATACTGGAATATAACCGTAATGTCCCCCTTGTCTACGACGTCATCCGTCTCGTAATGTACACACACCGAGAAAAGAAAGAAAAAAGAAGAAAAAAAAATTTGAAGACTCCGGTAAAAATGGACCAGTACTTTAAGATCGACCGGATTTTTTTTTTCGGTGAAGGAGTCGACAAAAAAATCTGAAAAAATTTGAGAATATGGCATGGAATGTCTACTATATTGTGTAATTTTTTCAGATTTTTCTGACGACTCCTTCACCAGGAAAAAATTCAGTTTCCTCAAAAACTCGGGTTTTAGTCTCTTCCACGTTCATTTCTGGGAGGATCGTCATGCCGGATGGGTGTAGGTAAAAGGGCAGAGTGTTTCTAGACATATATACACACATTTTTACACACTCGTCAGTTATACAGAACTGCGCCAGGAAACGTGAGCAGAATGCGTGACATACGTACAGCACGAACCCTCGTACACACATTTTCGACTCTTCCAACAAAAAAAAAATTCTTTTTTTTTCTTCAATTCTCCCTCTTTTTTATTTTCTTCCAACTCGCATTCATGAACTCGCATTTGGGCAGTTGTGAGGGATTCACTCTTTTTTAATGGGAATCTGTTACACAACACGAATGCAATAAGAATTACATAAAAAAAAAATTTAATTGCTTTTTTAATTGATAGATTGATTGAATTAATGAATTTTTCATGATAATGGTGAAGAAAAAGGCTGAAGAGGTGAGCGATATTCGTGAGGAATGATAATAATGATGTGAAAGACTGGTTTAGTAATGTGGTATTAGGTGAACTGTAAAATAGACCTGAATTTTTTTGTATGGGACAAAAAAGTTTAGTTATTTTGTTGAGGAAATCCAAGTAGCAGGTCCTAAGAATCTACTTTTTTTTTCTAAGTCATCATGAATATTCTAATTATTCCGATTTCGTAACATTTTACCGATATTAAAACGATGTCCACGATAATAAATTGTTATTAAATAATATTATAAATATCCAATATTGTTCCGAATTTGAATTACGCGGTTCCAGCATCTAGGACTGGCATTGGAGGATCCTCGGATTTTAAATACCAATTTTCCCGCCATTAATGTTTTCATGTAATTAATTGGATTAATCGTCGTTATTTGTCCGGTAACAGGTGTTTTTTATGATTTGAAAAATTAATAGACATTCTGACGAACAAGAATATATATAGTTATACAAGGAAAAAATAGATCTGTTACCATGAATTGTTGCAGTGAAACTGAAACTGAATCTCGCTTATGGAGTTCTAATGTTAATTTAATTTTTTTCAAAAATTCATTTTTGGCTCAATTTGTACGGTAACATGGTGTAAAGTAAATTTTAAAAAAATCTCCTCATACTACTCTATCGAGAGTTACCAAAATTGAAAAGGAAAAATAGATTATCGGAAATACTTGGATATTCGGATTAAGTTAAGTTAATTTAGTGTCTTTTGTAACACTGTAATAATTTAAGCCAAAGTCTGTGTATTGAGGATCATTGTATATATACAATTGCCATTAATTTGTTTATTTCAATTATCAATAAAAAATAGAAAAATCGCCATTTAATTTTGGGAAATTTTTTCAATAAAATTTCAAACTCTTTCCCAACAAAAAAGTATTCTTCCACTTTTTCGATAGAACTGATATTTAACGAGATAGGAGCATTCAAAGTTGGAGTAAAATAGGCATTTTCACCATTTTTCCAAAATTTCAAATGTTCATAAATTTTGAAGAAAAAAAAAAATTCTTTTTGAGCATTGAAAATTACTTCTGTTAGCCATTCCAATACTACATCCAAAAATGAACAAAATCAAAAATCATCATTCCAAAATCGAGTCTAATAGCGTGGAATGCCTCATATGCAAAAAAAAGAGGGGGGGGGGGGGGTGGGGAATGTAAAAGACTTAAGAGCCATTCATGCACTAATAATAATAATAATAATAATAATAATAATAATAATAATAATAATAAATTCCCCATGAAACAATAAATTTTTTTTTTTTTAAACAATAAAATTCCTCAAAAAATCGCCACTAATTTCTCAATTCATCTTTTTATCCCCTGAGACTTGATTAAATTAATTAAATTACCCTAAATTCCCTCACTGCATTAATCTCTAATAACAGAGTGCCGAAGACTCCCGTTCGCTCCATTAAAAAAAAAAATCCCCGAGAATTTCCTCCGCAATTACGTAAATTTTCTGCTATTAAATGAAAAAAAAAAAATGAATCCCAGCGGAAATTCCTTCATTTTCCTTCCCAGAAGAGGAAAAAAAAGAGACAGGAAGTCCCAACGACTTTAATGTTTTATTGATTTTTCTTTTTTATATATTCTTCCTTCCGAATGGAGGAAAAACAGATAAATAAGTAAATAGACACATTGGCATTCCCGGAGGGTGAATTTCATGCAGAACGGTAGCAACACAGTTTGGGGGATGGTAAAAAAAATAAAATAAAAGGTCAGGTAGCCTTTTGAAGGGGGCGCCTCGGCACCTGCCTACTGAAAACCTTTCTACCCCCCCCCCCTTTTTTGTCTCTCTCTCCCTCTCTCTCTCTTTTGCTTCTTGTCAAACAAAATTCCATTCACGTGCTCGGCTTTCCTGTCCTTTGCTCGTTTCACCGTATAGTATACACCTTCACCCATTCTCTTCTACCCCCCCCCCCCCACCCTTCCCCCTCCTCCTCCTTCTCCTCTTTGTGGATGGAGTCCCTCCATATTGCATTACCAAGCACAAACTCGCGGGGAATTTATCAATCAAATACGTCGTATATTTAATGATGTATTATTTGAAGAAAAATGTTTTTAAACATTTTTATTCAAATAATTTTTTTAAAAATTTTTATTCAAATAATTTTTACAAAATTTTTATTCAAGTAATTTTTTTAAAATTTTTATGCAAATTATTTTTTTCAATTTTTATTCAAATATTTTTTTTTCAATTTTTATTTAAATTATTTCTCTTTAATTCTTATTCAAATAATTTTTCTTAAATTTTTGTTTAAATAATTTTTTTTAAATTTTTATTCAAATAATTTTTTTTTTAATTTTGGAGAAATTTGTGGTGATTTTATTAATTAATTTTTTATTACTAAAATCTGAAATGTTAGGAATTTTTGAGATTTTTTTTAGGGTTTAAAAATTTATTGATAATTGATCGATTTTTAATCAATTTATAACATTAATCAGCCCAATTCCATTAAACCCCGGATTAAAATTCTCGAGATAACAAACGTTTCCTCCAAAAGCTAAAAATTCCCCAAAAAATTCGATTTCTTTTCCCTTTAATCCCTAATTTAATTAATCATAAAATTATTAATTGATTTGGGGATTGAAGGGAGAAGAAATTGAATTTTTTGGGGAATTTTTAGTTTTCAGAGGAAAATTTTGGTATCTCGAGAATTTTAATCCGGAGCTCAATGGATTTGGGGCTGATTAGAAAGTTGAGGGAATTTATCAATTGAAAGTTTTGAAAGAAAAATTATCCCTAAAATTCGTAATTAGAAAGCTGAAATGCATAATTAATTATGCATTATTTGGATAATTTTGGTTTTGAAAATCTATAGTGATTTTATTATGGAATTTTTATTATTAAAATTTGAAATCTGAGGTTTTTTCGATTTTTTTGGAGGGATTAGAATTAATCGATATTTAATTTAGTAATCGAAGGGGGGGGGGGGGGGAAATAGAATTTTTCGGGTATTGCGAGTTTTTGGAGGAAAATTGAATTATTTCGAAAATTTTAATCCGGATTTTACTGAAATTTGGCTCAGTAGAAAATTGAAGACATTTTTGATATAATGTCCTTATTTTACAGCCCATTTTGCCCCTATTTCTTCATTGAAACTCTTGAAAGAAGAATTATCCCAGAATATTTGGATTCAGAATGTCATTTATTTTAAAAATGATCAGTAAAATCGATGGAATCGATGATTAATTCAGTCTCAAATTCGACTCATCATTTCTCCCCCAAATTCCACAAAATCCATAATTAAACAGCTATAATCCATACTGAATGATGCATTATTTGAATAAAATAATTCTGGAAAATTTTAGACGTGAGGGGTTTGCTTTTATATCAGAGGCGAGAATTAATTTGAAGATTGATTGAATAATTGATGGATTTATTGATTGAGTTTTGAGTTTTTGCAGAAAAATTGGATTATCTTGGGAATTTTAATCAGGACTTCAATGAGATTAGGTTCATTGAAACCCTGAGAAACTTTTTGCTATAATACACTTATGTTACAACCCATTTTGCCCCCTTTTTCCTTCATTGTACCTCTTAAAAGAAGAATTATCCAAGAATTTGATTCAATTCCGAAAAAAAAACTTCAATAAGTTCATTGAAATTCTCAACAAATTGAGTCTCAACTGCAACTTATCATTTAATCCCCCCCCCCCCCTCCCTCTCCCAAATCCCCTAAATCCATATTTAAAGACTCCAATAATTCATAAACTCCCCCTAAAAATCCAAGAATTCCTTAGAAAATCATATTTCTTCGATTTTCTCCATGAAAATCGCATTTTTTCCAAATCTCAAAATATTCGAAAATTCTCCCCCCAAAAATCCCTTATTTCCACCCCCATTTTCCCTCAAGGAACTAGCAAGCGAAAATTTCCATCAAAATTCATGTAAATCAGTGATAAATTGTCGCGAGTGCAAATGGAAAAGCTCATGGCTCGAAAAAAAAAAAATCATAAAGGAAGGTAAAAAAATCATATTTTCCCAATTTTTTAAACAAAAAACCGATTTTCCCTAAATTTAAAAATATATAAAAATTCACCCCCCCCCCCCTCCAAAAAAATTCTCATTTCCACCCCATTTTTATTCAAAAAACTGGCAAGTTAAAATTTCCAGTAAAATTCATATAAATCAGTGATAAATTGTCGCAAATGGAAGTGGAAAAGCCCATAGCTCAAAAAAAAAGAAAAAATCATATTTTCCCAATTTTTTTCAACAAAAAACGAATTTTCTCTAAATATAAAAATATTCTAATACCCCCCCTCCCCCCCCCCCCAAAAAAAAAAACTCCTCCCCATTTCCACCCCATTTTTTCTTAAGAAATTGGCGAGCGAAAATCCCCAGTAAAATTAATGTAAATCAGTGATAAATTGTCGCGAGTGCAAGTGGACAAGCCCACGACTCCAAAAAAAAAAAAAAAAGTTATGAAGTAAGGTAATGGTCATGGTTATAATGGTATTGCAATGCAGAGGAGGATGATAATAAATCGATGAATAAATCATGAGAATCCCGAGAGCTTGGGCGTTTAAAAAAAAAAAAAAAAAATAATAAGTAAGAAGAAAAAGGCAAAATCAAATAAAGTAGAAGCCTTGGCCTTTAACACGAAAAAAAAACATAAAAAATTAAAAAAAGAAAATGGTAATGCGACAGATAAGGGAATTATTGACTAGTGGGTGGTGACTATTTCATTCACCCTTTTCCGACTCAATTTAAATCCATCGATTATTCTCAATTCTTGAAGAAAAATAGCCATTTTCGTTTGCGTGCCAAGGCAAACGTACACACACACAAGGAGTCCACGTATCCTAAATACTTTTGGGGCCACTCGTGAGATATTTTTACACAACACCAGCTAACGCCTCTCTGCTCCACATAAACCAACTGCTTTTTATTTTTATTCTTTTTTCTTCCATTTCTTCGTAACTGAAAATCTATTTAAAAAGATTTCCTACTTTTACTCCAAAATAAATTCGTGAATTAATAAAATCCAGAAGAGAAATATTGATTTTCCTCTGGAGATGGAGATACGCCCTTTTTGCCCTAAAACCAATTTATAGAGAATTTCAAGAGCTTCAAGAAAGAATTATGATAAAGTGGCTTTATCTCGCTTAATTTTCAAAAAAATTGCACATGCAAAAAATTAAAAAAAAAAATTACAAATTTTTTTTAATAATTTTTTTTTTAATATAATTTTTTTTAAATTGATTTGTTTTTTTTCATCGAAAAAATGAATTATAAAAAAAAATAAAAAATATATATATGTAAAAAATTCAAAAAACTACAATTACGAATTTTTAAATTTTTTTTTTTTTTAATAATTTACATGTTTAAAAAAAAATAAAAAAATTGTCAGATTTCAACTAATTTTATTATTATTTAATGTTTCTCAAAAAAATCTCTTGTTTTACCCTAATGACCTCATTCCCCCCCCCCCCCCCCCTCCCATCCCACCCTAAAAAATTCCCCCCTTGAGCGCAAAAAATTAAACATTCACGAATACGTAATCCGCGCTCTCTCGAGTTCGACGTCCGATCGATCATAAAAACGTATATATACAACACAAGTCGCAAATAATCGACCCGCAGTAACACAACTGCACACACAGAGTCCAACAATCTCCAATTCTAATACAAAAAAAAACACAAAAAAAAACAAGAAAAACACTTTCACGAAGCTGATAATATTTAGTCTTGGCCTCTCCCATTATTATTATTCCTCGCCTTATTAACAAAGTGGTGTAAGTCCCATGGCTCAAACACAGCACATACGCCCTTTTGACTCCAAGCCAACGAATAATAACAATATGTAGAATTCAGAATTATGAGTAATGATAAAGTAGACTATAAACCTAAAAAATTCTAAAGAAACAGTAGAATGTACAAGTGTTTCCCTAACACATATAGATATATATATATATACATATATATACACTCATTGTATTATGTAAACAACTTTTGAATCCAGGTCGTAAGCTCAAGCACGTGTTGACGCATCAATTCGCCACTTTTCATTGAATTCCCCTTTTTTTCCCAGAAATAATGAAATGTTTTATGAGTAACGTACTTTTTTAAATTCAAAATACCCTGAAAAAAGCGCGCGAAAATTCATTTGACCTTCCAACGTCTTTTTCGATCTCGAAAACGAAGAAAAAACCTCAATTCCCCTATTTTTCCCCAGAAAACCTGAAATTTCTCATGAGTAACGTACTTTTTTAAATTCAAAAAACCCTAAAAAAAGCGCGCGAAAATTCATTTGACCTTCCAACGTCTTTTTCGATCCCAAAGACAAAGAAAAAGCCCTAATTCCCTCATTTTTCCCAGAAATAATGAAATTTCTCACAAGTAACGTACTTTTTTAAATTCAAAAAAAGCCCTAAAAAGCGCGCGAAAATTCATTTGACCTCTAAACGTTTTTTTCGATCCCAAAGACAAAGAAAAAGCCCCAATTCCCCTATTTTTCCCAGAAATAATAGAATTTCTCACGAGTAACGTATTTTTTTAAATTCAAAAAAGCGCGCGAAAATTCATTTGACCTTCCACCGTCTTTTTCGATCTCGAAAACAAAGAAAAACCCCCAATTCCCCTCATTTTTCCTCGAAACTCCAATCCAAACTCTTTGTGTGTGTCCCCAACCAAAGGAACTCGTCTAAAAAAGTGTATATATCACATACAACCATGATTTTCATCGAATCGGAAATTTCCCTATCTGTGTGAACCCGAATGACCCCACAATCGCCTCTGGTGGCACCGCAATAATTCCAATTAATTAAAATTGCCTCTAAAATTCGCCCCAAAAACCACACGAATCCCCCAGAATTCGCCAATAACTATAGACTATATGTTGTACCTTAGGAACAAAAGGGCGCAAGTGTTGTGACTATATATATGGCACTTACGCCCCTTTTTCTCTAACCCAACAATTATAGAATCCATCATATATATATATACATAAAAATACACTTAATGCATTAAATAGGAAAAAAATTTTTTTTTCAGTTTTTCTTATTTTTATTCACTTTTTTTTTATTTAAAAAAAAACTTTTTTTTTATTTTTTTTGGAGTAATTTTGTGAAAAAAACTCACCACAAACGTTGAGCCATCCCTCTACCCTGCAGGGATACTCCAGCTTCATGATGCTCCAGTAATCCCGTGTTTATCGCCAAAAAAAAAGGTCAAAAAGTGTAAAATCACTTCACAAAACACACAAAACACTCTCCCACCACTTTTTCCCTTTCATTTCAACTCATAAACCCATTAACTCCTTTTAATAACAAAATAATAATGATAATAGTGGTAAAAATGAGTTCTGGGGCTTCGGCGACACACGTGAATATGTCAATTCCGAGTGCGAGTCTCTTTAAGTCACTGCAAGTGCGGAGCTATATATATACCATATGTTGACGCGTCGAGAGTCTGGCTCGAACTGAAACTGAGAGAAGAACGTTGGGCGCTGGGGGAGGCGAGGCCGGGTCGCTCGAGAGTTACCCCCACTCCATGGGAGATGCGCGCGCAACGTCCAGAAACTAATGGAAACGGTCGCTTCCATCTGGCGGCTAATTTTTAAATCAGTTCTGTCAAAATGGCGCTCAAGGCACAAGTCGGTCAGAGTGAGTAAAGAAAATTATTTATTGTTTTTATTTAAATTTTAAGATTAATCGTTGATTTTTAGGGGTTTTTTGGGGGGTTTTGAGGGGGGTATGTTTTTTAAAGGGTTGGGGGGGATGTTTGAGAGTGGGGGGAGCTTTTTTTGCATCACTTTAGGGGCGGAGAATGATGACTTCATCGTTTCACTTGACTGTACACAGTAATAATTTGAAATGTCAAAGTCCCAGGGAGTAACTATCAATTTATTATTAATAATTAACATGGATAATTGTGTCTCAATGATTCTTGTGTGTCATTAGGTACTTCCGATTGTGTCAATGATGATGACACAATTATTATTCCATTTTTTGCATTTTTTTTCATATTTTTTTAAAAGAATTTTAAAATTTTTCTTCGTTTTTTAAAAATATTTCTTCAGAAATTCGTCGAAATTTCCCCTTTTTTTCATCAAAAAAAAGGGGGAAAAGGGGAAAAGGGGGGGAATTATTGGAATGACCTCCGAAATGACAAATTACCCCCCCCCCCTTTTTTTTACCTGAAAAAAACGTTTTTTTTCAACTTTTTAATTAATTTTTTTTTAAACTTTGATTTTGAAATTTTTTAATTTTTAGTTTTAATTTTAATTTGAATGCAAAAAAACGGTGGCAACTTTTTTTTCCATTACATGGACCAATTCCCCAGCTGATCCACGTGGGAATGACGTTGACAGTGCACCTAACTTCGTATTTCGCTGGATGTGAATTTTTATATCCAAGGAATGCTCCGTAAAATTGGATTTTTAATGGAAATTCTGTTTTTATAGATTCACCGAGTTTTTACAGTTTTCCCTGAAAGTTTTATTATTACAGGCTTTTTTTTTTCATTGAATTTATGAAGGGTACTGTGTATTGAGGGGTACGTGACTGTCCTGTGTGACGTCATTGGATGAAAAGGCCGATCAATAAGTGAGAAAGCGCCAAAGATTTGAGACTTTTGACGAATTTTTTTATCGTGAAAAATAATAAAAGGGAAATTCTACAATTTTCATCGATTCTCGTGTTTATCAGCACAAATATAGGGCAATGATAGACTTCTTAATTACTATTCATTAATTAATCCCTTTAATTACTCAGGGAAACACAAAATTTCATGAAATTCATCGAAAAATCTGTTTTTTGAAGGGATCTCGGAAACTAAGAGAGATAGAGCGATTTCCATGAAGACCTTTTCTCTAGCTCTCAAAATTCTCTATAAAAAAGGTTTCTACAATTTTTCCCATATCTCCCATACATTTCGAGATATTCTCAAAAAACCTGAAAACTCCCCAAAAACACGAAATTCATGATTTTCCATAAGAAAATCAGTTTCTTAAAGGGATCTCAGAAACTAAGCGAGATAGAGCGATTTTCATGGAAACCTTTTTTTTAGCTCTCGAAATTCTCTACAAGAATGGTTTCCACAATTTTTTTCCTATCTCGCTTAGTTTCCGGAATATTAAAAAAATACGAAAAATTCACCTCTGAATTTCTCTTTTTTTTCTTTTTGGTTTCAGAAATTATGAATGAAGTCATTAAACAGAAGAAAAAACCAGCAGCCGGCATGGAGTGGAGGGTTTTGGTTGTCGATCAATTGGCAATGAGAATGGTATCAGCATGCTGTAAAATGCATGATATCAGTGCACAGGGTATAACGCTTGTTGAAGATATAAATAAAAAACGTGAGCCACTGCCAACAATGGAGGCCATTTACCTCATTACACCATGTAATCCATCTGTACAGAAGCTCATTGATGACTTCAATAATCCAACTAGAACTGTCTACAAAGGTGCACACGTTTATTTCACTGAAGGTAATAAAAAAATTCAATTTTCTAATAAGAAAAAAAAAAAATTTTAATGATCAGAATTTTGATTGATTTCGCGTTTTTTCAGTTTTTTCAAAATATCTTAAACGCCGTTGAATTTAGAGGAAATTGTCAAGAGACCTTTTTTGTAGATAATTAAATTGCCCACAAAAAAGGTCATGACGTCAATTCTCGTAAAGTTGATGGTTATCGAGATATCAAAAGCTAACTCGACATTTAATTTTAAAATCCACTTTAACTTAATTTTCAATTTCTCCCTCCCTTTTTTATTTTTTTACGTTTTCCTCAGTTTATCCTATTTTCAGCATGTCCCGATGAGTTATTCAATCAATTGTGTCGTTCACTGGGTCCAAAACAGATAAAAACACTGAAAGAAATTAACATCGCATTTATTCCATACGAAGAGCAGGTAAATTAACAAAAAAAAAACAAGAAAAAACGAAGATTTTAGGGGATAATGGAAGTGTTTTCTGCTATGAGCATCGTCTGGTCCACATTTTCCTCCCTCCCCCCTCCCCACTTATTTTTCCATCCACTTGGTTACTTACTGAGTGTATTTAAATGTCTATTTACTTTAATGTCCTTTTTTTTCTCTTCAAAAAATGGGAAAAAGGATTTTTTTTTCGATGTTAAGGTAGTATCCCAGCCAACTCGAGTACAGTAAACTCCTCATTTCTTTCATGCCATATCAAAGATGATAGGGGAAGGTGGGGCAAAATGGACATCAGGGGTAAAATGGACACATCTAAATTTTCAGGCAAATATTATGGAAAACTCTTGAAATTGATAGAAATATTGACGGTAGATTGTTTTTGATGATTTCATTGGAAAATTGAGGAAATTTTAGGCGGGAAAGAAGTGCTGGAACTAATTTTTTTGAATTTTTGGCGATTTTGACTTTTTTGAGCATTTTAGAGGGGTAAAAAAACTTTCCTTTTTTCGAAAATTTTCAGTTTTTTGAGAATATCTTTGGTTCTATTTGTTGTAGCGGAAAAGTTCCGATGGGAGGTGAAAGGTGAGATCATTTGCCATCGATTCATAGGGTTTTCAATTAAAAAATATCGATTTTTAAGGTATTTATGAGCATTTTTGTGGAACAGTTTTGTGAAACAGTTTTTGGCCTATAACTATCCCAAAAATTGATATTTTTGAATTCAAAACCCCATAAGTCGATGGGAAATGAGCTCACCTTCCATTTGAGACCGACCCCGAATTGCTATGACCAATAAAACCAGAGATATTTGCGAAAAACTGAAAATTTTCAAAAAAAGAAAGGCTTCTACCCCTCAAAAATACCGAAAAATATAGAATTTTCAAAAAAATCGAAAAAAATACATCTGACACTCGTTTTTCGGCGGAAATTTCCTCAGCTTTTCAATAGAATCATCGAAAAAAATCCGTCTCCAACCGTTTTATTATAGTGTCCATTTTGCCCCACTCTCCCATATTATTTTACATTTTTCTGAATTTTTTCATAATTTTTGACCGTGCAGTTTATGAGATATGAATTATCAAAGTTACTGAAAATACCGGTGGGGGGATGAAACGCCCTAAATCGGACAGAAATAACGAAATTACTAAAAAACCACAGGTTTAATCCATTATTTAAAAACAATTGGCGAAGAAAACAGCATTTCAACTAAATAATAGAAGAAAAAAATATTCAATTCACCGTATAGTTATTGAGAAATTTTAATTAAAAGGTAGTCGTAACTATTTGCCTCTCTCTCTGTCTCATGCATTTGATAGGAGATTACTGTAAACAAAAAATCGAGAAAAACAAAATTATTAGGGGTGTGCGAATAATTCGAATTGTCGAAGAAGGTCAAAAATATCGAATTATTCAAAAAAATTTGAACTATTCGAAAATTCGAGACTCTCAATTATTCGATTCAAATTTCGAATCATTCGAAAATTGGAATTTTTCGAAAATTCGAATCATTTGAAAACTCAAATTATTCGAGAATTCGAATTATTTGAAAATCCGAATTATTCGAATTATTCAAAAATTTGAATTATTCAAAAATTCGAATTATGCGAAAATTCGAATTATGCGAAAATTCGAATTATTTGAAAATTCGAATGATTTAAAATTCCAATTATTTGAAAATTCGAATTATTCGAAAATTCCAATTATTTGAAAATTCGAATTATTCGAAAATTCCAATTATTTGAAAATTCGAATTATTCGAAAATTCGAATTATTCAAAAATTCGAAAATTTGAATTATTCGAAAATTCAAATTATGTGAAAATTGGAATTATTCGAAAATTTGAATTTTCAATCGAATAGTGATATTCGATTCGATTCGATTTGAGCGTTATTCGCACACCCCTAAAAATTGTATTCACAAGCTGAAGATATGACTTTCGAAGTAGTTTAATCATCTTTTTCGGGTAAATTGAAGCACTTTTTCCCCGAATTATCAGCCATTAGTTGGAAATAAACCTACTAATCCTCATTTTTTTACTATTTTATCAACCATACTCTGGGATACTACCTAAAAAAGAGGAAATATCGTCTTCATACTCAATTATTTCTGTGTGTGTGTGTTTTCACTTGCACAAAAAAAAACTAACAATTAAAATATCTGCAATTAAATGCTTGCACTTATACCAGTATGCCCGGAGGAACTCTTCAATGAACTATGCAAGTCTATGGCAGCTAAAAAGATTAAAACACTCAAAGAGATCAACATTGCATTTCTCCCATACGAGTCCCAGGTGATGAGAATGTTAAATTAATTTTCATTAAGTGGAATTGAAAACAAGAGATACTATACAAAATTGGTTTCATGTAAAAAGGGCGTATCTCCATTAGTTTTCGAAGATATTCATTCAAATTTAATTTTTAAAATTTTTAAATTTTTAAAAAATGGCGAAATTGAATTTTCTTTCTTATTTTCTTCAATTTCCATGAAAATCATAATCTTATCTTGAGAATATCGAGGAAACTAAGCGAGATCTGCTCTTTTTTATCTGAATCCTACTTTGTAGAAAATTTCAAGAGCTAAAAAAAAGGAGTAATGCTTCTCTTTGAAAGCAAAAATCATTTAATTATGCTTTGAGTGTATTTTATTTTGTGATTTTATTGATCCTGGTGAATTTAATGTGGCTAGTGCTTTGTTCTTAGTATTACGAAGATTCCTGCATTTTTTCTTTAATTAAATTATTTAATTTTAATTGAATTATCGAATTTTTTCGTTTTATCACAAAAAACGTGGATTTTTGTCTGTTATTGGTTTTTTTGAAGGGATCTCGGAAACTAAGAGAGATAGAGCGATTTTGGTGGAAACCTTTTTTGTAGCTCTCGAAATTCTCTACAAAAAAGGTCTCCACCAAAATCGCTCTATCTCGCTTAGTTTCCGAGAGCCCAAAACAAAACGATAAGATGAAACAAAAAATGGAATTAAAAAAAAAATTCAGGAATCTTCTTTTAATATTAAATCGTTAATATTAATTGTAATTAATGTATTTTCCATTGTTAAGGTATTCTCACTGGATTCACGCGAGACATTCGCATGTTTCTACAATCCATCCTTTATAAATCTACGTAATGCAAATATGGAGAGAATTGCCGAACAAATAGCGACTCTTTGCGCCACCCTGGGAGAATATCCATCAGTTAGATACAGGAGGTAACTAATGAATTATTCATACAATTACTTAGCTACGAGAAGGTCTCACTATTATATTTTTAATTAAGAAGTTGAATAATCAAGAAGAATGTGTCTTGATTGACCTAATTGGTGAAGGGGCTTTGGTTCTTAATTAATATTTTGAAATTTGTAAGAGACACAGAAATTTTAGTTTTTCAATTTTGATCACTTTCGCTAGAGTAGCAAGGAGATTCTTTCAAAATTCACTTTACACCATGTTACCGTACAAATTGAGCCAAAAATGAATTTTTGAAAAAAATTAAATTAACATTGGAACTCCATAAGCGAGATTCAGTTTCAGTTTCACTGCAACAATTCATGGTAACAGATCTATTTTTTCCTTGTATAACTATATATATTCTTGTTCGTCAGAATGTCTATTAATTTTTCAAATCATAAAAAACACCTGTTACCGGACAAATAACGACGATTAATCCAATTAATTACATGAAAACATTAATGGCGGGAAAATTGGTATTTAAAATCCGAGGATCCTCCAATGCCAGTCCTAGATGCTGGAACCGCGTAATTCAAATTCGGAACAATATTGGATATTTATAATATTATTTAATAACAATTTATTATCGTGGACATCGTTTTAATATCGGTAAAATGTTATAAAATCGGAATAATTAGAATATTCATGATAACTTAGAAAAGAAAAGTAGATCATTTGGACCTGCTACTCGGAATTAATTTCCTTAATTAAATGAGAAGCAATTTTTTTAAAATAAAATAATAATTGTTTTAGTGACTTCGATCGGAATGTGGAGCTCGCGCAGATTGTGCAGCAAAAATTGGATGCCTACAAAGCCGATGAGCCAACAATGGGTGAGGGACCAGAAAAATCACGATCACAACTGCTAATACTTGATCGTGGATTTGATTGTGTTTCACCTCTTCTGCATGAGCTTACTCTTCAGGCTATGGCTTATGATTTGCTTGACATCGAGAATGATGTCTATAGGTAATTTATCTCTTGCTTTCTTATTAATTGGTTTCCCATTCCCCTTTTTTACAAAAAAAAAAGGGAACAATTGATTTTTTTAATGTTTAAATTTAATTTTCAAGCTACGAAGCGACTCAAGGACAGGAGAAAGAAGTCTTATTGGATGAAAATGATGAATTGTGGGTTGAGTTGAGACACGAACACATTGCTGTTGTATCAAAGTAAGTTAAACAATAGAATTTCATTTTTAATTTAGAATTGTAAAATTTTTAAAAAATTTAAAATTTTTTTAAAAAATTGAAATTTTTTTTTTTATTGAAAAATTAAAAAATAAATTCTGATGCATGATTTTCATTGCAAATTTCCCCAGTTTTTGGATGAAATCACCAGAAAAAGTCTATCTTAAATATTTATCCCGATTTCCCACAATTTTCATAATATTAAACATAAAATCTAAAATATTTCCGTTTTCCTACATAAATTGAATTTCTTTAATGCTTCATTATCTCATTTTTTTTACAGCAAAGTCACAAAGAATCTGAAGAAATTTAGCGAGTCAAAGAGAATGCCAAAGGACGAACAGAACAAGCAGAGCCTCAGGGATCTCTCTCAAATGATTAAAAAAATGCCACAGTATCAGAAAGAGCTGAGTAAATACGGAACGCATCTTCATCTTGCTGAGGACTGCATGAAACGTTATCAGGGTAGTGTTGACAAGCTCTGCCGAGTCGAACAGGTAATTATCAATCTTTTAAATGAACTTTACTAATTAGTATCACTATTACCGTATTAGTCCCAGTTTCTGAAAATGTCCCAGTAACTGACCATTTTTGCAAATGTCTCAGTTATTTTTAAATTTAAGGTAAATTACCCAGTAACTGCTTTTTTCAACTTTTTGTTTATTTAAAGCATCGATATATACATATTTACAAAATATACAAACAAAATTCAGTAAAAAAACATCTATTAAATATTTTATATTGAGATTTTATGCTTCTTGATTCAAGTCTCGCATCTCTAATTTATTGAATTATTTTTCTGTTGGCTATATTACGTTATTTTGATATTTGGGGTACCCTGTTAACTAGTACCTGCTCACTCTACGTATTTCTATATCTATTTTTATAAATTATTCATAAATATAGGTATACAGATACGTGAGAGAGCTATTAGGTTCTTTACCTTACAATATATTTTTTATTATTCAAATTGCTGAGCTTTTTAGTGCAACAAATATGTGTTAATATCATCTCCTTAGAAACAAAGGGGCGTAAGTGTTATGTTTATACACAGTACTTATGCCACTTTGTTTTGATTTCTAAGGGGACGATATAATTAAATTACGTTCAATAAGTGGATAGCTGTCTTCGATTTATTCTGTCAGGAACTGGCTTTAAAGTATCAGAAACTATAAAAATCTTCCAAAAATTTAATTCTTAATTTTTTTTCGCTTCCGAATGGAAGCTATGTAATCATCAGAATTTTCGATTGTAATTTTTTTAATAGAAGATACTTAAAATTGTCTAAATAGAGAGAAAATGATATTTTTAGCGCATGTCTGTGTGTGTGTGTATGTCTGTGTGTGCATAAAAGTCTCAATTACAGCAAAACGGTTTTATAGAAAAATTTCATATTTTGTGGAAAACTTCCTCTCGACAAACTCTATTTTTTAAGCTTAATTTGAAGAGAATTCGATCGATACTTTTTGAGATATTTCCATTTTTCGAAAATCAGTTTTTAATGGAATTTCTGGAAACTATTGAACTGATGTTATTTATACTCATTTATTATCTCGAGAATTGTATCAGTTAGATGCCTGTGAATTTTGAGCTTATTTGCATGATTAGTTCTCGAGTTATTGGCGTTTTAATGAATTTTTTCAAAATTTGATATTTTCATGATGGTTTGAAAAAAGTTGTATCACTTTCATTCGGAAGCATATTGCTAAAGTATCAGCAGAAAAAGCTATATCAGTTGGAAAGCAATACTATTATCCACTTGTTTTAATTTATTCTATTTCTTATTTTATTCAGGACTTGGCAATGGGAACTGATGCAGAGGGTGAACGTATCAAGGATCAAATGCGCAATATAACACCAGTTTTACTCGATCAACAAGTCAACAATATCGATAAATTACGTATTATTGCGCTTTACGTTATTTCGAAAAACGGAATAACCGAGGAAAATTTGAATCGTCTCGTTCATCATGCACAGGTAACTGCTGACGACAAACAGACGATTCTGAATATGGCCAATCTTGGAATCAACGTCGACGTAAGTGTCCTAGACCTCTTTTCTCGTCTTTCCAGCATTTTTGAACCATGAAAATTCACTTTTTTTTCTTCTAATTTTTAGGGAAAAGGCAGAAAACCTTATCAAGTTCCGCGCAAAGAACGAATCACAGAGCAGACCTATCAAATGAGCAGATGGACACCAGTTGCCAAGGACATAATGGAGGATGCCATTGATGACAGACTGGATGCAAAACATTTTCCATTCCTTGCAGGACGTGCAGCAAGTTCTGGTTATCATGCTCCAACGAGGTAAAAAAAAATCACTCCATCTGAGATTTGATTTTATTGATTATTTCGGAAAATAAGAGAGATAGGAGAATTTCCGAAGAGACATTTTTTGTAGAGAATTTTGAGAGCTACAAAAAAGGTCTCCGCGAAAATTTCGCTATCTCCGTTTGCCTATTAAATATTTGATAAAAACTGATTGCACGAAAATTTATCAGATAGAAAAAATGTTTTTTAATTACGAAAAAATTAAAGAATAATTCAATTTTTACGGTTTTAGTAAAAAGGAAGATATTACATTGGTTTTAATGAACTTTTTTTTTTTTTTAATTAATTGCAGTGTGAGATACGGGCACTGGCACAAGGACAAGGGCCAGGCAACAATTAAAAATGTACCACGATTAATTGTCTTCATTGTTGGTGGACTCTGTTTTTCAGAGATACGATGTGCTTATGAAGTCACTAATGCACTTAAAAATTGGGAAGTTATTGTTGGTGAGTGGAGAAAAAAATTTAAAATAAAAAAAAATTAGTTTGTGAATTACGTCAGCATTAATTCGTTGATATCTCCGAAACGAGTGAGTTTAGAGGAATTTTTACTGAATCACTTTTTGTGCAGAATTTAATTCTCTACAAAAAGTGTCTCTTGACAATTTCCTCTAAAGTCAATGGTTTCCAAATGATTCATAAAAAACGAAATTTCCTAAAAATTGTCACTTTTTATCACAATTTTTTAAATTAATTACTGAAATTAATGATAAATTAATTAATTTTTTTTGCAGGCTCCTCCCACATCATCACGCCAAAGTCATTCTTGTCAGATCTTGGAAAGCTCCACGTTTAAAAATCCAAATAAAACCGAATTCACGATTTTTTTTTCGAAAATTGACTGATTAACAAAAAAAAAAAAAGCGAAAAAAAACAAAAAAATTCACTAAAAATTGCGCCAAGTTCAGGCGTTATTTCATTGCCTCGATGAATTTAATTGAATAATAAAAGAAAAAAAAAATTTAATTGAATAATTATGAATTTAGCAATTGTGTATCCATGTCAATTCAATAGTGAAAAAAAAATTACGAAAAAAAAGAAGAAAAATTGCAAAAACTAATATGAAAACATTGATTAGAGTATTTTGAGTGAGCTACGTGTGTAATTAAATAATGAACTGTAGAAAAGAAGATTGAAAAGAAAAAAATGAATTTGTTGTAGGGTACTGGGTCTGATGGTCTCATGAATCAAGTGCCTGTGAGATTTGAAGAATTTTAATAATAATTGAGAGATTCAAATGATTTTGAAAAAAAAATCCTAAAAAAATTATGTGAAAGAAATTAAATTAAAAATTGAATAATTGGTAACTTTAATAAAGAAAAAATAAAAAATAATAATAATAATTGGTAACTATCCAGCATTAATATTCAGCTTCAATCATTAATCTGTAATTAATTAAAATTATCGAATTAAAAAAAAAAAACTAAACGTCAATCACTTGAAAATCGCAAAAAAAAATAGAGAAATCTAAAAAAAAAAGGATTTGCGTTTTTTTTCTTCATTTCACTGAATCACGATTATGCCAACTCGGACCACAGAATTAATAATCGAGTGAAAAAATCATTTATCAAAATAAAAAAAATATAATCGAGTTGAAAAAATCATTTATTAAAAATTAAAAATGGAAAAATATCGAATTTTTTTGCAATTGCTTCAGTTATCTGCGAATATCTCGGAATTTAAGCGAGATAGCGTAATTTTCGTTGAGTCCTTTTTTGTAGAGCGGAAAATTCTCTACAAAAAAGGTGTCAATGAAAAAGGGCGTATCTCCATCAGATCCCGAGATATCCTCAAAAAACTGAAAATTTTGAAAAAATGTAGAAAAAAGTAGTCTTTAATTTACCGAAAATCATTGAAAAAATAATTTAAAAAATATATAAACAAGTGCGTATGCAGTATTAGGCGTGCGAGATGCTTTAAATCACTGTAGCTTTACATTTTCAATAGTTAAAGTTTTGAAAAATAATTTAAAAAACAAGAAAAAAAACATAGAAAATTTAATTGACATTAAATTGAAATTACGAGCGAAATTAATTAATTAAAATATTTAAATTTGCCTTCAAAAGTAATTGTAAATGTATAATTATAATAATATTACCTTCCAAAATGAAGAATCTTGTTGTAATTGACGTTTGAGAATTCTGGATAACTTTTATCTCTGTTTTGAAAAAAAATGAAATGAAATTAAGGAAAAAAAAATTCATTAATTAATTAACATAAACATTCCGTAATGAGCACCTGTTTTATTTAATTATGTCAATATTAAAAAAAAAGCACTCATATCAAAAAGAGAAATAATAATGAGAAAACTATTCAGTTGATTAATTAATTAATTAATTAATCAATTAAAAAAATTCGTAAAAAATTCATAATTCTTTTTTTTTACGAATTTTTCGAATTTAATTGAATTTTTTTATTTTTTTGTTTTCTAAATAATTGAGTTTTAGAAATTTTGTTGGCTTAGAAACAAAAGGGCGTAAGTGCTGTGTATAAAAATAGGACTTACGCCCTTTTAATTCGAAGATAATTTATAGAAATCAGAGAATTACCTTTTTTTTTTCAGTTTTCGTAAATTTAATTGATCGATTATTTAATAAAAAAAATGAAATAATGCAAAAATATTATCGATAATAATGATGAATAATTAAAAAAATATCAATATATATATATATTGTCGTTGAATTAGAGGAAAAAATATGTGGATAGAGTTTGCGATATTTATAATAATGTATTAAATTAAATAATATAAATGTAACACACTGTATTGTAGATTTTAAATGAAAAAATAAGAAATTTTCCCAAAGAAAGTTGAATTTAAAACTTTTGATGGAGGAAAATCATTATTAAATGGCCTATTGACAATTGAGAGGCGTTGTGTGTGAAAAAATAATTAATTTTTCGAATTAAAAGTGTTTAATTGTGTATAAATTTGATTTTCATTTGGAAAATGTGCAGAAAGTACACGACGTTGAATAAATTCAATTTTTGTCTTGAAAGGATTTTTTTTTAAGTGGAATTAAACGTTTTCCATCCTCGTCCTCATCTTCTGTGTCCTTGAAATAATTTAAATTTCGAAAAAAAAGAGACATCGAGAGGAAATTTCGATACAAAAAGATTCACCATAAAGGCACTCGGAAACTAAGCGAGATAGAGAAATTTTCCAAGAGACCTTTTTTGAAGAGAATTTTGAGAGCTACAAAAAAGGTCTCTTCGTAAATTTCGCTATCTCGCTTAGTTTCCGAGATACTGAAAAAAACTAATTTGAAGCAGAAAAATCGAAAAAAGGGGTATTTTTTAATGTTTTTAGTTTTTTAGGGATATCTCGGAAACTAAGCGAGATAGCGAAAATTTTGAAGACACCTTTTTTGTAGAGAATTTCAAGAGCTACAAAGTCGGAAGAGGAGAAAAACGCTCTATCTCGCTTAGTTTCCGAGATATCATCGAAAGACAGAAACAGGTAGGTTTTTTAAAAAAAATGCAATTATTTTTACTTTCAATTGGTTATTAATATGAAACTTTAAAGTTCTCCTTATCTTCAATTATTTGTTTTATCTTTTTAATCTTTATCATCACGCTAAGCATAGTTTAATGTGTAATGCAGAGATTTAGCGCACATAACTGCATCAATATTCCTTTTTTTTTCTCTTGCGTATACAATATATTACATTTCTCTCATGACTTCACTCAATTACCTTTATTTATATATATATCTGAATAAAAGAGTTTTTTTTTGTGTGTGGCTTTTCTTTTTGGAGAGTCGCATGCAGTAACTGGAGAGAACTAGGAAATTAAAAAAATAATAATAATAATCACTCAATTATTCAAATTAAACATAATTCCTTCGTAATTTTACGAAGATTACGAGTATTTTTTATGCTAATTGCTTTACGTTTTTATATTCAAAAAATTTCTAATTATTCTTATTTATTAATTGTGTTAATAATGTACTTCACGTTGCCAAGTAAAAGAAGAAATTCCCCCAAAAAAAATATCTAAACATTTTTTTTCCTTTTTTTTCGATTAATTAAGGATGATTAAAAGCTAAAATCGAAAAAAAAAGTTAAATTTTTGGATAAAATTGTTAATAACAATTTAAACAAGATGAAATTCTCAAATCTGATTCAGTGAATTTGTAAAAAATTTAATAATGAATAAAATAAGCTGTAGAAACAAAAAATTAATTGAAAATTGCAAAATTTTCATAATTTTTTACATTTTTTCGAATTTTTCAAGATTTAAAAAAATTTAAAAAATGAGAATTTTTCGATTTTCGATTAATTTTTCGTTTTAAGGGCTTATTTTATTTGTTATTAACGATTTTCTACAAAAATTTAACTTTTTTTTCGATTTTACCTCCTTAATTAATCCTTAATTAATAGAAAAAAGAGTGGAGCAAATTAATTACGTGCAGGAATTAATTAATCTAAGAAGAAAAAGAGAAAAAAATTTGAGGTAATTAAGAAATTTAAATTTCAATAATTATCTTTTACTCAACAACAGTGAGGCAAAGGTATTGTTTATTATTTATGCCATTTAATTATTATTTATTTACAACCATTTTTTGTTTAATTAATATTTTCCTTTTTTTTTTCTATAATTAATAGTAAGTATTTCATTTTATCTACGATAATTTTTGTTACTTTTTCATTATTTTCGTAATTTTAATCATTTTATATTCATTTTTTTACTAAAATGTGCTTTTTTTTGGATATTATGTGCGCCCATTTGGGGGAACTTATATAAAAATTTATTGATACAGTGATTTTATTGGTGTTTATATTGTTTTCTTGCTTTTTTTTTCTCTTCAATTCGCAGTGAATTCAAAATTTTAGAAGAAAAATTGTTACAAACGTGATTTTTTTTTAATGTTATGAGGATTTTCAATTTTTTTTTTATACACACACACACATAACTGCTTGACAATGATTTTTTTCTGGTTTTTTCTTTGTATTTACAATTATAAATGTCGTATTTTACAACTATAATACCTATCACACATACTCTCACCTTAAAACTATTTTTATAATGATTTTTTCTTGCTTTTTTTGTAATTTTTTTTCTTTAATGTTTTTTTTTTTTCGTCGTAATTTCATGTGAATAAGGGAATTACGAGAGTTTTTATTAAAAGATAGCAAATTTTTTGATGAAAATCAGAGGACAATTGGGTGATTCAATGCTTCAATCAATAATTTTCTTAAATAACAACAATAATAGTGATAATAATAACAGTTAAAAGAAGAAAAAGTTGGGGAAAAGAGGAAAAAATTGGGCTTTTTCGGCAATTTTCCTTTCTTTTTTTATAATTATGGATTTTGGGATTTGGAAGCCATATTCAACGCATTAATTAGTGATTAATTAATTCATTATTTGATGTTAATTGATGTTAATTTCCTTTATTTAATTGGGAATGCAATTAAAAGCTTCGCCGAAGAAATAGAATACCTGAGATTTTCCTCGAAATTCAGTGAAAAAAAACGAGCAGAAAATTTTTAATTATTCTCTAATAGATATCTCCGGAACTATGAGATTTAGGGAAAAATGTCAAGAGACCTTTTTTGTGGAGAATTTAATTCCCTACAAAAAAGGTCTCCTGCTAAATTTTCATAAACCTAACGGCCTCTTAGATATTCAAGAAATAATAAACAGGTAATTTTTCCTGATTTATCTTGAATTTAATTAATTCCGAAAAAAAAATGTTAAAAAAATGTTTAATTTCATTGATAAATTATTTGGAGCAGAATTATTTTATTGGGACAATTACGAGACTTTCTCAAAGACTCTTTCGCGAGAAATCCAACGATAAATGATGGAGAATAATTTTTTGATGATCAATAATAACGTGGAATCGATAAATTCAGTGTTGAAGAAAGGGAGAAACATTAAATTTAAAAGGATCTCTGAAACAGTCAAATTTAGAGGAAGATGTGAAGAAACATTTTTTGTAGAGAATTAAATTTCCCACAAAAAAGGTTTTTTGACATTTTTCTCTAATCTCAACCATTTCAGAGATATCTTCAAAAGACAAAAAAAAATCTCGAATACGAAAGAAGTGGAGGAATCAAAATGGCGGCCACTAGGCCGCATAACCGCAACGGACTTTTCAAAATGTCCGTTAAAAATTCAAAACTCCCGCCATATTAACAACATTTAAATAAAGGACTTTTACTCGAATTAATTAAATTCGCGAGAATTAAACGCGAAAATTAATGTTTTTTCGCTAATTAATTAATTTAATTTTTCCGGGGAGTCCCCAAACATCCGCCATTTTGTTTTTCCATGTCCTGGACTTCCCCTAAATCTAATTTCTATCGAAAAATCCCTCGAATTTCCACAAAAAATTAATTCCACAACTAAGAAAGCTTCCGCGGTTGATTATGAGTCGAAATATTGAGTAATTAATCAATTTAATTGATTTAATTAATTTAAAAAATAATAAATGAACCGAAAAAATTCACTTCAACTGTTACTTTTACTTGTGTACTCTCCAATAGGCATTCGGCCCTTTTATCTCTCATTTATATAATAATATATATTTTCTTTCACATTTATAAATTCTACCTATACACTTAAACCTAAAACATGACACGGTTTTTTTTTTATATACCTTGGGGGAATAATAATGAAATAATTAAAATTCTGTCGTACACACATACACTTTATCTCGCTAATTCCCTAAATTTTCACATTATTTAAATTTTCATTTAAAATAA
This sequence comes from Aleiodes leptofemur, assembly GCA_963942555.1. NCBI lineage: Eukaryota > Metazoa > Arthropoda > Insecta > Hymenoptera > Braconidae > Aleiodes > Aleiodes leptofemur. Next base: position 2,113,986 of record OZ012611.1, read on the forward strand.
TTTTCCATAATTTTTCTTAGTTTCGAGATATTTTTTCGAAAAAGTGAAAAAAAAATTTGAGGGTATTCAAAAAAAATAAAAATATAAAATTAATTATAATTTGATTAATTGAAGAAAATAGAAAAAAAATAAGTAACAAATGAAAAAAATCTAGATTTTCTGTTAGTTTTTTATTGCAAATCCTCAGAACAAAGTTCAATACTCTCTACAACTGAAAAAAAAGAGAAATAAATTTTTTTTTTTTCTTGTGAATCTGGAAAAAAATAGAAAAAATGAGATTTTTCAAAATAATTTAATATTTTACAGTTCACATTATCAACTCCTTTTTTTCATATTATCATAATCTAATTTTTCACTAAAACTACAGCTTTAACTTCAATTACGTGTTTTCCTCATTTTTTTTTAAATATTTAAATTAATAATTTCTCTCTCAAATTTTCATTACCCCCCTGCGATTTAATTTGAACTGAAATAATTTCCAATAAATTCATTACAAATACAAAAAAAAGTGATTTTTATGTTTTTTTTTTGTACTTTATCGTCTATATACCCCGCGCAAAATTGTCCTACTAAAATCTCAATTTTCACATGAAATTACCTGAATATATTTGAAATTAAAAGAAAAAAAGTTTCAATCATTCTTAAATTAAAAGAGAAAAAAATAATAATAATAAAGGAAACGATTAGTCATCATTTATCCTCATCAAAAAATTGTTTAATGATTGTGTGTGTTTTTGGAAAAAACTTCTCCACATATTCTTACCATTATTCTTGTAATAATTGACAGCATTTTTTTATTTATTTTTTTTTATTTATTTTTCCTACGATGTATTTTTAAACCGACAAACATCGAGCGATCGCAAAAAATTTCCTACATAATTTTTAAATTTGAATTTTCGGCCTTTTCCCGCGGAATCCAATGAAGAAAGAAAAATGGAAAAAAAACAAAGATTCCAAAAAATTAAATCTACTTCATTAATTATTTTCCATTTTGTGTCACGACATTTATTCTCCATTCGTTTTTTCCTTTTCCTTTCAAATTTAAATACACCAGTGATTTTCCCGCCAATCGTTCTTCATCAATCAATATAACTCTCGTTCTTTAATTTATCAAATTTAATTTTTTTAATTTTTTTTTTCGTTAATTAGGTAATCTTGTATGTTATTGACTTAACAAGTCCTACCTATTAATATTTCCCTTCACGAGATTACAAATAAGATGTTTTTTTTTTTCATTTATTTAATTTTCTTTAATTATTTAATTATTTAATTTCCCTTAATTTAAACAGAATTTTTCCATTAATTTCACTCAATTTAAAGAATTAATAATAATAAAGAAAAAAAAAAGGTGAAAAAAAGAAGTAAATTGGATTTTCATCATTTTTTTTACGAGTGTGTGTCTCTCTGTTTTTCCTTCTCATTTTCATTACTAATAATTAATAATTAATAATAAATCGTAATTAATATGTAATTGGCAGAATTAAAATTTGAAATTCTCTAAGCTTTTTCTTTTTTTTTTCCTTTCAAATTATTCTACCAACGATTAATGACTGAATTGTGGAAAAATATAAAACTTAACTAAATATACACAACTTTTTTATTATCATTATTATTATTATTATTTAATTTTTTTTTTTCAATTATTATTAACTCTCATTTATATATTTTTTTAGTGTAGTTTCCTGCCATTTTTAATATATTTCAGAAAAAAAAAAATCACACGCTCTCATCGTCTCTCACATATCACTCAATTCAAATTCATTTTTTTTTTATTTATTTTTTTATTAATTCTTTTTTTTATCATTGATTTTTCCTTCTTTTTTTTGTCTCCAAATTTACATAAAGTACAAACTTATGAAAACCGGAAAAAACGTAACACAATAATCCTCATTTATACTTAAAAAAAAAAAAAAATGAATTATCTCATATATCAATTGCAATTATCAGAGTAGCGCTTTTATTTTTTTTTTAATTTTTTTTTTGTAAGTATTTTTCATTATTATTATTATTAACTAATTACATGGTCACACTCGGGTGTCCGTCTACTAAACAAACACGCCTTTTTTTTTTATTTATTTAATTTCTTTTTGAATTGTTGTAATTCGTCGATTTAAAAATTGTCTCTTGCAATATATAATAATCCGAATTATCATTTATCGGAAAATAAATATTAATCAATGATGATTCGATTTTTTCTTCTTCTTTTTTCATTGGGTGAATTGACCACCCATACACACACGTACATACACACACACACACACACACAATGTTCATTAACACCGACACTGCTCTCTCGTCACCCAATTAATAATTATTTAATTGTTTTTTTTTTAATTCTTTTAAACTTTAAAAATGATTATTCCTAAATTCTCTCCTGTTTTTTTTTTAATAAATTTTCTTTTTTTTGAGGGGGAGGGCAATTTTTTATGCGGGAGGGACGGGATTTCGATTACGTCCATCAGCAATTTGATGAGTCTCATTTGTGGAGGAGCATTATAACGTTTCTTCGAATGCTGCCATCAAGTCACTTTGCATGTTCATGTCGATTTTGTTTGCCATCTGCAAAAATTATAAATAAAACACGTGTGCCTATTTCGGAAAAAAAATTGTGGGGTTTCGGTGGTTTTTAAGAGTTAGATAGAGGGGGATAGGGAGTAAAATGGGTTTTTTGATGAAGTGGTGGGGGATGGAATTTTTTTCGATGATTTCATTGGAAAGCTGAGAAAATTTTGAGTTTTTATGAATTTTTTGAAAATTTGAAGTTTTAAACAATTCAAATTTTTTAAAAATGTGAATTTTCTTTAAAATTGAAATTTTTAAAGAGTTCGGATTTTTAAAAAAAAATGGGAATTTTCTTTAAAGTTGAAATTTTTAAGGAATTCGAATTTAAAAAACATGGGAATTTTCTTCAAAATTGAAATTTTTAGAGAATTCGAATTTAAAAAACATGGGAATTTTCTTTAAAATTGAAATTTTTAAACATTCAAATTTTTAAAAAATGGGAATTTTCTTCGAAATTGAAATTTTTAAAGAATTCAAATTTTAAAAAAATGGGAATTTTCTTTAAAATTGACATTTTTTAAAAATTCAAATTTAAAAAAAATGGGAATTTCCTTTAAAATTGAAATTTTTTAAGAATTCGAATTTTAAAAAAAAATGGGAATTTCTTTAAAATTGAAATTTTCAAAGAATTCGAATTTTTAAAAAATGGAAATTTCCTTTAAAATTGAAATTTTAAAAAATTCGAATTTTCTTTAAAATTGAAACTTTTAAAAAATTCTAATTTTCAAAAAAATTCACTTTTTTGGAGATATCTCGATTTCTATTGGTTGTAGCGACTTGGGGTTGATCTTGAATGAAAGGTGAGATCATTTTCCATCGATTTATGAAATTTCCAAAATAAAATGATCGATTTTCGAAGGATTTATGGACAAATTGTTGTTCAAATCACTTTTTACCCCAAAAATACCTCAAAAATCAATCATTCTCCTTCAAAACGCCATCAATCGATGGCAAATGATCTCATCTTTCATTTAAGATCAACCCCAAGTCACTACAACCAATAGAACCGTAGATATCCTCCCAAAAAATAGAAATTTTCCAATTTTTCGATTTTCCCCTCAAAAACTCAAATTTTCGAAAAATACTAAAAAAAAAAATTTCTCATATGTTTTCTAGCGGAAATTCCCTCAGCTTTTCAATGAAATCATCAGAAAAATTCAATCTCAAATATTTCCCCTGATTTCTCCTCATTTTCACAATATACAATAAAACATCGCGTCCCACCGTTTTTTCGAATCATCTCAGAATCTCGAAATCTACAGAAGATAGACAATTTTTCGTGAAATCTTTTTTGTAGCTCTGAAAATTCTCCACAAAAAAAGATTCTTACTAAAAACTCCTTTCTCCCCTAGATTCCGAGATATTCCCAAAAAAACGAGAAATTTTCCTCGTCTCACCGAAAAAAAATCGAAATTTCCCCGAAAAATCAATGAAATCAATTCGAAATTTTTTTTAAAAAATTCGAAAACTTACCGCCTCACGACGTCGACGTTCCTGTTCCCTCTGTCTCTCCCTCTCTCGTTCAGCAGCAGCTTTGCCCTGGCTAGACGAATGACTCGGACTACTGCTGTCAGTCTCAGTTGAGACTTTAATTTCTTCAGCTCTAGTTGTTGCAGTTATTGTTGTTCCCTGTTGATCAGTAACTGTCTTCATAACTTTTTCAAGTGCATCCTCCTCTTCTCTCTCTCTTCTTCTCTCATTCTCTTGTCTCAATCTTTCTCTCTCAGCCTGTTCTCTCTGCTGTCTACGCATTTCCTGTTGCTCTTGGAGGGCACGCTGACGATCCTGCTTCTCTTTCGCCTGTTTTTTAAATGCCTGGAATGAGTCACGTGCTGATGTTTTCATGCTACTACCAGCTGTTGATTGTGGACTCGAGGCTTGAGCCAGTGACGACCATGAGGAAGCATTTTTAACATTTTGCTCGACAGTCTAAACAATTAAAAAGTAATTTTTTACAAATTAATTTCATCAAAAAATGAAAAAAGTTGAAAATCTCATCCTATTTTAAAAGGATCTCCGAAACTATTGGGTTTAGAGGAAAATGTCAAGAGATCTTTTTTGTAGAGCGAAAAATTCTCTACAAAAAAGGTCTCTTGACATTTTCCTCTAAACTCAACTGCCTTTAAGATATTTATAAAATAATGTGCAAAGAAAAATTTTATTTGCAATTTTTTTTTTCTTTTTCTTATAAATTATGTTTTTTTTAATGAGTAATTTTTACCTTATTTTTGAAAGCCGATGCAAAATTAGCCGCAGTATTCTTTGAATCAGGCGGTGTCATCTTCTTTTCTTGGGGAATTTGTGATCCAGAATGATTGCTTATTGGTGGCATTCCTAATGCACTCATTTCTGCAAAGAAAGCTCCCGCTAGAGGGTCAGCGTTTACAATAAATTTTGATTAGTCAAAGCGATTTCATTGGGATTTATTAATAAAGCAGCACATTTGCAATTGAAACATTTGGGTGCGTGAAAGCAAATCAGCAAAATGAGGAGAAAAGGTCAATTAATTTTTCTTCATTTTCATGAAAAAATTAGTCTCAAAAAATAACACAATAACATAAAAACTGATAATTTAGGGGAAGATGGGGTAAAATGGACACATTCCAATTGAACGGTTGGAGATAGGGATTTTCTGATTATTTCATTGAAAAGCTGAGAAAATTTTGGATGGAAAACATGTGTCGAAATGAATTTTTTTCAATTTTTTCGAAAATTTTACTTTTTTGGCCAAGTTTCGAAGGGGTTTCCCTTTCGAAAATCGAAAAAATTCACTTTTTCGGCGATATCTCTGGTTCTGTTCATCGCAGCAATCTGGGGTTGATCTCTAATGAAAGGTGAGCTCATTTCCCATCGATTCATGTGGTTCAAATTTTTTAAAATCAATTTTTCAAAAACTTATAGTTCATTTTCTAAAAATCAGTTTTTGCCCCATAAGTACTTAAAAAATTGATAATTTTTTTTAAAACCACATAAATCGATGGGAAATGAGCTCACCTTTCATTCAAGATCAGCCCCAGATCGCTACGACCAATAAAACCCGAGATATTCCCAAAAACCTGAAATTTTTCAAAAACATAAGGATTTCACCTTCAAATCTTGAGCAAAAAAATGGCATTTTTGAAAAATTCCCAAAAAAAACTTCTGACACATGATTTTCATGGCAAATTTCCTCAGCTTTCCAATGGAATCATCAGAAAAAACCTATCTCCACTATTTCCATCAATTCCAACTCATTCCCATAGTATAAAATACCAAAACACTAACGAGTCTCCATTAGGGGTGTGCGAATAGTGTTCGAGTCGAATCGAATCGAATAATTCGAATTATTCGAAATTGTTCGAATTATTGAAAAATATTAAAATTATTTGGAATTTTTGGAATTATTCGAAAAATTCTAATTATTCGAGAAGTTCAAATCATTCAAAAATTCGAATTATTCGAAAATTTGAATTATTCAAAAATTTGAATTATTCGAAAATTCGAATTATTCAAAAAAAATTGAATTATCCAAAAAAATTCGAATTATTCAAAAAAAATCGAATTTTTGAATTTTATTCCAAAATTCGAATTATTCGAAAAAATTCGAATTATTCGAAAAAATTCGAATTATTCGAAAAAATTCGAATTATCCAAAAAAATTCGAATTATTCAAAAAAATTCGAATTATTCGAAAAAATTCGAATTATTAAAAAAAATCGAATTATTCGAAAGAATTCGAATAATTCGAAATATTCGATTCAAATTTCGAATCGAATATTAATATTCGATTCGGTACGAATAATTCGTGGATTCGAATTATTCGCACACCCCTAGTCTCCATTTTATCCCACTTTCCCCCCTTTAACATTAAAAAAAGCAATTTTTGATTAATAAAAATTATAACATACCGTCCATTGCTTTATGTGATATTTGAGCCTGCGACATAATCGGTTTATCATCTTTTTTAAGTGGTAATTGCGGTATCATTGGCATTGATACCATTGGTATTGGATCGAATATCGATGCCATATTGCCCATTCCCATACCCAAATTAATACCAGGTATTCCATTATTATTCATAATATTTGTTGGTGATGTTTCTCTCTTGACATTTGAAAAACCATTGGAATGCTGCTGTTGTGACGTTGTCATAGCCATATTATGTGAATTTTGTATATTAGATAATTGCGATGTATTAATAATATTGTCCAATTGATTGTGTATTGACATTGGATTTTGTCCAATTCCTTGTGGTAAATGTTGTAGATTAAAGTTTAAATTTAAATTTGATAAATTTAAATTTGATGACATTGTTGTTGGCATCATATTTACTGAATTTTTCATATCTGGCAGTAAATTTAAATTATTATTTGATGTTGGTGGATGGATATTTTGAACCATTGGTAAATGACTTCCTTGATTCTGTTCTTTTTTTCCATTATTCATTGGCTCAACTGATGGCTGGCTTGTTGGTACTGATGCTGTTGGATAAAAAATGTTTTTTTTAATTAATTTTTAGGGTTTATTATAAGTAGGAGACTTGAGGAAATCCAAGTAGGTCCCAAATGATCTAGGGGAGAGTGGGGCAAAATGGACACTGCAATGAAACGGTTGGAGATGGATTTTTTTTAATGATTCTATCGAAGAGCTGAGGAAATTTTAGCCGGAAAACGAGTGTTAGATGTATTTTTTTAGATTTTTTTGAAAATTTGATATTCTTCGGCATTTTTGAGGGGTGTTCTTTCCTTTTTTGAAAATTTTCAGTTTTTTGCAAATATCTCTGGTTCTTTTGGTCGTAGCAATTCGGGGGTGGTCTCAAATGAAAGGTGAGGTCATTTCCCATCGATTTATGGGGTTTTGAATTCAAAAATATCAATTTTTGGGATAGTTATAGGCCAAAAACTGTTTCACAAAACTATTTCACAAAAATGCCCATGAATACCTTTAAAATCGATATTTTTGAATTAAAAAACCTATGAATCGATGGCAAATGATCTCACCTTTCACCTCCTATCGGAATTTTTACGCTACAACAAATAGAACCAAAGATATTCTCAAAAAACAGGAAATTTTCAAAAAAAGGAAGGGTTTTGCCCCTCTAAAATGCTCAAAAAAGTTAAAATCACCAAAAGTTCAAAAAAATTAATTCCGGCACTTCTTTCCCGCCTAAAATTTCCTCAGCTTTCCAAAGAAACCATCAAAAACAATCTACCGCCAATATTTCTATTAATTTTAAGAGTTTTCCATAATATTTTGCCTAAAAATTTAGATGTGTCCATTTTGCCCCACCTTCCCCTACCTTTCTTTTTTAAGTTATCATGAATATTCTAATTATTTCGATTTCGTAACGTTTTACCGATATTAAAACGATGTCCACGATAATAAATTGTTATTAAATAATGTTATAAATATCCAATATTGTTCCGAATTTGAATTACGCGGTTCCAGCATCAAGGACTGGCATTGGAGGATCCTCGGATTTTAAATACCAATTTTCCCGCCATTAATGTTTTCATGTAATTAATTGGATTAATCGTCGATATTTGTCCGATAACAGGTGTTTTTTATGATTTGAAAAATTAATAGACATTCTGACGAACAAGAATATATATAGTTATACAAGGAAAAAATAGATCTGTTATCATGAATTGTTGCAGTGAAACTGAAACTGAATCTCGCTTATGGAGTTCTAATGTTAATTTAATTTTTTTCAAAAATTCATTTTTGGCTCAATTTGTACGGTAACATGGTGTAAAGTAAATTTTAAAAAAATTTCCTCATGCTACTCTATCGAGAGTGACCAAAATTGAAAGGGAAAAATAGATTATCGGAACTACTTGGATATTCTTAAGATTAATACATTATTTAAATATTCTCATTTTTTAAAAAATGCAAGATTTCACTAATGTGAAATTAATTTACCCAATGAATTATAAGGTTGCATGAGATCAGGCTGATTGATTGCTGTATTATCATTGCCTCCAGTTGTTCCACTAACAACTGGAAATGCACCAGTTGACAATTGTTGTGTTTGTGATACAACTGGTGATGCTACTGAGGTATTTGTATTTGTTGGTGTTACTGATGGCGGTGGTGTTGGTACTGATACAGATGGTGTTGGTGGATTTGAATTAGCTGGCGGTGGAGGTGGTGGAGTTGGTTTTTTCTGTGGTGCAGCTGTTGCCATTGCTGTTTGACGCTGTGGCTGGGCTGGCATTGATGCATGACTTGCTACTGGCATCACCTGTGATGCTGTCACTGCTGCTACTCCAATTGCTGCTTGATTCGTTCCTAATAGAGTTATTTCATTAAATTCCCCATCAAAATCAGTGTAATCAATCGATTTTCAACGAAAAAAAAAAACGAATTTTTCAAATAAATCAGTTTTTTAAAAAATATCTTGGAATTCAAGCGAGATAGAGCATTTTTATAGAAACCTTTAATGTAGATCTTGAAATTCTCTATTAAAAAGGTTTCATGAAAAATGTTTTTATCTCGCTTAGTTTCCGAGATATCCTTGAAAAACTAATGATGAAAAATATGAAATTTCTCAAATAAATCAATGTTCTTTTTGTCAATAGTTTTTTGAAAATATCTTGGAATTCAAGCGAGATAGAGCATTCTCATAAAAATCTTTTTTGTAGCTCTTAAAATTCTCTATAAAAAAGGTCTTATGAAAATTGCTCTATCTCGTTTAACTTCCGAGATATTCTCAAAAAACTGATGATGAAAAAAAAGATTTTTTAAAGATTTTTTTAAGATTTTCGTAATTTTGATAGATTTTTGGAAAAAATGAGTCGAAAAAAAGGCGAACGATTATTTTCACATCTCCAAGAGTTTTGGAGGAAAATCGAACCTTTTGCCCATTATTTGCGCCTCTTTTTCCCCACAAAATCTAATAAATTTTTTCGAAAATTTCGTAATTGTCCAATATTTTGGGAAAAAATGAGTCGAAAAAAAGGCAAACGATCATTTTCACATCTCCAACAGTCTTGGAAGACAATCAAACCCTTTGCCCATTATTTACGCCTCTTTTTCCTCATAAAATCCAATAAAATCATAATTTTCTTTAAGTTATTAATAAAAAATAAATAAAAAATCTTCTTGAATTTCTCCAGCATCCCAAGTACCTTGATCCAATGGGATTGCATTAGATTGTGGAACAACTGGCTTCACAACTGGTCCAGTAGCATTTCCGGTTGGCTGATTGTTCAACAACAGATTCCCCGTGTGATTAACTGTGTTTGCCTGAGAGAAATTCAAAATTTAATTGAAAAAAAAATTCTGTAATTTATCAATTTTTTTTCTCTCATTTTAAAATGTTTTTTTTTCTTTTTTTTTTTTTTTAAATAAAATGAGAGTTTTATTAAATAATGTGAGTACCGATGGAACAGCTGAATTTCCAGGAGTCGATGGATTAGGTGTTTTCTTTGTTTTCTTCCTCGGTGGACGATTCGTTGGATTTCCTGAAAATTAATCATTTTTTTCCACTATTTTTTCTTCCTGCACTTTCTTCTTATTCTGCAGTTTTCTTCTTTAATCAATCACTTTTGCACTTTTTAATACGAAAAATTAGGAACTAGTGGAGTGCACGTGTGTCAGAGGATACCAGCCATTATTTTTTTTTGTAAAAACAAAAAAAAATGATTTTTTTAAATAAACAATTCAGAGAGACATTAATCAAAAAGCCATATATTTACTGATAGATTTTATTCATATACTTATATTATAATTGTATCACTGTGTACAACAATGTTTTTCTTTTTTCCTTTCTTTATTCATTTTTTAATTAAATCTTTTCATTTAATTTAAATATCTCAATCGTAATCGTTTTTTCCATTATTTTTCTCATCATCTTGGACTTTCATATCTCATGATTCACTTATTATTATTATTATTATTCATCATTTCATTTCATTTTTATTTTTATATTAAAAAATCTTCGCAAAACAACATTTTTCCATCTCACTCTACAATATAAGTTTCATAATGCTTATCTTTTTTTTTTTCTTAATTAATTGCGATTAATTAAACGCAATAAATTACAATTATTTCATTTCATTTATTATCCCAACTCGAGCACACAATAATTCATTCATACATGCTTTTTTTTTGCCTTTTTCCTTTTTTTTAATCAATTTTCATGTCATAATTATTTTGTCAGATAGCTTTTGCCTCAAATTAAAAGAAAAAAAAATTGTTTAGTCCCTATTTTCCTGTTTTTCTTTTTAACTAGTAATTATTTTCTTTTTCTTTCTTTTTATTCATAAACTAGAGTAAATAAAAACTCGAATAATTCTACAGTTAGTATCGAATTTTAATTGCCAATTTTAATATGACAATTATAATTTTTTTTTTAATTCATTTATTTAGATGATTTATCGTCATTTAATCGTTAGCACAAACTGTGAGATCTGTCGTGAATGGCTCTTGCTCTTTAAATACATTTTTTTCCATTTAATTCATGAATTTTTATAATCGAAATTATTTTTTTTAATTTCCATTTTTTGTTTTCATTTTATCTTTTTCTGTTTATCTCGGAAACTAAGCGAGATAGCGTAATTTTGGCCGAATCTTTTTTTTTAGACAATTTCAAGGGCTACAAAAAAGGTCTCTACAAAATTTTTCCTATCTCTCTTAATTTCCGAGATAATCGAAAAAACGTAACAAAAAATTAAATTTAATTAAAAAAAAAATAATTTCATTTAGAGAAAATTTTCACAAATTTAAAAAAATAATTCGCGCCTCTTCTTCGAATTTTTTAGCATGAACATAATTAAATGAGCAAGATCATTCTCTCTTCATAAACTTCTTTCAACGAACTTCAAAATCATTCGAGAGAGAGAGAGAGAAGAAAAAAAAATTATTGATAAACTGAAATTCAAAAGGAAATTCAATTTTTTCATTCATACATGTTTTTTTTCTGTTTCTTTCGTTTAAAAATGTTCCTCAATCAATCTTAATCTATTATTAATACTTAATGATACATTAGTATTTATTATTATTATTATTTTATTTTCATTTTGAAAGTATTTACAAAAAACGCGCCACGATCGAAAAAAAAAAGTTTAACAAAAAACCAGTTTATCGTTTATTTTATGAGTGTATGTGTGTGTGTTTGTGTGTATAAATTAATTAAAAAAAAAAAAGAATTAACTATTAATAAAATATTCTACGGGTTTTTTCAGATTTCTCTTCTTCATGGAGTGTTTAATTATATTTTTTTCTTTTTTTTTTTAATTCATGGAAGTTTTGAGGAATCGATGGAAATTAATTAGCATACAAAATTAATTTTGTACACACGATAAAAAAAAAAAGAGAAATTTACTGTGTCGGAAGGCAATACGAATGGTTTTTTCTTTTTTCTTTAATATTAAATGCCCTATACGTTTTATTCTTCATTTAATTTATAAACTAATTCCTATCTAGAGAAAAAAAAAGAGTAGACGATTTTTTTTTTCACGTAAATTCAAAGAAAACGAAGTTTTTGTTTGAAAAAAAAAAAAAAGTAGACGAGACGAGAACTAATTATCAAATTAATTTATGATACTTTTGTCGTTTATTTTTTTTTCTTCTTTTTTTAGCACAATTTTACTTTATTGTTTATTCTTTAATTTAATTTTTTCATATAAATTCTTAATTGTTGTAATTTTTTTTTATTTTTTTTTATAATCTTCTTAAAAATCGACGAACACTTTTCTGACCGAGGCTGGCCGACCAGAATTGGTACTAATATTAAATTCATTAATTTTACATTGTTCATAATTTTCATTTTTTTTTTTCCTTTCATTTTATGTTAAATTTATAATTTTTTTTTCTTTTTCTTCAGTTAAAAATCATTTGATTAATTAATTTCTTTCTTTAAGTACGCAGTTTTGAGTGCATGGTTAAATGATACTATTTAATTGTACTCGAGTGCAATTATTTTTGTTTTACCCTTTTTTTTTTCATTAATTGAATTTTCTACGATATACGGAGGTCAAACAAATAATTTGTTTAAAAACAAATTTTGTGATTGAATGAATTTTTTTTAATGAGAAAAATTTAATTTACTTCGAATTTCAAGTTTTAGATGAATGAAAATGATTTTATTGAAGATTTTGAAGGATTTCTGATCGAAAAAAACTGCAATTCCTTTAATTTTACCCCAATAATTCGAAAATTACGTTAAAAATAAGGTTTTTCGTGTAAAAAAATTGCTTTCCCTTCTCCTCACGATTCTAAAAGTATTAGTGGGGCAAAATGGGTTGCATTACAGTGTTTTTTATCGGAAATTTCCCTGGGAACCCAATAAAATGAAATTCATCAGCGAAAAAGTACACTCATTACCTAAAATTCATGAAAATCACAAAATTCTCAAAAAAATTGATTTATATTCAATTAAATTAATTATTTTTTTTTATAACGTGCCAATTGAAAAAAGCACCTCTTTTCATCAATGAAATTGCGTCCATAATTCTCCTTATATTAAACTTCTATATATATATATATATAAATATATATATATATATAATATTTATATATTTATATAGTAAATTATTTATCGTTAAATTTACATGATATTCTCAACAAAAAACTTTTATCATCATGGAGCAGACATTTACACATAGAAATAGAAATATAAAAAACAGAGAAAAAAAAAAAATAATTAATAATTCTTATTTGAACCCTAGTAACTAATGTTTTTTTTTGTCTCTCGAAACGCGTATAAAAGACTTCTAAAATTCATCAATTATTTATTTAAATAATTTTTACATAATTCTGCCTGTTTTTTTCCTTTTTTCTTCATTTCTTTTCATTTATTCACTTAGGACGGGTGTTTCTGAATTAAACTGAATATATAAAAAAAAAAATTATAATTAATAAATAAATCCCATTACTATTTATTTATAATTCAATAATTGCCAATTTTTCCTCAATTAATTCTGTTTTTTTTCGTCAATTTTGTTGTTTTCTGCATTTTTTTGGTATGTAAAACCATACCAATTAATTACGCAATTAAATTCATTCAATTTATGGAGTGAAAAATATAATTCGCAGACATTTTCAATTTATTTTTACAATTCTTATTATTTTTTTAAATTTTTCATTAGTTAATTTATCATGAAAATTCGTCGAAAAGAAAAAGAGAAACAAAATAAATAAAATTCTTTAAATGATGATTTCACCGGAGAAAAGCTTAGCGGAGTGCAAACAATGTGTTTGGAGGCCAGTTCGCCTTTTTTTTTTTTACTATTATTATTAATTAATTATTAACAATTCTCTGATTTAATATTATTATTATTTTTTCTTTTTTTGTATTCACTCTATTTACCTTCTGGAAATATTAATAATTCTCATTTTCGTCTCGCTGCATCTCACAACGGATCTTCAATTAATTTATCCTCTGTATATTTCCAGTTTTAATTGATTTACTTTTTTTTATTCGGTTTTTTTTTATCTATATACATTTGTATTGTCATGCCTATCTGTTGATTTGGATTAAAATATTCTGCTCCTTTTTTTCTCCCCGGAGAGACATTTTTCAATTTAATTTGCTATTGAAATTAATTTTTTTCAGCAGATTCTTAATAAAAAAAAAAATATTTAAATAAATCGATTTTTGGCAAGAACCGAATTTCTGCCAATTAAATTAATTATGCTACAATGCGCCGATTTGCAAAGAAAAATCCAGCCACCAATACACATTGTCTGCATTTATTTATAATAATTATTATTATTTTTCTGAAGATATTTTGACTATTTCCATTTTTTTGTAAAAAAAAAAAATTGTAATTTTTCCTTTTTTCAATCGATTCTTTGCTTTGCAATTGAAAACCGAAACTATTTTTTGATTAATTTATTATTAAAAAAAATAAAAAAAAGTTATTGAATTCTGTGTGCGCTCGAGTACAGTGACGATATTTTTTTTTCATATCGAAAATTATTTTTTAGTAATTATGGGGTAAATTCACGAAAAAAACCTTCAGTTTTTCCCATTTTTTCAAATTAATTCATTTCTTTTTTTTGCAAAAAATTATTCACTCACTCTCATCTTCTCTCGTGATTTCTCCACTCACGCATTTAATTTTACTCCACAATATATAAATTGTCCCAGAAAAAAAAAAAAATGATACATGAGTGATTGCGAGATTTTTTAATACGAAAATATTGATTTTTAATTATTGATTTTTTTTAATTCAAAGATCCGGAGAATTGAGATATTTCGAAGAGTCACCATTATTCTCCCCTTTTTATGGGGGTGGTCCATGGAATTTATTTATGGACAGCAGGAGAAAAAAGTGGGTGACAAAAATATTCGCTTTTTTGGTTTTTTGAGTTCATGCAAACGACACAAGTGAATCGATGAATTCTTCGATTTTTTTTTTCATCTTTAATTTCATATTTTTTTTTTATGTATTTTGTTAATGAATCCTCAATTCATTAATTGAAACAAGCTGGTATATGGCGTATGGTATCCTCTAAACACAGTCTGCACTCCACTAGCTCACCTGCTCATTAATTTTTTACTATTCTTCTTCTTCTTCTTCTTTTTTTTATCAATTTTTCATTATTATCTATTTTTTCTTCATAAAAATAAACAAAAAAATTGGCTATAATTTTTTGCTTAAATTAAATTCAATTGATTAATCAGTGTTGAGTTGATTTTTTTTTCATAAAATAATTTATGTTACATTTGTTCGTTTATTTATAAATAAAAAACATTTCTGCATATTATTATTATTTCTAATTCTAATTGTTTTTCTTCTTCTTTTTATTTAAATAGGTCAATGACCCTCTCTGGGCTTATTGTTCGATTTATCTCAACTCAACACTGAGTTCTCAAGTGTAAATTTGATTTTTTCTTCTTTTTTTTTTTAGAAAAAAAAAATTATTCTCAAATAAACGTTTTAGAATAAACGTTAACACCGTCCTAATTATAATTTTTATTTCTTTTTGCAAAGGAATTTCATTTAATTATTCATTTATTTGTTTTTCTTGATTTTTCAGAGGCATTTGCGAAGTTTTTGTGCATTTCTGAGAAATTAATTTAATTTTGTTTCATTTTTTTATTTTTTTTGATTATTTGAAACTTCGAAAATGATGAAATTTGCATTTTTCAATTTTTTCAAAAGAATTATTTTGATATTTTGAAAAATTATAATTATATTTACAAATTATAGAAAAAAAAGGTAATTCTGGTTTTGATTTTTGTGAGAAAATAAAAAAATTGAATTTTTCACACGGATTGAGCACAGAATTACAAATGAAAAACGAAAAAACATTTCAAAAGACTAGATTTTTTCTAATTTCCAACAAAAAAATCAGGAAATTTAGATTTAATTTGAGAGGATAAAAAAAACCTCAATATTACAATTGAATTTCACGTAATTATCATAATTTCCAATCAAAGTTCGAAGATTCAAAAAATAAAAAAAATCAATTAATCTCATATTTTAATTGAAAAATTCATTTAATTATTTAAATTTTCCGGAAAATCCGAAAAAATGTGCAATATTCAGAAACACACGTTGTGCGACACCGAAATTATTTCCAAAAAAATTACAATAATTTCCTTCAAAACGAGAAAAAAATTGCAAAAATAAACAATTAAACATTCGCAAATAGCCCAAAAACTTCGAAATCGAAATTGAAATTTTTTTTTTTGTCAGTTCGTATTTTTAATCGGTGGAACTGCCCATTTCCATTTGGAAAAAAATGAAAACAAGCACCTCCACACATTTGTTCCCAATGTGTTAGGGTTTATTTTTTATTTTTTTAAATCTTTAAAGTTTCTTTTTTTTTGCTTTTTTGTGATTATTTGCAACAGTTACAAGAGGTTCATATCTAACCTGCTTCACTGTCGCTCGAATCGCTGGAGCTAGATGATAGTGAACTACTGCTTGAATCACTGTCACTGCTGCTACTGCTTGATGCTGATAATCTTGATGGACCACTGGCACCACCTGGTCCACCAACAACGTCAACTGATTTACTGCTGTCTTCTAATAAATCAAAAAAAAAGAAGAAAAAAATTAAAATTTGATAATAATAATAATTTTTCATAATTTTTGTCCTTAAAATTTTTTCTAATTTTCCTGCTAACTATTAAATAGAAAAAAGAAGCAAAAAATGACTCAATAATAATAATAATAGTTTTTGTCGTTAAAAATGATTCCAATTTTTTGGCTAATCATTAAATCAAAAAAATAAGAGAAAAATTGATTAATTTAAAGTATCATGGGAAATTAGAAGATTTTTTTTTAATGCAATGCTAAAAGATTGTGAATTTGCAAAATTTTGCTTATAATTTGAGCTTCTTCAGGCTCTGTGAACCAAAAAATTACAAATTATCATTTGTTTATAAAATAATATTACAAACAAATACAATAAAATATTTAGGATTGACAAACTTTTAATAGGGAAAGGTGGGGAAAATGGACACACTGATTGTACGGTTCGAGATTGAAATTTTTTGATGATTCCATTGAAGAGCTGAGGAACTTATAGGCGGAAAACATGGGTCAAAATTTTTTTTCTCAATTTTTTGAAAAATTTACTTTTTTTTGCTAAGTTTTGAAGGGGTTTTCCTTTTGAAAATCGAAAAAATCCACTTTTTCGGCGATATCTCTGGTTTTGTTGGTCGTAGCGATCTGGGGTTGATCTTAAATGAAAGATGAGCTCATTTGTCATCGATTTATGTGGTTCAAATTTTTTTAAAGCAATTTTTCAAATATTTATAGGCCATTTTCTGAAAATCAGTTTTTGCCCTAAAAGTACTTGAAAAATTGATAATTTTATTTTTCAACCACATAAATTGATGGGAAATGAGCTCACTTTTCATTCAAGGTCAATCTCAGATCGCTATGACTAATAGAACCCGAGATATTCCCGAAAACCTGAAATTTTTCAAAAAAAGAGGGATTTCATCTTCAAATCTTGAGCAAAAAAATGGAATTTTTGAAAAATTCAAAAAAATAACTTCAGACATATGATTTCCATGGCAAATTTCCTCAGGTTTCCATTGGAATCATCAGAAAAAACCTATCTCCAATATTCCCACCGATTTCAACTAATTTTCATAGTATAAAATATCAAAACCCTAACAAGCGTCCATTTTACCCCACCTTCCCCTAGTGTATTTTTTAAAAACTTTCCAATTTTCCATGATACTTCAAATCAATTACTATCAACATGAAAATGAATCTGATTATAAGAAAAATTGATATTCAATAATAATAAAAAATCCCCATATTTTTAATCGTTAATTATTTATCCAATTTTTTTGCCAATTACTAATTTAAAAAAAAAGAGGCAAAGAATCAATATTCAATAACAATAATAATAATGAAAATGATAATTTTTCATCATTTTCATCGTAAATTTTTTTTTTCTATTTCTTCCCAATTAATAAAAAAATAAAAAATAACTAACAATTAGAATATTAAAAAAAATAAATATATCTCACCTTTCTTCGGAGCCTTCTTGACATTACCAAGCTGTCCCGTGACATCCTGCAGCCTCTTCTCCAGCTCCTGTTTCTTCTCTGCCATCTGTTCATCCTTGCTCTTTCCACTCAATTTTTTATGTATTTTTTTCCTCAAACAAGAAGCAACATAGCTCTCCAATTCCCTCAATGTCGAAGGTTTAAGTGTTTCAAAATCAATTTCAATTTCATCAGGATTAGAATCTCTCAAAGATGGTTCACGTGATTGTATAATATGCACAACTCTACCCAATTTATCACCAGGTAATTTATTAATATCGAGTGATAATTGTCTTTTTTCATCGTAAGACATTGGTTTAGCATTGTCCTCATCCTCTGAATCAAATGCAATTGGTGGCGGTTGACTCGTTGCATTTTTTTTCTTCGTACCAGCTGATCTACTGTTTGTTTTTGGTCTTTTTTGCGTTGTATTTTGTGCTGTAGCTTTACCAGGACCTCTTGTTTTTGTTTTAGGTTTAGCACTTGCTGCTGTACTACTGTGTCCTTTATTACCACCACTTTGTAAACCCTGATGATGATCACTTTGCATGCCCATGCTAACATTAACACCCATATTTGGTAATTTTAAATCACCACCACCCATAGCAACACTAGCTATACTGGCATTAACACTGTCTGATACATTGGGTATTCCTACATTTGGCTTCATTAGCTTCTCCATGGCACCACTGTGACTACCAATACTTGTATTTCTATTCATTGATTTGGGTTTCGTTTTTTCTGGTTTCTTTTTCTTGCCCTTTTTACGATCTGATTCTTCAACTAATTTTTCTATTTGTCCTGATATTGCTTTTAGCTCTTTTTGCAGTGCTACTAGTCTTTCTCGTCTTTCTGCCTCGGAATCGTCTGTTTCTGAGGATGAATCAGAGCCTGAACTACTTCCACTTGTACTGCTACCTTTCATTGCCATCATTCTGCCCATTGGCTCGTCTGGTACCTTGGCAAATCTCATTTCAAAAACATCCTGCAGCTTTTTTGCCATTGCAACAACATCGTGATCAGGTGGATTGTACTTGTAACAATTTGTAAAGATAAGTCTAACATCACCAGCAAATTCTTGGGCTGTTTTGTATTCTCTACTGTCCATTTTCGTTTTTACTGTACCAAGATCCATTGGTTTTTTTATTATGTCATGGTAATCGTGGAGACCAAGTAATTCTGCATCTACTGGCTTGTAAAATGGCCATGCATAGCCCTGTAAATTTAGGAAAAGGATTAATTATTATTAATTTATTTAATTTATTAATTGAGGAAATTAGAGAGATTATTAATTTAATTATTTTTTTTTTCAAACTTTACCGAGTGCTTCTTTGAGAATAACTCTTTCAATATTTCATTGCAGGACTTCAGAGCTTCCGATAGCTTCTCCTTGGACTTTCCACCCACGTGTTGAGGCTAAAAGTTTATTTTTTTTTAGTTTATTTTTAAATATTTTTAACATTTTGAGAGGAGAAAAGATTTTTCTTTGTCACTGAATTTTTTGCAAGTTTCTTTCGGAATTTTTATTTTATTTAATTAAAAAAAAAGAAAAAAAAATTGAAGCTGATAAGACATCACAGATGGTACATGGCGAGATGCTTGAATGAGAGGAAATAAAGAAGATTAATTAATTATTTTATCATTAATAGGCGAAACTAGGGCAAAATGGACCTCCGAGTCGAGATGATTCACAATTTTTTTTTGGAACGAAGGCTTCTAAAAAAATTATTGAAAAAATTCACCTACAAAGTAGACATGTTGGAGCATTTTCTCAAATTTTTTCAGATTTTTTCGCGAACTCCTTCACACTAAAAAAAAATCCTGAATCATTGTGACTTGGTGGTCCATTTTGCTCCAGCCTCTCTTGAGTCTAAAAGTCACGTGTAGCTTATTTTGAAAATATCTTGGAAACGAAGAGGTTTAGGAGAATTTATCAAGATACCTTTTTTGTAGAGAATTAAATTCTCCACAAAATAGAGTGTCTTGCCATTTTCTTCTAACTCATAACACTCATTTAAAAAATACTTACAAAAAAAAAAAAAAGAAAAAAATTTTTTTTTACTTTCCTCTCACTCAAATAAATATGTTTTGATGAAAAATATTATGTATACCTGTTGGGCCATTGCTCCCATGAGGGGCATGTTGGCCTGATGGAATGGCACAAGGCCGTCTTCCGCTTGTCTCGATGGCTGAAACAGCCCCATCATCAACCCTCTGTTAGTATGTTAATGCAAATGACGTGATTATACATGCAAGCATCAAGAACACAATCGCAAAAAATAAAAAAAAACACAAAACCAATAAAAAAAAAAGAACGACTAAAAACTAAAATAATTAAAAAAAAAAACAAAAGAATGATAAAAAAAATTTGTTTTCCAAAAATATTTTTTTTCTTAAATAATATAAAAAAAAATAAATTAAAAAAAAAATCCATTCACACAATAATTCAATCACTCAAAAAAAATTGAATATTTCTCTCTTTTGTCCATGATTACCACTATCAATCTCTTACCTTCTTAATCTGTCTTCCAGACTCTCTTCTCGTTGGTATTTTCGCACTTTTCGAGTCCATAGGTGGATACATTGGTTCAAACGAATTGGCTGTTGGTGTTGTTGTATCGGCCTTTCTTTTGACTCCTTTTTTGAGTTTTGCTGGTTGAGAAGGTGGCATGACAGTTGGTGCTGTTGGTACCTGTGTTGGTGGTTGCTGCTGTTGCTGCTGTTGTTGCTGCTGCTGTTGTTGTTGCTGTTGTTGTGGCTGTGGCTGAGGTGTTTGTGTTGGTTGTACAGCAGCAGTTGGCTGTGGTTCCATAGCTGGTTGTGCATGATAACCAGTTGCTGGTGGTACAACCTGTTGTGGTAATGAATTGTGTGTTGCCATTGTCGTAACACCTATACTCGTTTGTGGTGCTATTGTTGTTGTATTGGTGCTACCAGGTACAGTTTGTGGTGCCTGTGTGCCAATTGGTGGCATTGGTAATACACCAGTTGTACCAGTTGTTGTTGCTGATGGTGGCAAATTATTTGGTACACTAGACGATACAGTTGCTGCACCAGAAGATGGTCTACCTCTGCCAACATTTCCTCCACTATTAGCTCCAGTTGTTGCTGCTGGTGTTGTTGCAGTTGCTGTTGCACTTGGTACAGCACTTGGTACAGTACCTGGTACTATTGGACCAGTCATTGGTGCAACACGACCAATTTTTTTACCCTTAGGACCCTTTGGTACTGGTGGCTCCAATTCAATTTCATCACGTGGCATTTGTGCTACTTTTGTTAGAAATAATTTTTCAAGTGCCTGTGCCATAACAACAACATCCTCACCAGGCTTATTGTATACATAACAATTTCTAAACATCTTGTTGAAGTCCTGTATACACTCTTTAGCTGCCCAGTAGTATGTGTTTTCCAAGCGTTTTTTTATTGTACCAAGATCCATTGGCTCTTTTATTATTTTGTGGTAATCAGGAAGATTCAATTTTTTAGCATCAACTGGCTGCTGAAAGGGCCACGCAAATTGGTGCTTCCATACTGGTTTTAATACAGTTTTTTGCAAAAATTGAAGCTGATTTGTTACTCTTCCTGGACGGGTGGGCGGTGGTACCACAGGTGGCTGGACAATACCATTAACTGGCTCAACTGTTGGCTCATCACGTGGCGGTGGAGTTTTTGATGATACATATTTTGCTCCTGTTGTTGTACCAGGTGCACTTGTCTGTTTCAATTTGAGGAAATAGAAAGGGGGTTTTTAAAAATGGGTTTTGTGGGGATTTCAGTACTTTTTTGAGGGGGGGGTATCTAATTGTGAGGGGAAAACGGTCGAGGTTGTGTGTTTTACACTGAATTTCGTTTTTTTTCTTGGAATATCTTGAAATCTATGGGAGATAGAGGAATTTTTCGTAGAGAATTTGAAGATCTACGAAAAAACACTCTGTGTTTCCCTTAATTTCCAAAATTTTGCGAAAAAAAAATGAAGAGAAGTTCCCTTGTCCCTTTTTATCACTTCTCTTCTGAGCCAATAAATAAAAATTTGAAAAAATCCTTTACCTTCGGTATATTACACAGCCTTTCGCGCTCCTCCACGTCTAACTACAAAATTCGACAAAATTATAAATAAACCCGTTAATAAACTAAGAAAAAGAAACTTTTAACTTAATTTGAATTTGGATGAATAAAAAAAAATGAAATTTTCAGTTTTTTAAAGAAATATCTTGGAATTCAAGCGAGATAGAGCGATTTTACCATTTTCTACACTTTTGCAGAGAATTTTAAGAGCTACAAAACAGGATTAGCACAAAACTGCTCTATCTCGCTTAATTTCCAAGATCTAATTTTTAAAAATGATGAAAACTTCATAATTGTTTTGGAAAAATCGTAAAAATTTAGAGTTTTAATTTTTAAGAATAAAAAAATGAAATTTTCAGTTTTTTAAAGAAATATCTTGGAATTCAAGCGAGATAGAGCGATTTTACCTTTTTCTACACTTTTGCAGAGAATTTCAAGAGAACAAAACAGGATTTGCAGAAAACTGCTCTATCTCGCTTAATTTCCAAGATTTAATTTTTTTCAAAATGATGAAAACTTCATAATTGTTACAAAAAATCGTAAAAATGTAGAGTTTCAATTTTTTAAGAATAAAAAAATGAAGTGTTCAGGTTTTCTGGAATATCCTGGAATTAAAACGAGATAGAGCGATTTTACCCCTTTTTTTGACTTTTGCAGAGAATTTCAAGAGTTACAAAACCAGATCAGAGCAAAACTGCTTTATCTCGCTTAATTTCGAAGATTTCATTTTAAAAAATGATGAAAACTTCATAATTTTTTTAAAAAATCGTAAAAATTCAGAGTTTTCTTACGGAGTTGTTCTGCGAATTGGTGTCCACCTGCTGCTGCATGGTTGCTTCGTTTCTGCAATTTAAAAAGGAAAGATAATAATTAATTAATTAATAAACAAGTGTTTTTAATTTTTTTAAATTTTTCTCAGATGATCCTGAAAATAGCAGACATTTACTAATTTTAAATCTTTTTTTTTTCTCAACAAATAAATTATTTACGAAAAAATGAAAAATATGCACATTCAGAAAATTCGAAAAACTATAATTACAAATTTTCTATATAGTTTTTTCTAATAATTTCCGACTTGAAAAAATCTAAGAAATTGTCAGATGTCTGTTATTTTCACTACCATTTTTTTATACAAAAAATTCTTGAATATTTCAAATTTTTTAATTACCTTTCCGACATAAGTGGTACATAAATGCAATGTAGCAGGTAACTGCTTTACGTTGATTCACAATGCTACGAGGCTTCATCAACAATTGAGTTTACAATGATACAATTGATCATTGTTGTACATTGAATTTTTTCTCACTTTATTTATTTTTTTTAAATTCTCTCTTAATTATTATTTTTTCTTTTTTCTTTATTTCTTTCTTTTCTTTTTGTTGTTATTTTTAATTATTAAAACCAAGAAACTTTGTACGTGATTGATTGGTGTAATTGAGGCATAACAGACAAAATACAAAGAATCCTACCCAATTAGGTAGTTACTTTATATGTCAGCCCTGTAATCTTCTGTTAAACACCAGTACTCCATCCAGTATTCGAGATAGCAACATCTGTATAAACAAAATTAAAATTCAAAAATTATTTAAAAAAGCCACAAAAGGAAAAAAAAGGAGAAATTCATAATTTCTTCATTTTTAGCTCAATGCAAAAAAAGAGAGAGAAAAAATTCCATTATCGCTGTCACAACAACACTGAGTCATCAAAAAAAAAAAGAGTCACTCAAAATAAATATTGTTAATTGTGAATTTTTGGGGATTTTTTTTTCTTCTCAATTTGCAATGAACTGATTTATGATAAAAAAATAATTAATATCTAAAATATAATTAATTGCACATAAATTGTGGGTTTTTTTCCTATTCAAATAGTGTCAGAATTTTCCCGCAAAAAATTTGAAAATCTATTTTTAAAGAAAAAGGAAAGTTTCGGAGCAAAAATCGTTTGAAAAACAGAATTTTAGGCGCCAAAAGATGATGATCACGTGGCAAATTCTCTCATCATCGTGACTCCCCTCCAATCTCCTCAAAACTCCAAAATTGAGGAAAAAAAATGGAGTAAAACAGCGAATTCTTAAAAATTATCATTAAAAATTATCTAAAAAATTTAAATTATTCAAATTTTGGGCGGCAAAATATTCCCCTCACGTGTCGAACTCCACCCCCTTCCCTCACCCAACCCAACCAAATCGTCTCCCCCCTAAAACCCCCCACCCCCACAAAAAAACCATAAAAAATCCAATTTTTAGTGAAAAAAAAATTGAAGAATTCATATATTATATAAACGTTCCCAAAAGTAGGTGAAATAAGTAGGCCAAGGAGTCAAATCCACTGTCCCCCAATCAATGCACCTCTCCCATTCCCCAAATCCCCCAAAAATCCCCTAAAAAACGTGTTGAACCCTCCAGAACCTCAAAAAATCACTAAAAACCACTGAAATCGGTGAAAATGAGCCACGAGGAGCTCTCCATGGCATTGAAATTCAGGGTCAGCATAGTCCACTGCCACTCACTGGAGCCCCCTAACCCCCCAAACCCCCAAAACACCATCCCCCCTATCCCCACCCCCATTCAAACCAAAACAAACCCTTCAACACTAATAAAAACCCCTAAAAAACCCTAAAATCCTCGAAAAACCCCGAAAAAATCCCCAAACTTACGTGCACGTAGACCCCGCACCCACAGACACATCAACTCTCTCTCACCTCCCCCACCAAGAAAAAAACCCCCCTCAAAAAAACCCCACACTCCCCCCTCTCACCTCACTCACCGCAAAACATTCAAAAAATCCCGCCAAAAAAAACGCGCGCAACAAATTTATTTAATTTAAAAAAAAAACCACAAATATTAACGTTTTAACTGTAGAATTCTAAACCTCCCAAGTACACAATTAGGCTTTGGTATCCATTCAACATGGCGGTCACCCACCGAAGAAAGCTCCCAAGGGCCCCCAGTTCCTCGCAAACTCCCCCCAAAAATCCACCAAAAAAAAAAAAAAAAGTAACTAAAGGCGCGTGAATTCTGACACGAAATAATATTTTTGATTAAAAAAAAAAAAAAATTCTCCCCCCCTCCCCTGGGGTGTTTTAACCTTCGTATTTATCTACTCGGTCCAATCATCAATTAAAAGAGGTGTTTTTCAAAAAAAAAAAAAAAAAAAAACCACACTAACACACACTACGCCTTTCGACAGTGAGAAAGAGGAACACACTCTACGCTTTCTCCCTTGGCCAGTTTGGTTGGTTTTTTTTTTTTTTTTTTTTTTTTTTTTTTTTTTAGTATGGCCGACACACACCAAAACGGAGGCAAAGTTGTTTCCCCACAGTTGTGTCACTACATACACACAACTCCACTTTTTTTTCCTACATATATATGTTATAGATATGTATATATATATGTATATATATGTATGTATATATGTATATATGTGTATGTGTCTCAACTCACTTGAACGAATGAAAAAATTCGTTGGCCTTTTTTTTTAAACTCTTTTCTTTTCTAATTTCCAAAGCCAAACGTAGAGACACTACCTATATACACACTCAGTGTGTGTGGATTATAAACGCTCGTCTCGGTGTAACCGTTCAGTTCACAATACGCCACTACTTAAACCAGAACGACATACAGAGAGAGAGACGCTTCCAGACCGAAAATTTTTTTTTTTACAGTAGAAAAACACTAGCACTTAACATAAAAATTATTAATATTTTTTCATCTCAATACCACATATATATATATGTGTATATATTTTCATTTCATTTGTTCTGTTGAATTTTTTTTTTCTTTATAAAACACCATTACACACAGAAAACATGGGACCACAGTTACACAGGATACACATACACATATACACACACACAGGACACATACACATAGAGAATTTTCTTATTATTATTTCCCCTCTTTTTTTTTTCTCCTTTTTTTCTCTTCTTTTTCATTCACAATAATAATGCGGTGTTTTTTCCTTTTCTCTGATTCTTTCGTTTAAATTTTATTCAAATAAAATTAAGCAATTATTATTGTTTAATTTTAACAAGTTTATGGAAATTATTTGCTTATTTTAATTATGTATTTTTAGTGAATTTTTTTGTACTTGTGAAATAGACTAACGATCCCCACGGCAAACCAACAATGGCTACGCATTCCTTTCCTGGTTCATGTTCCACCGTTTCACGAGTTTTAACGAAGAGAGAGAGAGAGAGACGAAATTCTACTCGTTTCTCTCTTTTTTTTTTCACTGGGTGGCACACTGTTTAACACAACTAGAAGTTGTATGGCCACCACTCTCTCATTTTATAGTCTCTCGCTCTCTACCCCCCCCCCCCCTTCTTTGAATTTTTAGAGCGCGGAAATGTGGGACAGGTGATTGGTTAATGGTTTTTCAATAATTAATTAATTAAAGAAGAAAAGACACAAAAATTAATTTCTTTTGTAATTTTTATTTCAAACATTTTTTACATAAATTCAAATTTAAAGATGTTCTGCTTCATTTCCGGTTCCTGTAAATAAATAATTTCCGGGATTTTATTAATGCCGATTAACCAATGAAATTGCAGGGTTCGGTTTCTAAGATTCCTTTTATTTTTTACCCAAAATGCATTTCGGCGGGAAAATTTGCATTAATTTCCCCTTTTATTTTAGGGATTTTAGGGAAATTTTCAAGTTTCATCGAGGAATTTGAGCGGGAAAATAGGAATTATCGGATGGAATTAGCGGTTTATTTTTGAAAGGCGGGAGATTTTTGGGTGGGGAAAAGAGCGGTTCTTTGGTTCATATTCCATTTTGTTCCTTGTTCACCCATGATGCACTGCATGACGTTGCTAGTTAATTGAAATTCCTCATAAAAAGATAAATCCTTCATTTAAAAACACAAAATAATTAAAACAAAATAATTAAAAAATTTTAATTTTAAAATTCGCGGTTAATTTTTGAAATAACTGCCACTTTTAAAATTTATTTAACTAAATTTACGCGCGCTTGACGTTGCGCGTCATCGCCCTCGCGTGTTTTGTACAACAAAATGGCGGCTCATACGTAATAACAATTTTAGCCACATGAAAAATCACTAGAAACTCCAAAACTCAATTTTTATCAGCGAAAATAAATTAATCCAATTTTAAAAGAAATTTTTTTTACCATTTTTAACGAAAATTTCGATTAATCGATATATATCTTGCGATTACGATTGATGATGCCTACTACGTGTCAACTTATTTTACCTTTCTATTGATTACAAAGTGGCAAAAAAAAAATACGTGAGTCAAGTTTAATAATTAAATTATTATTACATAATTAGGAAAAAAATTATAAATTGACTTGATAATTTAATAAAATCGTTTAAAAAATTCAAACACTAATTTTTCACTGCAGCTTGTTTGCGTGATTTACGAGAGAGACTTTTTCGAGCACTGGCGTGAGTCGCTTTGGGGCGAGTCACTTGTGTCTGTCTGTCTTGTGTAATAATGGCGGACTTCTCCTTCCCCTCAAAATTTTCCCCCCAATGATTTTATTATCTTTTTTTCAGGCTATTTCAACGGTTTTTGAGACGATTTATCGCGTTTTTCACTG
Source organism: Aleiodes leptofemur (assembly GCA_963942555.1). Taxonomy (NCBI): domain Eukaryota; kingdom Metazoa; phylum Arthropoda; class Insecta; order Hymenoptera; family Braconidae; genus Aleiodes; species Aleiodes leptofemur. The sequence continues at coordinate 2,141,621 of OZ012611.1, forward strand.
TAAATATTTTGAATTTTTTGGTTTTCGCGCGGTTTTTAGGGAGACTTTGGGTGATTTTATGATTGTTTTAAGGTGTGTTTGATTATTTCAATGGGAAATGAAGGTGGAATGTTCTAGACGCTTCGTGTGGGGGGGTTTACAAGTGGGGAATGACGCTGTCGTTGCGTTTGGAGCTTTAGGCGGGAGATTTGAGTTGGTTTAGTAGTGTTTTTTGGGAGAATTACAGGTTTTTGGGGATATCTTGGAAACTAAGGGGGATAGGAAAAATTTTGTGGAGACCTTTTTTGTAGAGAATTTCGAGAGCTACAAAAAAGGTTTCATGAAAATTGCTCTGTCTTGCTTGAATTCTGAGATATTTGGGATAAACTGATTTTCAGGAGTTTTGGAATTATTTTGATTGGATTAATTTATTGGCTATAGTGTCTAAGCACTTTTTGAGAGGGGAGGGGGGGGGGGGGGGATTTGAATAATCTAACACGAGTTGAGAATTTGTATTAAATGTAATTATTTTATTACATTTTTTAGAATCCTATAGCTAAGTCATTTTTTCTTTATATCAAAAGTGATGAGTAAATAATTATTATTATTTAGTAATATTGAAGAAATAATATTCCTGTATCAAAGGATAATAATAGAACACTTGGAAAAATCATAGAGACGTAAAGAAAAATCCTTATCGATTCTAAAAAGAGAGAAATTCATAAAATTATTCATATCTCGAAGAAATTCGCAATAATACTCTAAAAATAACAGAAATCTGATCATTTTCAGATTTTTTTCTTTTCTTTTTTCAACTAATAAATCATTTGAAAAATTGAAAATATGTGGATGTAGAAAATTCTAAAAACTACATAATTTATCTCAAATTTTTTCAATTTTTCCTGATGCTTGATTTTTGAAATGTTATTATTTTTATGATTTTCTCAAGAAAAATATCATATTATAATATCATCAAAAAATAATAGTTTGAAAAGTCATGAACAATTTTGAAAAATGATAAAGCAAGTGATTCAAAGAAGAAAAAAATGCTATTGAATGAAAAAACCCAAGCAAGTCATGTATTGACTTCTTTTTTTCGCAAAATACCAAAAAATGAATAATTATACAAATATTTATTATTGTAATTCAAATTCATACATTGCATTCTTCATGGCTTCCATTGAATAAAAATTTTTTAAAAAAAGTATTCTCTCATGAGAATTTTAGCTGAACTTAAATTAAGAGAAGTCTCAAATTTTCTTGAGTCTAATTTCTAATTTACTCAAGTTATAATTGATTGAAATTCATATTATCGCCTAATGACGGAAACTAAAGAATTGAATAAATCAATTGAATTAAAGAATTAAATCAATTGAATTAATTAAAATGCGCAAGTTTCTCAAATTTTTTGGCACTGAGAAAAAAAAAGTCTTGTAGCAAAAAAATTGCCTTTTAACAAAATTCTCCTCCACAATCTCTATATCTATATATATTGAAATTTCCTGAAGTGAAGTAGATTTTCTTCAACTAAGTAAATTTTCTTCCAACAAAATTTTTTTTTTCTCAGTGTGGAGGGGCTTGGGATCGTTGATGAGTGACCTCCAATCGACTAAAATTACATTCAATTCATATTGTAATATTATATAATATAATATTATATAAGAATTCCACAGAAAGAATATGATAGATTTCAAAAATATTCATTTAAAAGCAAATTGCTAAATTAATTAGCAGATAAGGCTTAATCATATCATATACGAGGCAATTTTCCACGTTTTTCGCGTTCAGAGTCCTCAACTAGCTTTTCTATTTGGCCTGATATTACTTTCAGCTCTTTTTGAAGTTCAACTAGCCTCGCTCTTCTCTCATCTTCAGCGTCTTCATCAGTTTCCGAGGAGTCAGAGTCTGAACTACTTCCACTGCTGCTGCTTCCCTCCATTGTTGTCATAGTACCTATTCGCTCATCGGGAACTTTTACGAAATTCATCTCGAAGTAGCCATGAAGCTTCTTTGCCATTGCTACCTTTTCGTGGTCAGGTGGATAGTACTCGTAGCAATTTGTGAAGATAAGTCTCACATCATCAGCAAATTCTTGGGCTGTTTTGTATTCTCTGTTGTCCATTTTTGTCTTTACTTTACCAAGATCCATTGGTTTTTTAATGATGTAATTGTAATGATGGAGACCGAGAAGCTGTGCATCCATTGGCTCGTAGAATGGCCATGCATAGTTCTGGAATTAAGGAGACATTATTATTAATTATTTAATTTGTTAATTGAGGAAATTATCGAGATTATTAATTGAATTATTTAGTTTTTCAAATTTACCGAGTGCTTCTTGGAGAACAACTCTTTCAATATTTTATTGCAGGCCTTCAGAGGACCTGGCAGCTTCTCCTTGGACGCTCCACCCACTTGTTGAGGCTGGAAGTTAATTGTTTCAAATTATTTTAAAATGTTTTTGACGTTTTTTAAGGAGAAAAAGAGATAATTTATTTTTTCTTTTCAATTTTGGTCACTCTCGATAGAGTAGGATGAGGAGATTTTTGAAAAATTCACTTTACACCATGTTACCGTACAAATTGAGGCAAAAATGAATTTTTGAAAAAAATTAAATTAACATTAGAACTCCATAAGCGAGATTCAGTTTCAGTTTCACTGCAACAATTCATGGTAACAGATCTATTTTTTCCTTGTATAACTATATATATTTTTGTTCGTCAGAATGTCTATTAATTTTTCAAATCATAAAAAACACCTGTTACCGGACAAATAACGACGATTAATCCAATTAATTACATGAAAACATTAATGGCGGGAATATTGGTATTTAAAATTCGAGGATCCTCCAATGACAGTCCTAGATGCTGGAACCACGTAATTCAAATTCGGAACAATATTGGATATTTATAATATTATTTAATAACAATTTATTATCGTGGACATCGTTTTAATATCGGTAAAATGTTACGAAATTGGAATAATTAGAATATTCATGATAATTTAGAAGAAAAAAAAAAGTAGATCATTTGGATCTCCTACTTGGATTTTCTCAAGGATAAAAATAACAAACGCGCCATGTGCACATTCATCAATCCCTCCTTCACCCCCCCCCCCCCCCCCCCCCAATCACAAATATGTTTTGATGATAAATGTTATGTTTACCTGTTGAATCATCATTTCCCTTCGTTTATTGTAATATTCTCTTCCTCGAACCATTTTTTGACTCCACCAAACTTTGTGCGTGAGAACAAATGAGGATGTTTTTGTTATTGTTGTAACGGTCGCAGCTAGGGAAGTTGATGAACTGGCCAGAGAGAGAGAGATCCTCCGAAAGCGACCTTTCTTCTTCTTCTTTTTCCTTTTTTTTGGAGCTTCGCTTGCGCACAACTAGCCTTTAGTCATATGATGACCAATGATGACTAAGCTATACAGCCGATGAGAACCGAAGACGACCCGAAGTTAACATATTTACATGTTATATATAGCGCATAGGCGCCGAATATTTCCGAATATTCCCGAAGATACTAAAGATAGAAGACATCTAAAAAATTTTAGATTTTTTTTACTTTTAACAAATAAATTATTTTTAAAAAAATGAAAAATATACGTATGTTAAAAAATTAAAAAATCTATGAGTGCGAATTTTTTAAATATTTTTTTAATAATAATTTATTCCTGTAAAAAATTCAGAAAAATCGTCACATGTCTACTAGTCTTTCATTATTATTTTCGAACGAAGATCACTCTTTGGCTAGTTCGACAATAGAGTCTTCCTCGGCTTTGTTCGGTTTCTTCCCCCACTACGTAAATTTCGGCTTCGGAAGTCGTTCGGGAGCGTTGGAAAGACGTTGTCGTTGCGTTCGGGGCTTCAGGCGGGAGATTTGAATGACTTCAAAATTGCCTTTCATTGAAATCGCGGTTTTTTTTGGGAATATTTCGAAAAGGAGGATAGAGAAAATTTTGTTGTCTGTTGAGACCTTTTCTGTGGAGAATCTCAAGAGCTACAAAATGGTCCTTATAAAAATTGCTCTATCTCGTTTAGACTCCAAAATATTCGGAAAAACTTGTTTCCCATCGTTTTTCTAATGATTTGAATGAGATTGTTCAATTGATTATTGAGTCTAAGAAAGTTCTGGGCGGTAATTTAAATAAATTGACCCAAAATTTATATTAAATGTAATTATTTTATTACATTTTTAACAATTCTACAACTAAATCTTATTTTTTTCTGTATCAAAAGTAAACAAAAGTACTAACATTTTTATATTATTAAGTAAATAATAAGTAGATGAGTAATAATACTGTACTATTAAGTATGTATTATTAAATAGTAATGTTCTATTATTATCATTAATGTTTCTCGATTATTAAGTAAATGAAAATGAAAGAAAGTAATAATATTGCTGTATCAAGAATAATATAATAAGGCAACTCAGAGCAATAGTGCCAGCACCAACGATTCCGGACTTGTGGGAATCCAAAATCTCCCTCAGTGATCCTAAAACCAAAAAAAAATCATGAAATTATTAATATTTCAACAACAAGAAAATCCGAATTAACTGCAGATCAAATCAGTTTTTCTTGGATATTTAAAAAAATAAGAGGGATAGAGAAATTTTTAAAGAGATCTTTTTCGTAGATGAAAAAAAGGAGAATCTCCGAAAATGATCTCCACGAAATTTTCTCTTTTTCCCCCTTATTTTCCGAAATAATCCAGAAAAGCCGAATTTTCTTCAAATTCTAATAATTTTCCATTTATTAAATCAATTTATGAAATGCTTCAACTTTCTCCCATTTCCCTAAAACTAAATTTCATCAATTATTCTTGTACTAACCGTTTCTGAGTTGAAGTTTGAACCACTTCCACTACTTCTGTTCCTGTTTCTCGAAAAAGTCCTTCAGCATCTCCATCATACTTGCAACTACATCAGGATCAAGCTTCTGCCTCTTCTCAGGCATCTGCACATTCTTGCTCACCTCACTCAGCTTCCTAGGTTTCTTTCTTTTCAAAAACGATGCAACATAGCTCTCGAGTTCCCTCAAAGTAGATGATTTAAGTGTCTCGAAGTCGATTTCAAGTTCATCAGGATTTGAACCTTGCAACGAGGGCTCACGTGTTCTTATAATATGAACAACTCTTCCCAGCTTATCGCCAGGTAATTCATTGATGTTGAGTGATAATTGCCTCTTCTCTTCGTAACTCATTGGTTTAGCATTGTCCCAGTTTACAGCCATCATTCTGCCCATTGGCTCATCAGGAACATCGGCAAATGTCGTTTCAAAGACATCCTCGAGCTTTTTTGCCATTCCAACTACATCGTGATCAGGTGGATAGTACTCGTAACAATTTGTGAAGATCAGTCTCACATCATCAGCAAATTCTTGTGCTGTTTCGTATTCTCTACTGTTCATTTTCGTTTTTACTGTACCAAGATCCATTGGTTTTTTAATGATGTCATGGTAATTATGGATACTGAGAGGTTCTCCATGTACTGCAATGTAGAATGGCCATGCATAGCTCTGTAAATTGAGGAGGAGCATTGATTATTATTATTATTATTATTATTTAGGGTGGCGAGTGAAAATTAATTACAAAATCCCCTGACTTTTCCCTGAGTTAAAATAAAATTTACGGACGTAAAAAAAAATGTCATTTAAATATACGTTAAAATTCTTAATTATTTCTGGAAACAATTTTTTTAAATTAGAATTTAACAATAATCCCCGAAACTGCGAGAATTTTCTGTCTTTTTTCTGAATATTTCAGAAATTTTAAATTCCCTGACTTTTCCAGGTTTTCCAGGTCCATTGAGACTCTGAATAATTAAATTATTTAATTTGCTAATTGAGAAAATTATCGAGATTATTAATTAAATTATTCTTTTTTTTCAACTTTACCGAGTGCTTCTTCGAGAACAACTCTTTCAATATTTCATTGCAGGCCTTCAGAGGACCTGAGAGCTTCTTCTTGGACTTTCCACCCACTTGTTGAGGCTAAAAGTTTATTAAAAAAAAAAAAGTTCAATTATTCCCTTTTATCACTTCTCTCCTCAAGAATACACATCTAAAATTTCACTTATATTTAAAAAAAAAAAAAATTTCTTTTTTTTTTTAAATAATCCTTTTATTAAGAAAAAATACTAAAAATCGTCAGATATCTGCTATCTTCAATCTCATCGATATTTTGAAGAATTTATCAGACTTTTTTAATAACCGTTTAAATTCTCTAACAAAAAGGCTTTTTCCTATTTTCCTCTAAAATTCACTTATTTCAAAAATATTTACAAAAAAAAAAAGGTGTCATAACATACAATTGGCTAATTTTTTCAATTCTAAATGTTTTCTTCAATTCTCGCAATCGCAAATATGTTTTAAATTTAAAAAAAATGTTATATTTACCTTTCCTTCCATTGCTTCCATGACGAGATGTGTTTGAAAACTTTCCCTTCTTCTTTGTGTGGCTCTGACCGTTGCGCGAAAACAAATGACGATGTTTTTGTTATTCTCGTAACCATGGACAGAGCTGCTGACTTCGGCTTTGTTCGGCTTTATTCGGCTCTTCTCCCCACCACCTGAATTTCGACTTCGGCAGTCGAATGGAGGCGTTTACAAGCGTTCGGGAGTTTAGGCGGGAGATTTGAATGGGTCTGAATGCTGATTTTTAGCGGAATTACGTTTTTTAAAGAATATTCTGGGAAACTAAGAGGGAAAGAGGAAAATTTTAGTGGAACCTTTTTTTTTGTAGATAATTTAAAGAGCTACAAGAAAGGTTTCATGAAAATTGCTCTATCTCGCTTAAATTCCGAGATATTTGAAGAAAAAAAAATTTTTTACAGGGTTTTTTAAAATTGTTTTTATTGGATTAATTAATTGATTTTTGTGTTTAGGAAGTTTCTGGAGTTTCTGAGGTTTCTTTGAATGATTCACCACGAAATTTATATTAAATCAAAATTATTTTATTACACTTTTTACAATCCTACAGCTAAATCATTTGATTTTTCTTCTCTCCTTCTGATTTTCCTTCGTACAAAAGGTATTAAAAATAATACAAGACCACTGACAGCAATCATAGCTCCAGCAACAACAAATCCGGGCTTGTAGGAGCCCGAAAAGTCTCTTAACGATCCTAAAATCGAAAAAAAATCATAAAATTATGAATATTTCAAAAAAAAAATGTAATTAATTTTATATGCATTCAGTTTCCTTCAATATCTCGGAAAATGAGAGAGATAGAGAAATTTTGATAGAAACCTTTTTTGTAGAGGGAGAAAAGAGCTACAAAAATGGTCTCAACAAAAATTGCTCTATCTCTCTTATTTTCCGAGATAATAAGTAAAAAACGAATTTCCCTGCAAAATTGAATTTTTTTTATTGAATTCTTTATCTTTCATATTTTAAATAAATTAGTAAAACGCTTCAAATTTCTCTGATTTTATTGAAAATCATGGATTATTCTTGTACTGACCAGCTATTGGTGGACCAAGTAGTGATGCAAGTCCCTGAAATAGCAGCAACAGACCAAATGCATTAGTTAGATGATCTAAACCCAATAAATCGACTAGAATCACAGAAGTTAGGCCAACATATGCACCAGCAGTAAATCCAAAAACAGATGCATAAATAACAAACCAAATGTACGAAGAACTGAATGCACCTAATACTGTTGCTGTTAAAATAAATAAAAGGCAACAAATTAATTCATTGTAATTAGATTGGATTTAATTTAGTAAATAAATTTTTCAAATAAAAAAAGTAAAAAAATTGGAAAAAAAATCAGTCAATTTTCTCTTTTTTCATTTAATTAAATATCTCCGTAAATAATGAAAATAGGTAAATTTTGGTGGAGACCTTTTTTGTAGAGAATTTCAAGAGCTAAAAAAAAGGTTTCTACCAAATTTTCTTTATTTCCATTATTTAAGGAGATACTATTTTTAAAAAATGGGAGAAATTTTTTTATTAATTTCGATTTTTCTTTTTTTTTTTTATTAAATTCATTTTTAAAGCTTTAAGAATTTAGGAAAATGTGGAATAATGCACTTACCAACTCCACAAATCGTTAAACAGAGATTATAAATGAACAGACGATTTATCCATGGTTTATCTGATACGTAACCGAGTACAATACGTCCTACTGTATTTGCAATGCCAATTACTGATATTAAGAAACTGGCTGAGTCATTTGTGATATTTACATCCTTAGCTAAACCCTGGAAAAGACAAATATTGATAATAAAATTGAGTAATAATTAAATTTAAAGAGGGAAATTTGTGAATAAAAGAGTCAATTTCGAATTTTGTTCCACTTTTTCACGAATATCTTGGAAACTAAGCGAGATAGGAACATTTTTCATGAAACCTTTTTTGTAGCTCTCAAAATTCTTTACAAAAAAGGTATTCTTGAAAATTTCTCTATCTCGCTTCCTTTCCGAGATCCCTAACAAAACCAAAAAAAAAATTGACAATCTCTCAATTAATTGAGTAAAAAATTTTTTAAAAAATTAAAAAATATTCAAAAAATTTTAAAAAATTCAAATAAAATCCTCACTATGATATAAACATAAGGCACATTGAATCCAATGCTAGTGCAAAAGTTAGAAATAACAAATATGAGAAACACTGGATCCTTCAGTAACGACAATTGTAGCATTTGTTGTATAGCACTGAGTGGTTTTTCCCCAAAGTCCTCAAAGTTTCCTCCCTGTTTATCATTATTTCCATTGGGTAAACTCGTCAGAGATCCCCTGAGAGCAATATGAACATCGTGACATCCAAGTGAAGCTCTAAAAAATTCATACCCTAAATTTAAATGCGAATTTTACAGGAAATTGAGAGAAAAGTGAATTTCAAGGATATCCAAGTAGTTCCAATAATCTATTTATCCTTTTCAATTTTGGTCACCCTCGATGGAGTAGGATGAGGAGATTTTTTTAAAATTCACTTTACACCGTGTTACCGTACAAATTGAGCCAAAAATGAATTTTTGAAAAAAATTAAATTAACATTAGAACTCCATAAGCGAAATTCAGTTTCAGTTTCACTGCAACAATTCATGGTAACAGATCTATTTTTTCCTTGTATAACTATATATATTCTTGTTCGTCAGAATGTCTATTAATTTTTCAAATCATAAAAAACACCTGTTACCGGACAAATATCGACGATTAATCCAATTAATTACATGAAAACATTAATGGCGGGAAAATTGGTATTTAAAATCCGAGGATCCTCCAATGCCAGTCCTAGATGCTGGAACCGCGTAATTCAAATTCGGAACAATATTGGATATTTATAATATTATTTAATAACAATAAGGGTGTGCGAATGATTCGAATCCACGAATTATTCGTACCGAATCGAATATTAATATTCAATTCGAAATTTGAATCGAATAATTCGAATTGTCGAATATTTCGAATTTTCGAATTATTCGAATAATTCGAATTTTTTCGAATAATTCCAGTTTTTTCGAATAATTGGAATTTTCGAACAATTCGAATAATTCAAATTTTCGGATAATTCGAATTTTCGAATAATTTGAGTTTTCAAATAATTCGAATTTTCGAATAATTCGAGTAATTCGAATTTTCGAATAATACCAATTTTCGAATAATTCCAATTTTTTTGAATAATTCGAATTTTCGAATAATTCGAATTTTCGAATAATTCGAATTTTCGAATAATTCGAGTTTTCGAATAATTCGAATTTTTGAATTATTCGAATTTTCGAATAATTCGAATTTTGTTGAATAATTCGAATTTTCGAATAATTCAAATTTTCGAATTTTCGAATAATTCGAATTTTTGAATGATTCGACCTTCTCGAATAATTCGAATTTTTTCGATTAATTCGAAAATTTTCGCATTATTCCAAAAATTTCAAATAATTCTAATATTTTCGAATAATTCGATTCGAAATTCGAATCGAATAGTAATATTCCATTCGATTCGATTCGAACACTATTCGCACACCCCTAAAAAACAATTTACTATCGTGGACATCATTTTAATATCGGTAAAACGTTACGAAATCGAAATAATAAGAATATTCATGATAACTTAGAAAAAAAAGGTAGATCATGTGGACCTCCTACTTGGATTTCCTTAAGACTTGAAAATAGGGAAAAAAAATGCAATTGACTGACGATCGTTTTCTCATGTTTTCAATGCTCCTCTGGTAAAGAATGTCCTTTCTATTCATCAATCCACTGCCAAAGGAATTCTTCATTTGATGATCATGATTAACATTTCCACCTTTTTGAATTAATATCGGCTGACTCAAGGCAACTCTCATCATATTCATTTTCTCATCATTATCAGGGATTAAGTGATACTTTGTTTGATTGACATTAGTTACACTGTGGTGTCTGCCAAAGCCGTTACTTGATAAGCCATTTGTTTGTGGTACCTTCAAGGCTACTGTCTCTGACGGCTTTGTTAAATCCTGGAGAAATTTTAATGAATTCATTAATTAATAATTTAAAAAAGAGGGGATTTAGGAGTTTTTTGGGGGAAAAATGGGGATTCTGAAGAAATGGTGTGAGATGGATTTTTTTTGATGATTTCATTGAAAAGCTGGGAAAATTTAAGGTGAAAAACACATGTGTCGATTAATTTTTTTAGATTTTTTTTTTAAATTTTAATTTTTTGGGAAAAATTTTGAGCAATTTTTTTGCTAATTTTTTGGAAAAATTCACTTTTTTGGGAATATCTTCGGTTCTATTGGTCGGAGAGACTTGGGGTTGGTCTTAAATGAAAGGTGAGATCATTTGCCATTTATTTATGGGGTTAAAAAAAAAAAATTATTGATTTTTGAAAGATTTAGGGGCACTTTTAGAAAAATCTGCTTTTTTACCTATAAATACCTCTAAAATCGATCATTTTCTTTTCAAAACCCCATAAATAACTGGCAAATGATCTCACCTTTCATTTAAGATCGACCCCAAGTCGCTACGACCCATAGAACCTGAGATATCCTCAAAAAAGTAAATTTTTTCGATTTTGTAAAGGATTAGTGTTACGTCTGAGTTAACCATTGGATTTAGAGGAAAATGTCAAGAAGCCTTTTTTGTAGAGAATTTGGAGAGCTACAAAAAAGGGCTCTTGACATTTTCCCCTCAACCCAACAGTTTCTGAGATCCTTTTAAAATAGTAAAAAAGAAGGGGGAAATTCAATCCGGATGATGCGGTTAACTCAGACGTAACAATTAGACCCTCAATTTCCCCCTAAAAAATTAGAATTTTCAAAAAATACTAAAAAATGAATTTTTCCACATGTTTTTTAATGAAAATTTCCTCAGCTTTTCGATGGAATCATCAGAAGAAACCTATCTCGAATATTTCCAATGATTTCGATCGATTTTTCTGCAGAAAATCCTTTTTTTTGTGCAAAATTAAAAGATGAAAGGTTTAAAATCCTTCGAAAATTTCTGTTTTTTGGGGATATCTCCGGTTCTGATTATCTCACAGTGTTGAGGGTCATCGGAAATGGAAGCTGAGTTAATTTTACCCCGATTTCCTTTTTTTGGAAATTAATTTTCGATAAAAATTGCCGGAGATATTCCCAAAAAACTAAAAATTTCGAAAATCTCAGAGAAAAAAGTGGAAATTAATTTATAATTACCATCATTTCGATATTAGAGACTTTTCTAATCGGCTTCAGTGGTCGGAACATGATTCCAAAGATAATGCAATTCAGTATTACCGCAGAAATAATTAGCAAAGCACCTCTCCATCCGTATTCCTTTATAATGTAATTAGAGAATGGTGCAAATATAATTGTACCAAAGCCAGAGCCACAAACGGCAATTCCAGTTGCCAATGATCTATATTTCTCGAAATAACAGGTCACTGAGACAATGGCAGGCAAGTAAATGAGACCAAAGCCGAGACCTGAGAATAAAAAAATTAAAGATTACATTTTTTATTTTAATTTTTGTGAAAATTGCTAATTTTTCATAGGGAAATTCGCTCGAAATAAGCGAAAGTTTTTGAGATAGAAATTTTTTGATGATTTCATTGGAAAGCTGAGAAAATTTCAGGTGGAAAACATATGTCACATGATTTTTAAGAATTTTTCAAAAATTATACCTTTTTTTTCAAAAAAATGGAATTTTCAAAAAAAAAAATAGAAAAATCGATGTGACCTATCATTTTCATCTCAAATTTTCTCAGCTTTTCACTGAGATCATCAGAAAAGATGTATTTGCAACCGTTTTACCGAAATGAGAAGAGCGAAATTATAAAAACAAAGGAATTTTGAATTTTTTTTTTTTAATTCCAAAATTTTTATAACGAAATTTGCTCGAGATGAGTAAAAATTTTTGAGATAGCATTTTTTTTATGATTCCATTGAAAAGCTGAGGAAATTTTAGGTGGAAAACATGTGTCACATGATTTTTAAGAATTTTTCCAAAATTATATCTTTTTTTTCAAAAAAAATTAAATTAAAAAAAAAGAAAAATTTAAAAAAAAATTGAATTTTTCCAAAAAATCAGAAAAATCGATGTGACATATCATTTTCATCTCAAATTTTCTCAGCTTTTCAGTGAGATCATCAGAAAAAATGTATCTCCAACCGTTTCACCGAAATGAAAAGAGAGAAATTGAAAAAAAGCAAAACTTTGAAGGATTCTTTTGAAAATTCAAAAATTTTCATAAAGAAATTAGTTCGAAATGATTGAAAGTTTGTGAGATAGAATTTTTTTAATGTTTTCATCGAAAAGCTGAGGAATTTCTAGATGAAAAACATATGTCACAAATAATTTTCAAAAATTTCTCAAAAATTTTCCTTTTTTTTTTCAAAAAAAGTGGAATTTTCGAAATAAAAATAGAAAAATAGATGTGACATATTATTTTCAGCTCAAATTTTCTCAGTTTTCCATTGAAACCATCTAAAAAACTCTACCTTCAACCATTTCTCCGGAAAAATCTACTTTCCCTAACGAGAATTCATAAAAAGTAAATTAATTACTTTAATTAGCAACAATCTCATGATAATTATTTTGTTAATTGCTCAATCTTACCTAGCAAATTGTCTTCCACTCGCTCAAGATTGCAATTGAGAATTACACAATTTTGTGAGAGAATTTTAATGTAAATTGAGTAGAAAAAAAAACTAAATAAATACAATTTATAGGGGAGAGTGAGGCAAAATGGACCTCTGTATCAACATCATTCAGGAATTTTTTTCGGAGTGAAGGAGTCGATGAAAAAATCTGAAAAAATTTGAGAAAATGCTCTAACGTGTCTATATTGCTTGTGAATTTTTTCAGATTTTTCATAGTAGCCGCTGCTTTATTAAAAAAACTCTTAGGTCCTTTTTGCTCCAGTCTCCCCTAATGTATAAATTTATTTAATTTCTGTAATTAAAAATTTTTCATACCTGTGCCCAAGCCAATAGTAAAGTAGAGTGTAACAACATTGGGAGCCCACTGACTTATGAGTACACATGTACTTGCCAGAATAGTGCCAGCAATTGTTACAAGACGACAGCCGTATTTATTAACAAAAACACTCGAAATTGGACCTTAAAAAAAAAAAATACCTTCAATCGCCTTGTTTTAGAAAAGGATCTCAGAAACCATTAGATTTAGAGGGAAATGTGAGGAAACCTTTTTTGTAGCTCTCAAAATTCTCTACAAAAAAGGTTTCTTGACATTTTCCTCTAAATCCACTAGTTTCTGAGATCCTTTTAAAATAGTAAAAAAAAAGGGGAAATTCAATTTTTTTTTAATTTTACAGGATTTTATGAACATCTCGGAAATTATGAGGTTTAGGAGAATTTATCAGGGGACCTTTTTTGTAGAGAATTAAATTCTGTACAAAAAAGGATTAAGGCATCATCCCTTTAACCCCCCTCCCCTCCCCTTTCTGAGGGATTTTCAAAGAAAGAAAAATTAGTTTTTTTCCCATTAATTAAAGATTTTTCAGAATTTTCGAAAGTATTTCGAAAAATTATTTCTACGATTTTTTGATTGTTCGAAATTTTTTTAAAAAATTCACACGTTTTCTCACAAATTCCAAGTGAAACGTTGGGGAATTAAAGCGAGATATCACTCACCAGAGCAGAGTGTAATTCCAACGAGAATTGAAGCAATCCAAGCAGTTGGACCATCTCCAGCGTTGAAATAATCTCGTATTGTTATGTGAAAAACACCGAAAGAATAGGTCACACCATCGGCTGAAATATGTCATATATATATTAAAAAACTATTAAATACACATTACATTTAAAAAAATCGTGATTTTCAATTTTTTATTAATTTTTTTCATTAAAGAAAAAATTGAAAAAACGAACTGTTTTTAATTTTTTTTAATATCTCGGAAACTAAACGAGATAGCGAAAATTTTGCAGAGACCTTTTTTGTAGCTCTAAAAATTCTCTACAAAAAAGGTTTCTTCTGAAATTTCTCTATCTCCATTATTTACGGAGATCCTATTTAAAAACTCAATGAGTTATCGATTGACTGAATTTTTCTAAAATTAAATTAATGTAAAAAAAAAAGTTAACGTTTAATAGAAAAATGATGCAATTATTTTTATCACTTGCTTTCAATTACCCCAATTTTCTCCCAATTTTTCGACAATCATTTCCGCGTAATCTATTGTAAAAATAGATTAAATAATTACTTTTTATTGAAGTAATTCAATGATACTAGAAAAAGTTACATTGTTAATACTTATTGTGACGCAATTATTTGATGATCATCTCTTACATTATTAGGAATGTTATTATATCTTTTATTCTTTGTGTGTGAAGAGTGCCGAAAGAGTCACGCAACAAGTGTTACAGCTTTGGTTATCGGGTGTGTAATCTTATTTACTAATTTATTAATTAATTTTCTTTTTTTTTTTGAGAATTGTAAAATTAGGAATAATTGAGTTTAGAGTTTTCATATAGATATCTCGGAAACTGTCAGGTTTAGGAAAAATGATCTCTCGACCTTTTTTGTGCAGAATTTGATTTCCTACAAAAAAGGTTTCTTGTTATTTCTTCGTAAATTCAACGATTTCAAAGATCATTACGAAAATTGAAAAAAGTGGGGAAATAGGTCAAATAACCACTTTCGGAGTAATTGTTTAAATATCTTGGAAAATACCAGGTTTAGGGAAATTGACCGTATGACCTTTTTTGTGCAGAATTTAATTATCTACAGAAAAGGACTCCTGTAAAATTCCTCTATCTCTAACCGCTCCTAAGATATTCCCAAAAATCCAAAAAAATCCTAGAAATCACCATTTTCCTCTCAATAAAAGCATTGATTATTTACAACTCTTCGATTTCCTCTGGACCTGTGGGAATGCCCGTCAATTCCACTCGTCACGTTTCATCGTGACAACGTGATCATCGTCCACGCGGCTATCTCAACGAACTGACATCCGCAATCCCGTAAAAAAATAAAAAAAAATGAAAAAAAATCTCATGAAATCAATTTAAAAGAAAAAGAAAAAAATTAAATAAAAAAAATGAAAAAAATCTCATGAAATCAATTATAAAAAAATTAATTAATCAGAAATGAATTAAAAAGAGGGAAAAACTATTAGTTAATTTGAAACTATTGATTAACTATTTTTATCCTCATTGCATATCGTTCTTATCGCAAAAAGCGAAGAATTCCACTCAAATTATAAATAAATGCCTTTTTTTCTACATAAATTTAAGAATGATTAAGACGTAGAATTGGAAAAAAATGTTAAATTTTTGTATAAAATCTTTGATAACAATTTATACAAGATGAAATTCTCAAATCTGATTGAGTGAATCTGTGAAGAATGTAATGATGAATAAAATAAGCCTTAAAAACAAAAAATTAATTGAAAATTGAAGAATTTCCATTATTTTTTGCATTTCTTTAAATCTTGAAAAATTTGAAAAAATGTAAAAAATAATGAAAATTTTTCAATTTTCAATTAATTTTTTGTTTCGCGGGCTTATTTGATTCCTTATTACATTTTTTACAGATAAACTGAATCAGATTTGAGAATTTCATGTTTTATAAATTGTTATTAACGATTTAATACAAAAATTTAACTTTTTTTTCGATTGTACCTCCCAATCGTCTTTAACAGAAATTCGAATAAAAAAAAAAATTAAAAAAAAAAAATTGAATTCTTTTAGACTTTAATATTCAATATGAATATAAAACCCCGCGAGAATGAATTATAAATTCCTAGCAGCATACTAAGACACGTGGCACGAGTATCTCAAATGTGACAAAGTATCTTTTTCAATTTTTACGATTATTTTCCTCATAAAAATGCAAATTTCCGCATAAAATTACTTTTTTTTTCCTCCTTTTTTTCTCAATTTTTTTGCAGAAAAAAAAAAATTGTTAAAAATTAGGGAAAAGCGTGGCGAAATGGAAAGAAAAAACGAAGATTTTTTTTTCTGAAAGAAGAAATTCACGAAAAAATCTGAAAAAAATACACAACAATTGAGACATTTTAAAGCATTTTGGCACATTTTTTCAGATTTTTTCGAAAAATTCTTAACTCCAAAAAAAATCCTGAATCATTTCAACCGAATAAGCGATTTTTCCCCTAATAATAATTAATAATTAATGAATAATAATTAAATGAAGGAAAATAGGGAAAATAATTATTTAAATAATTATTTTCCCTATTTTCTTTTTTTTAAATAATTATTTTATCAACTTACTGACAATGTGGATCATGAATGAAGCAAAAACAACCGCCCACCCCCACCCACCATCAGGGGGTGGTGCTGGCTCGTATAAATCAACAGTTCCATCAGGATTCACTTTTTTTTTCCTCTTCTCTGGATCTTCAACTGCATGTGCCATGATTTAATTAAAAAAAATAAATAAATAAAAATAAAAATCACGCGAATTCGCGAGTCTTTTTTATAGAAGACTATATCTATATATATAGATATATATAGTCTTCGATGATAAAAAAAAAATTAGAATAAAAAAAAATGATTAAAAAAAAAAATTAGTTTTTTTTAAATTCAATTTTTTTATTTTTTATTTTTTTTTAATCTAAAAATTGAATTAAATCAACTAAGTTCCACTGAACGACAATGTTTGAGGCGGGGACATTTCAAACACTCAACTGCCACTCAAATCTCTTCAACTATTTTTTAATCATTGATAAAAAATTGTAGAAATCTCAATTAATCAATTTTATCACTGATAATTTGTAATTTTTTTTTAAATTCCTTCTTAATCACATGTGAGACACAAAATAAATTCACTATTAAATTAAATTAATTTTAATTAAAGAATTATACATAAAACTGCACTTTTCTGTTTTTTTTTAAATTTTAAATAATTAAATTGGAATTTAAATTTGATTTTTTTTTTAATTTTAAATAATTAAATTAAAATTTCAATTTATGATTTTTTTTTTTAATTTTAAATAATTAAATTAAAATTTTGATTTGTGTTTTTTTTTATTTTAAATAATTAAATTAAAATTTTATTTTGTGTTTTTTTTTAATTTTTAATAATTAAATTAGAATTTTATTTTGTGTTTTTAAAAATTTTTAATAATTAAATTAAAATTTTAATCACTGAAATAATAGTCAATGATAAATGTGAATCATCGTCACATTTGAACTCGCGATAAAATAATTTTTAATAAATTTTTTTTTTAAATAATGTTTATAATGTTCCACACTCGAACTGTGCTCGTGAACAACTGAAGAAAATTACGTTCTCTTTGCACTCAGCATTCTTTCAACTGTGCGTTATTTCCTTTTATATTCTGTCTTTTTTTTTTCTTTTTTTTTTTTTTTTTCTTCACTGATGGTGGTGGGAAAAAGACATCCGTGCGCAGGAAACGCATTCAGATAACTAAACCCATGACTTTTCAATTTTTTAAATATTAATTAGTTTATTTAGAAAATTATTAAAAATTAATGAGAAAAAAAAACATTTTTTTTGCAAATTTTTCATTTTTTAATGAAAAAAAAAGAGAAAAAGATTCTTCGAAAAAAAGATCTTTCGAAAAAAGATTTTTCGAAAAAAAGATTTTTCGAAAAAACAAATTTTCGAAAAAAAGATTTTTCGAAAAACTTCATTTTTCCTTTCTTTCTATTTAATTTTAATTTTTATTGATTTTCGATAATTCTTTAAATAAAACAATTAATATTAAAAAATTAAAAAAATCATGGGTTTTGGAAAAAGGAAAAGGGAAAAGTGAAAAAGTGAAAAAAATAATAATTTAATAAATAAAAAGAGCAAAAAAAACAAATTTCCGTTTTTTGGGAAAGAAATAATTTAAAAAATTAATTTTTTAAATTATTTTCGTCTGTAAAAAAAATGTCTTCATGTTATTTTATTTATTAGTTATTTTTTTTGCTGAACTTTTTCTTTTTCTTATGTTTTCTTTTCTCTCATGTTTTTGCAGATAAATCAGATTAAATATTTACAAAGTGAATGAGCTCGTGAAAACTATAAAAGATTGAAGCTACTGGGGGATTTACTGAGTCACTGAATAATCAGAGGAACTTCTGCGTTCGATAGGAGCTACCGAAAAGAACAAGAAGAATAAGAAGAAGAAGAAAAAGAAGTGTCGAGGGTCAAATGGGTGTTGTAACATATGTAAAGAGAGGAAAATTCGTGAAGAAAGAGGGGGGGAGTAGGGGGGAGATTGATATTGGGCATCAATTCAAATTGATAATTAAAATTAATTATTCTCGATTTTTCTGCGCCGAAAAAAAATAAAATTCAAATAAAAAAAATAAAAAAATTCAATTCAAGATTCAAAAAAATTTGAAAAAAATACAATTTTAATAAAAAATTAAAGAAAAAAATTATACCTAAGATGATACGGAAAATTTTAGAAATCTCACAATTTTTTTTGTTTTTTTTTTGTATTTCACGAATTATTAAAAAAAAGAAAATTTAAAAAACATCGAAATTTTTTTAGAAAAGTGCAAATTTTTTCTAAAATTTCTTTTTTAATAATAATGAATTTGTCTAAAAGAATCGAAAAAAATTGTCATATATATGCAGATTCCATTACCATCAATTCAAGGGTCTTAATGAAAATATGCTCCTTTTTTTTAGACATAAAAAACATGGAATATCTTTTTTTTAATCTCATGAAAAAATCGAGTTTATGAATTTAAATGAATTGTAAACAAATGTCCTCGATGAGAATCATTGGATTTTCCTTTCACGTTCTAATCCTCAACACTCAAGTTTAACGACCTACATTACAATGATCTTTGACCATAGCACAACGTCAGAGAGATAATCCATTTTTTTTTCTTCTTATTTTAGTAATCGAAAAATAACAAAGGAACAAAGAGAAATCACTAGTAAAATGGTGATTTTTAAATATTTTGTGTACTTTAAAGAGATCTTGGAAATTATGAGAGTTAGGGAAAAATGGAAGAGACCTTTTTTGTGGAGAATTCAATTCTCTACAAAAAAGGTCTCTTGATAAATTTCTCTATCTCTTATAGATTCCAAGATATCTTCAAAAAACTGAAAACGTGAAAGAACCACGTTTTTTCCTCGTTTTTTGTGCTCCAAAACAGTTTTCTTTAGGGACCTCGGAAACTAAGCGAGATAGCAAAATTTTTGTCGGAACCTTTTTTGTAGCTTTTGAAATTCTCTAAATAAAAGATTTCCTGATATTTTCACCCAAGTTCAGTAGTTTCTAAGATACCTACAAAAGAATGAATTCCAATTTTAAAAAATTAAAAAAAAATAAAAAAAATTCATAAATTCGTGGAATTTTGAAAAAAAATAGATAAATCATTAATTTTTTTCAATTGTACTATTTTTCAACTGATATCTCTATTTTTCGTCGTCAATGTCGTTTTTACGAACTTTTTATCACTGTGTAAATGACGAGAATTAATGGAGTCATGCTTTTCCTTTTTTTTTTTTTTTTGATTCATAAAATATTCGAGAGGGAGTAAAATTCATTGGTACCGAATTTTTCCATTAATTGAAGACAGTGCATTCAATTTATTTTAATAATCTTCAATTCATTTGTGTTTGTACATCTCTGTTTGAATAATTAAGAGTGAAATGACGTGGGAGAAATTATTTATTGTTCGATTCGAAATAAATTTCGAATTAATTTTTCGAAGGGGAAGTGTCGAATTCAAGTTTTAGATGATATCTCGGAAACTAAACGAGATAGGACATTCTCATAAGAACCTTTTTTTTAGCTCTCGAAATTCCCTACAAAAACGGACTCCACAAAAATTTCTCTATCTCTTTTATTTTCCGAGATATTCTAAAAAAACTAAAAAAATGAAAAAAAAACTCTTTTTTCTCTTAATTCTGCTCCAAAACAGTTTCCTTTAGGGATCTCGGAAACTAAGCGAGATAGAGAAATTTTCATGGAGACCTTTTTTGTAGCCCTTAAAATTCCCCACCAAAAAGGTCTCAACAAAATTTTCTCTATCTCCTTTACTTTCTGAGAAATCCTTTTCTGAAGATCTAAAAATCAGAATAATTCCCAATTTTTCACCTCAAAATTTTTTTACCCATCATTCATTGTCTTTCTCCACACACGTAAATTCGCTTCCGATGTATTCTAATTACCCTCGAGTAACTATCGACAGTCTGGCGTGACTGAGTTATCAATGACGATAACTCTTTCAATACAACTCACAAAAAAAAAAAGGAAAAAATAAAAAGAGAATAAAACAAAAAACGGATTATTTTATCCGTTTGATTCAGAATCTTTCTCCAATTAATTTAACGACCAATAAAAATTAAGAAAAAATATTTATTGAAACATTTAATTAATTTTTAACTCATAAAAACTTCAAAATTTCTCATTCTCACATGATAATAACCATTTTTACGATAATTCGGTGAATGAAAAATGCTTTAATTATTGTTTTTTTAATGATAAGAGAAGTGATGAAAAAAAAAATTACGACACTGATTTACGATTATTAATCCAACATAACACGTTAATTTTGTCGAATTTTCAATTTTTTTCTTAAAATTTTTTGATTTTCAAATTTTTTAAAGTGCTTTAAAATGCTTGAAAAGTGCTTTCAAGTGCTTTTCAAAAGTACTTTGAAGTGCTTCAACATTCTTTACAAAAGTGCTTTAAAGTGCTTCAAAATGCTGTTCAAAAGTGCATTAAAGTACTTCGAAGTGCTTTTTAAAAGTGCTTTCAAGTGTTTTTTTAAAGTGCTTTTTAAAAGGGCTTCGAAGTGCTTTTTAAAAGTACTTTAAACTGTTTCTTAAAAGTGCTTCGAAATGATTTTTAAAAGTGCTTCTAAGTGTTTTTTTTTAAGTGCTCCTAAGTGCTTTGAAATGTTTTTTCAAAGTGCTTCTTAAAAGCGCTTTAAAGTGCTTTAAAAGTACTTCGAATGATTATTTAAAAAATAAAAAATTTATTGCAGCATTTAATTAATTTTCAACTCAAAAAAACTCGAACCATTTATCTTTTCACATGATAATAATCACTTCTATGATAATTCGTTTAATGAAAAGTGCTCCAATTATGATTTTTTCGATGATAAGAAGTGATGAAGAAAAAAATTCAACATAAAACCTCAATTTCGTCGAATTATCAATTTTTTTAAAGTGCTTTGAAGTGCTTTGTAAAAGTGCTTTTAAGTGCTCGTTAAAAGTGCTTTAAAGCGTTTTTTAAAAGTACTTTTCAAAAGTGCTTTGGAGTGCTTTTTAAAAGTGCTATAAAGCGGTTTTTCAAAGTGCTTCAAAGTGCTTTAAAGTGCATTTTAAAAGTGCTTTAAAGGACTTTAAAAGTGCTTCGAAGTTCTTTTTGGAAATGCTTCAAAGTGCTTCATAAAAGTGCTTTAAAGTGCATTTCAAAAGTGCTTTAAAGTACTTTAAAAATGCTTCGAAGTGCTTTTTGAAAATGCTTCAAAGTGCTTCATAAAAGTGCTTTAAAGTGCATTTCAAAAGTGCTTTAAAGTACTTTAAAAGTGCTCCGAATTGATTTTTGAAAATGCTTCAAAGTGCTTTAAAGTGCTTCAAAGTGCTTTAAAAGTACTTCAAATCATAATTTAAAAAATGCAATTTATATAAACATTCAATTAATTTTTAATTCATAAAAACTTCGAAAAATTTTCATTCTCACATGATAATATCCACTTTTACGATAATTCATTGACTTAAAAGTGCTCTAATCATTATTTCATTAACGATAAGAAAGTGATGAGGAAAAAAATTCAGCATAAAACTTTGATTACGTTTAAATTTTCAATTTTTTTACTTCAAAATTGTCAAATTTTCTATCTTTTAAAGTAACACTTCCACTCATCCACGTGTTAATTAAAAATGTATTTAACACTGCACGACCAACAGCTCCATTTTATCACACAATTGCACAATAACAAAACCGCAAGAACTTTTTTTTCAAATTTTATAGCAAAAAAAAATAAATAAATAAAATCATTAAAATAAAATTATAAAAAAAACTTCGAGTTTTACGCGCATGCGGTTTTCTTCAACTTCTTTGTTTCAAACGTATTTCCCTCGTTCGAACAAAGTACTGAGACCTCACTTTTATGAATAATAAAGAAACGTCACTGGCTGATATCAATGCTGAATGGGGGAAAAAAAGAATTTGTTGGAAAAAAAAAGAAAAAAAAGCGATGAATAGAAGAAAGGGAAATAAAATACAGGAGCTCTCTTGAAGTGTTCGTCAGCACAGACGACACACGAGTGTCGTTCATTTGCCCGAGGCAACGAGTTATTTGCCATGCAAAGAAGCCCAACTCTTCTGCGTAAACAATATAAATTATTTTTTAATAATTTTTTCTTTTTTTAAATTTTTTTTTACTTTTTTGACTCAACTTTTTTTTGGTTCCCACTATTTTTCGCGGTATATCTTTGGGGCAGTTGGAGTTAAGGGAAAATGTCAAGAGACCTTTTTTGTGGGGAATTCAATTCTCTTCAAAAAAGGTCATTTGACATTTTTCGCCAACTCCAATACTTTCAGAGATATCTTTAAAAATGTAGACAAGGAATTTTTTAGATGGAAATTTTTTACATTTTTTTTTCGAAATGAGACTTTTCGAAAATTTCGCGGGTATATTTTTAAGAGATATCTTGGAAACGAGTGGATTTAGGGGAAAATGTCAGGAAACTTTTTTTGTAGCTCTTGAAATTATCTACAAAAAAGGTTTCTTGATAAATTCTTGTAAATTTCATCGCCTTTAAGATATTCACAAAATTAGATAAATGCGATTTTTTTTATTTTTTTTTATTCTTTCGTGACTTTTTTTTATAATTTCTTTTTCTATGTTTTTATTTTTACGAGGGAATTATAACTTGTTCATTGATCTCGCCGGGGCTGATTTCGATTGCTTAGCAACAGGTGATTTTTCTTCATTTTTATTGCAATCTCCCGGGAGTTTCGACGTAATACAACAAAAAAAATTAAATCTAGAGATTTTTCGATATTTTTTTTTTCAATAATTGCAAGAGTAACTTGGAAATGCGTAGGTTTAAGAGGATCGACTTCCATATCATTTTTGTGCAGAATTTAATTCTCTAGAAGAAAGGTCTCCTAATGATTTTCGATAAAACTCATAATTCCGAAGATTTTGGAAAAATAGTAAAAATGTCATTTTTGAATTTCGCAATTTTTTTTCATTTTTTGATCAATTAATTTTTTTTTAAGTCGATTTAATTATTTATTAATTACTAAATGATTTTTTGGTCCTCAGAGAAGGAGGAGGAGATCATGGACCAATTTTTTGAGCATCAAAAAAAAAATTTTGTACTCGAATTCATTTAATTTTGTCCCTATTTCTCTCTTTTATTCTCAAAATGTCAAGGAATCACAGTGCAATGACTTTTAATGGCGCTTCAGTGTCATTTTTCGTCTTGTATCTAAAAATAATTACGAATGTATGTGTAGAGAAGAGTAGAAACGAAGAGTTAAACCCACTAAATAGAAAATTCAACCCGAATTAGATTTTCGATTCGAATTAAATAAATTCCTGAAAAATTTTAATTCAATTTCGATTGGATTTTCCTCCAATTTCCATCATTTTTACCGCAATTTTTCCCGCTAAAAATTCAAATTCAAGTCTCACCTCATCACCAAAGAAAAACAGTATGTGAATGAAAAAAATCCCCATTAAATAATTTTAATTAACAATTAATTCCTAAAAATAAACGAAAAATGGACCTAAAATCATTTCGCACATTCATTCGCCGATAACTTTGACGCGAGTGAGTTTATCGAAAAATGTCAGGAGGACTTTTTTGTGGAGAATTTCAAAAGCTACAAAAAAGGTCTCCTCACATTTTTCTTCAAAATCAACCGCCTAAAAGATATCCACAGTTAAACTCAGATGAAAGTGATTGGTTTTTTTTTTTTTTCATTAAAAAGATGAAAAATACTTTTCAGATTAAAAAAAAGTTATATTTATTAAATATTCATTGACATCTTCGTTTTTTAACAATCTTATGAATCAATCATTGTACCTCTTTGTTAAACCCAGTATCAAACTCCTTGAGATGATCAGATGCCTGTGGGAATGCTTCATAAGTACAAATTGTGACTCCATGACGATGTGCTGGAGTCCATTCACCTTTTAAACCAATATAATCAATTCTCGTGTTATCGGCACCCGAATTTCCGGTGAAATGGAGGCTCAGGTGATGAACTGATGAAAATTTGACGACCCTGCAGCATTAACAATTAATTAAATTAATTTCCCTAATCAAAATCAATTAAATTAATTGAAATTCTTTAAAATAATTTTTTTTTTCGAAAAATATTTGTTATTTAATAGGCATTCGGAAATTAAGCGAGATAGCGAAATTTTAGTAGAAACCTTTTTTGTAGCCCTCAAAATTCTCTATAAAAAAGGTGTCTTCAAAAATTACGCTATCTCGCTTAGTTTCCGAGTGCCCATTAAAAACCGATCGAAACAGCCAAATTACTCGTTTTACTACTTTTTTTTAATTGACCGTGAAACAAAACGTTTATTTATTTACTTTTCCTTTATTAAAAAAACGTTTATTTTTATCTGACGATCTCTTTCTCAACACAATTCTTCCTGGCACATCTCTCTAAGTGCGAGATGATATATAAATTATTTGCCACGTGTCTGCGAACGTGAGAGTGGACAGAACATTTTCTCTCTGTTTAATTTCACTGCAAAAAGTGCAATTCACGTCATCGATACGCCCACACAATCACGGATTTATTTATGTTTCCGAGTAAATTAGATCGTGAGATGAATAAACGATGTTACTACTGATACTGAAGATAACAGATACATCTGACCAATTTTTTTTTGGATTTTATTAAACACAATTAAATTATAAGAAAAAAAAAACTTTAAAAAAATTTGCATTTTCAGTTTTTTTGAATTTTTTAAAGGAATTTTTTGTTTTTATTTATTTTTTTTAAATTTTTGCCTTAGAAACAAAGGGGCGTAAGTGCCATGCTTAATTACAGTACTTACGCCCCTTTGACTCTAAGGCGACAAAATAATTTGCTTGTTAAGAAAAAAAAAGATTAAAATTTTTCAGATTTCTGCATTTTTCTATTTTTAGCATTTTTAAAAAAATTGTTTTTCTGCAATTCGGATTAATTCAAAGTAATTAATTTAATCCACGCCTTGACATGGAATTTCATCGAAGGATGAATCGATCGAAATCATTGACTCACTTTATTGGATACTCGTGGACTCCATGATCGTCCTTTACCAATTCAAATTCTTGATCTGGTGTTATTCCTACTTCGTCGAAGGTCATGTGCTCTCTATTTTTGAATCTATTGATTAAAAAAAGGAAAAAAAGTTGAATTAATCGTAATAATGAAATTAGCAAATAATAATGAAATTAGCACTAATGTCTTAATTTTTCAAATTTTTTGAAACAATTAAATTTTTATTTTAAAAATATTCAAAAAAATTCGTATTTGTAGTTTTTTTGAATTCTTTTAGACATGTATAAATTTTTTTTCCTCATAATTAATTCGTTGGAAAGAAAAAAATCTGTAAAATTTTCAGATTATGGGATTTTCAGACTAAATGTAAAATTATTTAAAATATTTGAAAAATTGAGGATTTTGGGGATTTTTTAAAGAAACTCACAGCTTCACTTTTGATGGATGAGAGCCTTCTGGACCTCCAACAATTATAATTCCTTTGAGTTTTACATTTCCTGTGAACCTTGAACAAAAAAAAGAATTTTTTTTTCATTAAAATTGTGATTTTCTCAAGGTTTTTGGGAGATATCTTTGAATTTAAGGAAAATAGAGAGATTTTCGTAGAATTATTTCTTTTCGGAAATTTCGAAAACCACAAAAAAGGTTTCCACAAGAATTTCTCTATCTCTCTTATATTCCGAGATATTCTTAAAGCACAACAAAAAATTTTAATTTCATTGTTGAATAGGTGCAAACAGCTTTTTTTTACATTATGTTGTAAGTATCTCGTAAACGCGTTGGTTAAGGAGAAAATGTGAAGATACCTTTTTCTGTGAGAATTTCAAGAGCTACAAAAAAGGTATTCTAATATTTTCTCCTAAACCCAACCGTTTCCAAGATATTTGAAAAAAAAATTATGGAAAAAAAATCTCTTAAATAAAGAAACATTAAATAAACATGGAAAAAGCCTTTTTTAAGCTTTTTAATCATTAAAATAATTTAATAAATTCTTTTATAAAACTTACGGAATATTAAACAAAAGTTCATCATCAGCATCACTCTCCACAAACTAAAAAAAAGGGAAATAACAATTATTTACTGCCACGACCAAATTCTAATGAATATTTTCTAATTAAAAGAGGAAAAAAAACGTAAATTGAAGGAAAAAACGATTATTTCACCTTGTCATGATTCAATCGTTCCTCCCAAGGCTTAAACACCTTAATTCCTGATCCCTCCTCACTCTCATTGAGGCACTCAGCTCCTGCTTGATCAATTTTCTCATAAAGATTGTACTGAACTCCTAATTCACCTTCAGAATGAGAACTTCCACAATTGCATTGATGCTCCATTCTCCTAAAAAAGACAAAAAAAAAAAAAATTAATAAAAGAATATCTTTGAAGCCGTTGGAGATAGGGAAATTTTGGTAGAGACTTTTTTTGTAGCTCTTGAAACCCTCTACAAAAAAGGTCTCCACAAAAATATCTCTATCTCTCTTATTCTCCGAGATATTCACAAAAAACAATTGGGTAATCTCATCTTCATCTCATTTCCCCTAATTAATGAAATTAATCCTTTTTTTTGTAAATAACTCGGAAATTATTGAGTTGAGGGGGATTTATGAAGAAACCTTTTTTGTAGCCCTCAAAATTCTCTAAAAAAAAGGATTCTTCAAAAATTGTCCTATCTCGCTTATCCTCCGATAGCCTCTTCAAAAACGTCAGCAGAAATTGGAATTTTTTAGTTTTTTTCCAATTTTTCAATGAATTTAATTAATTATTCATTTAATTAAATTTGATTAATTAATTTTTTGCTTACTCACACAATTTATCTCGTTAAACAACCGCTTTTTAAATTATTATTTTGATCTTTTGTGTTCTGGAGATATTCTGGAAGGTTCAGACGAATTTTCTAGGTTATGGTAAACACTGGAAAATTGACATATATATATATATACATAACATATATATATATACATATATATTGTATCATCGCCCTAGACTCAACAAGACGTAAGTCCTGTGTATAAGCATAGCACTTACGCCCCTTTGTTTCTAAGACCATGATATATATATGTATATAGAGGGTCAAAACACTTTTAATTCATAATTTTGACATTTCATGTTGAAGGAACCGGAATTTTAGCAATTCGAAGTTATTGTCCTAATTAAATCTTCAATTTTCATCTTTTTTTTCTCATGGATAGTTATTTTCAGACATTTCTCACCGTTTTCTCCTTCAATTTTCCTTCGTATTGGCGAGAAAATGGATTGCTCATTTTTATTCACTGATTTTTAATGAAAAAAAAACACTAATTAACCAATCCATCAAATTTGTCGATGTATTTTTCGCATTTGAATATTTCCCTCCATTTTAATACAATTTGTGGCGCATGCGCGTACGAACTATTGTTTGAACTGCTCCTATTGGCCGGTAGCTCTTTTCTGAATCATCACGACGGTCCCTAGTTTATCGGTACATTTTTAGGCACTAAAATTCCCTATGATCTTGCGCTCAACCCCCACTCCGCTACAAGCGACCGTTACTGTTTATTCCTTCAAAAATCAAGGCCACGCCCACCCGTACTCCTTGCAGTCGTCTTCCCAGTGAAATATCCCCCGTAATTGACGGAAGAAATAGTCATTGTCGTGATACTTAATAATTGTTCTCAATTTTTCAAATAATTTTTGCTGTCTTCGACAATTTTATTTTCATTTGCCGAATTAAGAAAAAAAAAAACAATAGAGATTCAGTGTTGTGGATATTGGTGGTGATTCTCCCGCCATTTTCCCGCTCACCAGCAGCCCTGTGTCATTCCGGCTTTGTCTCTCCGGTTGTTACTTTTATCACTGTGATTTTATCCACAATGTGACCTTAATTATGTGAAAATAATTGGTGTGAATATTTCAGTGTAATTAATAAATAAAAAGTGCTGAAAATCATCAACTGAGGAATGAAATACGGGCATTTTTTTGGACTTGAAGAAAAAGAAGTGAATTGTGATAATTTTTCCCGCCATTTGCTCGCCCCCCTCCCCCCTCACAACCGTTGGAATTTTTTGTGTCATTCCACATTTGTTTTCGCTGCATCGGTTCCTCTATTATTGCTCAGTATTTTTGAGACACTGAGTAAAATCAATTGTTTGTGGAATTAATCGTGAATTTTTATTAGTGAGTGAGGAATAAAAAAGTGCTGGGAATAATGAACTTGAGCGAGGAATATAAACGCGTTTGTGAATGTGAAGAAAGGGTTAAATGTTGGTGTTGCTTCTCCCGCCATTTCTCCCACTCCGCCAGTGGAGTTTGCTGCGACATTTTCATCGCAACACCGGCTTCTCATTCTACCTCCAATTTTTATCGGATTTTCACATCAAAGGTGACATTAATATTGTCAATTCCATCAGGATGGACATCTGATTGCCGATGATGAAAGAAAAATACTGAGGATAATTAAATTTAGTGAAATACGGATGAATTTCTGGATGCATCGTGAAGCTTCTTTGTCTTGTGCTGAGCTAGACGTCTTGTTGGCTGTCAATGACCTTGTGGAATTTTTATTTATTCACAACAGGAGGATAATCTGTGAGTAAATAATTTTATTGATCGCTGCACTTTTCAGACAAATTTATTTTATCACTTTTAATTAAAAATTTTAATTGAATTTCGATTGAATTTTCCTTCAATTTCCATCATTTCTACCGCAATTTTCCCCGCCGAAAATTCAAAATCAAATCTCATATCATCCACAAAGAAAAAGAGCATGTGACTAAAAAAAATCCTCATTAATTAATTTTAATTAACAATTAATTCCTAAAAAAAACGAAAAATGGACCTAAAATCATTTCGCACATCCTTTTGCTGATAACATTGACGCGAGTGAGTTTAGCAAAAAATGTCAAGAGACCTTTTTTGTAGAGAATTTCAAGAGCTAAAAAAAAGGTCTCCTGACATTTTTCTCTAAAATCAACCGCCTAAAAGATATCCACAGTTAAACTCAGATGAAAGTGATTGGTTTTTTTTTTTTTTCATTAAAAAGATGAAAAATACTTTTCAGATTAAAAAAAAGTTATAGCTCTTTTTTTCACCGATTTTGTTTTAAAGTTAAGAATATTTACAGTTTTTATTCATGTTTTTTTTTCTTTATGAATTTCTCTGGAGGAAAGAATTAGTCCGCATTTTTTCAATTATTGTATAACGTTTTTTTTTTTAATTTTTCAAATTTTTAACGGTCGTTCACTTTTCAACCAATGGGAGAAGGCGCTCCCCCCCCCCCCCCCCCCCCCCCCTCCTCTCAGGTGTCACGATTTACTGCGTGAAGTTGAAGAATTTCACGAATATCTCAGAAACTATCATAACGTCACCTTGAAAACAAAGGGGCGTAAGTGCTCTGTAAAAGTATAGCACTTACGCCCTTTTGTTTCTAAGGCGACAATGTTTACGTGAATTTATAAAGAAACCCTTTTTCTCTAGGCAATTGAATTTGCTACGAAAGAGGTGAAAAGACTCATTCTTCTTAAACTCGTGACACTAAAAATAGAAGACATCTGACAATTTTTCATTTTTTTTCTTCTTGATAAATAAATTATTTTTGAAGAATGTGCAAATTTAGAAAAGTTAACAAACTTCAAAAGAAGTTGATAGAATTAAATTAATCAATTAATTGATTATTTAATTTTAAACGTTTTTTTTTCTAATTTTTCAAATTTTCAACGGTCGTTCACTTTTCAACCAATGGGAGAAGGAGGCCTCTTGTATCGCCATCCACCACCCTCCCCCCTTCTCATTACACGAATAATATTAATTAACCAGAAATTCACCCACTGAGGATTATTATTTTTTTCTGATTAATCGTGATGTATGTTTCATTGTTATTAATACATTAAAAAAAATCGCTGGAAATCATTAAACGAAGAGGGTAATATGAACGCATTTCTGGACGTGAGACAAAGGGTGCGTAGCTTTTCCCGCCATTTCCCCCTCTCTCCCGTTTGAATTGATTGCGTCATTGCCGCTTTGTCTCTTCGTTGAGTAGCATTTATTTGTACCGGCTTTTTCAATTATACATTCAATCTTAATTGGATTTTTACATTCTAAGCAATGTTAATCGATTGTGATGAATTTTCCATTGATAGTGATTTTGGGAAAATTGAGAAAATAATAGAATAAAGAGAAATATGAACGGATTTCTGAACATGCTAAAGCCTCGTTTCCTGCTTAGCCGGTCGTCGTGCTGATTGCCAATGACTTTGCATTCATTTTCATTCATTTTTACCCCCGACAGCAACGCAGAGGGGTATATGCGTTTGGCATGGAATGCATTGGTATTTCAACGCGTTTGTAACGCCTTATCTTATTGAAAACGAATTAAAAAATATGGACTCCTCGATTCAAAATGTAAGGATTTGTCCAGGGATGGTTTTAGGCATATATTAATAAAGATTACATCTCGTATTTTTTTGCAAATTGCGAAAAAAAAAATGATTTTTCAGAAAATAGTAACTTAGATTAAAATTCCCCACGAAAATAAAAAAAATAATAAGCTGGTATCCTTGCGGTTTCGTGCGGACATTGGGACGTCTTTTAAGCGGGAAAAATTTTTGTGTACAAATGATCAAAAAAGAGAAAATGCATTATTAAAAAATTTTGAAATAAGAAAGAAATGAGAAAAAAAAATAAAAATAAAAATTGACATTTAATAACCCCCGACAAAAAGATTAAAATAAAAAATTCAAATAAAAATCTGAAATAATTAGTAAAAGTTATATTTGGGAAAAAAGGAAAGTCGGGGGACGTCCAGATTTCTCCATAAAATATGCTCTGGATGTCCCCCGACTTTCCTTTTTTCCCAAATATAACTTTTACTAATTATTTCAGATTTTTTACATAATTGGTGAGCACGTGAATTTATCATTCAGGTTCGTTTATCAATAAATTCAGTAGTGAAGAGGTAAAACAAGATAAGTATATTTTTTTCTCATTTAATTTTTTGAAAATACCTTAGAAAATAAGCGAAATAGAGCAATCTTGCCCGAAAAATCTTTTGTAACTCTTGATATTCTCTACAGAAAAAGATGAATAATATCACCTTATCTCGCTTAGTTTCCGAGATATTTACTTCCAAATGATCGCAAAGATAAGTCGACTTATCCTGTTTTACCTCTTCACTACTGAATTGACATCAATTTGTTTTTCACGAGCTTTTCTATTGTCATTTTTTTCCAAATGGAAATTATTCAAACTATTTATGTAATTTTTCGACAAATTTCATTTGAGAGGAAGAAATTACTTGGATTTTTTTTGTAAAAAATTGATTATTGTGTTTCGAATTTTTAGCGGCTGTTCAACATTGGCCAATGAGGGGGGAGGGTGTTTGACCGCCCCCATCCCTTCTCCCCCCTCCCGTTCGGCCGTTGCAATTTACTGCGATATTCACTTCAGTTTAAATTAATTTCATAAACCGAGAGCACAATACATTTCATTTAATTTATTTCGCAATTTTTAATAAAAATGAGGGATTGATTATTTTTTTTTTTTACAGAAACTGATGAAAATGTCATGACTGAGAATATTCCAGTACTGACTTGTGACCTTCAGACATAATACTCAGAGATAGTTGTCCGACTCGATTCTGGTTATTTCACTGATGGCTGAAGCCTCGAAGAACATTCTGCTCCATCATCGATTGCACACACAGCAAATAACATCGACCATTTTTTTAAATTATCGAACTCCCTGTTTGTCGTTAATCTATCTCTTAATTTTTTTATTTATTATTCATATTCCCTCTTTCGCTTTATCATCGAGTACTACCGCATCCGACAGAAACGAATATCTATGGAATTTCGATCAAAACGATAAATTCTACGAATTTGGATTTTTTTTTCTGTGCAGATCTTATTTCTCAGGCCAACCAGAGGAACATGGGTCTAATATCCTAAAGATTCGGAAGAACTGACAGTGCGCCCGGATCACATAGGACTTTGGAAGGACTGAAGCAGATCTTCATTGTTTGAACGTCTCTCTCGCTACATCTCGGGGTGAGGAGAGCCCATAGAGCGATCCAATCCTGGAAGTTCGAGAGCATTCGGAGGCTCCATGATACCCCCAGATTTAATTTGGAGTGGTTTATTGGACTCCATCATGAAAAGTCTCTTTTGAACTCCCAGGTCTGGAGAGCGAATGGAGTAATTCTTCCCGTAGATGTGCAGAGAGCATCATTCCGAGGAGTTCCGTGATACCCCAAGATATGTTCTAGAGAGGTTTATCGGACTCCATCCTGGAGCGCTGTTTTTTACACCGTTCAGGCTGCATTTCTCAGGCCAACCAGAGGAACATGGGTCGGATACCCTTAGTATTCGGAAGAACATGCGAAAAAACTGGAAGGTCCCGGGTTCGATTCCCGGCTGGGGCACTGGGGTTTTTTTTTTCTCTCAAATTTATCACTTAATTTTTTTTTTCTTTTACAGTGCGCATGGATCACATAGGACTTTGAAGGACTGAAGCAGATCTCCATTGTTTGAACGTCTCTCTCGCTACATCTCGGGGTGAGGAGAGCCCATAGAGCGATCCAATCCTGGAAGTTTGAGAGCATTCGGAGGCTCCATGATACCCCCAGATTTAGTTTGGAGTGGTTTATTGGACTCCATCATGAAAAGTCTCTTTTGAACTCCCAGGTCTGGAGAGCGAATGGAGTGATTCTTCCCGTAGATGTGCAGAGAGCATCATTCCGAGGAGTTCCGTGATACCCCCAGATATATTCTAGCGAGGTTTATCGGACTCCATCCTGGAGCGTTGTTTTTTACACCGTTCAGGCTGCATTTCTCCGGCCAACCAGAGGAACATGGGTTGGATACCCTTAGGATTCGGAAGAACTTGCGAAAAAACTGGAAGGTCCCGGGTTCGATTCCCGGCTGGGGCACTGGGTTTTTTTTTTCTCTCAAATTCATTTCTTAATTTTTTTTTCTTTTACAGTGCGCATGGATTATATAGGACTTTGGAAGGACTGAAGCAGATCTTCATTGTTTGAACGTCTCTCTCGCTACATCTCGGGGTGAGGAGAGCCCATAGAGCGATCCAATCCTGGGAGTTCGAGAGCATTCGGAGGCTCCATGATACCCCCAGATTTAATTTGGAGTGGTTTATTGGACTCCATCATGAAAAGTCTCTTTTGAACTCCCAGGTCTGGAGAGCGAATGGAGTGATTCTTCCCGTAGATGTTCAGAGAGCATCATTCCCAGGAGTTCCGTGATACCCCCAGATATATTCTGAAGAGGTTTATCGGACTCCATCCTGAGAAGTTCTCTTCTTACACCTTTCAGGCTGTCACCTGAGCAGGTTTAGAGGACGTCCAGCGCACCATTCCGGAACATCTAGAAATTACTCGTAGGTATTCTATCATTTTTCAAATGATTATTTTTCGATTCAAGAATTGTCCATAGATATTCGTTTTGCGGAAGACGGTATGAATCTCGCGAAAACTCTCAAAATTAATAGAACTAAAAATTGTTCAATTTTCTTTTCTATGATCTTTTAAATTTACAGCATTTATCTAGCTTTGAAGAATATTCAATTTTCGATGCATCATTCACGGAAAATATTTAAAAATATGTATCCTCTTTGGTCCTCAGCAGAAGTTCTCATGGTGAAAATACATAGTAGTGAAAATCGATCCAACAAGATTCTAGGTTTGGAGAGAAAATGGATCGATTTTCCCCGTATATGTACAGGGGATACTATCCCTAGGAGATATATATATGTATGCCAACTAGTCTTCGAAAATTTGAAAAAATAAAGGCAAAAAAGGGAAAAGAAAGGCAGAAAAAGGCAATGAAATGCGGAATAATCTTCAATTTTTATTTAATAATTTCATCCATTAATTTCATTAATTTATCATTAAATTCATAATAAAAGTATCTAGTACGAAGAATTTGAATTTTTTTTTCTTTTTTTCTCGTCATATTTACACCGTTTGGTATTGAAATCAGTCGAATATAATCGAACAGCTGCACAAACAATATATACATATACATAGAAATAATAAAAATAATGACAATAAACTTTTGTTTTTATTGTTCAATTAATTTAGTGAAAAGAAAAAAGAAGAATCGAGAAACAAAAAGATTCTGGAATTTTTACGATGATACTGAAAATAGCAGATATTTCACAATTTTTCCTTATTTTCTCTTTTAACAACATAAATTATTATCATTATTTCAGAAATAATGGAAAATTTGCATATATAGTAAATTCGGAAAACTACAAATGCGATTTTTTTACATATTTCTTTTCTAATAATTCATTTGGTTGAAAAAATCAAAAAAATTGCCAAATCTGCTAATTTTATGGTAATAAATTAGCAGATATTTGACAATTTCTATATTTTTATCCTTTTAACAAATGAAACTATTTTTTAAAAAATAAAAATTTGCATTTAGAAAATTCAAAAATTTAACAGTGCAAATTTTTCAAATATTTTCTTTTATAATAGTTTATTCATTTTAAAAAAATGTAGAAATTTGTGGAATTTCTGCTAACTTTCATTATCATTAATTAATCATTTTCGTATATCAATAATTAATTTTAATTCTAAAGTAAATAAGAAAATAATGCACTTCTATATCTGGACTTAAATTCTTTTCTCTTTTGCCGTCTGCTGAACGAAGAAGTTTTATTTAATCGCAATTCAATTTATTTAATTCAATTAGTTAGAAAAAAATCGCAACTTTCATTTCATTTCTTCTTCTATTTGTTGAATGACATCTCCAGTGATTCTCTCTCTGGAAATATCATCTGAATGTGATTATCAATAATTTGGAATAATTCTGGAGGCTGTGGCACTCTCCCAGTCTCTAATTTCGACCAAACTGGAACATCTGAAGAGAAATAAAATAAAATTAATTAATGAAAATTCAGAAAATTCGAGAGTAAAATTATGAAAAAACTTTAGAAATTTAAAAGGCTTTTGGAAACCGTTAGAGTTTGAGAAAATTATCAGGAGACTTTTTTTGTAGAGAATTTAATTCTCTACAGAAAAGGGTTTCATCATATTTCTCCCTGAATCCACTCGCTTCAGAAATATTTAGAGATGAATAACGAGATAAAAATTCGGTAAGATAAAAAATTAAATTTTCACTTTTTTTGAACATTATTATTATTTTTTTCTGTACGTTTTTCGCAAATATCTTCAAGGCCATTGGGTTTAGAGAAAAATTTCAAGAGACCTTTTTTGTAGAGAATTGAACTCTCTACAAAAAAGGTATCTTGATAAATTCTCGTAAATTTAATATTTTTCGATATCTTATTTGAAAACAAACCATTGAAGTGAATCTCAAATGCTCCAGATGATATTAATTGTCCCTCAACGGCATTGCAGATGAAGAATATCATTATGCAGGCATAAAACTTGTTGCTGAGGCACCATTCCCACCAGAATGGTTGCTGTGGTTGGCCTAGCCATTGCGTTATATTAATTCCGGATATTATAAGCAGAATAATGAGAATTTTTGCGGTTCCCTGTAATAAAATGAAAATTACATTAGTTCTAACGTTTTATATAATGAAAATCGTGAAAAAGCAGTGGAAAAACAGAGTGACTCCTCAATAAATAGCTTGAGAAGGCCACCTGACCTTTCCCCTTTTTTTCCCGCTTCATTATTTAAATGTAATCAAATATCAAAAAACTAATTATTCGTTTTTTTTCTCCAAAGCTCAGAATAAAAATAGAAATTAAATCAATTTATTTAAAAATGAGAATTTGAAATTTTCAAATAAATTAATTTCTCAAAGGAAATTATTAATTATTAATGATGAAAAATTAAAAGAAATAATAAAGGTAAATAATGAATAAATGAGAGAAGAAAAATAAGAGGCGATAAGAAAGAGAATGAAACAAACTATAATTTCGAATATTAATTATCGCTAAAAAGAATTGATAAATAAAAATAATTAATAAATAAAGGTTCATTACAATTTTAAGAGTTACAAGGAAAGATAAGAGTAAAATCGCTTTATCTCGCATAGTTTCCAAGATCATCCTCAAGAAACTGATAAGATTGAACTCAATGTTTCTAAAAATTTCACAGTTTTGTTTCGAGAGATTCTCAAAGAATATCTTGGAAACTGAGCGAGATAGGGGATTTTTTGTTGAGATTTTTTTTCAAGATCTCAAAATTCTCTGCAAAAAAAAGTCCTTATGATGTTTGCTCTATCCTTAATAAACTGAAGCTGGAATAAAATTGATTCGTTTGAAAAATTCAAATTTTTGGAGCAGAAAAAAATTACTGAATCATTCTCTCATTTTACCGCAGATTTATCGATTAATGTCCAAAAAATTACCAAAAATTTTGCAATAAGCATGCTGTATCCTGGAGGATCATAATTTTCCCCATAAATATGTAGCTCTGGATACTTTTGCCTCAAAATAGTAACGTACTCCTCGAAGACCCTCTTGTATCCACAAGAATAGCTAAAAACAGAGAAATAAACGTTAATCATAACCTAACCTCAAAAATTCTCAAAAACTTTCAAATAAATTTTTGCCTAAAAAAACCTCTTACCAGTAAAAAAATTTAATTGTCGGTCCAGCTTTTGATCCAAATTTCGTCAGTGATATCTCGTCATCATCACCAACAGCAAAATTCGATCCCAAAGTACACACTATCAATAAAAAACACAAACTAATTCTCAACGATCCCATAATAACGAACTCAAAATTTAAAAAAAAAATGAAAAAAAAGAAAACACAACACAGAAAAATGTATAAAAATTTAATTAATTTAAATTTTAATTTTAATGATAAATTCAATGAATTTCATTGAATTCTCTTTATTCGATTGAATGGGTGAAAAAAATTCATTCGTTGATAAAATTTAACCATTCGGACGTAAAATTACAGGGTTGCCAGACTGACGTCAGCAAAAAATGCGCAGTTGCCAGTTTTCGCGAGCGGGTGGATTCAAAAATCGCAGAATTGCTGAAAAGGAGAAGAATCAGTGGATTTTTTGGAAAATTTGACGATTGAAATAATAAAAAAAAAGAGAAGAAAAGAGAAAAAAAGGAGAGAAGTGAAGAAATGTTTTCTACGAAAATAAAAATATTCTTTCCTCGTGATTTTTCAGTCAGAAAAATGGGTAATTACTGTTTTGCTATGAATAACCTAAAAAAAGACATAAAAATAGCATAAATATGACAATTATTTGAAATTTGAAAAAAAGAAGGAATTATAATTTTAAAAAATTATTTGAAAAATTTGTAAATTTGGTTTTTAAAATTTTTTAAATGTGCATGTTTTTTATTTTTATTTTTTCATTTTTAAAAATGATGTTTTTGTTACTGAATCATTTTTTTTAATTATTTATGAAAATACTGAATTTTTATTGATTTGATTTTTTTTTTTTTTTAGCTACTGTCAAGAGATTTTATAGGAAGACAAATATTTTAAGTAGTGGAGATAAATACGAGATAACGCTGGACCAGAGGAAACTGAAGACTCCAAAAGGAAAGGTTTTTGAGGTGGCAAGTAAGCCATTAGCACTGGCTGTTGCTTTGGAATGGGATAGTCAAGAGGAGACTATCAATAGAAGCAATATGCACTTGGTAATTAGGAGATATTAATTAATTAGGGAAGAAATGAGGTTTCTTGCGGAAACTGATGGAGATACAGAAAATTTCATGAGACCTTTTTTGTAGAGAATTTCAAGAGCTACAAAAAAGATCTCTTGATGGATCCCCATAAATCCAATGGTTTCCGAGTTATTTGCGAAAAATTACAGAATTTTTCAAAATTTTATCATTTTTTTAAATGTTTTTCACTTTCAGACAGCTTTATGCAGCACTTTATTGGACAATCCCCATCAACACAGTACAATTGACATTGTTAATTACATAGGAAACTACTTGGAAACTGACACAGTTTTATTTCAATCAGACGTGAGTATCGAATTAATTAAAATCCATTTTAAATAAATGAATTTAAAAATACAATTTTTACGATTTTAATTGAATAATCGAATTATTCCAATATTCAGGACACGGCGGAGCTGTTTAAACTACAAATTGAGAGATGGGATCGAATTATCCAGTGGTTTTGCGATAAATATCAAGTTGACATCACGAAAACCACAACTATAAGTCCACCAATTGTTCCAGTACAGACGAAAGAAATATTGACTAGGCATTTTGCTTCTTTTGATTATTCTGCACTTTTAGGTAATTATTCTATCACTTAAAAAACAAAGTGGCTTAAGTGCCATGCTTATATATAGCACTTACGCCCCTTTGTTTCTAAGATAACGATAAATTATTTGAGATTTCCTATCAATTTGTTATATAGATTTTATCTTAAAAATTGTATATTTTACTATATATATCTATTTTTTTAATGATAGGCGCTTAGTTGTTTGGACAAGGCACTTTGGAAACAAAGGGGCGTAAGTGCTATATATAAGCATAGCACTTAAGCCCTTTTCTTTCCGCGAAATCATCTTATTTTACATTTATTTACTATAAATTTGTAATTTTTTATATAAAAATTTTATATTTTACTATATATTTTTCTTTTATTGTTAGAACACTTAGTTGTTTGTTAGACACCTTAGAAACAAAGGGGCGTAAGTGTTATGTATGAGCATAGCACTTATGCCCCTTTATTTTTAAAGTGACGATTTTAATTAATTAGTGATCAAAGATTGGGAATTTTAATGGTTCATGTGATTAACAGGTTTTATGTATGGAGTTGATGTCTTAAAGTCGGTTATCTTGATGATGGCTGTCGTTGACAGGTTTATTAATGTTCAGGAAGCTGTGAGTCTCTCGAGATTAGAGGAAGAATTTCAGGTAAATGCAAAATTATGTGTTTCACTAAAAGGATTTCAGAAATCAGTGGGTTTAGGGAAAAATGACAAGAGACCTTTTTTGTAGAGAATTTCAAGAGCTACAAAAAAGGTATCTTGATATTTTCTTCTAAACCCAATAGTTTCTGAGATATTGACGAAATTGAAGAAGGTAAAAAGCAATTTATTAATTTTTTTTTTTGCTTTTTTAAGATTTCTCATTGGGGAAATGTTGAGTGGTCCCACGATCTCGGTATAAATGATCTTCAGGCACGTCTTTCAGCGGCTGTATTATTTATTCATCTCAATACATCATCAGTAACATCGAAACCCAAGTTATAAATTACATAAATTAATAAATCAAAGAAAATTTTCTAGGATATGTATAAAAAAAAACGAATAGATTAAATGTCGTAAGCAACAAATTATTATAAATTTACTAAATTGATTAGTATAAATTTCACTATCTTAAATTTTATCAACAAAATTTCTTATTTTATTAATAAGTTAATACAAAATTTCTTCATAATTTAACTCGAATTTTATTAATTTAATGTTTTTGATTTATTTAAAAGTCATACACTGGCTTTGTGGCACGTTGGATTTGATGGAGAACATGGCAGTGATGATACACTGCACTCTGGTCCTTCCCATTCTTTCATGCAGATGCAACTGCAAAGAAAAAACAGTAATTTTTCAATCATTAACCACTTGTGAATTTCGTTTTCTTGGAATATCTTGGAATCTATGAGAGATAGCGAAATTTTTGAAATTACCTTTTTTTTAGAACAGAATTTTTCCAACAAAAAAGGTAATAATGAAAATTTTTCTATTTCTCATAGATTCCGAGATATCTTGAAAAAATGAAATTTCAAGGAAGAATTCAATTATTTCCTTTAGTTATTTTTTTTATTTAATTATTTCAAGTGTTTACCTATATGTTGGTCCATGATTCAGGCAGACAGCTCCATTCTTACACGTATTACGTGCACATTCGTTTCTGTGGCATTCACCAACACCTCTGCCAGTTGCTGGACTAGATTTCGTCACAGGGAAGACAGCACCTTCTGTCAGCAGTTCAACGTCAAATATACAACCGGTAAAGCCAGTGTGAAGTGGCAAATCATGTGGCAGTGTTGCGAAATTCTTTGACTTGTGTCCACCTGTTAAAATTCATTGAAAAAATAATTTTTAAAATTTTTTAAAATCAATTTTGGGTAAATAGAGAAGATTTGGAGAAAAAATCACGATTTTTCCCTAAAAAATTAGAATTTTTTCTTCCAATTTGAGATTTTTCGAGATTTTCCAGGATTTTTCAAGATTTTCATAATTTTCTAGGATTCTTCAGGATTTAAATTCACAAATTAAATTCTGAAAATTTCCATTATTTCGCTCCTGAGATATTCCCAGAAACTCTACAGATTTTCGCGCTAATTAGAATATAATTAATTGATTTCATGAATTTAACTAATTAATTTAATCAATTTCACTCATTAATTTAATTAATTTAACTAATTAATTTAATTAATCTAACTAATTAATTTAATTAGTTAAAAACATCATTAAAATGTAATCTTAGAAAGCATTAAAAAAATGATCGAAATCATTAAAGAAAGAATTGCAAAAATCATTTAAAAAGGTCTTTAAAAAACAATTCAAAAGGTGATTGAAAGAATCATTTTAAAAAATAATTTAAAAATTTTTTTAGTTAATTTTAGGTAAATAGAGAATGTGTGGAGAAGAATCACGATTATTCTCTAAAAAGTCACGATTTTGTCCCTTAAAAAACACGATTTTTCCCTAAAAAATTAGGATTTTTCTTTCCAATTTGAGATTTTCCAAGATTTCTCAGGATTTTCCATAATTTTCTAGAATTTTTCAGGATTTAAATTCACAAATTGAATTCCGGCAACTTCCATTTTTTTGCTTCTGAGATATTCCCAGAAATCGGCAGATTTTTACACTAATTAAAATCTAATTAATTAATTTAATTAATTTAACTAATTAATTTAATCAATCTAACTAATTAATTTAATTAGTTAAAAACATCATTAAAATGTAATTTTAGAAAGCATTAAAAAAATGATCGAAATTATTAAAGAAAGAATTGCAAAAATCATTTAAAAAGGTCTCGAAAAAATAATTTGAGAAATATTTTAAAAAATAATTCAAAAAGTGATTGAAACAATCATTTTAACAAATAATTCAAAAAATCATTTTAACAAATCGTCTTAAAAATATTTCGAAAAATTATTTTAAAAATCATTAATAATTAATCATAATTAATAATTAATCATAATTAATTTATCAATTCTTCATTCACCAATATAAAGCACTGGAGAGACGTCCAACTGCGTCATGGTCCCAGCAGCATGTCCAGTGAAGTTTCCAACTCCATCAACAAACAACCAAGCCTCCCTCCCCCTCCTCCCCACCCTGAGCAAGTGAGGCCTGTGCACTTTGCTCGACAGCGGCGATTTCGTGAATATCCTCCGAACTCCGGAGCCCAAGTCCCACGTGAGCATGATGAAGCCCCTTACGTAAGTTATCGAGAAATGATCAGATATATCACCACCAGGTGCACTCTGTCCCATATAGGCAATCAGAGAAATCTGATCTATTGAATGGGGAAGGATTTTCATTCGGAATTCCATGCTATCCTTGATTCCAGTGTTTATTCCATAAGCTGCGTACGAGGAGAATCCGGGGATGAAGACAGAAAATGAGGGCTGAACGATAGTTGCCTCTGCAGAAAAAAAAATAGAATTTTCATTAATTTTCTGGGAGAAAACTAAAAAAACTAAAAAAATTAATTTTTTTTTAAGTTGTTTTTTTTCGATTTTAATAGTAATAGGATCTCTGGAAGGAGTAGGTTTAGAGAAAAATGTTAGGAGACCTTTTTTGTAGAGAATTTCAAGAGCTACAAAAAAGGTTTCTTGATATTTTTGGGTAATTAGAACCATTTCCGAGATATTTTTAAAATTATGAAAAAAGGGG
Organism: Aleiodes leptofemur; assembly: GCA_963942555.1. NCBI lineage: Eukaryota > Metazoa > Arthropoda > Insecta > Hymenoptera > Braconidae > Aleiodes > Aleiodes leptofemur. Next base: position 2,184,013 of record OZ012611.1, read on the forward strand.
GGAATTATGAAGAAAAGTGGTTTTTATCACCTTCTTGACAGCGCAAACCGTGCATTCCCATTGGACACACGCAGATGAAGCCAGTGCCTGGGGAACTGATGCAGGTAGCACCAAAGTAGCAGGGGTTATCGTCACATGCAGTTTTCTCGCACATTTCCCCAGAATAACTAAGAAAAAAGTTGAAAAAAATCATTAGAAAAAATGATTTTAAAAAACATTGCAGAAATAATTTAATGAATGATATGAAAAATGACTGAAAAAATCAGTAAAAAATAATTTTTGAAATCATTAAAGAAAGAATTATAAAAATAATTTAAAAAGGTCTTGAAAAAATCAGTTAAAAAATAATTCAAAAAATCATTTTAAAAATAATGAAAGAAATTATTTTTAAAAATCATTTTAAAAATCATTAAAAAAATCATTTTATAAAGAAGACAAATATTCTCACCCTGGAATGCATTTGCAGTAAATTTTTCCCTCGATGTCATGACAGGACCCAAAGTTTCTGCAAGGATTCAGAAGACAGAGGAAAGAAGTGCACTCTTCGATCTGAAACGTCTCGAGTGAATCGAAGATGAAGTGCTTCTGAACATCGTTAATCTTCAAGAGTCCCATGCACCCGATAAATCCAAGATTAATTGGAGAAAAGTGAGAGAATGGCTGAGGGATTCCCCCTAAATGAAGTCTGACATTTCTGGGGATTTCTTCTCTCGTTGAAAGCATTTGTTCGCCGCTCATCGTCACCGTGCCATTGAGGAGTAACTTAGCGAGACATTTGCCGATTTTATCCTCCACCATGTATCGAAATCTGGAAAATTCGAGAATGAAGGAGTCTCCCTTGAATATCTTAGAGGCGAGTAGATTGAGAGGAAAATGTCAAGAGATCTTTTTTGTAGAAAATTAAATTATCTACAAAAAAGGTGCCATCAAATTTTCTCCTATCTTCATTATTTTCGGAATTATTCTTAAAAAACTGAGAAAAGGAGAGAAAATTCGAATTTTGAGAAATTCTGTTTAAAAAAACACAGGAAATCACTATTTTGTGAATATTTTTGAGGCAAATGAGTTGAAGGGAAAATGTCGAGAAATCTTTTTTGTAGAAAGATAAATTCTCTAGAAAAAGCTTTTCTGCGATTTTTCCCTGAACCCACTCGCCTCAAAGATATTCATGAAAGAAACTATTTTTTTTCCAAGTTATTTCGATTTACCACTTATTTCCTTCAAGTAATTGTCTTCGATCGTAAAGTAATGTGGCAGAACTCATAAAAGATTAATTTCCACTTCCCTTACCTTATTTCCACATCAACATCGTGTCCATTATTAATCGGTGTATCGATCTCCCCAAGGAGCATGGTTTGAAGGCCGCAGGAGAACCGAAATTTCAATTGTCCCGCCTCAGCGTAAAGTAAAACGTATCTTTCCTCATCGAAAAACGCGTGCATAATGATTCCACTCTCCGCCTTTGTTTTTAATTGCAGAAAAATCTTCAGCATTCCATTGTCATCTATGTTAACTTGTTGTCGAACGTAAGATTTTCCATTAAAAGCTGCGTTCTTGATACTTGGGAGGGAATAACAGCCGTCCAATGCCGTGCAATTGCACTGAAAATCAGAGAAAAGTATTGTAAAGTACTTTTAAGTACTTCAATCACTTTAAAGTACTTCCAAGTACTAGAGTCACTTTGAAGTACTTTCAAATACATCAATCCCTTCAATGTTCCTTCAAGTACTTCAATCCCTTCAAAGTACTTGAAAGTGATTGAAGTACTTGAAACTACTCTGAAGCACTTGAAAGTACTCTAAAGCACTTGAAAGTACTCTAAAGCACTTGAAAATACTCTCAAGCACTGCAAAGTACTCTAATGCACTTTAAAGTACTCTAAAGCACTTTAAAGTACTTTAAAGCACTTTGAAGTACTTTAAAGCACTTGAAAGTACTCTAAAGCACTTTAAAGTACTCTAAAGCTCTCTAAAGTACTCTAGGGCACTTTAAAGTACTCTGAAGCACTTGAAAGTACTCTAAAGCACTTTAAAGTACTTTAAAGCACTTGAAAGTACTCTAAAACACTTGAAAGTACTCTAAAGCACTTGATAGTACCCTCAAGCACTTTAAAGTACTCTCAAGCACTCTAATGCACTTCAAAGTTCTTTAGAGCACTTTAAAGTACTCTAAAGCACTTCAAAGTACTCTAGGGCACTTTAAAGTACTTTAAAGTACTTTAAAGTACTTTGACGTGATTGAAATACTTGAATGACTCATGAATCACTTACACTCGTCGAATTTTTATCAGTCTGCGAGCAATTGAACGTGATGCCCTTAGTAACGGGCTCCTCATCGCTCAAAGTACTAATCCCCCCATAACTCTCAGTACTTGGTGCTCTTGTTGTACTCATCAAGGTCACAATCTCGCCGTCCCCCTCTCTCCCCCCAACAGTACTCGGCTCAGTAGACGTAATCCTCTCATCAAGTACTCTCGAAGTACTAAAAGTACTAACATCCAAGCTCCTCATCGTCGTACTTTCCGTCCTCCCCTCCACCCTCCTCTCCGTCGATCCCACAAAAACCGCCGAAGTACTCGGAGTACTCGAGCCAAAAGTACTTCCCATAGTACTTGTACTTTGATCCCTAACCGTAGTACTTTTTACATCAGTCGGGGTACTCGTGTGCGGTGTGTATTCTTGGAAGACAGTCGACAAAGTACTAAAAGTACTTTGCGTACTTCGCGTACTTTGAGTACTTTGGGTCGTAAAATCACCCACAGTTCCCTCAAAGCTCTTCTCAGTCCTTTCCCCAAACGCCGGAGTGGTTTTCTCCAGCAAAGTACTAATTTCCGGAGTACTTTGGGTCTTAATCCACCCATCAGATGGCGTACTTGATCTCACATCGAAAAGAACTGTCGAAAATTGAGTGAAAATTCGGTCTGTAACCGTTTCACTCGCGTTAAGTGGCCCCAAAGTACTTGCGCTTTTAGTACTTGTGGTAGGGGGAGCTGTTGAAGTCCATGGGACTATGTCCGAACAGGTGGAGCCACCGTAAGGCGGAGGGCATGAGCACGTGTACGCGTTTATTTCGTCGATGCACGTTCCACCGTTGTGGCACTTAGCGAATTTTGACTCGCAGTCGTCGTAACGTAATTCGCACAATTGTCCATGATAATCAGGGACGCAGTAGCAAACTGGCTGACCGTCCTCGTGGAGGCACATTGCTTCGTTGTAGCAGGGGTTGATGTCGCAGGATATAACCGCTTTGTCGCAGTCCTTCCCGGTAAAGCCGAAGAGACAGGCACATGTATAGGAAGCTGGGACATTTAGACAGAGTCCACCGTTTAGACAGGGTGAACTCAGGCACTCGTCCACGTCGATCTCGCAGAGCTCACCGGTCCAGCCCTCTTTGCATTTGCAGGCAAATGAGTAACCTGGGCCGTCAACGCATTCACCAGAATTCTTGCAGATTGTACTGTTGCAGACGGATATGTCGATTTCGCAGAAATCACCTGAAAATGAAGATTTAAGAGTTTGGAGGAGATTTATCAGGTTTTTGAGAATATCTCGGAAAGGAGGGGGGATGGAGAAATTCTTGGAGAGACCTTTTTTGTAGAGAATTTCGAGAGCTATAAAAAAGGTTTCCATGAAAATGCTGTATCTCTGATAGATTGTATAGGAACTGATGATGGAATATTGATTAATGTCAATTTTTTCATTTTTGATTGAAAAAGGAAAAAAATGGATTCATTTGGCTTGAAAATAGGTTTTTTGAAATATCTAGGCAACTAAGCGAGATAGGGAAATTTTTGTAGAGACCTTTTTTGTAGCGAATTTTGAGGGCTCTAAAAAAGGTTTGAGTAAAAATTTCGCTATCTCTTTTAGTTTCCGAGATATTTAACGAAAACTGATGATCGGTGCTTTTTTGGTGTAAAAAAGTGTTCGATTTTATCAATTTCTCTTTACCAGAATATCCCTCTTGGCATTGGCACGTGAATCCATTGTAATCGATACAGGTTCCATTATTGAGACAAGGCTGATTCAGGCACTCACTGTACCTCTGTTCGCAGTTAGTTCCTGATCAAAAAAAAAAAATGAGACTTTAATTGATAAATTCAGTTAAATTTCATCAAGGAAAGGTGGGGTGAACTGGACACATTCCAATTGAACGGTTTGAGATAGAGATTTTCTGATGATTTCATTGGAAAGCTGAGAAAATTTTAGGTAGAAAACATGTGTCAAAACTATTTTTTCAATTTTTCGAAAATTTTACTTTTTTGGCCAAGTTTTGAAGGGGTTTTCCTTTCGAAAATCGAAAAAATTCACTTTTTCGACGATATCTCCGGTTCTGTTGGTCGTAGCGACCTGGGGTTGATCTCAAATTAAAGCTGAGCTCATTTCCCATCAATTCATGTGGTTCAAATTTTTTTAAATCAATTTTTCAAAAACTTATAGTTCATTTTCTAAAAATCAGTTTTTGCCCTATAAGTACTTAAAAAATTGATAATTTTTTTTTAAACCACATAAATCGATGGGAAATGAGCTCACCTTTCATTCAAGATCAGCCCCAGATCGCTGCGACCAATAGAACCCGAGATATTCCCGAAAACCTGAAATTTTTCAAAAACAGAAGGATTCCACCTTCAAATCTTGAGCGAAAAAAATGGAATTTTTGAAAAATTCCAAAAAATAACTTCCGACATATGATTTTCATGGCAAATTTCCTCAGCTTTCCATTGGAATCATCAGAAAAAACCTATCTCCAATATTTCCATCAATTCCAACTAATTTCCATAGCATAAAATACTAAAACACTAATAAGTATCCATTTTACCCCACTCGCCCCTATTTAATCAAATCCGTAATTACCGATGAATCCATCGGAACAGGTGCAATTGTACGAGGCAACAGCATCCGCACATGTACCACCATTCAAACACGGATCGGACCAACAATCGTCCCAGTTAATCTCGCAATTAATTCCTGTGTAACCATCGATGCAGTAACAGGAATATGTGCTATTAAAGTACAAAAAAAAAAAACAAACATTTTCTCTCATTATCTTCATTTTCCTCTTTTTTTAAAGTCATTAATTAATTTGCGAGGAACATTTACCTGTTAGCATTGTCAAGACATATTCCATACATGCATGGGTCACTAGTGCAATTTAATGCAAGCGATGAGTCAATCATGAGGCATGAAACGGCAACAATGATCACTTGTTGCCGGATTAAACTAATTGACCTGAAAATTATTGTTTATTAATTTAAAATCAATTGGGTAAATATTTCACTCGATGAATTCCATTTCTTTACAAAAAAAAAATTTAAAAGTTAATTTTTTCGGCTTTTAAATTTGTATTTTTGAGAATATCTCGGAAGATAAGCGAGATAGAGAAATTTTTGAAGAAACCTTTTTTGTAGAGAATTTCAAGAGCTACAAAAAACGTTTCATTAAAATTTCTCCACCCCCCACAGATTCTGAGATACTCAATAAAAAAGAGAAAAATCACTTTTCGAAATCGAAAATCTCCATTTTTTCGGTAAATAACATGATCTCGGAAACTAAGCGAGATAGCGCAATTTATGAAGAGACCTTTTTTGTAGCTCTCAAAATTCTCTACAGAAAAGGTTTCTTCAAAAATTCTCCTATCTCGCTTAGTTTCCGAGCGCCTTTCAAAAAACCGAAAAAATCAACATGATAATTCAATTTCCTCTTTTTCATTCACTTTTTCTCAGTTCATTCAGCTAAAAAATAATCAATTTTCTCATTCTAAATGAAAAACAAAAATAAAAACACATCCATTCGTGTCGAGATCACGAGTCTTGGGGTCAAAGACATTAAAACAAACTCTGCCAGCACCTGAAGATCATATCGTTTCCTCAATTTGTCTCGAAAAAAAAAATTACTTTGCAACCGCGAAAATCCTAATTGATTTGAAAATAAAAGGAAACAATAAAAGTGAACTTTTTCGATTTTTTTTTAAATAATAGCAGAGTTAAGTAATAATCCAGTGTAATTCTCATGACATTTACCTTATCGTCATACTCTGCTTTAACGTGAAACACTTTGAGGTGACTGGAATTACTGGGTATAGAATATATACACCGGTGTGTAGTTTGGTAAACTCATTTACCGGGTTCTGCCATCACTATGACAACTTGTAAACAACACAAAGCAAGTAGTTAATATAGTTTTAGTTTTTATGAGAAACGCATGCGCATTTATGGTGATTGATTATTCTTATCAATAATGATATCTTCAATTTGGGATTTAATGATGTTGGGGTCCACATTCAATTGAAGGGAGATACAATCTCATATTTTGGAAAGTAAAGACATGAAAGAAATGAAGAAATTTTGGAAAAATTGTAATTTACGTGTTTAAGGATGATTGGGAGGTAAAATCGGGGGAAAAAAGTTGAATTTTTGTATAAAATCGTTAATAACAATTTATACAAGATGAAATTATCAAATCTGATGAAGTGAATCTGTAAAGAATGTAACGAGGAATAAAATAAGCCCTAGAAACGGGAAATTGATTGAAAATTAAAAAATTTTCATTATTTTTTACATTTTTTCAAATTTTTCAAGATTTAAAGACTTGAAATAGAGCAGAGCAAAGAAAGAAAAATGGGAATTTTGTCATGTTTTCAGTTCTTTAATAGGCACTTGGAAACTAAGGGAGATAGAGCAATTTTTGTGGAGATCTTTTTTGTAGAGAATTTTAAAAGCTACAAAAAAGGTCTCTTCAAAAATTCACCTATTTTGCTTACTTTCTGAGATATTGAAAAGAAACTGTTTTGGAGCAGAGCAAAGAAAATAAAAACGTTTATTTTCAAGTTTTCTGTTTTTTTAAAGTATCTCAAAATCCATGAGAGTTAGAGAAATTTTTGTAGAGACCATTTTCTTCCAAAATGCTAAGAGCTACAAAAAAGGTCTCTACAAAAATTTCCCTATCTCTCTTAATTTCCGAGATATCCCCAAAAAACCTGTTTCCAATCAAAATTCCCTTTTTCTAATTTCTTCCCAATCCCAAAAAATCCCCAAAGAAAGCCGCAGCCTTCAAATAATCCTTTGAAAAAGGCATAAAAAGTGCTAAACTGAACCATTGACCCAAAATCACCAGAATGCACTTTAAATACCCATCACGCAAGTCGCATAACTTCCAAACGTTATTAAATTATAAATAATTTTGTTGAAGAGTAAAAAAAAAGGGTGTCAGAATTCTCCCTCTCTCTCTCACTTTCGCGGGCTATTTTAAACTGCAGATATATGCATCGGCTTGAATCGTCGAGTTATATCTCGATCAAATGCTTCTCGAGTCTGTTCTATTTTTTTAAAGCGACTGAAAGGTCATTTTCTTCATTTTTTCTTCATTTAATCCATTTTTTTCTTCTTTTTTCATCGAATTATTCAATTATTCGATCAATTTTTCCTCATTTTTTTAATTGAATTATTCAATCATTTAATGATTAAATGATTTTCTCTTCTTTTTTATTGAATTATTTAATCATTTAAAAAATTAGTGAATTAAATAAATAAATAAAATAAATTAAACAAATAAAAAAACATAAAAAAATTTAAAAACTTAAGGAAATTTTCAAAAAATTAAAAAATTTGAAAAAATTCAATAAAATTCAGAAAAAAAATTAAAAAATTAATTCAATTAATTAAATCGGAGAGATGGAAGAGGCGAAGACGATGGACCACCTTCTGCAGCGTCATCTCAAGTCCCGGGGCCTCTTGAAAGACGAGGATCGAACTTGGTGCGTTAAAAATTCGGCTCTTGATGGCAGAGGATTATTCGCAGCTCGTGATATTGAGCAAGGCGAAGTTATTGTGCTTGATGCACCAATTGTCATTGGACCAAGATGCTGCAGCAAGTATCCACCGATGTGTGTCAATTGCTACAGGACAAACTGCACGTTGTTCCCGTGTGATGGAGGCTGCGGTCTTCCAGTTTGTTCGGATGATTGCGAAAAATCGGGGGTACACGTGAATGGAGAGTGCGAGAGGATGAGAAAATGGGGACCGAAGTGCGGGAGTATGTGGTCGAAGGATTTGTTGCTGGCAGTGGTTGCTGTGAGGGGGCTGGAGCTTGGGGGGGAGGACAGGGAAGTGGTGATGGCGATGAAGGGACATTCGGGGAGTAATCATGGACGAGAGGTGAAGAAAATTGGATTTTTCGGGGATTTTTTGGGAGATAAGGGGAAACTCGCGGAAAATATGGAGGAATTCGCGCAAAATGAAGGGGGATAGTTTAGAAATTTTTTTTCGAGTGAAGGACTTAACGAAAAAATCCGAAAAAATTTGAGAAGATGCTGCAATATGTGGTCATTGTTGGTGAATTTTTTCAAATTTTTTTGAAGACATCTTCGATGCTAAAAAAAATTTTGGTTCATTTTGATCCGCAGATGCATTTTTCCTTTGAATTTTATCAAATTTCGTTGATAAAACCAGAAAAAAGGGGCATCATGTAGGAAAAATATGAAAAAAATTGAGGAAATTCTCCAATATGTGAACATCATACGCGAATTTTTTCAATTTTTTTCGGACAGTCCTTCATTCTCAAAAAAAATCTCGAATTATTTTGACCCTCGAATTCACATTCTGCATTTAAATTCATGAAATTTCGTTGATAAGACCCGAAAAAGGGGCATGATGTAGGAAAAATTTGAAAAAATTTGAGAAAATTCTACAATATGTGGACATTATTTGTGAATTTTTTCAAATTTTTTCGGACAGTCCTTCACTCTCAAAAAAAAATCTCGAATCATTTTGTCCCTCAAGTACATATTTCCCCTGTCTCTCCCATAATAATAATAATAATAATAATGATAATTTTCTTCGATTAGATAGAATTACTGAAAAGTAATTTGGAGGGTCCAATTGCTCAAGAGGACGAAGAATTTATGCTTAAAATATGTCGAGTGATGGACACAAATGCAATGGAAACAATAAGTCACACTGATGACACGAGGACAATAAGTTTAAGAGGATTGTATCCATTTGGAGCGATACAGAATCATTCGTGCACTCCAAATACTAGGCACTACTTCACACGTGACAATACAATGAAGATTTGTGCTACTGTTCCTATTAAAAAAGGCGAGGAATTGACGATGACGTATATGTTCCTCCTTTCCGACACATTTTTGAGGAGAAGGTACTTGAAGTGTTCGAAGCATTTCGAGTGCAGCTGCGAAAGATGCAGAGATCCAACGGTGAGTTTTTTAAAGGGCGCTCGGAATCTAAGCGAGATAGAGCAATTTTTGAAGAAACCTTTTTTTAAGAGAATTTTAAGGGCTACAAAAAAGGATTCTACATAAATTGCTCTATCTCGCTTAGATTCCGAGATCCCTTTAAAAAACTGATAAATAACATGAATTAAAAAAAAAAAAATTGGGAAACGATGCAGAGATCTGTGAGTTTTTTTAAAGGGATCTCGGAATCTAAGCGAGATAGCGCAATTTCCGTGGAGACCTTTTTTGAAGAGAATTTTAAGGGCTACAAAAAAGGTCTCTACAAAAATTGCTCTATCTCGCTCAGATTCCGAGATCCTTTCGAAAAACTGTCTGAAAACCTTAAAATTCCTTTTTTTCTTCCTTTTTTTTTTACTAAATTCATAATTCAATTAATTTATTAATTTATTAATTAATTTTTGCAGGAATCTGGAAGCAATGTTGGTGCAATGTGGTGTGCAGATATGGAGTGCTTCGGTTTCATGCTCCCTGATAATCCACTGAGTGATAAATCTGTGTGGATTTGTCAAAAATGCGAGAAAAAAGTTTCTTCTCGACAGGTAAACATTCGAAATAATGCAAAAAAAAATTAATAATCATTTTTATACATTGTTGCCTCTCATTATTAACAGATGAAAGTCATTTATTCGGGCATTAATTCGATAATAAACGAAATATTATTCGAATCTCCGAGGAAAATTCTGAAATTCGTTTGTAAAGAATTAAAAACTCTCGTGCCAAATACTAATCACATTATGCTGGACATGAAGTATCGTATTATTTCATATTTTGGAAGAACCGAGGGACTCTCGTTTAAAGGTAATTATTTGATAATAAAATAATTTTTATTTTACTATAAAATAATTTTTATTTTACTGGAAAATAAAAAATAAAAAAAATTAATCATTTCTTTTTTTTTCAAGATATGACAGATTCAGAGCTCGAAATAAAATCGAAATACTGTCTGGATTTACTCGAAGTCATCGAAAAATTGAAACTAGGTGATTGTCAAAAAAAAGGTAAAAATTATTATAATTTAATTGAATTTATGAAAAAATGTCAAAGTAATTTTAAAGTCTTTTTTCGTTTTTTTTTTTTCGTTTTCAGGTTTTATTTTGTACGAATTATATTGCACGAGGAAAGAAAAATTGTTGCGAAAGAGTAGCGAGATGGATTCCACCGAGATTGAGGTAAGAAACTCGTCAATTAAATTATGTAATTAATTAATTAATAATTATTAATGTTTTTATGATAAAAAAAGTAAAACGTGGAAATTCAATTTTATTAAAAAACCAGTTTTCATAGAATATCTCAAAAGCCGAAAGAGATAGAGACTTTTCATCGGAACGTTTTTTGTAGAGAATTTCAAAAGCTCCAAAAAAGGTTTCTACAAAAATTTTCCTATCTCGTTTAGTTTCCGAGATATTCCCAAAAAACTGCAAATAGCAGGTGAATTAGACTCAAATCTTCATCTTAGAAACAAAGGGGCGTAAGTGCTATGCTTATATATAGCACTGACGCGATTTTATAAACAAAGTGGCGTAAGTGCTATATATATGAGCATAGGCACTTACGCCCCTTTATTTCCAAGGTGATAATATGATAAATAGCGCTTGTATGTGTGTTTCTATTGCCTTATTTCCAACAGAAATTAACCGAAGAAAATAAAAAAATCCATGATAAAGCAATGGAGATACTACAAGACGACGTAGCAGCACCAGATGATCCACAGAAGAATTGAAATCCATCTAATTCCTCAACACGCACAACGCGATAATATTGATCAAACAGTGGAAAACAGCTTATCACGAAAGCACAAGTATCCCACTACAAGAATTCCCCACAATAAAAAACCCCCATCTCTCTTAAAAAAATAAAACTGGAAAAGAAAAAAGAAAAACAATTTAAAAAAATATAAAAATCAGTTTTATCTCGAACAATTTGAGATTAACCAGAAATTTCGAAATTTCGAAATCTTCAAAATTTCGAAATTTACAAGTTTAGAAATTTCGAAATCTTTAAAATTTTGAAATTTAGAAATTTCACAATCTTCAAAATTTCGAAATTTTGAAATCTTCAAAATTTCGAAATTTTCAAAATTTCGAAATTTTAAAGATTTCGAAATTTCAAAAACTTCAAAATTTCGAAATTTTGAAGATTTCGAAATTTTTTCAGATTTTTCGATTTGAAATTGTTCGATAAATTTACTATTTTCCCAAATTTTTCTCGAAATTTCCCTCAAATTTACCTTTCAGGAACCCTCCTTCCCCAATACCAATACCAAGACCACCCCCCCCCCTCCTTTCCTCCCCAAAAACTCCAAACACCACAAAAATTATCAAAAAAATCTCTTTATTTCACAATTATAAGACTATCTCCACTCTCAAAATGTCGATTTTTCAAGGATTACCCCTTCAAAAATCACCAACAATAATTTTCGCTTCATCGAATAATCCAACAAACGGTTTCAGCACTCCCTCCTCCTCCTCCTCCTCATCGCAATCCCCAAATTTGTACAAATCCCCCAGATTCCCCTCCTCATTTAGCACCTTTTCCCTCAAAAGTCCTGCATGGACCATAGCCACATCATCGAGCAGTAGTTCCCCTCCCTCATCATCATCATACTTCGTCATCAGCTTCTTCACCAACTCTTCACCCGCATATTTAACAGAAATCCCAATTCTCTTGAAGATAGCTTTACACTGCCACCTGCTCTGTGCAGCATCCTGACATCCTCCAGTTCTCCTAGGCTGAGACTCTCTAACAAGGCTCTCCCAATCCACGCCCAAGGCATCGCCAAGGCCCTTACCACTCGTCTTGATATCCTCCTCAAGTTCTCCATCCGAAATTTCCTCGAAATCCATCGTCTCCATATTGTCCTCCTCAATATTATGACTCTCCTCCTCCTTCTCCTTCTCCTTTTCCCTCTCCTTCTCCTTCTCCTTCGTCAAAACGGGCGCAGCCTCTTCCTGGACCACTTCCGGTGAACCCCCACCTTTTTCCTGAGCTTCCTGTCCCTGTCCCGGAGATGGTGCCACACTCTCCTTCTTCTCCGCCTTTTCTCGCTCCGCGTTTTTTTTGTCGTTCTCCTCCTCCTCCATATTCAGAATATCATCAGGATCATCGCTGATGTCGGATAAATCACTCTCCGTGTGATGCGTCATGGCGGATTCATCTAAACACGGTCGTTTCGCGTCAGGTGGCGCTGATTCCTTAACTTCCGGTACAACAGCGACCACCTTTTCCTTGATGACCGGCTTTTTCGGGAAGCTGTCGCTCGATTTTTCGCGGCTTCTTCGTGGTCGCCCCTCCGCGAGCTCCATCAGCTTCTTGTTGATTGGCTCCTCCTTCATGTTCCCATGAATGGAGCTTTGTTTGGGACCATGACTACCAGCTTCCACGTCTGGAGCGTTAAAAGGCCTTCTTTTGGCATGGTCCAGCTGCTCCATCTCCTTTAGACGCTCGTTTCTGTAGTTCGCTCGAAGATGAACCGCTTGTGGGTTCTCCCACTTCCGGTTTGTAGACTCGTTGTGCTTCCACTCAGGCAAGGGCAATGGTAACGGCAATGGCAGTTGCAATGGCATTGGACTGTCGTAGGGTCGCTGGGTCCACTCCTCCTCGTGTGCCTCCGATCTTGGGACGCTTTCCCTGTCCCAGATGCCAGGGCGGGTCCTTGAGGTCCACTCCCTCTCCTCCCCCCACTCTTTCGGAGGAACTGGGTAAACCCTGTCCCTGTTGCTGTTGTGCTCGATCTGATGCTCGTGGTGGTCCCACTTTTCTCCCCCCTCTTCGTGCAAATTGGGCCGGAGATTCTTCTCACGGTCGGGGTAGTGGTGGTGGTGGGGGTCGTCGAACTGACGCTCGGCTTGACCGTATCGCGGATTTGGGCGGTCGTTACGACGGTCGGTAAAGGGGGAATTGTAACGGCGGTTGTCGAGGTTCTTGCGACGTGGTTCCTCAGCTTCGTGGAAGTGGGGTTCTTCGGTTGGGGGTTCCCAGTCGTTCATGCGAGAATAGTTGCGGTCGAAATTGCGGTCTACTTCGAGATTTCGGGGACTTTCGCGTCTCTCGATCTTTCCGGGGAGGTCCTTGCGCTCGTGCTCGAACCGAGGATTCGGAAAACGCCGGTGTCGGTTTCTGTCGAAGATCTCGCGTTCGAGATGGGGATTTTTATCTGGGGTTCGCTCGCGGAACCGAGGGGACTCTTTCTCGTATTTTGGGTCGAATTTTTGGGGCCTCTCGCGCTCACGATCGGGTCTACGGTCGCGGAGCTTGTCGTCCTTTGGGAGCTCCTTCGGTTTTTCTTTTTCCCGGATGTAACGGGACTTGTCGGAGATTGAGGGGGTCGGGAGGGGGGGAGGAGGCTTTGCTTCTTTAAGGTCACGTTCTCGGTCACGTGGGCGGTCCTCCCGCTCCTTTTCTCGGCGATGCAGCTTCTCTTCGCGGGGGTCCTTGCGCTCTTCTCGGTGGTCCTTTAATCGTCGTTTCTCCTCGAGCTCCCGCAGCTTCCGCGGGTCCTCTGCGAGAACTCGCGTCTTTAGGGGCTCGGGTTTACGGGGTTCTTCTTTGCGCTCGGGTTGCTTGTGCAGCTCCCGCTCCTTTTTTTCCAGCTCGCGGACACGAGATGGCGTTGCTCGCGGTTTCTCGGACTGTCGGAGCGGGGATTCCCGCTTCTGACGCTTTTCGGGGGTCCTGCTCCTTCTTTTGAGGACTACCGGAGATTTTTGGGGCTTGAGAGGAGGCGTACGCGATCTCCGCTCTTTAGACTTTGATTTCTGCTTGAATTTGTCGTCTGGTTTTGGTTTTTCTTCTAACAAACGCAGTTTTGCGGACTTCTCGAGGTCCTTTACCTTGTCCATTTTGGATTTAAGGTCCTTTGGCTCTTCCGAGTCTCGTCCCAGGCGTTTCGGACGGTCCTTGGAGGGAGGGAGCGGCTTTGCCTTTGGTGGAGACTCACTGCGGTTTCTTTCCTTCGATTTTACGGGGTGAGAGGTCGATTGAACCGGGGATTTTGCACGGAGGGCTGAGTGCTTTCGGGGGATTGGAAGGATTTTTTTGGACTTTGGGAGGTCTTTCTTCGGTGTCTCGATCTTTCGCTTCTTCTTTGCGATTTTATCCGGCTTTGAACCTAATCGCTTTAGTTTAAGTTTCTTTTTACGGTCTTTTTCGTCCTCGTAGTCGGAAGGGGGACTGTGGCCCCTCTTTGCTTTTATCTTCTTCACCTTTTTTCGGGAATCAGATGTGGAACTCGATGACGAATCCTCGCTACTTGAGGAAGAACTAGAAGAAGAGGAGGACGAACTGTGAGAACTTGAAGATGATGTCATGACTTTTTTCTTGTGCTTCTGACGATCTTTTGTATGGACCTCTTTGTCTTTCTTCATTTGGAGTTCTAGCTCACGTTGGAGCAATTGACGTCTGCGCTCGAGTACTTTTTCGTCCTCGTACTCAAGGTCAGTTTGATTCCAGTCTTCAATGTTTAAGTCGGGGCTGTGTGCAGTTTTCTTGACAATTTTTGAAGTTACACGTTTAAATGGGTCCTCTTTTGTCTGAAAATGAAAAAAACAAGTGGATAATAGTATTGCTTTCAAATTGATATAGCTTTTTCTGCTGATACTTTAGCAATATGCTTTCGAATGGAAGTGATACAACTTTTTTCAAACCATCATCAAAATATCAAATTTTGAAAAAATTCATTAAAACGCCAATAACTCGAGAACTAATCATGCAAATAAGCTCCAAATTCACAGGCATCTAACTGATACAACTCTCGAGATAATATATGAGTTTAAATAACATCAGTTCAATAGTTTCCAGAAATTCCATTAAAAACTGATTTTCAAAAAATGGACATATCTCAAAAAGTACCGATCGCATTCTCTTCAAATAAAGCTTAAAAAATAGAGTTTGTCGAGAGGAAATTTTCCACAAAATATGAAATTTTTCTATAAAACCGTTTTGTTGCAATTGAGACTTTTATGTACACGAAGACATACACACACACAGACATGCGCTAAAAATATCATTTTCTCTCTATTCAGATCATTTTAAGTATCTTCTTTTAATAAATTTACAATCGAAAATTCTGATGATTACATGGCTTTCATTCGGAAGCAAAAAAGGAAAAAGATGAGATGTGAGGAGTGAAATGGATGATTTTTGGTTTTTATAGTTTATAATATGAAATATTACTATAAACCACAATATTATTGTGATGAGAATCGAGAGGAATCAGTGGAAATAGTTGAGATAAGACTTTATTTTGATGATTATGAAATAAAATCCAAAAAAATCCTCTTTTTCCTATTTTTTCTAAATAATTTGTAATTAAACTTACCACAGTGGCACTCGCATTTGGAGTATCCTTTTTCGCACGTTTTGAGGGACTTATGAGAGTATGTGTACTGGCATATCTGCAAAGAATAAATTGAACATGAAGAGTCCATCACAATTAATTAATAAAAAGATCAATTAATAAAAAAGATTGAATTAAAAAATTCACTTTTAGTGTCTTTTGCAAATATCTTTGAGGCAAGTGGATTTAGAGAAAAATGTGAAGAGACCTTTTTTGTAGCTCTTGAAATTTTCTACAAAAAAGGTCTCTCCATATTTTTCTCTAAATCCATTTGCCTAAAAAATAATCCTGAAATAAATTCAAATATTAATAAATAAACATTAGACATTAAATATCAAATATTTCCAGGAGTCTTATTGTAATAAATTACAAATTACAATTACATATATAGGGGAAGGTGGGGCAAAATGGACATCAGGGGTAAAATGGACACATCTCAATTTTTAGGGAAATATTATGGAAAACTCTTGAAATTAATAGAAATATTGGCGGTAGATTTTTTTTGATGATTTTATTGGAAAGCTGAGGAAATTTTAGGCGGGAATCAAGTGCGGGAATTAATTTTTTTGAATTTTTGGCGATTTTGACTTTTTTGAGCATTTTAGAGGAGTAAAACCCTTTCTTTTTTTGAAAATTTTCAGTTTTTTGAGAATATCTTCGGTTTTATTTGTCGTAGCGTAAAAATTCCGATGGGAGGGGAAAGGTGAGATCATTTGCCATCGATTCATAGAGTTTTCAATTCAAAAATATCGATTTTAAAGGTATTTATGGGCATTTTTGTGGAACAGTTTTGTGAAACAGTTTTTGGCCTATAACTATCCCAAAAATTGATATTTTTGAATTCAAAACCCCATAAATCGATGGGAAATGAGCTCACCTTTCATTTTAGACCAACCCCGAAGTGCTACGACCAATAGAACCAGAGATATTTGCAAAAAACTGAAAATTTTCAAAAAAGGAAAGCCATTTACCCTTTAAAAATGCCCAAAAATATCGAATTTTTAAAAAAGTCGAAAAAAATACATCTGACACTCGTTTTCCAGCTAAAATTTCCTCAGCTTTTCAATAGAATCATCAAAAAAAATCCATCTCCAATCGTTTCATTATAGTGTTCATTTTGCCCCACTCTCACCTATAATGAATATATTCAAAATACAAAACTTACTTGCACGTTTTACCATACGAACAACTTCCATTCAATGCCCAATTTCTACAATAATCCGTTGTATTTTGTACTGTAACAGTTGCAACTGGCTTAGTACCCAAACGTTCAAAAACACTCGGTCTTCTTGAGTCTGTATTACATTTCGTAGGGTCAACTGTTATTTTTCTTATGTTTAATTTTGACATATTATCACCGTAAAATCGTTTTTTTACAGGGAAAGCACATAACTGCAGTATGCAAAATGCTCTTTTTTTTTCTTTTCTTTTCCCTCTTTTGTATCGAAAAATGTCTAAAAAAACAAAAATCTCAAATTAAAATTCACAGGAAATTAAAAGATTTTTTTAGTCTTTTTCACAATTTTTTCTTTGATAACACACAAATTGTGTTTCAATGAAATAATATTAATAACCTCAAATTATAAATGAAATTTTTCTTCACAAAATTACGGAGCAAATGATGCCAACATTGAGACAACCCCTCCCCCCCTCCTCGACGCTCATTGGCTGCTCCAAAATGGCCAACCAATGGCAGCAATCCTCCCCCCTCTTTTCATTTGAGTCTTGAAAATTTAATAATTATTTTTAGTCGCAATGAAAAATTTGGAATTTAATTTTAAAAAAATTACTTAATGAATTCAAATCATTTTTACACATTTTTTGGAAACTTTTATTATTATTATTATTATTATTATTATTATTATTATTATTTTTAATTAAAAGTGATAAGTTTAAAAAAATGCGCGTTTTCTCAATTTTTGGGAAATTATTTTAAGAATTATTTGAACAATTACGTTCAAAATTTCTGGGATTTCTAAAGAAATTCTAAAACTCTTCTCTCATTGGCTGCAAATTTGGAAGATGATTATTATTATTATTTTCAATTAAAAGTGATAAATTTAAAAAATTGCGTCCTTTTCTCAATTATTTAGGAAAATTATTTTGAGATTTATTTGAAAATTTCGTTCAAAATTATTTGGGATTTTAAGGAAAATTCTAAAGCTCTTCTCTGATTGGCTGCAAATTTGATGAATTATTATTATCATTATTTGATTAAATGTAATGAATGAATAAAATTGCTCATTTTCTCAATTTTTAGGAAATTATTTCAAGAATTATTTGAAAATTGTTTGATTTCCCGGATTTTTAAGGAAATTCTGAAGCTCTTCTCTGATTGGCTGCAAGTTTGATGAATTATTATTATCATTATTCAATTAACAGTAATAAATAAACAAAATTGCTCTTTTTTTCAATTTTTAGAAAATTATTTTCAGCATTATTTGAAAATCGCGTTCCAAATTTCCCGGATTTTTTAGGAAATTCGAAAGCTCTTCTCTGATTGGTTGCAAATTTCAAAAAATATTGTCATTATTATAATTCCCAATTATTATAAAAGTGATAAACAAAGAAAATCACGTGTTTTTCGAATTTTTAGAAAATTATTCTAAGAATTATTCGAAAATTGTTTAATTTCCCGGATTTTTAAAAAAATTCGAAAGCTCTTCTCTGATTGGCTGCAAATTTGAAAAACTATTATCATTATTATGATTCCTAATTATTATAAAAGTGATAAATAAAAAAATTCGCACGTTTTCTCAATTTTTTAAAAATTATTTCAAGAACTATTTGAAAATTGTTTCATTTCCCGGATTTTTAAGGAAATTTTAAAGCTCTTCTCTGATTGGCTGAAATTTGGAAAATTATTATTTTCATTAATATTTTTAATTCAAAATGATAAATAAAAAAAACTGCACTTTTTCTTAATTTTTAGAAAACAATTTCAAGAATTATTTGAATATTGTTTAATTTCCCAGATTTTCAACAAATTCTAAAGCTCTTTTCTGATTGGCTGAAATTTGGAAAATTATCATTTTCATTAATATTTTCAATTCAAAATGATAAATAAAAAAACTGCGCTCCTTCTCAATTTTTAGAAAACAATTTCAAGAATTATTTGGATATTATTCAATTTCCCGGATTTTCAAGGAATTTTAAAGCTCTTCTCTAATTGGCTGAAATTTGGAAAATTATCATTTTCATTAAACTTTTTAATTCAAAATGATAAATCAAAAAACTGCGCTTTTTCTCAATTTTTAGAAAACAATTTCAAGAATTATTTGAATATTATTCAATTTCCCGGATTTTCAAGGAATCCGAAAGCTCTTCTCTGATTGGCTGTAAATTCTCCAGTCCCTAGCCAATGAAAATTCCCCTATAAACTGATTTTGAAAGCTAAGAGGGGGAGGGGGGGGGGGGGGGGGGGGCAGAATGAGGGGAATACAAATATAATTTTGTGTGTATGTGTGTCTATATATATATATGTGTGTGTGTGTGACGGAGTATAAGGGCTCAAGCACAATGATAAAACCGTCCGGTTAGAAACCTCCTATGACGTCATCGGTAGGAACATGAGACCGGACTGAACGAGGACTGTGAACTTGAACTGCGTTAATGGCGACTGTTTACCGTGAAATAAGTGATTAGCTGTGTGCAAAATAAAGTTGAATATTGTTGAGTGTCTCCAAAAATTTGGCAATTTGACAATTATTTTCCAAAATAAACGAACCGTTGACTAATTCAAATTTCAACAGCTGAAAAGTAGATGGCGCGAGCATCGATTCCATTCCCATTTCGTTCCTACATATGACGTCATAAGAGGTTTCTAACCGGACGGTTTTATCATTGTGCTTGAGCCCTAACCGAGAGAGCATTTTCATTCTGTCGAAATAAAAAAAAAAACGAGAAAAATACCATTGAAGAAGCCTCTCCTGATTGAGATAAAACCACTGACGTACATGCAATAACGTTGGTGCAGATATATCACACAATCACACACGAAAAATCCCCCATATTTCGTATTAAACCTTAACCTCCACCAATTTCGCTCTTGTTCACGTTGAAAAAAAAAGTGTTGGTCAATAGCAAAAAAAAAAAAAAAAAAATTAAAAAATAAAGCGCAATCCATTGGATTAAAAAATATTTCGAGTGAATTGTGTGTGTCTCGTGAAAGTTTTTACGAGTTGTGTCAATATATAATATAAATAATATATATATATTGTACAATAATAAATAAAAATAACCAAATGATAAATAAGGACTGAGGATAAGTGTTTTTTTTGGATCTAAACTACGTGGGACTTGAACGAACCAATAAATAATAAGGGCCCAACCGAAAAAATTGGGGAAAAAATTGGATTTTTGAGATTGAATGGTGAGTTTTTTAATTGAGTCAATATTATTGCGTAACTTTAATTTTTGATTCGTAATTCGTAGGTTATATATATAATTATACAGAACGAATTGTGATCATTGAAAGTGGCAGACATTTGACAATTTTTTGGGATTTTTCCTTTTTTTAGGAAAATTGTTGTAAAAAAAAATATTTTTTGAAAATTTGCACTTTTAGATTTTTTCATTTTTTACATATATATATTTTTAGTATTTTTTAAAATTCGTTTATTTCGTTAGAAACGAAGAGAAAATGTAAAAATTGTCAAATTTCTAAGATTTTTAGAATCATTAAAAAATTGAAAAAATGTGGAAAATTTAAAAAAAACTTGAAATTTCTTTTTTTTTATGATTTCATTTTATTTAATTCCTTTTTTTAAAAATTCGTTTATTCCATTTAAAAACAGCAAAAAAATGTGAAAATTGTGAGATTTATTCGATTTTCAAAATCACAAAAAATTGTGAAAATTCAAAAAAAAAATTGAAAATTCGAATTTTTTATGATTTTATTTTATTTAATTTCTTTTTTTTTTTATCATTCGTTTATTCCATTGAAAAACAGCAAAAAAATGTGAAAATTGTCAGATTTATTCGATCTTAACAAACACAAAAAAATTTAAAAATTGTAAAAATTTTGAATTTTTTTTGAAAATTTAATTTTTCTCTCTAAATTTGCAAATGTCAGTTTTTTTTTATTGAGACACTATTTTGCTCCTTTTTTGCACGGGGATCCGGAGGATGATTCATCTCACTGGGATTTTTCAGGTTTTTTTTTCTCCCCTCTCTCTCTCTCTCCCTCTTTATTTTTCTTTATTTCTCTTTATCTGACTCACTGAGAATACTGAAGGATTTATTTTGAATTAGTTTTTTTTTGATTGAATTTATTTTAACCCAGGGGTATGTGAGGGGGTTGTTGGGAAGGGGGAGGGGAGGGGGGGGGATGAAGCTTGCACATTCCATGAATTTTTTATTGTGAGAAGACTGGAGCTGTTGGCTTAGATACTCATTAAAAAGTGTGTCAGTGATAGCTGATTGTTAGAGAGAAATACATATATATATATATATATGTCTCTTGTGGGTGAGAAGAGGGGGAATTTTTTAATTATTATTAATGGAGATAGAAAAAATAAAGAACACTCCAAAGTGTTTCAAATTTTCATAAAATATAATCGTTTATTAATTAATCCTGCTATTATTTTATTCCATTCAATGAAAAATTATTTTTTTAGATGAATTGATTATTTTTTGATCAGTTTTTTGGGGATATCTTGGAAACCAAAGGAGATAGGGCAGTTTTGGCCCAGTCCTTTCTTCTAGCTCTTGAAATTCTCTACAAAAAAAGATTGGGGGGAAATTGCTCTATCTCGCTTAGTTTCCGAGATATTTGAAAAAAATGCAGAAAATGTCATCAATTTGTCTGAAAACATATTTCAGAAAAATTTATTACATTCTGTCAGTTTTTTGAGGAATATCTCGGAAACTAAGCGAGATAGAGCAGTTTTTGTGGAATCCTTTTTTGTAGAGAATTTCAAGAGTTACAATACAAGATGAGGGCAAAATCGCTCTATCTCGCTTAGTTTCTGAGATATTCTCAAAAAACTGATGATAGAATAAGATTTTATTTTATTTTTTATTTAATTCAGAAAAATTCAGAGAAATTCAGAGAATTTTTGAAGAATTCCATTAGATTTATGGAATTTAGATTGAAAAATATGAATTCATGATAACACTGACAATAATAGATATTTGACAATTTTTCCTTTTTCTTGTGCTTTTTTAACAAATGAATTATTTCAAAAAAAAGAAAAGATTAAAAAAAAATGAGTTAAAATTAAAAAAAAAAAAATTTGAAATAATTTATTCGTCCAAAAAAAAATCTAGAAAATTGTCAGATATGTCCTGATTCTTCAATAATTATTTAATAATATCTTTATCTCTAATATCCATAATATCTTTATTTAATAATCTTTAATAATAATTATTTGTATGATTAATTAAATTTTGTGTTACAAGGTGTTAACCTTGTAGAAAAATCATGCCTCTGTTCGGAAAGTCACAAAAAAGTCCGGCGGAGGTTGTTAAGGCTCTAAAAGAAGCGGTCAATGCACTGGAACGTGGAGACAAAAAAGTGGAGAAGGTAAAAATATTCATTATTTATTAATCATTGTATTTTAATCATGGGATAAGATTTTCACATCTCCTAGTTTTTCCTTTTTTCTCTACTCGATTCGTTAAATCGAAATCTTTGAGTATCTCCGAAAATATTGGATTTAAAACAAAAAGTCAGGAGACCTTTTTTGTAGCTCCCAAAATTCTCTACAAAAAAGGTCTCTTGTCATTTTCCTCTAACTCTAACGGTTTCCAAGATCCCTTTAATTATGAAAAAAAAAATGCAAAATTTTCGATAAAATTCAAAAAATTCAAAAATTTCTATAAAATTCTCAAAATTAATGAATTTTCTTTTTTGATTTTTCAGGCACAAGAAGACGTCAGCAAAAATCTCGTACACATAAAAAATATGCTTTATGGTACAGCTGAGACTGAGCCACAGGCTGACATTGTTGTTGCACAATTGGCTCAAGAATTGTACAACAGCAATTTATTGCTTCTTCTTGTACAAAACTTGAGTCGCATTGATTTCGAGGTAATTTTCGTAAAACTGGAAATAGTAGAAATCTGAAAAATTCTATTATTTTTCATTTTTTTAACAGATAGATCATTTTTGAAAAGAGAAAATGTGTTTAAAAAGAATATGCACGTGTAGAAAATTAAAAAAACTACAAGTGTAATTTTTTAAAATATTTTTCTTGTATAATAATTTATTTGTAATTTGTTTGTTTCAAACCTTATTTCAAAATTATATTATTTTTCATTTTTTCAACAAATAGATAATTTTTGAAAAAAGAGAAAGAATATATGCACGTGTAGAAAATTTAAAATACTACAAGTGCAATTTTTTAAAATATTTTTTTTGTATAGTAATTTATTTGTGAATCATTTGTTTCAAAATTTATTTGCTTGAAAAAATTTAAAAAAAAATGTCATATATGTATAATAATTTTATTATCATGTAATTTTCGTAATAAATCGTCGTACTAAAGTCAAAAGAGTGTAAAAAATGGAAAATGTCTTATTTACGCTCTTTTCGCTCTAAAATGACGAAAAAAAGAAGAAATTTCGATTTAAAGATGTGTTTGGGACGAGAAAAAAAGTTAATTATTCGTATAAAATTGTTAATAACAACTTATATAACATGAAATTCTTGGATCTGATTCAGTGAGTTTATGAAGAATGTAATGAGGAATGGAATAAGCCTTAAAAACAAAAAATTAATTGAAAACTGGAAGATTGATAATATTTTTTACATTTCTTTAAATCTTGAAAAAATTAAAAAAATGTGAAATTGAAGGAACTGTACGATGTTTTCAATTTTCAATTAATTTCTTGTTTCTATGGCTTATTTTGTTTCTTATTGAATTCTTCAAATACTTATTAAATCATTTTTCAGACATTTATCCTGTTATTTACGATTTAATACAAGAAATTAACTTTTTTGGTCCAATTGTACCTCTCAATCATCCTTAAAAATAATTTAAATTGATTTTGATTGATTAATGACAATTGTTACTAACTAATTAGGGAAAGAAGGATGTGGCCCAGGTGTTTAATAACATTTTACGAAGACAAATTGGCACAAGATCACCAACAGTGGAATACATCTGTACAAAACCAGAAATACTGTTTACACTTATGTCTGGGTATGCAGAAATGATTTTTTTTACGATTTATTAAATGAATGATTAAAAATAGAAATGTGATTATTGACGTCTATGAAATTTTTCGAAAAATCCATTTGTTTTTTTAGAATATCTTGGAAACTAAGGGAGATAGAGGGATTTTGTTCATTTCTAGTTTTTTAGCCCTTAAAATTCTCTACAAAAAAGGATTCAAGGAAAATCGCTCTATCTCTCTTAGATTCCGAGATCCCTTTAAAAAACTGACAAAATGTGATGAATTTTTCCTGAAAACTTCATTTTTTTTATTGTTATTGTGATTTTATTAAATTTTCATATTTTCATTTTTTTTAAAGGTACGAGCACCAAGATATTGCACTGAACTGTGGTACGATGCTGAGAGAGTGTGCACGATACGAGGCACTCGCCAAAATCATGATTTATTCAGATGATTTTTATAACTTCTTTAGATACGTCGAAGTTTCTACATTCGATATTGCATCAGATGCCTTTTCTACGTTTAAGGTAATGCCAAAGAATTTTAAATAAACGTGAAAATTGGGAATTTTTTGCAGTTTCTGATTAATATGTGTTAAATGAATGGCTTCATTCAGTCATTGCACTAATTTATTTATTTATTAAGTAGAAATTGAATTTTTTGAGGAAATGACCCAACGTTTCGGCTCCAATCGATGATAATGTCCGAAAATAGCAAACATTTGACAATTTTTTGTATTTTTTTAAACAAATAATTTATTATTAAAAAAATATTTAGAAAATTTGCACTTTTGGTTTTTTGAATTTTCTACATGTGCATATTTTTAATTTTTTTTTTAAATAATTTATTTGTTTTATTTTGGAATAAAGACTAAAAATTGTCAAATGTCTGCTATTTTCAGTGTCATCTCAATCAGTGGCCCTCATCAGGGTTTTTTTTAAAGATTCTGTTCCTATTGTCCATCGTTAGATGAAACTTGATTAAATGTCTTGATTAATCAAATATTTTTATTAAATTCACAGGAACTTCTTACGAGGCACAAAATATTGAGTGCTGAATTTTTAGAAGTCAATTATGATAAAGTTTTTTCGCACTACCAGAGGTTGTTGAACTCAGAGAACTACGTGACACGCCGACAAAGTTTAAAACTGCTTGGGGAACTACTGCTGGACAGACATAATTTTGCAGTAATTATCATTTTTTTTTAGTTATTTTAATTACATCTAAGAAGCAGTAGAAGCTAGAGGAATTTTCGTATAGACCTTTTTTGAAGCTCTCGATTTTCTCTACAAAAAAGGTCATGACCAAAATTCTCCTATCTCTCACTGATTCCGAGAAATTGAAAAAAAACTGTCGTAACGAAGATTTTTTCGTTTTTTACAAAAATCTGAAGTTTTCAAAAATTAATTTTATTTTTCCATCAGTTTTTTAGAGGATTCTTAGAAACTAAGCGAGATAGAGCGATTTTCAAAGAAACCTTTTTTGTAGCTCTTGAAATTCTCTACAAAAAAGGTCACTACAAAAATTGCTCTATCTCGCTTAGTTTCCGAGATCCCTTTAAATAACGAACGGTCAGATAAAATAAATTTTTCCAAAAAATTCGTAATTTCTATTTCTATTTATTACAAATATGAAATATGAAACAATTAATGTATACAGGGTGTCACTAAATAAGTTTAAATCCGGTGAGCTACTGGTGCAGAAATATACCTAGAACACTAGAAAAATATTGAAAAAAATCATTTCTCAACAAATTTTGAAAAATGAATTTTTTAAGTAGACCAATGAAATTTCGTGTTTCATCGAGTAGAAAACCGTGTGGAGGGGATACATAGAGTACGCACCATGATGTGAGTGACATGAACATAGCATCTGGGTTCACGTCTGTCATTCATGTTTGGATGAGATAATTTCACGCGTAATTTTTTTGAACTCAATTCAAAGCTAGGCTCTGTGCTCCAAGATGACTCGAATTTGCCCTGATCAATCATGGCTAACGTAATTGATTGATTTCCATTTAATTTCATTTTCGTGCTAGAAATTTGATTTTTGTAGTACGAAAATTTGGTTTGGTGGTCATTAGAAGATGATTTTTTTTCTAATTAGACAAGGCAAGTCCTGGAAACCCTGAAGTGCAATTGAAGACCTGATCTCGAGCGAAGTGCATAGCATGTGCACTCTCGATTCATAGGGAAGGCACTTCTAGTGCACAGAACGTGCATTTTCGCTGCACAGAGAGTGCACTTCCCAGCCACTTTTGGTACGCAAAGTGTGCAGCTCCGACGCACACAGTGTGTACGTCTAGTCCACTGTGTACTTTCCGGTACACAGCGTGAACTCCTGGTGCACTTCAAGTACGCAGAGTATGCATTTCCGGCGCACAGAGTCTGCACTTCTAGTGCGCAGAGCTGCACTTCTGGTACACAGAGTGTGCACTTCTGGTACACAGAGGGTGCACTTCAGGTACACGGAATGTGCACTTTTGATGCATGAAGTGTGCATTTCTGATGCATGAAGTGTGCACTTCCCGTGCACAGAATGTGTACTTCCGATGCACTTCTGCTGCACCGAGTGTGCACTTCCCGTGCACAGAGTGTGTACTTCCGGTGCACTTCTGGTGCACAGAGTGTGCACTTCCGGTGCACTTCTGGTGCACAGAGTGTGCACTTCTGGTGCACAGAGTGTGCACTTCTGGTGCACAGAGTGTGCACTTCTGGTGCACAGAGTGTGCACTTCTGGTGCACAGAGTGTGCACTTCTGGTGCACAGAGTGTGCACTTCTGGTGCACAGAGTGTGCACTTCTAGTGCACACTCCGTGCACTTCTAGTGCACACTCTGTGCACCGGAAGTGCACACTCTGTGCACCGGAAGTGCGCACTCTGTGCACCGGAAGTGCACACTCTGTGCACCGGAAGTGCACGCTCTGTGCACTGGAAGTGCACACTCTGTGCAGCAGAAGTGCACACTTTATGCACCAGAAGTGCACACTCCATGTACCCGAAGTGCGCACTCTGTGTACCAGAAGTGCAACTCTGCGCACCAGAAGTGCAGACTCTGCGTACCTGAAATGCACCAGGAGTTCACGCTGTGTGCCGGAAAGTA
This sequence comes from Aleiodes leptofemur, assembly GCA_963942555.1. Lineage (NCBI taxonomy): Eukaryota > Metazoa > Arthropoda > Insecta > Hymenoptera > Braconidae > Aleiodes > Aleiodes leptofemur. The sequence goes on from OZ012611.1 coordinate 2,210,816, forward strand.
CACAGTGGACTGTGTGCGTCGGAGCTGCACACTTTGCGTACCAAAAGTGACTGGGAAGTGCACTCTCTGTGCAGCGGAAATGCACTTTCTGTGCACTGGAAGTGCACGTTCTGTGCATCGGAAGTGCCTTTCCTATGAATCGGGAGTGCACATGCTATGCACTAGAAGTGCAAACGATCACGCTCGAGATCAGGTCTTTACTTGCACTTCAGGGTTTCCAGGACTTGCCCTGTCTAATTAGAGAAAAAATCATCTTCTAATGACCACCAAACCAAATTTTCGTACTACAAAAATCAAACTTCTAGCACGGAAATGAAATTAAATGGAAATTAATCAATTACGTTAGCCATGATTAATCAGGGCAAATTTGAGTCATCTTGGAGCGCACAGCCTAACTTTGAATTGAGTTTGAAAAAATTACGCGTGAAATTATCTCAACTAAACATGAATGACAGACGTGAAGCCAGACGCTATGTTCACGTCACTCACATCATAGTGCGTACTTCATGTATCCCCTCCACACGGTTTTCTATCCGATGAAACACGAAGTTTCATTGGTCTATTTAAAAAATTAATTATCCAGAATCTATTGAAAAATAATTTTTTTCAATATTTTTCTAGTGTCCTAGGTACATTCCTGCACCAGTAGCTCACCGGATTTAAACTTATTTAGTGACACCCTGTATATATAAATTGATGTAGAGAACAGAACAGCTAATAAGCCCTGAAAATGGGCTTTTAAAGCTTAATAAAAAAAAAAAAAAAAAAAAAAAATTTCTATTTAATAAAAATTGTATTTTTTTCAGGTCATGACTCGATATATATCAAATCCTGATAATCTGAAGCTCATGATGAACATGCTGAAGGAAAAATCACGTAACATTCAATTCGAGGCCTTTCATGTATTCAAGGTACTGGAAAAAATTTCAATTTAGAAAAAAAAATTAGATTAAAAAAAAAAAAATCGTTTTTTTTTTTTAAATTTTGATTTTTTTTTTAAATTCAAAATTAAATTATCAAAAAAAAGGATTAAATTGAATTATCAAAAAATTTTATCAACTCTATCCACAAAAGGATTACCTAAAAATGATTAAAAAATTCTTTACAGGTATTTGTTGCTAATCCAAACAAACCAAAACCAATATTGGACATACTGCTACGTAATCAAGAAAAATTAATTGAGTTCCTGACGCGCTTCCACACAGACAGATCCGAGGACGAGCAGTTTAATGACGAGAAGGCATATCTGATTAAGCAGATCAAAGAGTTAAAGTCTGTACATGAAAATTAAAGGAAAAAAAAATCAAGAGAGAAAAAAAAAAGAAAGCAGAGAGAAAAAAATTCCCATTTTTAATTATTCAATTTACTTTATCACAATTAATTTTTTTTTCTTTATTTTTTAAATAATTCCTTTTTTTTTCTTCTTCTTCTTCTACTTTATATTTTTGTTTCGAACTGTAGTTTGTTGTATATAAAAATTTACATTCATGATTTATTATTATATTGTATAAATACAGACTCGAGGCAACGTTATAATACTCCGTGATGTGAAAAAGACGATGGAACAATTTATTGAGACATTTTTAATGGAAAAGATTGGGATTTTGTGATTTTTGTGGAATTTTTTAATTGGAGATTTTTTTAAATCTGTCGAGGATACGAGAATTTTCGGGGAAACCTTTTTTTAGAGGGGGGAAAGGTCTTTCATACTATGGAAATTACTCGAAATTGATGGAAATATTGGAGATAGGTTTTTTCTGATGATTCCAATGAAAAACTGAGGAAATTTGCCATGAAAATCATATGTCGGAAGTTATTTTTTTGAAATTTTCAAAAATTCCATTTCTTTCGCTCAAGATTTGAAGGTGAAATCCTTCTGTTTTTGAAAAATTTCAGGTTTTCGGGAATATCTCGGGTTCTATTGGTCGTAGCGATCTGAGGTTGATCTTGAATGAAAGGTGAGCCCATTTCCCATCGATTTATGTGGTTTAAAAAAAAATTATCAATTTTTTAAGTACTTATAGGGCAAAAACTGATGTTCAGAAAATGAACTATAAGTTTTTGAAAAATTGATTTAAAAAAATTTGAACCACATGAATTGATGAGAAATGAGCTCAGCTTCCATTTGAGATCAACCCCAGGTCGCTACGACCAACAGAAACGGAGATATCGTCGAAAAAGTGAATTTTTTCAATTTTCGAAAGGGAAACCCCTTCAAAACTTGACCAAAAAAGTAAAATTTTCAAAAAATTGAAAAAAAATTATTATGGCACATGTTTTTCGCCTAAAATTTTCTCAGCTTTTCAATGAAATCATCAGAAAATCTCTATCTCGAACCGTTCAATTGAAATGTGTCCATTTTACCCCATTTTCTCTTCCTGAAAACAGCAAAAATCTGACAATTTTTATTTTTTTTATTTTCCCAACAAATAAATTATTTCAAAAAAAAAAAAAAAATATGCCCATGTTGAAAATTCAAACAACTACAAGTGCAAATTCATAAAATATTTTTTTTATAATAATTTATTTGTTTAAAAAAATAAAGAGAAAGTGTCCAATTTCTAATAATTCAATTATTATTTAAAATGAGGTTTTAATGAAAATAACTCTATCTCTCTTAATTTCCTCGTAATTCCACAAAAATCAGAACAGAAATTGGCTGATTGAATAGCTCGGTATGGCAGCTACAAATTATGATTGAAAAAAAAAATGGATTTTAAAAAATCGTGCCTATTCATATCTAATTTCTCAGATATAATTGTTACAACAATCGTATATCGATGATGTGCATCGTGGACTGTTGTATTTTGTGATACAAAAAAAAATGATGAAATAAATTTAAATAATGGATAAATGAATTTATCCTGAATTCTGGCGAGTGTTTTTCAATTTTATTGAAAAATATGAAGAAAAAAAAATGCGAAAATGTTTGAACATTTAATACAAAGCAAAATAATAAAAAAAACATAGGTGGCAATCATATTTTAATTTTATATCCAATAATTGAAAAAAAAAATTCGCAGTAATGAGAGAAATTGATTTTTTTCTTTAAAAAAAAGAATTCAATAAAATTAAAATTTAATTTTCTAGTTAAAAAATTTCCCTTTAGCTCTCGAAAAAAATTAAAAATATTTAGTAATTGAGAAAAAAAAATCTTTTATCACGAATTAAAAAAAAACACAAATAATAAGAAATTGTAGCTGCTGTACTAATTTTTAATTTTAATTAGTTAAATTGAAATTATTAAAATGAAAAATCTAAAAAATGAGAAAAAAAACACTTCTGGTTATTCTACACGCTGCGAATGTATTACTTATATCAATAAAAAGCATCTATGCTTCATTTTACGCTAAAAAAAAGAAAAAAACGAGTAAATTAAAAAAAAGAAAAAGGAAAAAAAAATATTGTAATCCAATTATATGTATAGAATTGACTGTTAATGAAAATGTAACGCCAAAATAATGATTATTGTTTATTATATTTATTGCAATAAAAAGTATTATTAAAAAGGGAGACAATTTTTCATTACAATATTCATCCAATTACAATGTTTTTTTTCAAATCACATATTAAAAAAAAAAATTTTTATTTAATTATTTACATTAGAGATAATCTTCAGCAAGATAGCAAAAAAAAAATACGTGTTTTCACAAGGTTTTTCCTTAATCAATAGAAACTATAATCATTTATACTAAACACATCAATGTCATATTATCGTAAAAAAAAATCAATTTCTTAAAAAAAAATAGAAAAAAAAACGTGCACTCTAATCTTTAAATATCTCCAAAATCATTAGGTTTACAGGAATTTCTCAAGAAACCTTTTTTTTAGAGAATTGAATTCCCTTCAAAAAAGGTCTCCTCACATTTTCCCATAAACCCAATAGTTTCCGAGATCCTTTTAGTATAAAACCCCTTAAAAAAATTCCCATTTACTCAATCATCCATTTCTTTCAAAAAAACACGTGCACTTGATTTTTTCGAATATCTCCGAAAATATCACCTTCACAGAAATTTCCCAAGAACCCTTTTTTGTGCAGAATTAAATTCTCCCCAAAAAAGGTCTCTTCCCATTTTCCCATAAACTCAATATTTTCCGAGATCCTTTTAAAAACCCCCCAAAAAATCTCCAATTTCCTCAAAATCAAAGATTACAAATTTTGAATTTCTCCGCAAGTGCAAAAACCGCATGTTCGACTTTAACAAAGCACCTGGGTCTTTTAGTAGCCAGTCCCCAATCAGGTTTCGTATTGGGCAGTAAAATGATCCTCTCCATCGAATTATTCTTCTTTTTCATCGGTGTTCCCTTGCCCTCCCTCTTAACAACAATCGAACACGCGCTTTTCACGAGCCACGCGGTCTTGTGGTCATTAACAACAATCTCCTCAAACTCCTCATCCAGCAGCAGGACCCATAGCAGAGTTGCGAGATTAAGAAACAGCTCTGCGTTATTTTTAACAGTAACATTCATCAGTCTCGCCACTGTCTCCATGTACTCCAGCCTCCTAACATGTGGAGCAGTATCCGGCAGTTTCGCCAGGGTTATCAAGATGTTCGTGGACCTCGTGCAGACGTCCATCCACGGTAAAGACCTGTTGGACTGCTCCAGAAGATCATAAACCTAAAATGAGAAATTTGATATTTTTTAAATTTTGTTTTAATAGAAATAGAATAGAATTTATTTTCTTGATGTTACATTTTCCATGTTTCACATCCTCCCTTCGCCTTCTCTTCTTAAACATTTTATAATTTTTTAGCATTTTGTTGAGAGTTTAACCCTAAATATTAAATATTAAATATTAAAAATTAAACATTAAGTGTCAATATTGAATATTAATCATTAATTATTGCATTTTAAATCCAAGTATTGAATATTAAATATTAAATTGATTTTTGTTTTAATTTTTCATTCATTTGTGCAATTACCGATACAGCCGAAAATTGTTAATTAAATTAATATAGGGAAAGGTGGGGCAAAATGGACATCAGGGGTAAAATGGGCACATCTAAATTTTTAGGCAAATATTATGGAAAACTCTTGAAATTAATAGAAATATTGGCGGTAGATTGTTTTTGATGATTTCATTGGAAAGCTGAGGGAATTTTAGGCGGGAAACAAGTGCCGGAATTAATTTTTTTGAATTTTTGGCGATTTTTTCTTTTTTGAGCATTTTAGAGGGGTAAACCCTTCCTTTTTTTGAAAATTTTCAGTTTTTTGAGAATATCTTTGGTTCTATTGGTCGTAGCGTAAAAATTCCGATGGGAGGTGAAAGGTGAGATCATTTGCCATCGATTCATAGGGTTTTCAATTAAAAAATATCGATTTTTGAGGTATTTATGGGCCTTTTTGTGACAGTTTTGTGAAACAGATTTTGGCCTATAACTATCCCAAAAATTGATATTTTTGAATTCAAAACCCCATAAATCGATGGGAAATGAGCTCACCTTTCATTTGAGATCAACCCCGCGTTGCTACGACCGATAGAACCAAAGATATTTCCAAAAAAACTGAAAATTTTCAAAAAATAAAAGGCTTTTCCCCTCAAAAAAGCCGAAAAATATCGAATTTTCACAAAAATCGAAAAAAAAAAATCTAACACTCGTTTTCCGGCTGAAATTTCCTCAGATTTTCAGTAGAATCATCAAAAAAATCCATCTCCGACCGTTTCATTCCAGTGTCATTTCCCCCCACTCTCCCCTAAAAGTCGTATAAAAATCCAAAAACATCACAAACCTTCTCCACAAGATCCAATTCGCAGAATAAGATGCAGCCTCTTATCGACAGTCTCGTCAGAGTATCAATACAAGCTAGACACATGGTCAATTGCCCAATATTACTAAAATTCATGAGACCATTCATGGCTTCCTGAAGACGATAAGCGATAGTAGTGGAGGGAACTGCAGCTTCCGCTGCTCTTTTCGCGCGCAGCCTCAGGTTTTTGGTCCTCTCGCACTGCTCTTTTCTCACGGAATGTCCCCTCCAGAGGGTCTGAATAACAACAGCAGCTTTGGTCCATCTCTCCACTTTTTCAGCCTCCTCCCTCTTTATCCTCCTCTCATGCAAAACAGCCCTCCACCACCTCCCAACAATCCTCGCAGACTTTTCCCTCAATTTTATGAGATTTTTCCTCTCCTTTCTTGCTGCGCATCTTCTCCAGAAGCGCTGGATGACGATTGTTGATGAGCGGAGGTCATTGAACTCGTTTCTGACCCTCCGAGTCTCTTTATAGGACCTAAAGTAAGCCTGAATCAGGATTGCAGCTTTTTTCTTGCCCTCGAAGATGATTCTGTACCTCCTCGCTAATCTAATGGATCTCCACCAGGTTTGGAGGATAATTGCAGCTTCTTCTTGCTCTCGAGCCTCCATTTTTGCTCTCCACGTTCTCTGAATGAGGAGAGCAGATTTTCTCAGCTTCAAAAAATCGTTTCTCACGGTTTTTGCGAAGATTTTCGCTTTGTACGTCTTCTGCACAAAAATCGTCGATTTTTTTAGGTTCAAGTAGTGGGTTCTGATTTTTTGAGCAAGGATAAAGGATCTCCAGGACGTTTGGATCGTCAGAACTGCTCTGCGCGTTTTTTTGAAGTCGATTACTGCTTTTCGCATTCTCCAGAATGCCTGCAAGCGAATCGCCGCTTTTTTAAGCTGCAGATAACGATTTTTCTCTTCTTTCATTGATTTTTGAGCTCTCCATCTTCTTTGCAGCTTCACAGCACTCGATATTACCAGCAAATAATTATTGCGAGCCTCTCGAGCCTCCAAAGTTGCTCTCAGCTTCCTCTGAATGAAAATACACGAATTTCTTAGTTTTTCGTAATTTTTTCTCGTTTCTATCCCCAATTTTCTGGCTCTCCATCTCCTCTGAATGATGATAGCTGATTTTTCTCGATTCTGGAGAACGCGGAATCTTTTTTGGGCAAGGAGCATCCTCCAGACAGCTTGAACCCGAATAATCGCTGATTTATTTGCTAAAAATTCATTTCTAACGTTTCTCGTGAGAATTAACGATCTCCAAGATTTCTGAATGACAATTGCACTTTTTCTGAGCTCCAAAAATTGGGATTTACAGGTTTTCGTGAGTCTGAAGCTTCTCCAGTGCTGCTGAATGCAAATCGCAGATTTTTTCTGTGATAAAAATTCATTTCTGATGATTCTCGATTTTTTGGACCTCAAATACCAGTTTTCAATGATTAAAACAGATTTTTTGATCTCCAAATAATTTTTACGCTGTCTCTTCATCTTCCATGTCTTCTGGACCACAATTGCTGATTTTTTGACGTCAAGATAAGAGGATCTGAGGGATTCCGTTAATTTGACACTTCTGTACCACTTCTGGACCACAATTGCTGATTTTTTTTGTTTTTGGTAGTTTTTCTGGGCTTTAACTCGTCTCCACCAGGTTTGAAGGATCACAGAAGCTCGCAGCATCTCTTTAAAGTCCTGAACATCATCTCTAGTCTCTCTCCATCTTCTCCAGCATCTCTGAATGACAATTGCACTTTCTCTGCTCTTCAGGAACGATTTTCTCTCGATTTCCCCCAATTTAACGTTTTTATACCACAAAGAGATGACTTTAACCGCATGTTTTTTTATTATGAAGTCATTTCTCGCCTTCTTCATCAGCAAATGCCTCCTCCACCAGTTCTGAATGACCCCAGCACTCCTCAGCATCTCCAAATACTCATTTCTCTCTTTTTTCATCAATTTCCGAGCTCTCCACCTTCTTTGCACGATAATTGTCGCTTTTTTGAGGTCCTGGAATTTTTTGAAGTCTCTTCTCCCTTCAGAAACTGCTCTGTACCACTTCTGAATGACGCAGCTAGCCCCAAGGACCTCCAAATAATTAATCCTCTCTCTTTTCATAGTCCTGTAGCTCCTGAAGAACCTCTGGATCATCACAGTCGCCTCTTTTTTCCTCTGCAGCTCCATCAAGTACGGTTTACTGCTGCTGTATCTTCTCCAGCATCTCTGAAGTACCAAACTCGCGTTTTTCGTCCTCAGGAAGTGTCTCCGGTCCTTCAAGGACCTCCACCATGTCTGGACCACTTTAGCAGCCTCCTGCCTCTTTTTCAACTCCTCTCGCCTCTTTTCTCTCAACAATTGCGTCAATTTCCGGGATTTGTACGATCTCCAGCAGCACTGGATGACAACTGCTGCATTAAATCTTCTCTTTTTTAAGAAATTCCGAACAAAAACGTAACAAAGATGTGCTCTCCACCATTTCTGAAGGACTTTCGCAGCTCTCGCAAATCTTGGCGCTTGAAATCTGTAGATTATCTGCCAGAGGAGAGACAGGGTCTTTTCTCTGTGTCCATCAGCCACTGATTTAGCATCAATATCACCAGTTATAACGTAACCAGCTGCATTTAGAGCTGTAAGTGCTAATTCAGCATTGTGCACTTTCTGAAGTCTCGATATAGCTGGTACTCTGCATCGAGATGTTAAATCCTTGTCTCCTATTATCAGCTCCATGACTCGACACAGCCTCACACCATCACGAAGATCAATGGAGAGGTCCTTAACTGCGTAATCATACTCGTCGAGATACGTCTGCTTGTGGGAAACAATGTAACCATGAGGTCTCAGGACCTTCGTGACGTCACCAACTCCACTCAACGTCTGTCTCGAAAAATTTAAAAGAATCTCCCTGCTCTCCTTGTAAACCGCTTTTTTGTGGAAAAGGCAGGGATCATGACCAATCAGCTTGTTCCTCTTAGCATAATCTAGAAAAAAGACAATTAGCAGAAACTTTTTTAGAATAAACTTGTTGAGATGAGGCATGAAACTCGCTGCTTTCAGGGTAACGTTCGGAAGTGAGTACTTGTCGACGAGAAATGGATCTGAAAAGAACCTGTTGATCAGGAATTTCGTTAAACCAACGAGATCATTGTTGGATGATAATGGAATTGTCTCGGCGTAGACGACTTCGAGACCGATTCTTAACCAGAGAGGATTGTAGCTGAAGAAAAGCTCCAAAATCTCTTTTTGGAGGCCGATGTCGCGATGCAAGTCGCGATCTTGGCGGATGACGAGATTTCCTCTTTCGACTGCGACGATTGTACGGGATAGAGCGGAGCGCACTTCCGGTCTGTTGAACATGGCGAGAGCTGCTTTTCTTAGGGTGTTGAGGCGATGGTTTGTGTGGTATCTTGCGGAAACGGCTTCGCGTGTTTCTGCGAGGGGAATGACCTCCTTTCCTCTGCAGGACTGCCAAACCTTGCCTACATCAACTCGCATGGTGTCAACGTCAGCATTTAGGTGCTCTGGAGGTGTTAAAAGGGCGTTTAGCCACTTTTTGAACTCTAGTTCCTGGTTGTACATCCATTTCTCGTCGTAGTAGAGCGTTGACGCTAGGAAAGGATCCTCCGTCATGGTTGCTGCGAAGGGATCTGGGTTAAAAACGTCAGAAACTAGGTCGTTCGGGTTGTACAGCCTGATGCTCTGCTCTTTTGCTGGTTTTACCGCGTCTTTCTGGGGCTTGTGCAGTTTTGATAGAGACAATTTCGTTATTCTGACGCCGGGAATCGTTTTTTGGGTGTTCGAGTGCATCTTTTTCTTCAGGAACTGCTGGTTTTCTTTGATTCTTTCTTTTGTGACTCTTGCAAGTTTTTTTGGAGATGTTCGAGGCTGGAGTTGAGAGTTCCGAGAACGGGAGGAGTACGTACGCTTTGTTGGGGAGACCTCGAAGACAGTGGGAGGATGGTTGGGTCCCAATGGAGTTGATATTATGCCGGTTAAATTGAGGAAACCACTTGTTTGGGGCCTGAACGAGACTTCCTCGGGAATGCTTTCTAGAGAGGATGACTTGATCCATAAATCCGCCTCGATTACCTGTTTGGACGAAATAAACGATAAGAATGGGAGAGAGAGGAGCAGATTAATGTATTTTAATTTAGGGGAAGGTGGGGCAAAATGGGCATCAGGGGTAAAATGGACACATCTCAATTTTTAGGTGAATATTATGGGAAACTGTTGAAATTGATAGAAATATTGGCGGTAGATTGTTTTTGATGATTTCATTGGAAAGCTGGGGAAATTTTAGGCGGGAAACAAGTGCGGGAAATATTTTTTTTGAATTTTTGGAGATTTTGACTTTTTTGAGCATTTTAGAGGGGTAGAAGTCTTCCTTTTTTTGAAAATTTTCAGTTTTTTGGGAATATCTTTGGTTTTATTTGTCGTAGCGTAAAAATTCCGATGGGAGGTGAAAGGTGAGATCATTTGCCATCGATTCATAGGGTTTTCAATTTAAAAATATCGATTTTCAAAGTATTTATGGGCTTTTTTGTAAAACAGTTTTGTGAAACAGTTTTTGGCCTATAACTTTGCCAAAAATTGATATTTTTGAATTCAAAACAACATAAATCGATGGGAAATGAGGTCACCTTTCATTTGAGACCAACCCCGAATTGCTACGACCAATAGAACCAGAGATATTTGCAAAAAACTGAAAATTTTCAAAAAAGCAAAGGATTTTACCTCTCAAAAATGCCCAAAAATATCGAATTTTCAAATAAATCGAGAAAAATACATCTGACACTCGTTTTCCGGCTAAAATTTCCTCAGCTTTTCAATAGAATCATCAAAAAAAATCCATCTCTAACCGTTTCATTATAGTGTCTATTTTGCCCCACTCTCCCCTAAAATCAGAGATCGGCAAAAAAAATTCGCATTTTTAATTTTTTAATTTTTTTTATTTCTGTAATTTCCATCGAAAAAATTTTAATTACTTTCTTAATGAAAAATTTAGATTTTTAAATTTTTCATTAGTTTGAAAATTACTTTTTTTTTTTTAACAATTTTGATTACTATTGTAATTAAAAATTTGACTGATAAAATTTTATAATTCTTTTTCTTATTCGAAATTTTGATTCTTTCTTACTTATTAATTGATTGGAATAATTAATTTTATAATAAAATCAACGCTACTATGTTTAATCATCCCAAATATAACCGTCTTTCAGACAAAAATTTTGAGTTGAGAGTGTTAACTAAATGTAACACAAATAAGAACTTATAATTTAATCCAATCTAAATGACGCTTATATAACATTTATAATTCAATTTAACTAATAAAAATGTTAATAAGTTTAATAAAGAAAATAATTATGAAATTCCATCAGTCAAATTTTAAATTACAATAGTAATCAAAATTGTTAAACAAAAAAATTAATTTTCAAACTAATGAAAAATTTAAAAATCCAAATTTTTCATTAAGAAAGTAATTAAAATTTTTTCGATGGAAATTACAGAAATAAAAAAAATTAAAAAATTAAAAATACGAATTTTTTACCGATCTCTGTCTAAAATACTTCAAATGCACCATCTTGTAAGAGATGATTTATCTCAACACAATAAATACAATACAATACCTGTTTTACTGTAGCATTGTCCCCATTTCTGATCGAGGGGATCGGAGATGAAGAAGCGCGGATCGGAGATGATCGTGCTGGCATCACCGGAGATAAACCCTCGAACGTCTTGCCCAGCCTCCTCTGATAATTATCAGTTTCTGATTGTCGTTGCTGGGATCCATTGGCTCTGGACCCATTTTTGGATGCTGCAGGTTGGGCTGGAGGGTGGAAAAAGTGGGTGGGAGTCTCCACCTCTGATGATGCTGCTTGCCGATGACTATCAATGATTTCAAAAGTAGTATTGGTCACGTGCTCTTCTCTGCTGCTTTTCGTAACAGTTAAAAACCGGTTTTCCCCCAAATAATCCGATTTTTGTGGGGTTGCAAACTGTGCTATGTTGTTCATGAGAGCAGAGAAATTCGCAATATCTCGCGGATCTTCTGAAGGTCTCGGAGACAAGGAATCATCGAAGTTTTCTTCGTTGTTGTCAACTGGGTCCAGCGGTGGAGGTCTGCAGAATCTTGGATGCGAGTTGAGATAAGTTTCTCGTCGTAAAGTTTGAGATTCTTGAGTTTGAGAAATTATGCTTTCGTCTCGTGGAGAAAATTCGAAGTCAGGAATTGGCATTGGCTCCTGTTTTATCTCGGTTTTGATGGGATGTGGCTTGAGAGGAGTCAATTGGAAGCTGCTGATGTCGAAAATACCGGAAATGTCGGAATTTTGGGAGAAATTCTCCTTTTTTAGGGGTTTTGAGTGGCTGAAGATGTCGAGATGATGGGAGTTTTGGGGAATTTGGGTTTTGCTGAAGTTTTCCTTGTTTTCGGGGATTTTTTGGGGATTTTTTCGAGGAGGGGGGGATGGGGGTCTTCGGGTGGAGTAGTTGTCGTTGGAGGGAGCGAGAACTCGTTGGGAGCCATTTCGCAGGGGTTTGGAGGACTTTTGGGATCTTTTGGGGTCCAGGGAAAGAGTTGTTAGGGGAATGTCGTATTTTAAACGGCGATTGTCGGTTAATTGGAGGGTGTCTCGCCATGAGCCAGCTTCTCTTGGGGTCCAGGAGAGCCAGAGGGTCGATTCACTCTCTGGGGGGATTGATAACTCGCCTGTGCTGAGGAGAATTGAACGCTCTTCTGGAGGAGACTTGCTTACTTTTACCTAAAAAAAAGGAAGAAAGAAAGAATTAATAAAATTATTTAATGATTACTAGGTGCAATTAGAAAAAAAGTGAATTTCTGTATAAAATTTTTAATAACTATACATACAAGATGAAATTCTCAAATCTGATACAGTGAATCTGTGAAGAATGTGATGAAGAATATAATAAGCTCTAGAAACAAAAAATTAATTTAAAATTTAAAAATCTTCAGTATTTTTTACATTTCTTTGAATCATGAAAAATTTGAAGAAATGTAAAAAATGATGAAAATTTCTGAATTTTCAATTAATTTTTTGGTTCCCCGGCTTATTTTATTTTTCATTACATTCTTTACAGATTCACTGAATTATATTTGAGAATTTCATCTTGTATAAATTGATATTAAAGATTTCATACAAAAATTTGACTTTTTTTTCCCGATTGTACCTCCTAATCTTCCTTAATTGAGAAATTAACGAATTTTTGTTTTGATTTCTTGGATTATCTCGGAAAATAAGAGAGATAGAGAAATTTTCGTAGAACCCTTTTTTGTAGCTCTTGAAATTCTCTACAAAAAAGGTTTCCACAAAAATGTTCCTATCTCTTTTATTTTCCGAGATCCAAAAAAAAAACGAATCTCATCAATTAATTTCATCAATTTTGACGAAAAAAATTTTTTTTTTTTTGATAAAACAAATGTTTTAATAATTTTATTCATTTTTCTTACATTTAGGGATCGATTGCTAGTATTTTTGATGATTAAACTCGTCTTAGCCTCAACATGAATAGTCGATTCGATTTTAAGACGAGGTTGTGGTTGAAATGGCGCCAATACAAGCACAGCTTGTGGCTCAGGAGCTTCTTTTGTCGTTTCAGCGGTTTTTTTCGCCTTGGGAGTAACGGCAATCTTAAAAAAATAAGGAAAAAATATTTTACAATAGAGACAACAACAGTCCATTATCAAGAGAAGCCAAAAAAAAAAAATGATTATTTATTATTTACCTGGAAAAACATTGTGTCCTTGCTTCGACCTTTTCTCCAACGGATTAATCGCACTATCTCGTTCTATTTTTAATGCACAAAGACATTCTGGAGGGTAAACAAAACGTTTGGAAGAAAAAAAATTAGAAGTCTCTCTTTCGGTGAATGCACAGGCGTTGTGGATATTTTTTAACCGTTTGCCAACAAAATTTGAACTCAACTGTTTTACGTGTGGCGTTCGAAAAGGCACTCGGCATTGGTGGCTGCGCGGGAAGTGATGCGCAGTGGCAACGAAAGCAAGAATCATTCAAAATGGCGGCGAAACGTGGCAGCACGAGCAGAAATCCGTTTGTTCGGCCATTTTGAGGTGTTTCGAGAGGTAATTGCACATTTTGCACATTTTATTGACACAAATTTACAAATTTTTTTACTTAAAAATAGAAAAAAAAAATCGTAATAATGATAATTAATGTTTTTTGTTATTAGAAGTTGTTGTGAGGGGTAAAAAAAGGATTTTGGGGTTCACACAACAAAATGGCGGCGGAGGAGGGGAATGATTGGCTGACGTCATGGCGTTTTCCCGCCAATTTTGAACAACATTGGACGAAGGAACTGGAGATGCCGGTTATTTTTTATTTTGAGGTAAATAATTTGTTTTAATTTAATTTGATTTAATTACTTTGTGTTTTTGCGTCCCTATCATCGTAGATTTAATTAGAGGTTATGTGGGATATTTGGACGAAATAAAATAAATTGTAAATGTCAATCTTTACATTTATTTTTTAAATTCTCGACGTTTTGCTCCTGATCAGGAGCTTCTTCAGGCTCTGAAAATAAAACAATCAAGAAAATTTATTTAACAACATTAGTTGAACATAATCAATATTCATTATTATGGCTATTTATCTTTAGATAAATGTAAGTTGTCATAATATTAGAATTGAAATTAAGAAGCACGGAATTAGTTTGATTTAATTTAATTTAATTTAATCGTTCGATAAGGCTAGAGATACAGAAGTGCCTTTTGCGTGTAGTTAACATGCCCTTTGAGTATATTTTAAATTACTTATACTTTACGTACACTTAAATGACACTTAAATACACTAACATTATATAGAAAATTCAATGTATTTATTAAAGGCACTTCTTTACCTCCAGTCGTGTCGTTAATTATTCATTAAAAAAATTATTCGATTTAAGGTGAATTTAATTAGGCTAACTTGGGTTATTTCAAGTTGAACTAACGACCTTATAGTTTTATCAGAACATTTATAATTATTAATTAATTTTACATTTTTTTAATAATCGCTTTTCTCACAGGAGAAAATCTTCCTGTGAAAAAGGTTTGAGATCCTTCCATCTATAAAAATTATCTGATAGAAAAAAAAGACAAATTCTGATGAAAATCTCTGATTGTATTTTTCGTTCAGAAAACGATGGATTTTCACGAAAATCATCAGATTGGCGCCAAATCATTCGGTCGCTAATGCTTGCGCATTTGAAAATATGCCCTTACCTTTATCGTTTTAACGTCTTTATTCATAAGTCATAATATTATTGCCGGCTCTGCAGACTTTGTTGTGATTCTAAAAAACTCATCAAAGTACTACATTGTTTGCAGTAAGAAAAATATTTCCATATAATAAAAATAGTAATAAATACCGCTAATAATTAACAGTGATTGTCTTCAGAATGGCTTTACCAATAGAAAATAATCCGTCCAATCATGACTGGATCTGCACTCAGACGCGAGGAGATCACATTGAGTTCAGCTGGACAATTAAAAAATTTCATTTACTGCCTCAAAATAACGAAGAAATGATCGAGTCAAGTTTTTTTCCTAAGAATAGTATTGAACAGTGGAAACTAAAATTTTTTCCACGAGGTAGCGTAGAGGATGATGATGGATGGATATCAGTTTTTGTTGCTCCCGCCTCAAATGGAATGCGTGGTATTAAAATCGATTGTGAAATTGCCATTATTGAATTGAGTAAACTACTTGGAGCGATACGATTCACGTATAAATTTGAAAAAATGGAAGGCCATGGAGCCCCAAGGATGATAAAGAGAGCAGATCTGTTGATGGAAGATGATCCTACAGATTCAATTACTATTCGTTGTAAAATTGATGTATTGGGAACATATATTACTTCATCATCTGAGAAAAAAAATTTGAACAAGGGAATACTATTTTTTGAGGAACGAAAGAATCCATTGAGTTATGATCTCGGAAATAACTTTGAATTAACTGATTTTACTATTATTTGTGGAGATCAAACATTCCCAGTCCACAAGGCAATTCTAGCCAGTCGCTCTACAGTATTTGCAGCAATGTTTAGACACGAAGAAGTGAATGAAAATGTTAAAAATGAATTGAAAATTGACAACATTGAATCGGCTGTTGTGGAAGCATTGTTGGAGTTCATCTATACTGATCATGTCATTGATATTGAAAAATTGGCTGATGGATTGTTGGCAGCAGCTGAACAATATGCACTGGATGGATTAAAGAATTTGTGTGAAGAAACTCTTTGTAAGATTTTGGGTGATGATAATGCAGCTGAGTTGTTGGCTTTTGCGGATCTTTATAATGCTCATCAATTGAAGAAATATGCTATGCAGTATGTTGTTGCTAATCTCAAGATGGTGACTCAATCAGAGGCTTTCAAATCGACGAAGTTATCCGAGGAATTATCAAAAGAGGTCATGTGTGCTCTCGCACTTGCAGCAAGTGAGAAAAGTGTGAAATGAAAATGTGATATGCAATTACTATTTTTTGAACAATCTTCTTTTTTTAACTTAATTTATTAGTTATTTTTAATTATGTCATTCATCAGTTAATACTTGTCTTCTGAGGATTATCGTTGATATCGTTTTCAGTATTTTTTCAAGTTCACGTCTGAAAGTATTTCCATTATTTTCATTCGATTAGACAATTTTTAACTTTATTTCACGAATAAGAGAGAATTAATGCGTAATGAATAATCCCGAGAATCAAATCGAAAGGTCAGTGATGAAAAAATATTGCAGGCAGCTTTTATTTATTCATTTTTTTTGTTTTTGGAAGGAACGATAAAATAGTATTGACCAAATCTTCTCGGTAATTTTTATTTAATTAATGGAAAAATAAATCAACCAACACTGCCAGATATTGTTTTATAGTTAGTGAAATTCACAAAAATCAATGTTTGCTAGTAAATTAATAGTCACTGTTGGATTAAAAAAAAAAAGATTAATTTGATTCCGTGGGAACACTATTTTTAGTAACAGTATTTTTAATAATAAAGTGCAACATTACGAACAATAAAGGCTTTAAAAGATTATGTCAAAATTGTTCTATGTCGTCAAGTGTACGAGATATTCTATAAAAAAAATTATCCTGTTTCACCTCTTTACAATTGAATTTTTTCCCATCTGAAAAAGACATGCTATTTGATTTTGCAAAATTAGCCATATTTAGCCACAAGTAACTCTAAGAAAAAGACGATAGTACTGATTGTTAGGCCAAGGGCTAGCAGTTGAAAAGCAAAAGTTAATTTATAAAGCTTAACAGGCTTATACTGTGGCGAAGACCACTCAGCTTCCGTTGCTTGACGTACAATCTTCCGCCAATGCGTCCTCTGATTTTTCCACATTTTCATTATACCAGATTCAAAAATTTTCATAATAGTTCCGCTAATGCGATCGCGGAGTGGGTACTCAGGACGAGAAAGAAAAAAAGAATTACGTGGTATGGTTGAAACTCTAACATAGTCCAAAGGCTGTAGATTGTGATATTCCTCATAATCTTGCTTGTCAATCAAGCATGCATGACGAGAACTATTGAGTACAAGCTCAATGCACTGCTCATAGGTGGTTTCTTCTATGTCATACTTCGACGATATGTATTCGTTCATGCCAGACTGTCCCCCAGGGCTATAAATTTTGTATTTCAATTTTATTAATTCATCGATTGTTGCTACAGGACTCTCTCTTTCCCGTTTCGTTAAAAATGCCGCGATGCTTCCTTGAAACACCCCATTGCTGATAACAATCAACAGCAACATTGATGCGAAAAAAATTCTGAATGCGTGACTCCTATTATTTATTAGTATTGATGTATAGACGAGGAATCTTGTAAGATCCAATATTGCAAGTGGAACATCATGAGTCAGTACGCTCAGAACTATAAATAAAATACCAATTGCTACAGCTGCCACAATTAGCACTGGGACACTCCATATTTGACGAATTTTCGTCAACGTTGATATTTCTGGACCCAATTTTATTACTGCAATCATTTCAAACCATTCAGGATATATAATTGAGCAACAGCTGCCCATACTGTCGTCGATGCTGGTGTCGGCTGTCATGTCGACAGCGGAATTGAATAAGAGTTCATACTGTGCATCATCATCTTCTATCATTTCTATCTTACCGGTTGCGTTGAGTGATTTAACTACGCATTGCAGCAGTCTAAGCGTCGGAACAAACACTAAATCTGAGACTACATCTCCCAAATCATACTCCCCAGATGGTAACTGATTACCCCTTTGAACTCCTATTTTAATATCATATCCATGAATAATTCTCGTTTTATCGTAATGGAGATTTTTACAGGAAATTTCTGGAAAATAATCGAGCTCTTCGGATTGTGACATATAAAATTCGGTTCACGCAGGACAAACTCATCACTATCCGATTAGATTTAAGTATATCCAATTTGATTGGAGGTCCAAGAGAGTTTGATAACACAAAACAAATCTAGTCGGATCCGAGTAGATCTGATTCGATTGATGCGTTATATCTCAAGATCCAATCCATAGTGAAGGGATAAAATAGGACAAATTGACTCATCTTTGTGATCATTCTTAATGGAATATCTTGAAACCTAAGCGTGATCAGGAAATTTTGCCTTATTCCTCTTTTATAGACACTTTCGAGAATTGCAAAAAAAGATTAACCATGATTTCTCGCCCCGGTTCTTTCAATTTCCAAGATATTCTCAGAAGGATAAATATCAAAAAATGAATTTGTCTTGTCTCACCGCTTCACTACTGACAATCAATAAAAAGAAATTCGAATGGGGTTATGTCCAAAGAAGACGAAAAAAATACTATCGGAAATGTTATTTCCATTGCTTTAGGGTAGGAGATTTTTCAACTTTATTAATTTGTGTAATTTTGGGGAAAAAATGATTATTTACCTGAATCAAAAGTTTGATAGAAAAGATTCGGATGTTCTGATCCTTCAATTATTTTCCATGGTGATGGGGCATAATTTGCTATTCGATTGGATGTAACCACTTCTGTTTTTCCTGATCTAGTACATATGTATATGGCATTGGGTATGTTCATTATCCATGAGACCGCCAGCATCCCAACGGCATTTCTACATGTGTTGTCATTCTTTTCAATAATGAAGAATAAGGCCGTATGATTCCACCACCTCATCCTCGACAATACCTCTAGATCGTATATTAATTGTTCTGGTGAATTTTCAATAAGAATCATTTTGCTTGCCCGGTAGCCCGTTCGATCGAGAAGGTAATCCTCCTCT
Source organism: Aleiodes leptofemur (assembly GCA_963942555.1). NCBI lineage: Eukaryota > Metazoa > Arthropoda > Insecta > Hymenoptera > Braconidae > Aleiodes > Aleiodes leptofemur. The sequence continues at coordinate 2,229,815 of OZ012611.1, forward strand.
GGATCAAAGTGGTACTCTGGATTCAACCATATAACTGATGATTTGCCGATAAATTCACGGAAATCCCCGAAAATAAGAGTTGGATTAGCTACATTGTCATTCTCATAACATGAATCGAGGATTATTTTCTAAAACATGAATATCGAAGAGAGGATGTAACGGATTTTCTTATCACTGCAGATGAATCGAATTTAAATTGGATGGTAATTAGCAATAACGTCTTAACCAACATGTTCTTCGAAATTTTGTAGATGGCATATTTGGGTTCAGAAATGCTTGTTTACTAAAAATACACTGTCAAGACATTCTTTTTTCAATCTTGGTTAAGACGTTATTGCTTATTACTGTCGAATTGATAACGAACCATTGTTCTGTGCTTATCAACATAATTATTCGCTCCCCACAGCTCTTTTAGAGCTTGTATTCTACTCATAATTAGAAAGAAGAACCACCACTTGAGTGACGATCTCTGCATCATGCTTTGAAATTATTTTTCTGTGAAAGGTTTCTCAGTTCAAGCGTTCGCAATGATACTGAAATTATTTACACATTTCCAGCAGTTATATTGCCGATTGAACATATTGATCCGTACAAAACATGACGTGATCCTTTCTGAAAAAAAGTATGACACTTTTTTTGTCACTGATTTATTCAGTATACAATGTCGGTATATTTACATACATAGGGTAGACCCAAGCGAAGTGACGTTAAGAAAATATGAAAATGACAGAAAATTCGTAAACAGGAGGCTCGGACAATAGGGTTCAACCGAGTGACCATCGAAAATTTTCTCGATTGGTGGAAGAATTCGCTGAGGCTCAACTCAATTTGGGATCTAATCTTCAATTTTCAATGTCGATGAAATAGGAACAAGTACTGTTCCCAAACATGAAGGTCGAATAATCGCCATTAAAGGCAGGAAGCGAACGGGCCATAGAAATAATTAATTACAATGGAGCTCTTTGTCAATGCTAACCATAGATTTTCACGAAAATCTGTAGAATATTTTCATTTATGCATTCCTTGTGGCAATATGGGGGAAAATGGGACAAAATGAATCTTCAGAGCAGAATGATCCAGGATTTTTTTTAGGAGTCAAGGCTTCTACGAATTTTTTTTTTTAATTTACCAACAATGTAGATATTTATGAGCAGCTTGTGGAATTTTTTCGAAATTTTTCATGGAGTTCTTCACTCTGGAAAAAATTTTGAATCGTTTTGCTCCGGAGGTCCATTCCACTCCACTATCACCTATTACAATGAATTTTTCATTTTCTTTCTCCGTCAGAGAATGATAATAGAATTTCAATCAAGAGAGGCAGAATGGCGCCAATTAATTTAGTCGCCGATGCTTGCCCATTTGAAAATGTACCCTGACCTTTAACGTATTAACGTCTTTATTCATAAGTCAGATTATCGCCGGCTCTTCATACTTTGTTGTGATGCTAAAAAACTCAGCAAAGTACCACATTGTTCGCAGTAAGAAAAATTGTTCCACATAATAAAGATAGTAACAAATACCGGTGATAATTAACAGTGATTGTCTTCAGCATGGCTTTACCAGTAAAAAATAATCCATCGAATGATGACTGGATCTGCACTCAGACACGAGGTGATCACATTGAGTTCAACTGGACAATTAAAAAATTTCATTCGTTGCCTCCAAATAACAGATACATTATGATCGAGTCAGAAGGTTTTCCCAAGAATAGTACTGAACAGTGGAAAGTACAATGTTATCCATATGGTTTCAGAACGAGGCATGCTGGATGGATATCAGTTTTTGTTGCTCCAGTCTCAAATAAAATGCTTGGAATTAAAATCAATTGTGAAATTTCCATGATTAAATTGAGTAAAGTACTTGCAGTTACAAGATTTACGTATAAATTTGGAGAAATGGCAGGCTATGGGATTTCAAGATTCATAAAGGCATCAGATCTGTTGATGGAAGGTGATCCGACAGATTCAATTACTATTTGTTGTAAAATTGATGTATTGGGAACATATATTACTTCATCATCTGAGAAAAAGATTGTGGACACGGGAGTACTATTTTTTGAAGCACGAAAAAATCGATTGAGTGAAGATCTCGGAACTATCTTTGAATTAACCGATTTCACTATTATCTGTGGAGACGTAACATTCCCAGCACACAAGGCAATTTTGGCCAGTCGTTCTTCAGTATTTGCAGCAATGTTTAGACACGAAGAAGTGGAAGAAAATGTTAAAAATGAACTGAAAATTGACAACATCGAATCGGTTGTTGTGGAAGCATTTTTGGAGTTCATTTATACTGATAATGTCGTAGATATTGAAAAATTGGCTGATGGATTGTTGGCAGCAGCTGATCAATATGCATTGGATGGTTTGAAGAATTTGTGTGAAGAAACTCTTTGTAAGAATTTGGACGATGATAATGCAGCTGAGTTGTTGGCTTTTGCGGACCTTTATAATGCTCATCAATTGAAGAAATATGCTATACAGTATGTTGTGGCTAATTTCGAGATGGTTACTCAATCAGAGGCTTTTACATCGACAAAGTTATCCGAGGAACTACTAAAGGAGATTATGCGTGCTGTCGCACTTAAAGTAAGTCAAAAAAAGTGGAAAATGAACATGTGATATGCAATTACTATTCTTCAAACAATTTTCTTTGTTTTAGGTTGATTTGTCAGATATTTTTGCTTGTGTCATTCATTAGTTAATACTTATCCTTTGAGGATTATCGTTGATATCGTTTTCAGTATTTTTTTCAAGTTTACGTTTAAAAGTATTTTCATTAATTACTCAAATTTTATTTATTAAACATTGATTTGTACATTTTTGATAGATGAGAAGATTTTTAACGTTATTTCATGATTTATAGAGAATTAATATGCAATGAATAATCATGGGAATCAAACTGGCTATTTTATTTTACTTTTTAAGGGAGAATGATATAATATTGTTAATCAACTCTCCACGATAATTTTTAATCAATGAAAAAAAAAATTGGCCAATATTGCAGATATTTTTCTATAATAAGTAATTTTTATATAAAATGATGTTTTGAAATAAATAGTCATTGTTGGATGTAAAAACAAATATTAATAAGATTTTGTAGTATAACTAACAGTATTTTTAATAATAAAGTGCAACATTCCGAACAATAGAGGCTTTTAATTATGAATAATGTCCTCGTTAAAAGTTTTAAACAAAGAATAAATTTTATGAAGAATGTTGTTGGATTATGAAGGAAGAGGATCTGCCAAAATTGTCGAAATTTGTAGATTTAAACATTTTTCATCGGAAAAATAGAAAATTTCATTGAAATCCGATTGAGGGGATATCAATATTCCGTTTTTCGAAAAAAACAGACAAATTCTGATGAAATCCATCCTTGGATTCCCGATCAAACGATGAATTTTCACGAAAATCATCAAAATATCTTCATTTATGTATTCTTCCTGGAAAAATATCACCATAAATCGACATTTCTTTTTCCCATCAGATAATGATGTTGAAATTTCAATTAGAGAAGGTAGAATGGCGCCAAATGATTTGGTCGTTGATTCTTGTATATTTGAAAATGCCTCATTATTTTCAATATTATAACGTCTTTATTCATAAGTCAGATTATCGCCGGCCCATCTCACCTTGTTGTGATGCTAAAAAAACTCAGCAAAGTACTGCATTGTTTGGACCACTAAAAAAAAATTGTTCCACATAATAAAAATAGTGATAAACACCAGTGATAATTAACTTCTAGTAATTCTCTTCAGCATGGCTTCATCACCAGTAGAAAAGAATCCATCAAGTCATGACTGGGTCTGCACTCAGACACGAGGAGATCACATTCAATTCGATTGGACAATCAAAAATTTTCATTCACTGCCTCGAAAAAACAAAGAGGGGATCAAGTCAGAACTTTTTCCTGAGAATAGTACTGAACAATGGAAATTAAAAATTTATCCTCGAGGTTACAGAGAGGAAGATTCTGAATGGATATCAATTTTCATTGCTCCCGCCTCAACTGGAATGCTTGGAATCAAAATCAAGTGTGAAATTGCCATTATTCAATTGAGTAAAGTACTTGCAGTGATAAAATTTACATATAAATTTGGAAAAAAGTCAATCTATGGAAGCTTTAGAGTCATGAAGAGATCACAGCTTTCGATGGAAGATGCTCCTACAGATTCAATTACTATTCGTTGTAAAATTGATGTATTAGGAACATATATTACATCATCAGAGAAGAATCTCCTGGACACAGAACTGTTTTTTGAAGCACGCAAGAATCGATTGAGTGAAGACCTTCAATTTTTCGATGAATTGACAGATTGTACTATTATTTCTGAAGGCCTGATATTCGAAGCACACAAAGCAATTTTGGCCAGTCGTTCTTCAGTATTTGCAGCAATGTTTCAACACGAAGAAGTGGAAGAAAATGTTAAAGATGAACTGAAAATTGACAACATTGAATCGGATGTTGTGGAAGGATTGTTGGAGTTCATTTATACTGATAATGTCGTAGATATTGAAAAGTTGGCTGATGGATTGTTGGCAGCTGCTGATCAATATGCATTGGATGGTTTGAAGAATTTGTGTGAAGAAACTCTTTGTAAGACCTTGAACGATGATAATGCAGCTGAGTTGTTGGCTTTTGCGGATCTTCATAATGCTGATCAATTGAAGAAATATGCTATGCAGTATGTTACTGCTAATAGCAAGAAGGTGACTGAATCAGAGGCTTTTGCATCAATGAAGCTATCCGAGGAATTAACAAAGGAGATCATTCGTGCCTTCGCACTTGCAGCAAGTGAGAAAAGTGGGAAATGAACATGTGATATGCAATGACTATTTTTTGAACAATCATTTTTTTAAGTTAATTTATTAGTTATTTTTCACTTATGCCATTCATTAGTTAATACTTATCCTTTGAGGATTATCGTTGATATTGTTTTCAGTATTTTTTCAAGTTCACGTCTAGAAATATTTCCATTAATTACTCAAAATTTATTTATCAAACACTAATTTGTACATTTACGATAGATTAGAAGATTTTTAACTTTATTTCATGAATTAGAGAGAATTAATACGTAATAAATTATCATGGGAATCAAATTGGCAATTTTTTTTTCATTGGATTCCAGAGTTAATGAAAAATTAACGAAAGAATATAGAAAGGTTTTATTTCATTTTTACATAAGAGAATGATATAATATTGTTGATCAAATCTTCTCGATGATTTTTATTCAATGAAAAGAAAATATAAGTAATTCTGATATAAATTGATGTTTGTTAATGAATGAATAATCACTGTTGGATGTAAAAAAAATATTAATTTGATTCTGTGGAATCACTAACAGTACTTTTAATAATAAAGTGCAGCATTACAAACAATGAAGGCTTTTAATTATGAATAATATCCTCATTAAAAAAGTTAGGTACTAAATAAATTTGATGAAAAATGTTTTTGGACTATGTAGAAACAGGTTCTGCCGAAATTATCAAGATTTGTGGATTTATACATTTTCCATCAGAAAGTTGGAAAATCTTAGTAACTGAGACTTCACAGGATCAAAGAAAGCACCTACAGCTACGGCTCCCAACCTTCTCGACGTAATATTCATTGTATTGTATAATATTCGGAAATTCTTTTCAGAAGCCATAATTCAGCTTATCAAAGGCTGTTTTCGTATTCTCTTCTACGGATTATCAGGAAATTGAGTAAAACCAATTCTGTTGTCTTTCTCGTGCAACCTTAATTGGATCATCACGAATTGTTTTGGAAGCTCGGTGCTTGTGTTTCTCTTTCTGTGTTTCGAAGCCCACGTTTGATATGAATCTTCGCTTATTGCCACATGAAAGAAAAATAAAATTTTTAAAAATTCAAAAATCAGAAAATTTTTAAGTAAACGAAGATAAAACAGAATAAATAATTTGTTTTCTTCCTTTTATTGAGAATATCTCGGAAAGTAAGGGAGATAGAGCGCTTTCATTTCAGTCCCTTTTTAAATATCAAAACTCTCTGCAAAAAAAAAAGGATGAGGATAAAAAGGGCGTATCTCCTCTAGTTGCCGCGATATTTTTGAAAGAAAGAATGAAAAAAAAAAAAAAACAGTTGAGAGAAAAAAACGTGAAATTTTCTTTCTTCAAATTATTTTCGGAAAAAAAAAGATTAACAAACCAAAGATTAGGAGAGTTTCATTCTTTTTCGAGATATTTCGTTCAGAATAATCGTAAAAATTGAGTTTATTTGTACAGTTTTACCGTTAAATTATTGATTTCGATGGACTCACCTGCTTTGAGTTTTTTCATGTTTTTATTAAAAAATAGAACAAGGAGAATAAATGAAGGGTAAAGAATATAAATAATTAGGATTGATCGAAAACAAAAAAAAACGTGTATTCGCGAAAATTTGGGGAAATATTATTCTCATGAGGATTAAAAGAAAGATTAACGGGAAATGATGCCATCGGATCTTTTCAGACGGAAAGAAGCACCCCCCCCCCCTCCCCCGCCTTTCCCCTTTATTATCGCCAATTCTTTGTTAATCGGATTTAATCAAGAATGTCAATCATATTCAAATTTTCATATTTTTATAGAAAAATTGTAGATAAGGAAAATTTTCTCCTTCATCTGCGGTGCGTATTTTATCTCCAGTCAATAAATGAAGTCGTTAAAGTCTTATCTCCGTGAACGGTGGATAAAACAGCAGAAAAATGAGGATTTATGATGTATCTGTAACTGCGAAAAAAATAGGAGGATATGAGGGAGGGTGGGGCAAAATGAACATCTGGGATAAAATGGACAAATCTAAATTTTTAGTCGAATATTATGAAAAACTCTTGAAATTAATAGAAATATTGGCGGTAGATTATTTTTGATGATTTCATTGGAAAGCTGAGGAAATTTTAGGCGGGAAACAAGTGCTGGAATTAATTTTTTTGAATTTTTGGTGATTTTGACTTTTTTGAGCATTTTAGAGGGGTAAAACTCTTCCTTTTTTTGAAAATTTTCAGTTTTTTGAGAACATCTTCGGTTCTATTTGTCGTAGCGTAAAAATTCCGATGGGAGATGAAAGGTGAGATCATTTGCCATCGATTCATAGGATTTTCAATTTAAAAATATCGATTCTTAAGGTATTTATGGGCATTTTTGTGAAACAGTTTTGTGAAACAGTTTTTGGCCTATAACTATCCCAAAAATTGATATTTTTGAATTCAAAACACCATAAATCAATAGGAAATGAGCTCACCTTCCATTTGAGACCAACCCCGAATTGCTACGACCAATATAACCAAAGATATTTTCAAAAAACTGAAAATTTTCAAAAAAGCGATTGTTTTCACCCCTCAAAAATGCCGAAAAATATAGAATTTTCAAAAAAATCGAAAAAAATACATCTGACACTTGTTTTCCGGCTAAAATTTCCTCAACTTTTCAATAGAATCATCAAAAAAAATCCATTTCTAACCCTTTCATTACAGTGTCCATTTTACCCCACTCTCCCCTAGAAATGAAGGATAAAATAATTTTTCTGGAAGGATAATCATCAAAAAAATAAAAAAAATAAATTTGAATAAAAAAATTATGAGATCATTTTTTGTGAATTAAAGTCTGTATTGGGGTAACTGAGGAGACCCTCTTTTCAATGAAATCATAAAAAAAATCCTATTTCAAAGATTTCCCCCAATTTGTCGCGATTTTCATAAGTAAAAAAAAAAAAAAAAAAATAATTTCTCAAATTTTCCTCATGTTTTCAGTGAATTGAGTTAAAAAAAGAAGTGCTCGATGGTTTTGTGAGTGCCTAGTGTATTTTCCATGTATTTCAACCCAAGAAGAAAAGGCTCCAGGTCCTGAAAAAGACATTGGGAGAGGAGGACTGTCCTCAGCGACCGATGAGTCCTTCAAAAACATTTATTTATTCAAAAATTTTATTCGCGCTTTTTTTCCCGCGTTTACCTGTCGCCGCGTAAAATCCTCCATACGTTCAAAAAACTCCCTAGACTCCTCAGGAACCCATTTCCCTAGTCCAATAGAATATTCCCCACAACTTGGCGGGAAAATTTGATTTTTTTAAACAAAATAGAAAGGATTTTATTGAAATTTTCGTAAAAAAAAACTTGCAATTATAATTAAGATTGTTTTATTATCAATATTTTCCTTCATTATGAATAAAAAAATAATCGAGCATATATTTTCATTCATCAGCAACATGTTATACAAACATTCAACTCACCACAAACACAAAAATTATTACGATTTAGCAATGATTTTACAAAAGAAGCTTATGTTTTTTGGCTTTTTATCGAAAAAGTTCGTGTTTTTTTCCAGTATTTAATGTATAAAATATATAAGTCTGTTAATATACTGTACATAATAAGTCCTAAATTAGTAACTTAACGTTAATTTTAGTTGTACAACAAATTTATCAACAATTCACCGTTATGGCACGTTTTATCTATTCAAAAATTGTGAAAAAAACTCATTTTTGACTTTAAAAAAGGGGAGAGAATGGACTTTTTTGGCTTTTGGCGGGAAAGTATTTGAGATAGAATTTTTTGAGTGATCCTATCGAAAAGCTGAGGAAATTTGCCATCAAAAACATATGTCATTTAATTTTTTTTTGGAAAATTTAAGTTTTTTTTGAAAAAATTTTCATTTTTGGAAATTTTTAGTTTTTTTTTTTTGAAAAATCAAGTGTTGCACATGTTTTCAAGGTGAATTTTTCTCAGCTTTCCAATGGAATCATCAAAAAAATTCTATCTTCAACCGCTTTCATAAATTTTCATTTTTGGAAATTTTTAGTTTTTTTTTTTTTGAAAAATCAAGTGTTGCACATGTTTTCAAGGTGAATTTTTCTCAGCTTTCCAATGGAATCATCAAAAAAATTCTATCTTCAACCGCTTTCATAAAAAAAACCATTTTGCCCCTTTTCTAAAAAAAATTGTGAATTATTTTATAAAAAATCGCCAAAAATCTTTCATTTTCTGTTTCAATTAATGGCACTTTCTTCATAAATTCATCATAAAATCGGTTTTTGTTTTTTAAAACAGTTCTTTTTGCTTTCGTATCAATTTAATGACTAGAAACAATAAGAGCAATGAAATCAGTGATTCGTGTCACTCGAAAATTCCTCAAAAAAACGAATTTAATTAATTATTTTTTTTTACTCTGAGTTTTATTCATGGAAATGTGATTTTCACATGAATTCTTGAGCCAATGAGGAATTTTCCAGATTTCATTGAGTTTTCGGATAAATTTTTGATTTGAGATAAATAACAAAACTTAATTAACGCTTTATAACAAACAATTTCGTTTCCGCTTTGAGTCTCTTCATCCTCTACTCTAATTTTTTCCTTCAATCGACTCAAATCCTTTTTTTTTTACTCATTAACCATCATTTCCGGTCTTTGCTGAGATCAGATGGCATATCTGTGTTAGCACCAGTTGAAGCTATCGAACATTGGGTAGTCAGAGCCTTTGATACTGGCAATGATAGTCCAGCAGCACTCATTGCAACGTTAAGAGGAATCGTGATGAACGGCTGATTCGATTGTCCAGAATTTAATCCTTGAGAATCTGTAAAAAAAAATATTAAAAAATGAGTATTTCGTTGATATCTTTGAGGCGAGTGGATTTAGGAGAAAATGTCAAGAGACCTTTTTTGTAGAAAATTTAATCGTCTAAAAAAAAGGTTTCTTGATCTTTTTCCCTATCTCCATTAGTTTAAGAGATCCCTTTAAAAAACTGAGGGAAAATGACAATTTTTAATTTTTTTTAAATCTATTTAAAAAAAGCACAGGAAATCACTACTTTGTGAATATTTTTGACGCGAGTAGATTTAGGGGAAAATGTCAAGAAACCTTTTTTGTAGAGAATTTAATCATCTAAAAAAAAGGTCTCCTGATCTTTTTCCTTATTTGCATTCGTTTGGGAGATGCCTTTAAAAAACTGAAATAAAATGACAATTTTTAATTTTAAAAAAATCTAAGATAAAAAACCAAAAATTTAATTTAAAATCACTATTTTGTGAATATTTCTGAGGCGAGTACATTTAGGGGAAAATATCAAGAGACCTTTTTTGTGGAGAATTTAATCCTCTATAAAAAAGGTCACTTGATCTTTTCCTCTATCTCCATCCTTTTCGTAGATCTCTTCAAAAAACCGAAGAAATTTGAATTTTTGAATTCAAAAAAATCTATAAAAAAACAGAAAATCAGTATTTGATCAATATCTTTGAAGCGAGTATACTTAGAGGGAAATGTCAGGGAACCTTTTTTGTAGAAAATTAAATTCTCCGCAAAAAAGGTCTCTTGATATTTTCTTCTATCTCCATTATTTTCGGAGATCCTTTCAAAAAACTTTGGAAAAGACGAGAATTTCGAATTTAAAAAATCGAAACTTTAAATCTTCGTCTTAGAAACAAAGTGGTGTAAGTGCCATGCATAAGGATAGCACTTACGCCCCTTTGGCTCTAAGAAAACGATATTTTAATACTGTCCCCATTTTTAACCCTCAGACATTCTGTGAAATTAACGAAAAAAAAACCGCACATTTATGGATTAATGAACATAAATTCAACTTCAATTAAAGGAAATGAATATTCATAAAAAAAATGATAAAAAATTAGACCACACCCATTATCACACACTGTTTATGGAAAAAAAGAAATTCAGAGGTGAAGAGGGTGGCAAAAAAAAAAGTTTTCTTCGCACAACGCCCAAGTTAAAACAATGGATTTAATAATGAGTTTAACTTCGATGGAATATAAATTTCAATGCAGTATTATTTTTAATAAATATATGGACTTCCGGTACGTGAGTACACGTAGCCGTTTAAGGTTTACTTGTATTTTATATATATGTATAGATATGTAACATTGTTTTACTCACTTCCGTCTTGGGAAATTTGTACTGGCTGTCCGTTTTGTCCGATGCTTAACAGTACACCAGGACTTGGTGAATACATGACGTTTTGGGGCATTTGGTACATTATTCCAGCTGAAAATGAAGGCACTCCTGCTACAAAAAATTTATGACTACTTAAACAAATTACTCGATTTAATTATGAGTTTTTTCAATTTTTTAATTTTTTTAAAATCTTTTTTTTTTGCTGTAATTGATGAAATCGAAATTTGTTGGATTTTTTTCGATTATTGGGAGAAATGTGGGGGGAGGGGGGGGGGAGAGGTGGAGGATGTTTTGAAGGATTGCAATGAATTTCTGAGAAAATTTCCGATGAAAAACACTTGTTTTTAGAAAAAAAACCTCCCTTTTTTGGAAAAATCGAAAATTTCGATTCTATCGATATCGAAATTTTTCGATTTTTTGAACTCTGAGGGTTTTATCCGAAAGAGCGGAAAATTTGAGGTGGAAAATGATATAATACAGCCCATTTTCTTCCAGTAGTTTTCGAGTAATCTTGAAGAAAGTATTCTGGAATTTATGAAATCGAAATTTGGTGGATTTTCGATTTTTGGGGGAAATGAGGGGAAAAAAAAGGTGGAGGGAGTTTTAAAGGGTTGCAATAAATTGCTGAGGAAATTTGCGATGAAAAACACTTTTTACTTTTTTTTTTTTTGGAAAAATCGAAAATTTCGATTTTATCAATATCGAAATTTTTCGATTTTATCAATATCGAAATTTTTCGATTTTTCAACATTTTGAGGGTCTTATCGAAAAAAACGGAAAATTTGAGCTGAAAAATGATATAAAACAGCCTATTGACTTCCAGTAGTTTTCAAGTCATCTCAAAAATATTTCGAAATCCATGAAATCGAAATTTGTCAAAGTTACATTTGTCGGATTTTCGATTTTTGGGGAAATTGTGGGGAAAAAAGAGACGGAGGATGTTTTGAAGTATTGAAATGAATTGCTACGAGAATTTCCACTAAAAAAAACACTTGTCACTCCAATTTCTTCGTGAAAATCGAAAATTTCGATTTTATCAAAATCGAAATTTTTCGATTTTACAAAAATAGAAATTTTTCGATTTTATGAAAATCGAAATTTTTCGATTTTATAAAAATCGAAATATTTGGATTTTATAAAAATCGAAATTTTTAGATTTTATAAAAATCGAAATTTTCCGATTTTATAAAAATCTGAATTTTTCGATTTCATCAATATCGAAATTATTCGATTTTATAAAAATTGAAATTTTTCGATCTTATCAAAATCGAAATTTTTCGATTTTCCAAATTTTAATGATTCCACCAAAAGAAACACAAATTTTTGGCTGAAAAATGATATAATACAGTCCATTTCCCCCCAAAAGTTTTCAAATAATCTCAAAAAACCGAAATTTTCCCAAAACCGATCTTTCAAGTACCTTCGAACCTCCTGAACCAAAATCATTTGCATTATACACGTTTTCAGACTAAAATTTCCCGTTCTCCCCATTGCCACCCTCAAACCCCCAAAATCCCCCACCTTTACCCCCCAAACCCCTCTAAACCCATTACCCCCAAAAAAACCTCTCCCCTTAATCTCAATAAATTACCATCGTCTCCACACGTCACGAAAAAAATCCTCCCCCCCTTTTAAAACAAAAAGTCTGACAAATGAGTAAAAGGAAAGTAACAAAATGTTTGCCGATTAATTAGTTTGGGACACGAGTCGTACAGTAGCAGCAAATGAAAAAAGGAGTCCCCATCGGTATTCGTCGATCCAGACCTCTCTCGCGAAAAAAAAAAAAAAAAAAAAAAAAAAAACCGCGAGCATGAAATGAAGAGCGAGATAAAGAGCAGAAGAGAGCAAAAGAGAGCAAGACAGTAGTAGAGCAAAAAAATTGTGAATAAAAATACAAAGTGGCATGCAATAAAATGGACACGGCGTTCCAGACAGTTAAAGATAACCGAACGTGTTCATTGCCTCGGCATTAAGGCCCAGCCGATCTCTTTCGTTCGTATATTAGCATCGATATTTATGTGTACACCTGCAGAAAAGCCCAGTGTTTCTGTCTCTTTTTCTCTTATTCTCTGTTGCAGAAATACACACGAAGAGGAAGGGGACAACCACAGTAATGCGCTTTTCCTTCTCTCTCTAATTTACTCTATCCTCTTTTTCTTCTTCTTCTTTTTTTTCGACCGGATCCTACTTCCCAGTTAGGAATCGGCGTTGTCGTCTTAGTTTGGGCATCGTTGAACTGTACGACTCCTTACTTACTCCCCTACACGGACAACCCCGTCATCGTTGCTCGCACGTTTTTCGCATTCTAAGTAACCCCGGCGTGCGCAAGGCCTCTAAACGTTTCATACATTTTTACACACTACTGTGTTACACACACACACATACACAAAACGCGGTTTCAGCGGTTTACGTGGGTAAATCCAACACTATGGAGAAATTTATTTTATTTCATTAGGTTTTTTTTTTCAATTTTTTTTATTTTTTTTAATTTTTTTTAAATGAATAGCGGAATGTAAGAGAGATAGAGCGATTTTATTCGGAGCGTTTTTTTGTAGAGGATTTTGAGAGGTACAAGATATGATTAGGACGAAATCGCTCTATCTCACTTAGTTTCCGAGATATTTAAAAAAAAATGATAGATTTTTTTTTAATAATTAATTTGTTTTATTTGAAAAATTTGAAGTTTTTGGAGAAATCTATTTTTTTTGTCATTAGTTCTTGGGGGATATTATGGAAACTAAGAGAGATAGAGCGATTTCATTCGGAGCGTTTTTTTTCAGAGGATTTTGAGAGGTACAAGATAAGATTAGGACGAAATCTCTCTATCTCGCTTAGTTTCCAAGATATTAAAGAAAAAAGTGATAGTTTTTTTTTTTAATAATTTTGTTTTTTTGTATTTTTGAAATTTGAATTTTTTGGAAAAATCGATTTTTTTTGGTCATTTCTTGGAGGATATTGTGGAAACTAAGAGAGATAGAGCGATTTTGGTTCAAGAAATATTTGTAGAGAATTTTAAGAGCTATGAAAGGATATTAGGGCGAAATCGCTCTATCTCACTTAGTTTCCGCAATATTTCAAATAAAAAACTGATGACAGACATTTTTCGAAATATTTCGATTTTTCTCAATTTTAGAATAAATGAAATTTTCTTTTGACAAATCTCTTTCATTTCGTCATTGAGTTTCTGTAAATATCGCGGAAAGTAAAATAAGACGGTTTTTGCCTTAATTCTTGGCTGTAAATAATTTCAAGAGCTAGGGAAAAGAAGATTAGGGCAAAATTGCTCTATCTCGCGCTTAGTTTCCGAGATATTTCATAAAAAAAAGTGCGGAGAGAATTTAATCAATTAGTCTTCTTATTCTTGTTTTTTTTTTGCTTCTGAATGGAAGCTATGTAATCATCAGAATTTTCGATTGTAATTTTTTTAATAGAAGATACTTAAGATGATCTAAATAGAGAGGAAATGATATTTTTAGCGCATGTCTGTGTGTGTGTATGTCTGTGTGTGCATAAAAGTCTCAATTACAGCAAAACGGTTTTATAGAAAAATTTCATATTTTGTGGTAAACTTCCTCTCGACAAACTCTATTTTTTAAGCTTTATTTGAAGAGAATTCGATCGATACTTTTTGAGATATGTCCATTTTTCGAAAATCAGATTTTAATGGAATTTCTGGAAAGTATTGAACTGATGTTATTTATACTCATATATTATCTCGAGAGTTGTATCAGTTCGATGCCTGTGAATTTTGAGCTTATTTGCATGATTAGTTCTCGAGTTATTGGCGTTTTAATGAATTTTTCAAAATTTGATACTTTGATGATGGTTTGAAAAAAGTTGTATCACTTCCATTCGGAAGCATATTGCTAAAGTATTAGCAGAAGAAGCTATGTCAGTTGGAAAGCAATACTATCATCCACTTGTTTTTTTTTTTTTTTTGAGAATAGCGGAAACTAAGCAAGATAGAGCGATTTTGCTCTAAGAAACTTTTGTAGAGAATTTCGTGAGATAAAAAATAAGATTAGGATGAAATCGTTCTATCTCGCTTAGTTTCCGAGATATTAAAAAAAAAACAAATTATGAATTTTTTTTGAAATAATTAATTGCTTCTACTTTAAAAATTTGAAGTTTTCTGGAAAAAATCAATTATTTTGTCATCAATTTTGAGAAAATATCGCGGAAAGTAAGAGAGATAGAGCGATTTTGTGGCAATGGTTAAAAGGGTAATGTCTTGGGGCAAAATCGCATTATCTCGCTTAATTTCCGAGATATTTTCTAAAAAATTGGAAACAAAATTAAATTAATTTGAGTGGAAAATTCATATCGTTGTGAATCTAAATGTTTTTAGAGGCATTTTGTTTCTATGTTTTTTCCTGGAGAGGTGAGGGGGAAAAAAGGGGGGGGGGGTTGAGGATGTCGAGGGAAAGAAAGATTTGACAAATTGTTCTAAAATTAATTTTTTCCGTAGAATAATATCGATTTTTTCACCTGTATGATTCTTCGTGTCTTTTGGCGGACTCTCGCCGTCACTCGTATCACCCTCAGAGTCATTGGCACATATGTCAGACCTTGGAGAAGCTCCCTCTTCCTGGAATCATATGGAAAGAGGGAAAATAATTAGAGAAATTCGTTATTAATTAGAAAAAATAAAGAAAGTACAGTATTTTGAGATTATTTCTACAAACAATAGGTTTAGAGAAATTTGTCAAGAAATCTTTCTTGCAGGGAATTCAATTCTCTACAAAAAAGGTATCTTGATAAATTTTCCTAAAACCAACCGTTCCAGAGATATTTTTAAAAACCTAAAAGGAATTCAGAAAATAAAAAAAAGAGACTTTTTTTTAGAAATCATTTTTTTGAGAATAACTCGGAAGCTAAACGAGATAGCAAAATTTTTGAAGAAACCTTTTTTGTAGCTCTCAAAATTCTCTATAAAAACGGTTTTCTCATAAATTCTCCCAAACCCAATAGTTCCCGAGATTCCTTTAGTTTCCAAAAAAAAAAAAGAACTAAAAATAATTTAATATCGAAAAAATAAGACGAAATAAGTCCAATTTTTTTACAATCATTTCTTAAGAATATCTCAAAAACTAAGCGAGATATCGAAATTTTCAAAGAAACCTTTTTTGTGGCTCTCAAAATTCTCTACAAAACAACATTCGGTCAAATTTGCGCTATCTCGCTTAGTTTCCAAGATCCTTTCAAAAAACGAATTCAAAAAAAATTCGCACTTTTCACTTCTGAATTTTTAAAAAAAATTTAATTAAAAATGAAAAATAAGTGGAATTAAATCCCCGGGACTTCAAAAATTGGAGCAAAATATAATATTTTTATGTCAAAATTTCCCCGAAACTTTCCAACGGCACTCCGCCCTTTCTCTCCTGATGATTCCCAAAGAATAAATAAAATAAAGGAGAGAATCGTCGACAAAAAGTGATCCGAATTAATTCGTTATTACCAACATGAGCGGTAAAACGATGACAAAAAAAAGAGAAGAGAAGAGGCAGAAGCGAAAAAAAAAAACATTAAAATTGTCGAACCGCTCGTGCAAAATGATTCCCTTGTGGTACGTGCGTATACACATACGTGTACGTGTAAACCTAGCGGGGAGAGATGCATCCTTGTTCGCACCTTATAAGGTCATCTCGTGCGCTCGACTCTTCAATACGCACTCTATATACTTTGCGGTTATAAGTGATTCTCACAAGATGAAGAAGAAGAAGAAGAAGATGAAGATGAAGAGGTGGTGGGGGAAGGCAATATTTCTCGCTAATTCTTTTTGTCTTTCGTAATCGATTATTGAGGAGAGACGGAGGGGGGGGGGGGGAGATCTTTTTGCTCTTTTTTGCTCTTTGAGGAAGCTGCGAGGAGCAGCGTAGAAGTCTTTTTTGCTAAATTCGAGAGTTCTTTATTTTTGGTGAAGTTTAGAGGTGAATGAACTTGGGGTGAAGGGGAGAGGAAGGGGAGGGGGGGAATAATAGATGAATGGGAGTTTTTTTTTCCTTTTTTTTTGATGAATTAAATTAATTTTTTTGCATCTAAAAAACTTTTTTTAAGGGAATTTTGTGGGTTCTGGGGGATGGGGGGGTTTGGGGGGTGGGGACCTGGGCCTTTTTTATGCAGAATTTGATTTTCTGAGGAAAAGGGGTCCTGGGATATTTTCTTAAACTCAATGGTTTTCGAGATATTTTTAAAAAACTGTAAAAATAATGAGAGTTTCTAAAAAAAGGATTTTACACTAATTTTTTTAAATATCTCAAGAATTAGTGGATTTAGGAATATTTTGCAGGGGACCTTTTCCCTCGAAAATTGAATTTCGCTGAGAAAAGGTCTCTTGCAAAATTTCTGTAAATTCACTATTTTCCGATTTATCCCCCAAAAACCTCCATTTTTCCACAAATTCCTTCAAAAAAGGAAAATTCTCGTCTGACCGTTAAGAAAACCTGGAAACAATCGGAAAAAAGCGAAACTTCATCAATTGATTTAATCGAAATCTCGTAAAATTCACCGAAACCCACTAATTCCCGACTCATCCCCCCCCCCCCTTTTCCTTCTGCCCAAAAATCCCCATTTTCCCACAAATTCCCCCAAAAAAAAAGAAAAATTCACGTCCACCGTTGAGAAATCCTGGAAACAATCAGAAAAAGTAGATTTTCACCAATTAATTCAATCAAAATCTTTTAAAATAGGTTTAGGGGACTAAACCCACTAATCCCCGACTCACCCCCCCCCCCCCTCAAAAAATCCCCATTTCCTAACAAACTCCATAGAAAATGAAGAAGAATTCTCGTCCAATCGTTAAGAAAATCTAGAAACAATCGAAAAAAAGCAGTTCATCAATTAATTCAATAAAAAAACTTGCGAAATTCCCCTAAAACCCACTAATTTGCGACTCACCCCCTCCCTCCCCCTAAAAACCCCCCATTTCTCAACAAATTCAAAAAAAATTCTCGTTCGACCCTTTAAGAAAACCTGGGAACAATCGAAAAAAAAGCAGAAATTCATCAATTTATTAAATAAAAATCTTGCGAAATTCCCCTAAACCCACTAATTCGCGACTCACCCCCCCCCCCCCCCCATAAACCCCCCATTTCCCCACAAATTCAAAAAAAAATCTCGTTCGACCCTTTAAGAAAACCTGGGAACAATTGAAAAAAAAGCAGAAATTCATCAATTAATTCAATAAAAATCTTGCAAAATTCCCCTAAACCCACTAATTCGCGACTGACCCCCTCCCCCTCCCCCAAAAACTCCCCATTTCCCCACAAATTCGAAAAAAAAATAAAAAATTTCGTTCGACCCTTTAAGAAAACCTGGAAACAATCGAAAAAAGCAGAAATTCATCAATTAATTCAAAAAATTCTTGCAAAATTCCCCTAAACCCACTTATTCGCGACTTATCCTCCAAAACCTCTCATTTTCCCACAAACTCCCCCCAAAAAAAAAGAAAAATTCTCATTCAACCGTTAAGAAAACCTGGAAACAATCGAAAAAAGCAGAAGTTCATCAATTAATTCAGTAAAAAAAACACAGGCAAGATGAACGGTATCTCCAAGGCAATCAGATGCTGCGAGACATCGACTCCTCTTCTGGACCACTCGGAAATCCGCAAAATTTCCCTCCCCCCCCCCCCCCTTTTTTTTTACTCTCTCATCTCAAACCCATCATTCAACAATTCCCTCCATAAAAGTCATTTTTATATTTATATGTCGATATATACAAAATAAATAATAAAAAAAAATGAAAAAAAAGAAATAATCGTTCACATTCCCCGAGGTCTCTGCTGTGAAGTCAACTCTCCTATATAAGAGCCTGTAGTCTGGCCATTGCAGAAAATCCATTGACTCTATATGGCGAAAGAGTCGGAGTCTTTGACAAAGGTGACCGTATAAGGAACAACTGGCTTCCACAATCCATACGTGTATTTATAAGATACCGTAGTCACACACAGCACACCTGGTCGAAACTTGTACATTAGATTTTCCAATGATTTTTTTATTCTATTATAGAGGAGAGGAGAGAAAAAAATGCGGTGAATTTATTTTATTCGCTGGAGAACTAAGAATATTTTATGCTGAAGGTGGAAATTTTAGAAAAATGAGACTGCCTCATTATTTTTGAGTAATTTAATTGGGGATTTTTTTTATTTAATTAAAAAAAATTAATAAACTGAGGAATTAACGTTAATTGATCAATAATAAATACATTTTAATACAATTAGAGAATTTTGCACTAAATGAGATGAGTTTTTCCCAAATTTCTAAGAAACAAGGAGAAATGAGAATAATGAAATTTTTCGAAAAATCAGACGATTTTTTCGATTTTTTTGAAACATAGAAATTATTATAGAAAAATTGATTTGAAAATTTGCAAATCTGAATTTTTTGGATGCATAGATTTTTCTTTTTTTTTAATCATTTATTTGTTAAGTAAAAAAATGGAAAATTGTCATTTTACAATTTTTTGCATTTTTTTGAAACAAAAAAATTTATTATTTAAAAAAATACTTGAAAAATTTGCACTTATATCTGAATTTTCTGCATAGGCACATCTTTATTTCTCTTAAAATAATTTTTTTGTTAAGGAAAAAAATGAAAAATTGTCACTTTACAATTTTTTGCATTTTTTTAAACAAATAAATTATTATTTTAAAAATATTTGAAAAATTTACATTTGTAATTCTTTAAATTTTCCGTTATTTTTTTTTGTTTTTTTAAATAATTTAGATAAAAAAACAATGAAAAATGCCTTCTTACAAATTTTTGAATTTTTTTAAACAAGTAAATTTTTATTTAAAAAATATTTGAAAAATTTACATTTGTAATTTTTTAAATTTTTTGCATGTACCTATTTTTTTTTGTTTTTTTAAATGATTTAGATAAAAAAACAATGAAAAATATCTTTTTACAAGTTTTCGAATTTTTTTAAACAATAAAATTAATTTTTAAAAACCATTTAAAAAATTTGCACTTGTTGTTTTTTGAATTTTCTACAAGTGCATATTTTTTTAATTTTTTTTTCAAAATAATTGAAGACCAAAAAAAAATGATTTTATTGAATTTATTGTAAAACTGCGAATATTTTATCCTAAAGATGAAAATATAAAAAAAATGTGTCTCTGCCTCATTATTTTCGTGTAATTCAATTGTTATTTATTTTTATTGCAAAAAATTAATGGATAAAAAAATTAACGTTAATTGATCAATAGTTTTTCCTTTCCTTTTTTCCAGAGGAATTTTTTTTCCAATTTAAAAAGGAAATTTCAAATCTAATTTCGTAATTTTTTTTTCTTCTTTTTTTGCCTTTTTTCTCTTTCTTTATTATTCTCGAGAGAATTGGCACATGATTCTCGATTCAAATACTTCAGCTAATTGTCACTACTGAATCGTTAGGGAGGCGAAAAACCACGTAATACTATTTTTTTTTCTCTCCTTTTTTCTAAGGCCAAATGTCTATTTAGCAACCGCCCGTTTTTCCAGCGCATTTACCCGTACGAGGCCTCGGATTGTTGCGGGAATTACGAAATTTTTTTTTTCTTCCTTTTTTAAGGAAAAAAATGCGAAGTTTATTTATATAAATGAAAAAATTGTTGCGGGGATTAAATTCCACTCGATTCTTTTTCAACTAGAATTTCACTCAAAGTATTTTAAAGAATTATTTTCTCGAATTTTTATTGTTGCTAATAAAAAAAAAGGTTTTTTTTAAATAATAAAAAATAAGATTTTCCTTTTTTTTCGATTTTTTTTCAATTTTTGATCGAAAAAAAGTGGAAATTTTCGTTTTTTAATGGTAACTCGGAAACTAAAAGAGATAGGGCAATTTTCGTAATGACCTT
Organism: Aleiodes leptofemur; assembly: GCA_963942555.1. NCBI lineage: Eukaryota > Metazoa > Arthropoda > Insecta > Hymenoptera > Braconidae > Aleiodes > Aleiodes leptofemur. The sequence goes on from OZ012611.1 coordinate 2,250,547, forward strand.
TTTTGTAGCCCTCGAAATTCTCTACAAAAAAGGTCTCTTTGAAAATTTCTCTATCTGCAATCGCCTTTAAGTTATTCCCAAAAAACTGAACTAAAAAAAAAATTGACTTTTAAATTTTCTTAAATTTAATTTTTTTTTAAATTTAAATAAAAATGGAGTTTTTTAAGCCTAAAAAAAATTTGAAAAAATGGCGGTAAAGCGGGAAACATGAAGCAACACCTACCTTCAAAAATCCACAAAAAAACAACGCCCAAATGCACAAAAATTCGAAAAAATGAAAGATAAAAATTACAAAAAAAAGTTTAAAAAAATGAAAAAATTACAAAAAAAATGAATGAATTCATTGAATGACTGGGAAATGGGATGCAAAAGGTACTTTCACAAGCAAAAATGACGTAAAACGATGCAAACACAAGCTCACCAATAAATACTTACCACAAAAATATTTTTTTTATCAAAAATATACTAAATAATAAATAATTAATTAATTAATAAATGAATAAAGAAAATAATATCTAAAGCTTTGTAACCAATCTTACGATTTAATCGTTAAAAAAAAAATTATTTATAAAACTCAAAGTATAAATATTATCACAGTATTTTACAGTACATGTTTTATGTACACGTGTGATACAAATTTTTTTTTTGTTTAAAAAAAAGATCGTTTTTTGGTCATTTAACGACCATTCTCTGTGTTACTTCTTCGTAAATTCAATTAAAAAAAGAACTATTTCTATTTTTTTAAGGTTTTTGTGTTTTTTTTTTCGTTTTTTCTTTTTTTTTTAAATAATCGCCGTTATTTTGTACTCTGTTGTGGGTGGGAGGAGGAACGGATTTTAAAAAAGCTATTTTGTAAAAAAAATTGCGGGAAATTAACAATAATTTAAATAATTTATAAAAAATTAAATAATTCTCAAAATTGAAAAAAAATTAAATAGTTTTAAAAATTTGGACGGAATTCTCGATAAATTCGTGAAAATGATAAATTTAATTTTTTTTTTTTTTAAAACCTTTGCTCGCATAATTTATCTTTTTTTTAAAATCCTCTCACATTTTTTTTTTCAATTAAAAAAAAAATTATTGGAGCAAAGTTATATTTTCAAGAGAAAGGTTCACTCCCTCTCCCTTTTATCGTTCTCACATTCACGAAATAATAACAAATTAAATAAAAAATCCAACGCAATCTCATTAACCTCATGAACAATTAAATTTTCCATAAAAAGAGATAAAAAAAATTGAGTAAAAAAAAAAAAGAGAGAATTGTTGCATTGATTTTAATTGAAAAATTCCGCGGAAAAGCGAGAGTTTCGTTTTTTGAAGGGATCTCGGAAACTAAGCGAGATACGAGAAAATGTGTGGAGGCCTTTTTTGAAGAGCGAAAAAAGATCTACAAAAAAGGTTTCTTCGAAAAATCTCGTATCTCCAATAGTTTCTGAGATCCTATTAGTAATCGAAAAAAAATCGAAAATAGGAAATTTCTCGTTTTTTCGCGAAATTTTAAGGGATTTCGGGGGAAAAAAAGGGGCAATACGGATTTAAATTATGAAAAATCATTTTTAAGTACTCTACTTAAACTACGAATGAAAAACAAAACTACACATGCCAACTATAGCACACACACACTGGGACAAAACTCTGTACATTCAAGGGGAAACAAGAAAAAAAATAGTACGAGATAAAAAATTAAAAAAAAATTAGACAAACGATGCACAAAAAATACTGTGTAACAACGCCAAGCGTGCACCGCAGCTATCATCGTCACTGTCCTCGCATCCTCATCCTCATCCTCCTCATAATCTCCAAATAAATCTCATTTTAATCTCAATTATTGAAAAAAAAAAAAAGAAAAAAAAATCTCAATTATTTCACGATTAAAAAATAAAAATTAAGTATTTACAGGTAAAATTAAAAAAATCGTTAATAAATATCGTTTAAATAATGTAAAAATATTAATAATTAATTTTTATATGAATCTATACAATCCAAGGGAATCACACGCGTTCAAATGCCTATTTTTCTTCTTTTTTAAAATTTTTGTTAATTATTTAACGGCGTTACACCATGGCGTTGGGATCTTTGGATTTTTCGACGCGTTAAAATAATTCAAAAATGCAAAAAAAATTGAATTAATCTTTGATTTTTGGAAATTTTTTTTTTTTAGAGCAAAATTAAATTTTTGAATCGAAAAAAAAATTTCTACAAATTTTTTTTCGAATTTCGAAAGATTTGGAAATTTTTTCGAAAAAAAATTGGCGCGAAATTCAATTTTTTACACATTTTTGAATTTGAAATTAAAGAGTTTTACTTTAATTTTAATGGGAGAATAAAAAAAAATAGTGAAATTGAGATGAAAATCACTGAATCTTCGTTTTACTTCAACTCAATAAAACAACTTCGTGTGAGTTTAATTTTATTGACAGTCCATGGATAGGCCATGGAAAGTTGAAAATTCCTTATTAGTGTTTTACTACTTTTCGTGATCAATTGCAATAGACTTGGAGAATTTTCTTATTTTTTTTTTTTGCTGTTTTTTTTTTTTTCTCTTCTAAATCAGAGAATTAAACTTGTCAATCGGCATTTCGTGAGAGATTTTTCTTTTAAATTGATGAACGAAGTTGAAGTTGATGAAATGAGAGTGATCATTAATTTGTGTGAATTAGAGAATAATTGATTCGAAATTCGAAGAATAATTATTCTTCAATTCACAAATTACTTTCTCCAAGTCTATTTAATTATTTGCGATTATCTTGGAAAGTAAACGAGATAGCGTATTTTTTGTAGAGACCTTTTTTGGAGCTCTTGAAATCGTCTACAAAAAAGGTTTTTACAAAAATTTTCAATTATTTTCCAAGATAATCCACAGAAAAATCGCGAAAAGTGATAAATTTAATTAAATCAGAATTTTTTTGAGATCAGTTTTTTTTCGAAATATTTTCGAAATTACGAGAGATAAGGATAATAATGAATTTAGCAATCTGACAATTTTTTAGATTTTTGAAGAAAAAAGAATTATTATGAAAGAAATAAGTAAAAAGATTGCACTTATTTCTGAATTTTCTGCAAGTGCATATTTTTCTTTTTTCAAATAATTCATTTTTTGAGAAGAAAAAGTGGAAATTGTCATCTCACAATTTTTGGGATTTTTTTTAAACAAATAAATTATTATTAAAAAAATATTTAAAAAATTTGCACTTCTAGTACTTTAAATTTTCTTCATGTGCATATTTTTTATTTTTTTTAAATAATTCATTTGTTAAGAAAAAAAAGGAAAATTATCATCTCACAATTTTATTCAATTTTTTTAAACAAATAAATTATTTAAAAAATGTTTAAAAAAATTGCACTTGTAGTTTTTCGAATTTTCTACATTTGCACATTTTTAATTTTTTCAAAAAATGATTGATTTGTTCTGAAAAAAAATGAAAATTGCCATTTCACATTTTTTTCCAATTTTCTTAAACAAATAAATTATTATAAAAAAATTGGCACTTGTAGTTTTTTGAATTTTCTACATTTGCACATTTTTGATTCTTCGAAAAACGATTCATTTGTTCAGAAAAAAAATGAAAATTGCCATTTCACATTTTTTTCCAATTTTTTTAAACAAATAAATCATTATAAAAAAAGGCACTTGTAATTTTCCAAATTTACTATATGTGCATTTTTTAAAAATTATTTTTCTAAATAATTTATTTGTTAAAAGAATAAAAAATGCAAGAATTCTGTTAGAAATCTGCTACTTTCAGTATTTTCCAATTTTTTTAAACAAATAAATCATTTAAAAAACTGGCACTTGTAATTTTCAAAATTTCCTACATGTGCACTTTTTTTTATTATTTTTTTAAATATTTTATTTAAAAAAAAAATAAAAAATGCATGAATTCCGTCAGAAATCTGCTACTTTCAGTAATTCCAAAAATTCTCTCATCTCCCATAATTTTCTCGATAATCCCAAAAAAAAACTGTTTTTCACTACCGATAATTCGATAATTCATCATTCCACTTTGCAATGATTAATTACTACCGTTGAGGATGCGAGTGTGACATGTGCGGATGATAAGTAGCATGTGGTGGTGGTAATGGCGATGGACATGACTGCTGATAAGGTCCTCCAGCTAGCATTGGTCCAGGACTTGAGCATGGTACTAGATGTGAACTTGGTGAGCCAGCATGTGCATGCGCTATTAAATGCGCATGCTGTGCATGCTGTGAATGGGACGGTGGGCCATGCTGTGATACTGGTGGTCCACCAGGATAACCACCATGTATAGCACCACCATGCGGTGATCCATAGACGAGTTGTCTTACTTTTTGCTCATCATCAGCAATATTATACGTCAGTTCAGTCTCCTCAAATCCTGTAGCAGACATACGTTGATCACCAGATGATCCAGAAGGTGGTGGATCTGGACTATTGAGACAAGTTTGTATAAGTGCTTTTCCAGCCTCGCTCGTTATCATTGGCTGAAGTTTACGTGTAGCAAATGTATACACGTGTCCAGTCTCACTGGCCACCAGAAGCATCACCTGGGTCCCTGTCAACGTCGAAAGTTCATAGGCCTGCAAAATTTCCCGCATTTTTATTCAAAAAGTTTGATTTAAAAAAAAAATTCAAAAAAATTTCTGTTTTTTAAAGTGCACGTGGAAACTAAGCGAGATAGCGTAATTCTTCAAGAGACCTTTTTTGTAGAGAATTTTAAGAGCTACGAAAAAGGTCTCTTGCAAAATCGCTCTATCTCGCTTACTTTCCTCATGCGCTCAAAAAACAGAATAAAGTTCTCAAAGACAAAGTGCAAAAAAATAAATAAAAATTCCCTTCTTTAAAGTGCACTCGGAAACTAAGCGAGATAGCGCAATTTTCCAAGAAACGTTTTTTGTAGAGAATTTTAAGAGCTGCAAAAAAGGTCTCTTGAAAAATCGCTTTATCTCGCTTACTTTCTTCGTGCGCTTAAAAAAACAAAATGAAGTTTAAAAAAAAAAAGTGCAAAAAAATTGAAAAAAACATTCCCTTTTTTTAAAGTGCACTCGGAAACTAAGCGAGATAGCGTAATTTTCTAAGAGACCTTTTTTGTAGAGAATTTCAGGAGCTACAAAAAAGATTTCCTGCAAAATCGCCCTATCTCGCTTACTTTCCTCCTGCGCTTAAAAAAACAAAATCAAGTACTCAAAAAAAAGTGCAAAAACTAACCTTCTTCATAATTCCAGTTTTTCTCTTAGAAAAAGTGGTGTATCTTCTCAATTTATTATCAATATACTCCATTTTAATTTTGACTCTGCCCTTAGTTTTTTTTCCATTGCTTGGTGGTGATTTTTTCGGTGCACCAAGATTCGTAAAAGTATCATCAATATTGTCTGGTACACAGTCACCAGACATAGTCATTTGTCCCTGTATCTGTCTGCCATTGTCATCATAACAAACATCAGAAGATGATCTCTTTAAACCCCTCTGTACAATTCCCCCAACACCCCCTTGCTGTTGATTATTACCACCACTAACACCACTTCCACCACCACCCCCAGTATTACCACCCTGATTCATCATAGTAGCGCCACCACTGCGGGCCAATTGTGAAGCAGCAGCAGCCAGCTGTGATGTAGATGGACGTCCATACATTTCACCACCTCCAGCATCACTACCCATCATACCCATGTTGTATCCAAGTGTCGTATACCGACTGTCCCTACCACCGCTCGGATTTTCCATCACGCTTTACACGCACACATCTATGAAAGATTGATTTTTTAAATCGCCTTTAAATTGGCCACCTCAACGAAAAAAAAAAAAAAATCAAATTTTTATTTTCTTAAAAAAAAAAAATTTGAATTTTTTGAAAATTCGCGCCACTTTTTTTTTCACTTCAATTTATTAAGGGTTTTTTTTTTTCAGCAGAAAAAAACACTTTTGGGAGCTCAACTTATTTGCCACGTGATCGTACACCTATGGCATGATAAGGAACAATGATGCTCACTTCTTGAGCGCTCCCCGCAAACTGAGGCTTCAGTATCGTAACTTGACCTACGTGAGACGAGCCAGTGCCTCCGCCTGTTCTTACTACATCATTTACCCCCCCTCTTTTACCATGACGCGATTAAAAAGTAGTTCCTGCATGTTATAACGCAAAAATTTGCCCTTTTTCCCCCCTTTTTTTGCGAGTTTTAAAAATTTGAAATTTAACGGTGTTTGAAATTGCCGCCTTTTTTGGGGGTTTTTGGGGGTAATTTTGGGGCTATTTGAGGGGAAAATAAGAGGCGGAGGAGTACAACGAGACTTGAGAGGGCGTCCCCGGCTGCCATATTTAGAAGTAGACGTTACCATATTAGGAAAAGTTAACCAAATATGGTTAACAGAGGTGGTCCTTCCTTTTCGAATGCGAGAGGGCCGCACAACGCGGCAAAACACCAATCCAAACTGTCAGAGAGTTTGCTTATACACTTAATACGATATATATATTGAATTGGGGGGGTGGAGGAGGGGAGGGAAATTTTTTGGGGGATATTAAAGGGAATGAGGTTTTTTTTGAGCGTTTTTTGGGTTTTTTTGAGCGTTTTTTGGGGTTTTTAGGGGGCTTTTAAAAGGGGGGAGATGTACGCGCCTGTTTTTTGCGTGGGAGGGGGAGTGGGGAGGGGTTTACATTAATTTCGCGCTTGAAAAATTCCTTTTTTTGCGGATTTTTTCCAAAAAAATTGAATTATTTGAATTTAATTTTTAAGGTTTTTTTCCCTTTTCTTTTCTTAAAGTGCACTCGGAAATTAAGCGAGATAGCGTAATTTCCTAGAATACCTTTTTTGTAGATAATTTTAAGAGCTACAAAAAAGGTCACCTATAAAATCGCTCTATCTCGCTTACTTTCCTCGTGCGCTTAGAAAAATCAAAATGAAGTTCTTAAAAAAAAAGAAGTGCAAAAATACTAAAAAAAACAACGTTTTTCTCGGGTTTTTTGAGGGATTTTTAGGGGGTTTTGAAAAGGGGGGAGATGTGCGCGCCTGTTTTTTGCGTGGGAGGGGGAGTGGGGAGGGGTTTACATTAATTTCGCGCTTAAAAATTCCTATTTTTGCGGATTTTTGAAAAAAAAATTGAATTATTTGAATTTAATTTTTAAGGTTTTTTTTTCTTCTCTTCTCTTAAAGCGCACTCGGAAACTAAGCGAGATAAAGTAATTTTCCATGAAACCTTTTTTGTAGAGAATTTTCAGATCTCCAAAAAAAGTCTCCTACAAAATCGCTCTATCTCGCTTACTTTCCCCATGCGCTTAAAAAAAATCGAAATGGAGTTCTCAAAAAAAAGTGCAAAAACACAAAAAAAAACAACGTTTATTCCGGGTTTTTTTTGAGGGATTTTTAGGGGTTTTTAAAGGGGGGAAGATGTGCGCGCCTGTTTTTCGCGTAGGAGGGGGAGTGGGGAGGGGTTTACATTAATTTCGCGCTTGAAAAAGTCCATTTTTCTGCGGATTTTTACCAAAAAAATTTGAATTTTTGAATTTAATTTGTAATTCTTTTTCTTTCTTTTGGGCTTTTTTTTCTTTTTTTTTCTTTTTGGGATTCTCCAGATGCGGATTTCTAAAAATGTAGCTAGGAAGATGCTGTGGAGGTGGAATTGGACAATTTAAATGCGCTTTTTACATAAGTGCTTTTCGGTTGTGTGTTCTAAATGTGGGAGTTACGGGAATAATCTTTCTTTTTTCCGGGGAAGGGGGGATTTTTCCTTTTTTTTGCTTTTTTTTTAATATGTATTTTACTGTTAAAAATAGCGTTATTAGTTTGTGAGAAGAGACGCTGAGAGAATGATGTTATAATAACCGGAATATAAGTCGAGGGGATACTTTGGGCACCTCTCGTGCAACAGCTGATATTAATAATAGAACATATATCCTCTTTCAGAATTAAAGCGCGGCTTTTGGAAATTGTTTTAAATTTTTGGGGGAAAAATTGAGTTTTAGGTGTTTTTTTTGGAGGATTTTAAAAAATTCCCATGAAAATGAGGAAGACGCGAATTCGCGGAGGGAATAGAACTGAAATGGAGCGAATAATCCTTTTTTTTTATTTAAAAAAAATGGAAATTTCGTTTAAAAACTATTTATTTGAATAAAAAGAAGAAAACAGAAAAAATTCGATTTTATTTAAGAATAAAAGCTTTTTTAAGAGTATCTTGATTTTTAAGGGAGATAGCGAAAATTTTGTAGAGACTTGTTTTGTAGAGAATTTCAAGAGCTATAAAAAAGATTTCTACACAAATTCTCGTATCTTCTCTAGATTCTGAGGTATTCACCAAAAAAAAACTATGGAATTTCTGAAAAAATGGATTTTTGAGGAATTTCGAAGTTAGTTTTTTGAGAATATCTCGGAATTTAAACGAGATAGCGAATTTTTCATTGACATCTTTTTTCGAGGACTTATTCCGCTTTATGAAAAATGTTTCTAGGATATTTTCCGTATTTCCTTCAGATTTCGAGATATCTGCAAAAAACTGTATCTTTCAAAAAAAAAAAAATTGGAAAAAAATCGAAAATAATTTCGAAAATTCTGGAAAATTTTCGAAAGTGAAAAAAAAACGATTTCCAAGGAGATAAGAGGCAAAGAAAGGCTGTCGGGGTTGAATTTGAGGAAAATTCGAATAAAAAATCGCAAAATTTCGAAGAAAAGAAAAACGAAAAAAATCAAAAAATTCAAAAAATTCGAAAAGTTCTAAAAAAAAATTCAAAACAATTTCGAAAATTCTGGAAAATCTCAAATAGGAAAATATAACACATTTTTAAGGAAAAATGAAGGAAAGAAACATTGCCGGAGTTGAATTTGAGAAAAAATCTGAAAAAATAATCGAAAAATTTCGAAAAATTCAACGAATTCGAAAAATAGTTTCGAAAATTCTGAAAAAATTAAAAATAAGAAAAAATAATAGAAAAAAAATGTTTGAAAAAACGCTGCTAAAGTTAAAATTGCTCCAAAAATCCGAAGAAATCTCGAAAATAATTTGCAAAATTTCGAAAATTTCAAAAAAATCTCAAATAGGAATTTTTTTTTTTTTTTCAAAGTTCAGTTCGCCTTCTTCCAATTCCTTTGAAAACAGAAAAAATTGAATAAGCAATTAAACAATTTTAATTTCTCTATTCCTCGATCTACCATCGAATTATCATAATAAAAGAATTAAGAGTAACAAACTGCATTTTTCACTAGGAAACATAAAAACATTTATAATCAATTCGTAGTGGAATGACTTTTTTTCTCTCTTCAAAAAAGCAAAAAAAATGTAATAAATTTTAATAATTAAATAGTTGTGTTTGTTATTAAGTGTATGGAAAAATTCACGAGTTTTCATTGCGTACATTGGAGAGGCGTCACGGTTTACCTCCCACCTTAAGTAATAAATACAAGTTTTTTTATATATATATATCATTCTTTCATTGCATAAACACTCGAAACATCAGGTGTAGTCATTTCTTTTTAATTTTCGCATTGTTGTTTTGTGAAGAAAAATTTTAAATAATTTTTTTTTTTCATATATGTTTTAGATTGACAAGGATCGTTAAACACGTTGCCACCCATTCGATGCAACCAGGGTGGTAATGAGCTGATGATTATCATTTGCTCATTTAAAGAAATTTATTTATTCAACGTAAATGGTAGTATTTAGACATATGAGAAATGTTTTTTTACTACTACTTTTTATTTATTACTTCTTTTGTATGATTTTTTTGCAGAAGAGAATGAGGTGGAATTATGGAGGGGGGGTAATTCGCGTGAAAAACACATGGGAATTGAGGTGAGTTGGGAAATTTTTTGGATTAAAAAATTAAATTATTTTTCTTTTTCTTTTTATTAGTTAAGAAAATCGAGAATATTTACATTTTTTTTATTAAAAAAATTATATTTACAATGCAACTTTTTTTCGGTTTTGAGTTGTGAATAACTTTGGAGCAAGAGGTTTCCGGGGAAAATGGGAAGAGACCTTTTTTGAAGGGAATTTTAAGTCCTACAAAAAAGGTCTCTTGATAAATTTACCTAAACCTTATACTTTACGAGATCCCTTTGAAATACTCGACCCCTGATTTTTGGATGTACTTGTCACTCCCCAATTTTCGTAAAAATAGGGTAATGTCCAATAAATAGACGTTTAAAGAAAATTTGGGGTTCATTGGAGAGTCTAAAAGAGGCAAATTGGGTAGAAGAACTGCAGAAGAGAGAGATGCATTGAAAAATATAGGGAAGAGTGGGGTTCACTCATTTTAATGGACCTGAGCGTCAAAATGATTCGGGATTCACATTTGTGAATGATTTATTATTTAGGGATGAAGAAAAAAAACTAAAAATTGTCAGGAATCTGCTATTTTCAATTGCATCTATCTTCTGGACAGTGTCTATCTATTGGTCTTGTTACCCTATCTTGGAAATTAAGCGAGATACGTAATTTTCAATGAAACCTTGATTAAATTCTAATTTTAATTAAAATTTTAATTGTAATCTAAATTTCAATTTATCCGAACTTGATATTGTTTCATGAATAATTAGATTCGGCAATAAAAAAAATGTAGTTACATTTTTCTAGAATCAGGTATATTACACGCAATTCGTAGATATCCCAAAATCTTAAAATTTTCCCGAAATCTAAAAATTTTGAGATATCGAGATTTTTTGAAAATTTCATGTTTTTACAATATTTTCGTCAGATTTCCTTCAACTTCAACTCCGGCAATCTTCCTTTGCCCATTTATTCTTTCAAAATTAAGTATATTATATATAATTTGAGATAATCCAGAAATCTCAAGATTGGGCCCTTTTGGTCACTGCATCACTGCATGAAAAAAAATGATGCTGTGGCCAAAAAGGCCGAATTCTAATTAGTTATGATCCAATGAAACCTATTTCGTAGCTCTCAATCCCCTATGCAAGAAGCGTTTCCCTAAAAAATCCCAGTTTTTCCCTTAATTTCCAAAAATGCCCATTTTCTCCCCTAATTTCAAAAAAACCCCATTTTCTCCCTTGATTTCCAAAAATCCTGGCTTTCTCCCTTAATTTCCAAAAATCCCCATTTTCTTCCCTAATTGCCCAAAAATCCCCATTTTCTCCCTCAATCTCCAAAAAACCCCCATTTTCTCCCTTGATTTCCAAAAATTCCCTTTTTCCCTTAATTTCCAACAATCCCATTTTCTCCCTTAATTTCCCAAAAAATCCCCAAAAATCAGTTAAATCTCTATTCTCCCGGTGAAATCGTGTGAGCAGCTGACATCAAAGTGTCATGGACTTCTCGTGCATAAGCCACCTGTGCCCTAACAGTCATCAAAAACTGTGGATACGTGAGTGCAGGTCCATCCTGAGTTGGTACTGGTTCAGTTCTCGTAGGTACAACCGCCATAGGAAGATACCTAACAGAGCTAGAATTCTGCGACAAACACTCGATCGATGTTTTCAGGTGCAGTTCGATCTGATCGCAGATGGAATAGAACTCCTCCATGTTCTTGTTGAACCTGTGATCAGGCGGATCAATGCCTTTGAGTGATCCAACGTCAACTAGACTGTTCTGATGAAGCGTTTGAGCTGCAGTTTTTAGGGCAATTGCTAACGAGTCTCGAAGAGGTCCGACAAGTGATTTAACTTTTGAAATGTTGTCGAATTTCTCTTGGGTCTGTTGTTGCTGTTGGGCCTGTTGCTGCGCCTGTTGTTGGGCCTGTTGGGGGTTTTGGGCCATTTGGGGGTTCGTTGGTTGCGGCATCTGACCCATCTGCATTGGACCCGATTGTTGAATCGGTGGAATATTCATTTTTCTACCTATTTTTAAATTAATTGGAGATTAATTAGTTGATTTTCATTGGTGGTACTGATAATAGCAGACAACTGGGGTTGTCGCATATATCTATATATATATAAATATTATGTGCAAATACAACAACACATCCATCATATACTTTCTTCAAAGATATAATTGGAGATTTTTCAATTTATATCAGACATAGCTGGCAATTTTGAGATTTTTTCTTTCATTTAGCAGATAATGAATTCAGTAACGAAGAGGTAAAACAAGATAAGTCTATTTTCTTTTTGGAAATATCTTGGAAAATAACGGAGATAGAGCACTTTGCCCTGAACCTCTTTTGTAAGCCTTGAAATTCTCTACCAAAAAAAATGGATAATATGACCTTATCTCGCTTAGTTTCCGAAATATTTCCTTCGAAATTATCACAAAGATAAGTTGATTTATCCGGTTTCACCTTTTCACTACTGGATTGTAAAAAAAAAAAACAATAAAAATATGGGAATTCAGGAAATTTGAAAATCTAAAAGTGAATAAGTAATTTCTTGAAGATTTTTTTTTAATAATAATTTATTTTGTTTAAAAAAATGCACAAAATTGTTAGATGTCTGCTAGTTTTACTTTCATTTTTATTGCTGATTTCAGAGGTTTCTCACCTGATTTTCTCTTTTTTAATTCAGATGTTTTTTGAGTTTAAATTGGATTTTTATGATTTTTTTTTGGTAATTTTGTGATGAATTATTGGACAAGACTGAATGTCGACAACAATAACGCATGTGTAACGCCATCTATTTGGAGTCACCATGGTTTGTGGGGGGGGGGGGGGGTCTAAAGGCTGCTCGTGATTGGTGCAGCTTCATGGAAATGAATAAAGCGCGAAAATAAAAGGCGAATTTGCAAATTTCAAAAATTGGAAATTTTCAATTTGATTTCATTCTGTCGCTTTTTTTTTTTAATATCTTGGAGTTTAAGCGAGATGAGGCGATTTTTCTTGAGTTCTTTATTTGTAGAGAATTTTAAGAGCTACAAAATAAGATCCGGGGTAAATTGCTCTACTTTGCTTAGTTTCCAAGATATTCTTAAAAAACTTCAAAATCACCAAAAAATCATAATTTCACGTTTTAAATAGTTTTCTTTGAATATTTCGGAATCTAAGCGAGATAGGGCGATTTTGCCCGAATTCTTTTGTATAGAGAATTTCAAGAGCTACTAAAGGATCTACACAAAAACGCTCTATCTCACTTATTGTCCTAGATACTTTAAAAAAACCGAAAAAAAAAAAAAAAAAAAAAGAAGGGAACTTGGGCACAAACGAAGGTAGTACTAGTCTAGTAGAGTAGTGTGATTAACTGGGGGGCAAGGGAGGTTTTTTTTTGGGGTTTCCATTTTATTTCTTCTTTGTAAATAATGTGCAATAACGGTAGAAAAATAAAAATAGCTGTCAAGCACCAAGAGGAAGCAGGAAATAACAACTGAACCGAATAAATAAATAAATATGTAAACATGTAAATACACACATACACGTCGAACGTGTTAATTTTAAGTGAAAGGCTGATTACTTTCTAGTGAAAAAATTTTTTTTAAAGTGAAACGACATCTAATGTACAGAAAAAGAAATTTATGTACTTGAAGCAATAAATAAATAAATACTTTAAAAAAACCGTAATTTCAAGTTTTAATAAACGGTTCTTATTAAATACGTCGGAATCTAAGCGAGATAGAGTGATTTTTACCTGAATCTTTTTTAATATAGAATTTTAAGAGCTACAAAAATGATCCAGGCAAAATCACTCCATCCCCCTTGATCTCCAAAAGTATTCTCAAAAAACCGTAATTTTACATTTGTAAAAGAAGCGTTTTTTCTTAAATATCTCGGAAACTAAGCGAGATAGCGCAATATCACAGACAAATCCTTTCCATAGCTTTCGAAATTCTCTGGAATTCTCTCGCAGGTTTCCTCAAAAATCCCCCCCCCCTCCCCTCTTTATCGCCCATTTATCACCCAAAAAACCCTTCTTTCCCTTTTTCCCCCAATTCAAAAATTTCCCGCCACTCAAAAAGTCCACTCATAAACCGTCATTTAACCCCGAAATGAACCGACCAATAGGCGTTCAGTCGCTGGTGGCCAATCGTCCATTGGTCCCAAAGCATACAGCGTCAAACCGACGCCATCTAACGTCCTAGCATTCCTGTTTTTTTCTTATTTCTCCCCCCTTGTGTGTGAAAAAAGAGTGCGGTGCCACAGTCGTACAATTTTTATTCCCAACAAAAGCGCGTAGAAACTTCTCTCCACTAAAAATAATTAAAAAAAAACACAAAGTTTCATAATTATCCCCAATAATAATAATACAATTAAATTTCTATAACGAAAAAAAAAAAAAAAAGTACAATGTTAATAATTACATTGTTATTGTATTAAAAGTAAAAATTTATCATTTTTTACGTGAGCGGGAAAATGTTAAGGTGGGCAAGGATGAGTTAACCGTGAATGAGGCAAGTTTCCCCCATAGCCAACAAACATCGAAAGCTTGTGGACATCGGTTACGTTAACCAACAAAAAAAAACTTCATAATTAATTATTGAAAAGGTGATTTAACGGTAAATTTAAACTTGAATTCAATGAAATTGGTTATTTTATTTGAATTTTTTTTTGTTAAATCTTCGAAAAAAACCCTAAAATCATCAACATGTTTATGTTTACTCTCTTCACTCCTTCCCTCCCCTCCTCTCTCTCCCTCCTCCTCTTGCATATACACACACATACATGCTATCCTATCCCTTCCCCTCTCGCGCCCCCCCTCGCCTTCTCCCGCCTAAGCCAGAGGCATTTCATAACACAGTATTATTCCAACACACATTCATTTTTTCATTTCCACCTACAAAAAAATACACGTTTTTATAGTTTTAGAAATATGAAGTGGAGAAGAAGAAAAAAAAAAAAGATAAGAGATTGTGAGCAAAAAAAAATGGAGTACTTCCGATGAAATCGATTGAAATATCGATTTTTTTCAACAATATTTTCGGCGGGAATTTTTACTTTTTTTGAATTTTTTAAAATTGTTTCTTTGATTTTTTAAGGTTTTTTGAGGATTTTAAAGGATTTTTTTGAAGTGACGAAGAAGAAAAAGAAGTGGAATGAAGATAAAAGATTGTGAGAAAAAAAATGGAGTACTTTGGATAAAATCGATTGAAATATCGATTTTTTTCACCAATATTTTCGGCGGGAATTTTTATTTTTTTAAATTAAAAATTTTTTTTTTTTTGATTTTTCAAGGTTTTTTGAGGATTTTAATAGATTTTTTTGAAGTGGTGAAGAAGAAAAAGAAGTGGAATGAAGATGAGAGATTGAGAAGAAAAAAAATGGAGTATATCCGATGAAATCGATTGAAATATCGATTTTTTTTCTCCAATATTTTGGGCGGGAATTGTTATTTTTTGGAATTTTTTTAAAAATGTTTTTTCGTATTTTTTGATGATTTTAATGGATTTTTATGGATTTTTTTGAAGTGGAGAAGAAGAAAAAGAAGTGGAATGAAGATAAGAGATTGTAAGAGAAAAAAATGGAGTACTTTCGATAAAATCGATTGAAAAATCGATTTTTTTCACCAATATTTTCGGCGGGAATTTTTATTTTTTTGAATTTTTTAAAAATGTTTTTGTGGATTTTTTGAGGATTTTAATGGATTTTTTCGAAGTGGAGAAGAAGAAAAAGAAGTGGAATGAAGATAAGAGATAGTGCATAGTTCCGATGTAATCGATTGAAATATCGATTTGTTTTCACCAATATTTTGGGCGGGAATTGTTATTTTTTTTGAATTTTTTAGAAATGTTTTTTTTGATTTTTTAAATGTTTTTCGAGGATTTTTATGGATTTTGATGGATTTTTTTGTTTTTTTTGTTGCAGATTAAGTGCCTGGATCATTGGGCAGATTGTGTGTGTGTTTTTGGAGTTAAGTTAGTGTTGTGGTGTTTTTTATAGAGAAAAAAACTATGAGTACGTCAGCAATTAAGAGCACAATGCCTGGTGTTGGTGGTTCAACAACAACAACAACTGGACATTCAATATTACCAATGAATGCAATTGCACAAAAAGTTGTGCCTGGTACAGAATCAGGTGCATCAATGAAGCCACTTAGTAACAGTGGTTTGAGTTATGTTACACTGCAGCCAGCATCACAGCCATTGAGCTTGGTACAGGATCACAGGCCACAGGTTTATCCAAATCCAAATTATACGAGTGATGAAAAAATTGATAATACTAAAAATTTAGCCAATGGAGTTGAGGGAATTAAGGCCAATGAACAGGATAGTACGATTGTTAAACAAACTGAGGGTAATAGAAATAATAATTTAAGTCCAGAGAATCCAATTGTTGAGAGTGAGGCTGGAAAAAATGTTGGAGAAAGCACTGGAGTCACTGGTGATGTGGCAGGTAATTTATTTTTTATTTTTTATCAATTTTTCATTTTATTTTTTAGATTATCTCAAAGGCTGAAGGCGATAGGGAAATTTTTGAGGAGACCTTTTTTGTAGAGAATTCCGAGAGCTAGAAAAAAGGTCTCTATAAAAATCACGCTATCTCGCTTAGTTTCCGAGTGCCCTTTAATTTTGGGAAAATGAAAGTGACTTTTTATTTTTTGGAATATCTCAAAGGCTGAAGGAGATAGGAGAATTTTTGAAGAGACCTTTTTTGTAGAAAATTTTGAGAGCTACAAAAAAGGTCTCCACGAAAATTGCTCTATCTCGCTTAGTTTCCGAGTGCCCTTTAATTTTCTAAATAAAATGATTTAATTTTTCCTTTTTTTAACAGTTACACCAGTACAAACCAAAGCTGAGGAGAAGAAATCCCCAATGAATAATGGTTCGAAAGATCCCGAGCCAACTCCTCCTCCACCACCATCATCACAGCCAATAAAAACACCAACAAAAGATGATAAAAGTGAAAATGTACAGAAATCAAAGACCCAATCACCGACAAAAACAAATGAATCATCACAATTATCACAAAAATCAGATCTTAAAATAGCAACAACACCGAGAATTGTCAAGAGAAAATCACGTGAACTCAAGGATTTAAAGGGTAGCGTTGGTGATGGTGGTAGTAAACCGAAGAGAAATAGAGTTCAAACGCAACCTTATCAGAGCCCATTACCAGAAATTGCCTTGATTGTTAAAACACTTAATAAAGCACCAGCTAATAAAAATGCTGATGATAAATTAATTGTTTTTTATAAAAATGAATTTCTGGCAGTTAGAAATGCAGAGGGCAGTTTCTATGTTTGCCAGGCTATGCAGAATATATACAAATCAAGTAGACGTATACGTATACGTTGGCTTTCACAGGACAAGAATAATGGAGAAATTTATTCTCCTGATTTTTACGATTTTACAGGTAATTAAATTTAATTCATGCTAAAAATAGCAGAAATTTGACAATTTTCAATTTTATTTTTAAAACAGAAAATAATTTTTGAAAAATAAAAAATATGCACTTTTAGAAAAATCAAAAAACTATAAGGGCAAATTTTTTAAATATTCTTTCGATAATAATTGATTTATTAAAAAAAAATCCAACAAAATGTCGAATGTGTGCTAATTTTATGATCATTAAAATTATGATACAAAAAAAAGCAGACATCTGATAATTTTCAATTTTTTTCTTTGTAAATAAATTATTTTTCGATAGATGAAAAAAATGCACTTGTTAAAAAATCGAAAAAATATAAGTGCAAATTTTTTTTAATATTTTTTTTCATAATAATTGATTTATTTCAAAGATAAGTCTGAAAAATTGACAAATTTGTGCTAATTTTATTCATCATTTGAATTCAATATTTGAATTGAAATTATCATTAGAATTAAAATGGAATTGATATTGTGGGCTATTGAAAAGGATTTTCTTGATATTTGGAAGGATTTTAGACTTTATTCCACTTTTTTTTTTTACAGATTTTGACTGCATATTGACGAACTTGAATTTGAACAAAATCGACAAGAACAAATTTCAATTAACTAAAATTGAATTACTTCGCACGGAAAATATATTGAAGAGAGCGATTGATGTTGAGGCAGGAGTCTCTGAGAAGCCAAGTGTAACGGAAGAACATCCTGATGGACGTGAGTTATCTTGAATATATAATTTTGGAGCAAATTTAGAGAATTTTAAGTTTTTTAACAGTTGTTTTCAAGAATATCTCGGCAGTGAAGAGAGATGGAGGAGATTTGATAGAGACCTTTTTTGTAGAGAATTTTAAGAGCTATAAAAAAGGCATCGGCAAAAATTCGCCTATTTCCCGTGATTTTGAGATATTTTTGAAAAATAAGAAAAAAAATTGAAGGGATATTTTAGTTTTGATGTTTCACATTAGAAAAATCATAGGAAATCAATGGAAATATTTGAGCTAGGATTTTTCTGATGATTCCGTTGAGAAGATGAGGAATTTTACATTGAAAAACATATAAAAAAATTCATTTTTTAGAATTTTTCAAAAATTTGAATTTTTTAGAGAAAAATTTGGGGTCTAACTCTTTACAAAATTGAAAATTTCCACTTTTTTGAGGATATTTCCGGTTCTATTGGTCGCAGTGACTTGGGGTTGATCTTAAATAAAAGGTGAGATCATTTGCCATCGATTTATGGGGTTTCCCATAAAAAATTATCGATTTTTGAGGTATTTATAGGGCAAAAACAGTTTTTCTCCAAAAATGCCCATAAATACCCCAAAAATCAATAATTTCCTTTCCAAAACCCCATAAATCTATGGGAAATGATCTCACCTTTCATTTAAGATCGACCCCAGGTCACTAAAATCAATAGAACCAGAGATATTCCCAAAAACCTGAAATTTTTCAAAAACAGAAGAGTTTCACCTTCAAGACTCCCGCAAAAAATGAAATTTAAGAAAAATTCGAAAAAATAACTTCTGACATATGATTTTCATGGCAACTTTCCTCATCTTTTCAATGGAATCATCAGAAAAAACCTATCTCCAATATTTTCATCCATTTCTCCTAATTTTCATCCTTTAAAATACTAAAATCTTTATTTTAGCTCAATTCATAAAAATATAAATTAAGTAGATTTGTCCGAAAAAAAATTACATAATTATAAAATATTTACTATTTTCATTTTTATCAGTTGACTTATCGCTGTACAAAGACGAGTCCCAATTGAAAAAAAGAAAAGGCGCTGGTAAACAGAAACAACGTCAACGTAAGAGATCAAAACGTGAATCATCGAGCTCCTCTGAAGATGAAACAAGCGATGATGACGAAGATGATGATGACGATGATGATGATGATGAAGACGATAAACCCCTTAAATCATCATCATCAACTTCATCATCACCACGTAATAAAAAACGTACAACAACAACAGCAACAAATAAAGCCCTAGCAATAGCAAAAGTAGCTAAAGTCGTACAAACACGTCCTAAACGTGGATTAACACGTGGTAATAATAAAATTGATGATAATATAAATAATATGGATACTGGTAAAGGCAATGATACAAAGAAGCAAGATATTAAAAAAACAAGTAAACAGTCAACGAGTACAGCAACATCATTGAGAACGAAACTTCGTGGTGAGTGATGTTTTCCAATACATCGATTAAATATTATTGATCCAAAATATTATTGATTTTTTTTTTTTTTAATTAAATTACATTATTCTATTCTGAGGGAAAAAAGGGAATTGATGATTTTATTGTCTATATTGGATTGATTATATTTATTGATCAATGATGCTAAAAAATGGCAGATATTTGACAATTTTGAGTAATTTTTTTTTGTAATTAATAAATTATTTTTTGAGAAATTAAAAATATGTACATGTAGAAAAATTAAAAAATCATGAGTGCTAATTTTTTAAATATTGAAAAAAAATCATTTATTTGCTAAAAAAAAATCCAAAAAATTGTTAAATAACTGCTAATTTCATCGTCATTATTGATCATTATTTCCTAATTTTATGAAAGTCGAATTGTGGTGATTTATCGGGATTAAGGAGATGGTAATTGAAATTAATTGAATTCACTTGTGCATTTGGTGATTTTTCTTTTAAAGGGATCTCTGAAACGAGTGGGTTTATCGAAAAATTACAAGAGACCTTTTTTGTGGGGAATTTAATTCTCGAGAAAAAAGGTCTCTTGAAAAATTCGCGTAACTCTCATATTTTTCGAGATCCCTTTAAAAGTGAATTTGACTGAATTATTTTTTGAAGAAATCAATTTTTTTTCTGCTCCAAATTATTTAAAATATTTTTTAAAAATGATAATAAAATTGATAATTACATTAAATTTGTAATTTCGCGAATTAAACTTGGAATTCGCGGAAATTTCGTGGAATTAAAAGCGCAAACGTGAATCTCGCGAAAAATTATAGGAATTTTTAAATAAAAAAAATATTTAAAGGGAAGAAAACCATTGGAAACGTCGTAAATAATTAGAAAATAAAAAAAAACCATCTCCTTAAGGATCTGGCGAGAGCACAGAGGTGGAGAGGGATGATAAAACGGCAACGGGACGTGCAAAGAGAGTGGCAACAACCACCGGGACAATCACCACCACTGAGGATTCGACTTCTCGTAAAAAATCACGTGGTAGAGCGTAACTTTAACATTATTAACATTTTAACAGAAAAAAAAATGATAATTCCCATTTTATTAAGGACTTCATTGATCATTTGGTGCGTGAATTTAGGAAAATTAATTTAATTAATTAATTTTCATCTTCGAAGACAAATAATCATTGAATAATGAAACTATTCAGTGCTTTTTTTTCGAGGAAAAAAAGGGAATGGTGAAATCAGTGGTGAGTCGAGGAATTTCATTTTTTTACTGTTTTATTGGTTCTGATGGGCTTTTCAGGTCGTATTACATTCTCTTGAATGACTTTACATGTTAAACATTAAAATAAGCATCATTTGATCTTTTGTCGCCGAAGTAATCATTGATCAATAGGAAAAATCAATAGAAAATGGACTTCTGTGATAAAATGATTTAAAAAGATTTTTTTTTGGAGTGAAGGATTTTATGAAAAAATCTGAAAAAATTTGAGAAGATGCCCCAATATGTCTACATTGTTGTGTAATTTTTTCAAATTTTTTTTTGTAGTTGCTCCTTTCTTAAAAAAAAATTACAAACCATTTGATCTTGGGAAATGGACTTCTGTAATAAAATGATTTCACAGGATTTTTTTTTGAGTGAAGGACTTTATGGAAAAATCTGAAAAAATTTGAGAAGATGCCCCGATATGTCTACATTGTTGTGTAATTTTTTCAATTTTTTTTTTGGACTTGCACCTTTTTTAAAAAAAAATTACGAATCATTCGGTCATACAGGTCCATTTTACTCTGGTTTTTCTTATTGATAGTGTCATCCTCCTCATCCTAAAAATCCTTCAATTGATAAGAAAGCTTTTGAGCTCCAGTAACCTTTCTTTTCCTCATTTTTTCCAAAAAAATCAGTTTATATTTCCCATTTTTGAGATTTATCTAAGAGACTTCAGTCTGAAAAATCCATCAGAGACATTAAAACAGTATAAATAGAAATTTAATTACTCTTTTGTAATTATCTCGTAAATGAGTGGATTTGCGAAAAAATGTCTAGAGACCTTTTTTTTAGAGAATTTCATGATCTACAAAAAAGGTTCTATGTGATTTTTCGCTAAATCCACTCGCTTAAAAAATATTAACAGAAGAATGATGAAAAAAAAATCCTCCATTTCACTATTCTCTTTTACAATTTTATCCAACACAATTTACAATTTATATTTTTCTGTAAATTAATATTTGTCGAAAAAAAACAAATCCACGATAATTCACGTATCAAATTGTAAAATGTTGCTAAAAGTCATTTAATGAAGAAAAATTGTGTGAAAAAAAATAATTAATTAATAATTTGATAAAAATAATAAGTGAAACTGATGAGCCTTGGATAAATTAATTATTTACAGGGTTATTTTCGTCATTTTCACATTAATAATGCACTAATTGCAATAGTCTATTTTTGATGTTGTGAATCGTAACGTGATTCTGATTATTATTTTAATCATTTTGGATTTGTGAGTGATGAGTAAAAATCTTCTTTTTTTTTTTAATCCACAATTTGTGATTGAGTGGAAAAAAGTTCATTTTTTTTCCAATTTTTTTTTTTAATTTTCCAAATAAAATTAATTTCAATTATTAATTGAAATGCATTTTTTTCCTCGATAAAATCAATTATTCCGAGCACTTTCTTCCGCTTAATCACGGAATAATAATAATAAATTAATTAATAAATTTTTCTCGATGAAATAACTGTACAAATATTCACGAATTTCTTTTTTTTTTTTCAAATTTTTTCGATTAAATAATTTTCTGTGAAACAGAAAAAAAAATGAAAGAAGAAAAATGAAACAAATTAGACGAATGAAGAGAAAAAAAGGGAAAAAAATCTAAATGAACATTAAAAAAAAAAATAATCGACATTGATAGATCGAGAATTAGGATAAATATGTACATCATGTTGAAAAAAATGAAAAAAATTGCACTGCTCAAAAAAAAAAAACAAAAAAACAAAATAATGTAGCAGTTAGAAACGAGAAAAATTATGGTCCAATTGTGTATTTCATTTTAAGTTGAAGGTGCAACATTAATTATTAATTATCTCACTATCAATTAATCAATTACTGATAAAAAAGAAAAAGCAAGGATAATGAAAAAAAAATAAGAAACATGTTTTAAGCAAATTACAGAGAATCATGAAAAAATTCTGTAACACAGCACCGATTAATCGATATGTAATTGAGCAAGAAAAATCATTTTTTTTTATTATTCTATTAATTAATTAATTAATTAATGATAGCAATAATAATTAGCACGCGAGATGAATTATAATAATCATAATATGATTTTTATTTTATTTTATTGAAAAAAAAAGAGAATTTTTTCGATTTTTTGCCAAGGATTTGGAGAAGATTGTACATTTATTCAATTGCAGTCTACAATTATTATTTTTTAATTAATTAAATCTCTTTAATTTTTTTTTTTTTTTTTTCGACATTTTTTTAGAGTTAAGTGAAATGTTTGCAGAATTTTTTAAATATTTTTTTTCTGTGCAGAAAAAATATTTTAATGATAAAAAAAAAATAAAGGAATCATTGCAGCATTTAGCTTAGATTTAATTGCACTGGAAATTAATTAAAAAAAATTTTGGGTTTAGTTTTTAATGAAAGAGCAATTAATTCGATTTTTGCAGAAGTAACAATCTTTTTAATTGTCTCGATTGATTTTTGATTTTGAAAAAAAATTAATTAATAATTTTGGAAAATTTATAATCTTTTTTTTTCCACATTTTTGTGTAAAACTGCACAGCAGAAATTTTTCCACAAAAAAAAATTAAAATAATTTAGAGAATAAAGTTTAATTATTACTTTAATGAAAAGAAAATGGATAAATATAATAATAATAATAAAAAAAAGAAAAAAAATTGAATAAAATTCATTGAAAATAATGTATAAAGTCTTCGCCAATTGTCGAGTCTAATTTTTATCCATTTTGAAAATTTATTCTTCTCTTCCTTTTTTGATTAATTTTCGCATTTTTATTTTAATTTGTTTTTTTTTTTTTTTGAGGTAATTTAAGAGTTATTGGGTGTGCAAGTTGAATGGAATTTGGCGAGTGTACTATTAATTCAATTTTTTCGATGCTTTGTACTTTTCAAATTGTAATGAGAGATAAAAAAAAAACACAATTTTTGCTTGAATTAAAGGGCAATTTAAATTGTAATCATTTTATTATCCATTTGTAGTTGAATTAAATGGGGAAAAATGCATAAGTTGTTCTTTTTTTACTTTTTTTGAAGAATTCAACTACAAAATTATTTTTTTCAATTTATTTCAATTAATTATGAAAATAATTCAGTAAAGTCGTGAAAAAAAAACGAATCGAAAAATTTCGACGTTCTTCAATTTCGTGAATATCTTTTAGGCGGTTGAGTTTAGGAAAAAATGTCAAGAAACCTTTTTTGTAGAGAATTTTCCGCTCTTCAAAAAAGGTCTCTTGGACTTTTTCCCTAAACCTCACCATTTCCAAGATATTCATAAAACTAAACGCAAGTGTTAAATTCATTAAAAAAATGAAAAAAAATGTCTTCACGACTTCACTTTGAAATTAATAATGAGCGTGTATAATAGCTTGATTAAAAAAAGGCATTTAATTTTTTTTTAATTAACAAAGTTGATGCTTATTAAGTACTGTATCAAAAGCACCCTGCAATGTAGTTAAACCGAATGAGAAAAGCAGAAATTTCGAACGAAAATGATTTTTTTGAACGAACTTTTTTTCGACAAATTGAGAAAAAATCGTGGAAAAGGGGAAAAAATTTGGAGTTACGTCTGAATTAATTAATAATAAGATAAAATTAATATAAAAAAATACAAAAATAATTATAATAGTTTAAGTAAGAGTATAATAATTAAGAAAAAAAAATAAAAAATAAAGATGGGTTGGATAATTGATTAAATGATGATAAAAAAATATATCGATTATATTTGCACATTGTATTTGGTCCCCGAAGACCCAAAAAGTCACGTGGAACTAATTGTATAAACTTTAGTAGATAATGAGAGAAATTATTATCACCAGACAATTAAAAAAAAGAAAAAAAACTGAAAAATGAGAATTTAAGTGGGAAAAAAAATGATTTTGGCAATTTTTTTGTCACGAGAGGAAAAATTTAATGGAAAAAAAGGGAAAATGATGAGAAATTTTAATTAATTAATTAATTAATTGTAAGGATTAATTGATTGACAACGCAATAGTATATACAGTATAAAAAAAAAGTGTTTTAATAAATATCAATAGAAAAAAAAGATTCCTGGAGTTACATGATAAAAAATATCTACAACGGTTATACAAAAGATTTTTTTTTTTTCGAATATAAAATTACATTTCCTGTCTATTTTTTTATTGAAAAATAGAAAAAAATTCGTTGTTTTTCAATGAAAAAAAGTATAATTGACAGGTTTTTTGTTCATAATTAGTTCTTTTTTCTTACATCATCGGTATTATCATCCATCTCCGTTTCTCCTAGTTTACACTTAATTAAACTTAATTACTTAGGTATTTTATAACTAAATATATTTATTAATACTCTGTTTTTTTTTAGCTTTTTTTTTTTAATTTTTTCTTTTTTTCGAGACTAAATACAAAAATATTGTCACGGTTTTGTTGGACGCTCGAGGGCAAGGACGGCCATACGAATTTCGGAAGCTGCAGATTTTTAATAATTAAATTAACATTAAAGAGAGAGTTTCGTGTTTTTTTAAAAAATAAAAATAATGATTTTTTTTTCATGATTTTTAGAGAAATGCTTTTTTTGTCATTCTTTGTACATTCTCCAAGTTTTTATTTATTTATTATCTAACACAGTTTCCTTCGTGTTTAAATGTATCGTAGGCCCTCTCAATCAGTCTATAAAGTCAATAATTTAAAATCGGGAGATGATCAATTATTTAAAAATAAAAAAAATCGTTGATATTCGCTTTTTCGTTATAATCGCAATAAATTCGTTTTTTTGCAGATATTTCGGGAATTTTGGGGATATCTTTGGTTCTGAGAGGCGCAGAAAGATGCAGATGTGCGGAGATGAAAGATGAGAAAATTTTACATAAATTCCTTTTTTTGCGAATCAATTTTGGACCAAAATTGACTGAGATATCAGCAAAAACGTGATTTTCAGAGAAATTAACGATATCTCCATCAATTTTGGGGCAAAATCGATTCCCAAAAAAACCAATCGATCGGAAATTTTCTCAGCTTTCATTTGCGCACAACCGCACTTTTCTGCGTCAATCAGAACCAGAGATATTCCCAAAAACGTGAAAATTTTCTGTTTATTCGAATTTTTTTATTACGTAAACTCCCATTTGTTCGTCTCGCTCTGTGATAAATTAAAAAATAATTGCAAATATTGTCCTGCAAATATTTGGAAGACTCAACAATCCCTGTCTTCATTTTTTGCATCAAAAAAAATAATCGTGAACCTCAAGAAAAATAAAATTTTAATCTCCCAATTTTTACTAAAAAAAAATAAAAATTATTCCCACAATCAAACAAGTGCCTCAGCATGATAATGATGATAATGATGATGAATATGTTCATGCACATGTCTTCTGCCACTCGTACTACTAGCAGCATTTTGTGAAAATTCTCTCTCAAGCCAACGTACAACTTGTGCCATTGCTCTAGCTTGATCCTGTTCTCTCGTAGCATGCTTCAATTGATGCTTTTTACTACTTTTATTTTGCTGAACAAACTCAACATCATTACGCTGATTATTAATATTATTAACATTATTATGATTATTTTGTTGTTGTGTATCCTGAGTATTTAATATATTAGGATTAATTGTTATATCAGTTTGTAAATTATTTCTCAATGATTTACCAGTTAATACTGGTGTTGTATTTCTTTGTCCATTTGTTGTATTTTGTGTATTACGTGATTTACGTATATTTGTACGGCACTTTGATGATAATTTTGGTAATGATGTTGTGTGGTGTGAATATTCTCGTACTGGCTTGTGATAGGATGCTTGCTGTCTGTTGCCAGAGCTCTGTCTGCTTCTTTGTGTGTAGGGAGATGATGGATCTGTGAAGGAACGATCCAGGGGCACTCGGAGATGTTCACTTTGATGCCGTTTCCTTTGGAAAAAAAGGGAAAAAATTAGACATTTGTTCTTTAGCAAGCGATAATCGATAGTGCACTCCGAAAATAAGGGAGATAGCGAAATTTTTGTAGAGACCTTTTTTGTAGCTCGGAAATTTGTCTACAAAAAAGGTCTCATTGAAAATTTTTGTATCTCAATTATTTAAGGAGATCCTTTTAAAAAACAAATAATTCATAAATGGAGTTTACTTGAAAAAAAAGCGAGGAAAATTGGGAATTTTTCCCTTTTCTTTATCGATAGTGCTCTCTGAAAATAATCGAGATAGCGAAATTTTTGTGGAGACCTTTTTTGTAGATCGAAAAATTGCCTACAAAAAAGGTCTCTTTGAAAATTTTGGTATCTCAATTATTTACAGAGAGCCTTTTAATAAACGAATAATTCAAAAATGGGGTTTTTCTCTTAAAAAAAAAGAGGAAAAGAATTGAGAAATTTTTCTTTTTTTTATCGATAGTGTTCTCTGAAAATAATGGAGATATCGAAATTTTTGTAGAGACCTTTTTTGTAGCTCGGAAAATTGTCTACAAAAAAAGTATCTTTGGAAATTTTGTTATCTCGATTATTTACAGAGATCCTTTTAAAAAACGAATAATTCATGAATAATTTGATTTTTTTGAAGATAAATTACGAATTTATTTCTTATTTTTTTTTTGAGAATATCTCAGGAATTGAGATACGCCCTTTTTACTCTTAAGATGGTTTTGCAGCTCTTGAAATTCTCTACAAAACTGTCTTAGGGCAAAAAGGGCGTATCTCCATTATTTACTGAAATTTTTTTAATTGTGAAAAAAATCTAAAATTTTTAAAAAAATTACCTCGATGCATGAAAACTGAGATTGTTTTTCTCCATATTAGCCTGTATTATTTCAAGCAATTGTTGCCTCTGCATTGATCCACTACGTTTACGATGATTATTAACTAATGGTGTTAATGGTGTTATTGTTGGTGATACATCACTGTCATCACTGACATCACCCTCTGAACTATTTGAATAAGGCGATGGAAAATGAGGCAATGGTCCAACACGTTTTCTCAATTCCTCTTGTTTCGTTGTATTAACTACTGGCGGTGGTACATTATCAGCATCTTCCTCGCTGTGTGACTCGAGTACACGTTGAGGCTAAATTAAAAAAAAAAATTAATTAATTAATTGATCGCAAATTTTTGTAGGAAAAAAATCAATTTTATTTCAAAAAATTCGAAAAAATTATTTAAAAATCTGGAATTTTTTTGCAGATTTCAAGATTTTTCTAAGTTTTTTTTGGTAAATTGAGGATTAATGCATTTATTAAATAATAATAAATTTTTTAATTAACAAAAATGTAATTTTAGCAAAATCCTCATCTTTTGAGAAAATCATTGAATAAAAAAAAAATAAAAAAAAGAAGAAGCAGAAGAACTTTCTAATTTTATTAATAAGAAGATAAAATAAATTTAAAAAAAGGTATTCGACCAATTATCATAAATTTTAATGACTCAATATTAATTGCTAATTCGCAAATAATAATAATAAAAAATCTCATCAAGATCATCTTCCCAATAATCATGGTAATTAAAATTCCAATCAAATTAATGAGTAATTCCGTAAATTTATTTTTTCAATGAAAAAAAAAAGATAAAAAAATAAGGATGAGAGGAGAAAAAAAAATAAAAAATAAATTTAAAAAAAAAAGGTAAAATAATGATCATTACCTCGGCGCGATTACGAGGCACTCGCCTCCTTCTTGGAAGCCTTCGATTTGCGTGTGTTGCGTGACCACACGCACTGACAGGCTTGACATGACAGCATGGTGTACTTGATAATGGTAAATTCGTTGATTTTCCATTATTTGATGATGAATTATTAGTGACAGTCTGATTGGTACTTTTGTCTGGTGATACAGTTAATTTAACTTTAATTGTTTTACTACCACATGGTGGTACTTGTATTGATGCACCAAGTGTATCATATATTGTTGTTACTAAACCAGCAATATCATCTTTTGTTATCTTTCCATGTCCATCAAAATCATATAGAGTGAATGAAAATTCTTGACGTCTGCGATTGCCCTCTGCCACTGATACATCGCACTCGAATTCCTGATAAATTAAGAAAAAATTTGAAAATTAGTGAAATTTTTCGGAGTTTTTTGGAGATATCTCGGGTTTGAAAAAGCGCAGAAAAGCGCGGTTGTGCGGAGATGAAAGATGAGAAAATTTTGGGTGGATTCCTTTTTTTGGGAATCAATTTTGGACCAAAATTGACGGAGATATTGGGAAAAAACTAATTAGAAAAAAAAATATTGGAAAAAACGTGTTTTTTGAGGGAATTGATAGGATCTCGGGGGATTTTGGGGCAAAATCGATTGCCAAAAAAAGAAATCGATCGGAAATTTTGTCAGCTTTCATTTAAGCGCAACCGCACTTTTCTGCGGTTATTAGAACCGGAGATATTTATAAAAATGTGGAAATTTAATTTCTCACTAAGTAATTGGAAAAAATTAAAGAAATTTGAGAGATTATTTTTGGAGTTTTTGGGGATATCTCGGGTTTGAAGAGGCGCAAAAAAGTGCGGTTGTGCGGAGATGAAAGATGAGAAAATTTTACGTAAATTTCTTTTTTTGGGAATCAATTTTGGACCAAAATTGACTGGAATATCAGCAAAAACGTGATTTTCAAGGAATTGATGATATCTTCGTCAATTTTGGGGCAAAATCGATTTCTAAAAAAAGGAATCGATCGGAAATTTTCTCAGCTTTCATTTAAGCGCAACCGCACTTTTCTGCGGCTCTTAGAACTCGAGATATCCTCGAAAAAGTTAAAAAAAATTGAGTTTAGACGAAAAATGAATTTAAAAAAAAAATGAAGAATTCCTTTAAAAAATTGAGAAAATCAATTATTCAAAGGAATTTCCATTCGAAATCATTTTTAGGTCATTTTAAAGAATAACGAGAGAATTCTGCAATTTTTTGCGGAATTTAATGAGAAAGAAAGAACAAAATTGACAATAAAACGAGATAATACGAAGTGAAAAGTATTTTACAAAATTGCATTTCTTGTGGGGGGGAATTTATTTTAGTTACTTTGAAAAATAACACATTGTATTTTATAATTTACCTCAAAGCTGAGTTGTCTCGTTGTATTCGGAACAGTCTGCTGCTGCTGTTGCTGTTGTTGTTGTTGTTGTTGCTGTTCCTCATTGTGGTTTGCCTGTACTTGTTGAGCTGCTACTGGAGTGTGAATTGTTACTGGTGGAGTTTCCGGTGTTATAAGATGTGGTACTGATGCTGGTAGTGGTGAACTGTTGCAGGGCGTACTAACGCCCCCAGCTAATAACTCCTCAGAGTCACTTCCCTCTGCTGTACCACCTACAACTGAAATAATATCAAATTTTCATTAATTTTTTATTTTTTTAAATTTTTTTTATGCAAAAAAAATCATTAAATTTTATTTGAGCCTTAGATATCTCGGGAATGGTTGGAGTTAGGAGGATTTTGTAAGAGTCCTTTTTTGAGGAGAATTTAATTCTCTACAAAAAAGGTAACCTGACAATTTTTCATATTCTCAACTGCTTTTGAGATATCGGCTAAAAACTGAGAAAGTTCTTGGAAAACTGGAAAAAGTGCTTTTGGAGCAATTTCTTGGATATTTCGGGAAGTAAGCGAGATAGAGTGATTTTGCCTAAATCCTTTTTTGTAGAGAATTTTAAGATGTACAAAAGAAGATTATAGCAAAAATGGCTTAGCGCTTTATTTAGGGAGATATCTCAAAAAATACTCCAAAACTAATTACACATTTTTAATTTTTTTGATTTTTTTGAATTTAATTGACTAAAATTGCTTTCTCATTCTTATTTTTAGAATATCTCAGAAAGTAAGCGAGATAGAGTGATTTTGCACGAATCCTTATTAGTAGAGAATTTCAAAATATTGGCGGTAGATTGATTTTAATGATTTCATTGGAAAGTTGAGGGAATTTTAGGCGGGAAACAAGTGCGGGGATTAATTTTTTTGAATTTTTGTCGATTTTGACTTTTTTGAGCATTTTAGAGCGGTAACCCTTCCTTTTTTTGAAAATTTTCAGTTTTTTGCGAATATCTTCGGTTCTATTTGTCGTAGCGTGAAAATTCCGATGGGAGGTGAAAGGTGAGATCATTTGCCATCGATTCATAGGGTTTTCAATTCAAAAATATCGATTTTCAACGTATTTATGGGCATTTTTGTGAAACAGTTTTGTGAAACAGTTTTTGGCCTATAACTATCCCAAAAATTGATATTTTTGAATTCAAAACCCCATAAATCGATGGGAAATGAGCTCACCTTTCATTTGAGACCAACCCCGAATAGCTACGACCAATAGAACCAGAGATATTTGCAAAAAACTGAAAATTTTCAAAAAAGGAAAGTCTTTTACCCCTCAAAAATGCCCAAAAATATCGAATTTTTAAAAAAATCTAAAAAAATACATCTGACACTTGTTTTCCGGCTAAAATTTCCCCAGCTTTTCAATGGAATCATCGAAAAAAATCCATCTCCAACCATTTCATTACAATCCCCATTTTGCCCCACTCTCCCAATAATTATTATCATCATTTCATTTTTTTTATTTTTTTAAATCCATAAAGGAAGTAATGTAAATTCGTTTCGGTAACTCTCGCCGACACCATTGACCATTTACCGCTCGTCTCGGTTATTTACTATAGTCCCGGATAATCACGCATTATACAGTGGGTGTCGGTGTATGTGTTTCTCTCTCTCTCTCTCTCTCTCTCTCTCTCCCCACTGGGAGTTTAGAAAGAAAGAAAGAAAAAAAAAAAAGAGAAGAAGGAAAAAAAAAAAGAAGAGAGAAAAGCGATTCGGTGTGCTTTGGAGCACAAACAGGCGGTGTGCGCCAGCGGCTGTGGCGGTGCGAGTTATTCTTCGAAAAAATTTTTCTCAAAAGCCTTTCAAGTGGCCGCCTTTCATGCCTAGGACGTTCTTTTAACAGACACGAACATACATACATATATATATATATATATATATGCATACAGGCATTTAAATGCATGTGTAGCTACTTCTACCCACCGATAAATCAAAGATTATACAACATTTTTCCAACGCCTAGTGGTATTTCAGGTTCTTCTCTCATTTGCGAGGGGGAGGAGAGGGGGAGGGGAAAAAAGGGGGGAGGGGGTAGTGGACTCGTTTAGGATCGGGTGATCATCATTCTCTAAAGTTCTTTTTCTCCTCTTTTTAAAGGTTTTTCCCGGGGATTTTTGTCGGGAAAACGGATTTAATGGAGGGGTGGGGGAGGGAGGGGAGGGGGATACTACGAATCGTGGGGGAGATGGGATTTTATTTTTAAATGGAACACAGACAACGTGCTTTTTCGGGGAAACTCTGCGGGGGAATTTTTTGGGGTTTTGGGGATATCTTAGAGGGGGAGGGAGATAGGGGGATTTTTGAGGGGAACTTTTTTGAGGGGGTTGAAATGGTGGGGAAAAAAGGTCTCTTGGGAAATTACGCTATCTCGCTTAGTTTCCGAGAGCACTTTTGATTGGTGGATTGAAAAAATTGGGGAAAAGTAGGGGTTAATGGGGATGATGAAGTTTTTTTGGGATATCTTGGAAATTAAGGGAGATAGGGGGATTTTATAAAAAACGTTTTTTGTTGGGAATTTTGAGAGCTACAAAAAAGGTTCCTATGAAATTACGCTATCTCGCTTAGTTTCCGAGATATTTGGAGGAAAAAGGAGTAAAAGTGGATCTCTTTTTTGGGTTTTATTGAATAGCTCGGAGAATAAGCGAGATAGAGGAATTTTCGTGGAGATCTTTTTCGTAGCTCTTGAAATTTTTCACAAAAAAGGTTTCTTGTTCAATTTCGTTATCTCGCTTAGTTTCCGAGAGCGCTTTTGATTAAATAAATATTGGAGAAGTAGAGCTCAATGTGGATGATGTGGTTTTTTGAAAATATCTCGGAAACTAAGCGAGATAACGACATTTTAATAAAAACGGTTTGTTTAGCTCTAAAAATTTCCCACAAAAAAGGTCTTTACGATAAATTTCGTGTCTCCCTTATTTCCCAAGATAACTCCAAAAAAAAATGAATAATTCCCAATGAACTCAAAATTTCCAGAGAAAAAAATCTCAAATAAATCAAAGAAGTGAATAAAACCTATTTTTCAAAAAAAAAAAAATAATAATAATAAAGCCTCCCTGAAATACCAAACACATTACGTAAGACACAATGAAGTCTCCACAGTTCTGATTTCTTCGTTAAACTTTCCAAACAAACATTTTCCAAGCCCCATCAAAGAAGTGCTAAAAAAACGTAAAACGTAGCAGGAAGAGGATAAAAAGAGGAGTAAAAACACAGAGAGTGGAGACAAAAAAAAGGAAGGAAAAAAAAAAAGAAGAAAAAAAAAATTGTTTATACGATCTAGGTATTTTCCGAGAAGAGCCAACGGTCGTCAGCCGAAGGCAACACACTCTCCTCTCATCTCTGTCTCTATCTCTCTCTCTCTTTTTCTCTCTTTCTTACTGCCGCTATTATTGTTGGCTTCCAGGAAGAGAGATCCCGAACCAAACGCCTCTCTTTTCCTTCTTATTCCACTTTGCTTCAGCCTCTTGGAGATGTTCTTTTTCTTCTTTTTCATTTTTACTTCTCTTTTTTTCCCTTCAAACCACGGATCTTTCTCGCTTCATCCAGCCTCCATCATCTCCACTCTCCTCATCCCCCCTCCCCCCCCCCCCCCCCCCTCCTTCCCCCTCTTCCGCAAGAAGCCTGGCCATTCTCTGCAGTATAAAACAGTATTTCTGTCTTTCTCGAGCACATACACATAGATACACATATATATACATATATATATGTTATATATATATATTATATGTATATATATATATATTCGATCGCTACCATCAAACCACCATCACTCTTCCTGGGATCTGCTCCGATATTTTTTTACTTATTTTAGAGACTTATCATAGGATTTTTTTGATTTTCTTCAACTTTTCCCTATTTTAAATTTTCTCCTTGCAATGAAAGAGTGGAGAAAATCCAAGTAGCAGGTCCCAAATGATCTACTTTTTTTTTCTAAGTTATCATGAATATTCTAATTATTCCGATTTCGTAACATTTTACCGATATTAAAACGATGTCCACGATAATAAATTGTTATTAAATAATATTATAAATATCCAATATTGTTCCGAATTTGAATTACGCGGTTCCAGCATCTAGGACTGGCATTGGAGGATCCTCGGATTTTAAATACCAATATTCCCGCCATTAATGTTTTCATGCAATTAATTGGATTAATCGTCGTTATTTGTCCGGTAACAGGTGTTTTTTATGATTTGAAAAATTAATAGACATTCTGACGAACAAGAATATATATAGTTATACAAGGAAAAAATAGATCTGTTACCATGAATTGTTGCAGTGAAACTGAAACTGAATCTCGCTTATGGAGTTCTAATGTTAATTTAATTTTTTTCAAAAATTCATTTTTGGCTCAATTTGTATGGTAACATGGTGTAAAGTGAATTTTTAAAAAATCTTATCATGCTACTCTATTGAGAGTGATCAAAATTGAAAGGGAAACATAGATTATTGGAACTACTTGGATATCCTTGAATATGAGTTAAAGCCCAAGGATTAGAAACTATGTAAATAAATATATATATGTAGCTATAACTGTAAATAATTTTTGTTATCTAGTCATTGTTAATATATACGTATATATATGTTAATAAAATTGCTTGAACTTGAACTCATTTTAGAGACTCTTTATTTACACCTTTTATTACGATAATTAGGGTTTTACCCTTCTAGTTCATTGGGACAGTGAAATTTGGGGATTTTGTGGGTTCCATTGGATTGCCAGGGAAATTTGAGGTGAGAAAGTGTACAGAACGATTTTTTCTGGACCAATAGTTCCCGAGATAATGAAGATTAAAAGTTTTTGTGGAAAAGGAAGGAGTGAAAAGTGAAATAGAACGAGTCTAATTTTTTCGTGGTTCTTATTTTGAGAATATCTCGGAAACTAAGCGAGATAGGACGGTTTTGCCCGAATCCTTTTTTGCAGAGAATTTTGAGAGCTATATAAATTGATTCGGGCAAAAAAGGCGTATCTCCATTAGTTTCGGAAATATTCTTGAAAAAAGAATGAAAAAGGATAAATTCGTAATTTCCATTATTTGAAAAAATCAAATTATTTACGAATTATCCGTTTTTTTGAGTTTTTTCGAAAACTAAACGAAATAGAGCAGTTTTGTTTGAATCCTTTTTTGTAGAGAATTTCGAGAGCTAAAATCCAGCCTTAGGGTAAAAAGGGCGTATCTCCTTTATTTTCCGAGATATTCTTAAAAAAAACGAGTGAGACATGAATTCGTATTTTTGTTTATCAACGAAAAAAAAAATCAAAATTTCTCGTTCTACGCACAAAACCGAACAATGCCCCCCGATCAATAAACCCCGATGAATTCGGGGGGAGGGGGAGGGGGAAGAAGCGGGGAAAAACATGACAAACGATTCGTAATGCCCCAGGGTGAGTTTTCCTCGTTATATTTCAAGCAGAAAGAAAGAAAAAAAAAAAGGAGTGGGGGTAAATTTTCTGTTCTCTCCGAAAAACCGTTCCCCCAGTTTCTTTTTTTTTTTTGCCTCTGCCTCTTCCCTGGAAAGGCCCCCCGGGGGGATTTTATGGTTTTTCAAAAGAGCGAGACAAAAGTTTTCAAAGACCACCCTCAATACCTAGAAAAACACTTTGTGTGAGTGAGACAGAGACAGAAAGAAGAAGAGAAAGACAGAAAAAGACAGAAAAAAAAGAGAGAGACAGAAAAAAGAGGGAAAAAAATAGAGAAAGAGACAGAAAAAAAGAGAGAGACAGAAAAAAGAGGAAAGAAGAGAGAAAAGGCAGAAAAAAGAGAAAAAAGACAGAAAAAAGAGCGACAAAGACAGAAAAAAAGGAGTAAAGACAGAAAAAAGAGAAAAAAGACAGAAAAAAGAGCGACAAAGACAGAAAAAAAGGAGTAAAGACAGAAAAAAGAGAAAAAAGACAGAAAAAAGAGCGACAAAGACAGAAAAAAGAGAAAAAAAGACAGAAAAAAGAGAGAGAGAGAGAAAAAAGAGCGAAAAAGACAGAAAAAAGAGAGAGAGAAAATCCAAAATTCAAACGCAAGAGAGATGAGAAAAAAAAACATTGAAAAGAAGGAAAAAAAAAGAGTATGAAAAAGAAAAAGAGAGAAGAAGAAGGAAAAAAAAAGGTGCGGCGACAGTCGTCGACTGGTCGGCTTGTTTGCCGGGGCATTTTGAAAGGGACCGGAATTTCGAGGAGGTCCCTCGGCTTCACTTGAAGATAGAGGCACACACACACAGGGGTTTGTGTGTGTGTGTGTGCCTGCGTACCCCAGGAGCTCACCTTCCCATTTGGTTTCTTACCCAAAACGACTATTCCAAGAATTCTTGTTAATTACGGCCAATTCCGCTTGTCATGCTGTGGAGTATTTTTATTTTTATTATTTCTCTCTTTATATATATATATATCTATCTCTCTCTCTCTTTTCTCTTTCATCCTTGGACCCTTTAAACTTCAAAGAATGAAATACTTGAGATTTCTTTTAGTTTTATGGATAAATAAACTCGTGTTTTTCAGAAATTCAAAGAATTCGGCATTTTTTTCGATTTCATTGAAAAAGTGAGGAAATTTTACCCCGAAAAACACTATAATGCAATTATTTTACGCGCGCTATTTCCCGCGCAAATTCAAAAATCGTAAAAATTGAAAAAACTAAAAAGTTCGTTATCTAAAAGGCGGTTGCTCCAAAATCAATTGTATTATACTGTTTTTCGGGGTAAAATTCACTCAGTTTTCCTCTGAAATCATCAAAATTCCTCTAACTCCAAAAATTGATTAAAAAAATTTAAAAAATTGTAAATACTCCAAAAATGAAGCGCACAAACACACTACACAATGGGACGGCTCTTCGTTCTTTGAACTCCAAAAATAATAATCAATAATTATTTCGTGAGATGTGTGTATGAAGAGGCTTTTGAAGTCTCACCAAACAAAAAAAGAGAGAAAGAGAAAGAGAGAGAGAGAGATAAAAAAAAGAGAGATAACGGAGAGGTGGAACGAGCTGTCGAGCGATGCCAGTTCACGGAAGTTATATACGAACGAAACACACACAGTTCATTGACTAGTCGGAATGTGTGGTTGAATATATATATATATATATATATATCTATAATACATATATATATATTTTTTTTCATCCTCAAAACCAACATAAGTGTTCTCCATCCCACAAGTACATACACACACACGTGCGTGTTCATATATATATATACATATATATATATGTATATATATATAGTACATATATATATTATAATAGTTACCTTAGGAATAAAGGGGCGTAAGTGCCATGTTTATAAATAGGACTTATGTCTCTTTGGTTCTAAGGCGACGATATATATATGTATATGTGTGTGTGTGTTTATATATATATATATGTGTGTGTATATGTGTGACGAAGGGGACGATGAGGATGGAAACATACGAAACCGGATAAATAACACTGAGAGAGGAAGTTAAGTTGGTGACTCCGGCAGCGTAAACAGAAAGAAAGAGAGAGAAAGAGTGTGTGTGTGTGTTTCGTGAATGTACACTGGGTTGCCCCGTTGAATGTAAACAAGAACGTAACAAAACACAAGAGGAGAAGAAGAATGAGGCAGAGTCAGAGGGGAAATTTGTGTAAAAAAGAGATTCAATTGCATTATGAATTGCAAAATAAAATAGAAAAAAAAATTAAGTTTTGAATTTTTTTTTTTTTCAATTTTATTTTGTTTCTAGTTTTTTAAAGATATCTTGGAAAGTAAGAGAGATAGGGCAATTTTGCTCCAATTCTTTTTTGTAGCTCTTGAAATTCTTCACAAAAAAGGTCTCATCAAAAATTTTCCTATCTCCTTTAGTTTCTGAGATAATTAAAAAAAACTAAATAATTCGTAATTAAATCATTCAATTTTTCAAAAAAAAACAAAATTATCCATTTTTTATTCTTTTTTTGAGAATATCTACGAAACTAATGGAGATACGTCTTTTTTACCCGAATCCTTTTTTGTAGCCCTTGAAATTCTCTAGAAAACCATCCGAGGGCAAAAAGGGCGTATCTCCATTATTTACCAAGTTATTCCTAAAAAACTGATGAGAAAGGGGAAATTAAATCCAATCATGTTAATTTTATTCAATTTATTATTTTTCTTGAAATGGGGGAAAATTAATTACTTTTAAAAAAATAACAGGATGAAAAATTGATGAATGAGTTAAAAGAGAGAGACTCTTCACTCTTTATTTCTCTCATCTTCCTCCCCCTCAATTACAACGTTTGAGGCTGTTTGAAGGGTTGGAAAGAAAAGAGGAAAAAGAGAAGAAAAAAAGTAACAGCCCCTCGTGTGTTTTGCACATGCCGACATGAAGTGGAAAAATGAGAGGGTAAAAAGCGTCATCACACCGTTAAAAAAACGTTGAATACTCCGTTTTTTTTTTGTTCGTCAATTACACAGACGTCGAGTGTTTTCCGAGGGAAATGAAGGGGAAAAGAGTCCAATTAGAGCATCAGATAATGGGAAGTACAAAGTGCTGTGTTTTGACATTGAAATTCGGGGATTTTGAGGGTTTCATTGAAGTGCCAGGGAAATTTTACGTGGAAAATTGTACAGAACGATTTTTCCTGGACTAATAGTCATCGAGATAATGAGGATTGAAGAATTTTGGGGAAAAGGAAGGAGTAAAAAGTAAAATAGAACGAGTCCAATTTTTTTGTGGTTCTTATTTTTAGAATAGCTCGGAAATTAAGCGAGATAGGGCGATTTTGCACGAATCCTTTTTTGTAGACAATTTTAAGAGCTACAAAAATGGATTTGGGTGAAAAGGGCGTATCTCTATTAGTTTCGGAGATACTCTCAAAAGAAGAATGAAAAAGAATAAATTCGTAATTTTTATTTAAAAAAAAAATCAAATTATTCGTCAATTATTCGTTTTTTTGGATTATTTCGGAAACTAAGGGAGATAGGGGAATTTTTGTAGAAACCTTTTTTGTAGACAATTTTAAGAGCTAAAAAAAAGGTGTCTACGAAAATTCTCCTATCTCGCTTAGTTTCCGCCTGCCGTAATAAAAACCAGAAATTCACGTTAATCCCTTTCTCTTACACTATCTCGGAAACTAAGAGAGATAGAGCAATTTTTATAGACTCCTTTTTTGTCCAAAATTTCGCGATCTCGAATTCATCTTTTGCGCAAAAACATCGTATCTCCATTATTTTCCGAGTTATCCTCAAAAACCAACAAAAAACCCCAAAAACTCCAAATTCTCCATCAAATTGTCTCCAAGAATCCAAAGTACATTCCATTTTAAGGGCAAACAGAAAAAAAGAGCCAAAAAAAGCAGGAAAAAGAAGGAGAGAAAAACTGTCTGTTGAGACATTAAAGAAAGTCGGTACGACATCCGGAGTGGTTTATAGACATTCACCATCTGGTGATCGAAAACAGGAATTCCTGAAGAGATCAACCGGAATTCTCGCCTCTCTCGTTAAATAAAAACACAAAACAAAAAAAAATCCCTTGTTTTCCTCTGGGGAAAAATTGTCTGTAATAGAAAAAAAAAGTGGCAAGTGAAGCCCAATATCTATATCATCGTTCTAGAGTGAAAAGGGCGAAAGTGCTATATATATAAGTCATAGCACTTACGCCCCTTTGTTTCTAAGATGACGAATGTATTTCTAAATAAATCCTGATAGAATTTAGAAGAATTAATAATAAAAAAAATTAAAAAAATAATGAAACAGGCAATAGGCAATAGAGAAAAAAAAAGGGGGGGGGGAGAGAAAGAGAGGGGGGGGGGAGAGAGAGAGAGAGGAATGTGTCTACGCATTTGTGTCTCCGGATACGACCCGAATCGATCGCCTTTCGGGTCACCAGTGCCCAATAATAATTTCCCTTGAAGAAAAATCGAGAAAGTCATTATATTTTTAATAAAAAAAAAAAGAGCTAAAGTTACAGAGAGAAGTGCCTTTTACATTGATAAATATAAATGCATTGAATTCTGCATGTTATGTTGGTGTATTTGAGTGCCATTAACACATTAACATGTGTTCGTGTGTGTGTGTGTTTGTGTACATAAAGTGCACGTAATTCAACACATCGGACATGTACAATTGTCGTCTGCGAGTTAAAGGGGCGTAAGTCCTATTCTTATACATAGCACTTACGCCCCTTTGTTTCTGAGCCAACAACATGTAAACCCAAAGGACATGGACACATATATATGTGTTAAGGACACTTTCCCTTTAAAATGAACTCCAAAAAAAAGTGGAGCTCAAAAAAAAAGGGTTTTTTACATCAATTAATGCAAATTATTGCTTTTTCGACAAAAAAATAAGAGATTTTTATGGCCCAGCCCTCAAAAAGGCCAAAAAACAGGAGAAGCTGTGCTAGTCTAACTAAATTTAAGAAATAAGATGTAATCTATGTAAGACAAATCAAGACAAAAAGTACTGATTATACAATAAGTGCAATTCTTGTAGAAAAAATATACTCACACTTATATTTGCCTATTGTCTATTGTAATAAAGGGGAAAACTTTGTAAAAAGGGAGGGGGGGGGGGGGGGGGATTGAACAAATGTAAAAGGCTGAAAAGCCATACATGTGCTGAATAAATAATAATAATAATTGAAGTTTTTTCCTCCGGCAATTGTTTGAATTTTCCCAACGAAAATTTTGAATTTTTAATTTAATTTTAATTATTATTAATAAAACCAACGTTTTTATGTTTATACTAAAAAAAAATATCATATTATATCATCAATAAATTTACATCATTTCAACAAGAAATGGAAAATTAAATGGCAATACAAATGTTTCCTTACAATTTAACATTCGATAATAATAAATAGACTTTTTATATGGGATATATTAAATTACCGGAAAAGGGCTTGTAACCAGCGAGAAATCTTGCTCTCCACCACTTCACCAATCCGGTAGCCATGGGACCCTCATGCGTACTAAAACGCAGGCTATCCACTTTGATCGTCGTGTTTACGCTGAATTATTTAAAAAAAAAAGGTGTTTTTTTTTCTGTGTATTCGAAAACAAGAAAGAAAATTGAGTGCAAAATTTTCCTCTTTTTACTCCTTTTGCATAATTTTCACACAAATTCGATTGGACACTCACAATTTTATCACTTTGACGTTTAAAAACAGAAAAAAAGGAAGAAAACTCACTTAAATCACAAACTGCACAGTATTTATTATAAAATCACAGAATACAAAAAAAAATTCACTTAAAATTTTTTTTTTTTTTTTTTTGAAATTAATTTTATTTTTATCTTCCTTTTACTTTACTTTGTATTATTATTTGTAAATGAATTGAATTAAATTGAATTTTAAAAGGAGAAAGAGCGAGAGTAGCCCCCGTTTCTTTAAAAAACACCCGTCTTTCTACATCTACGACCGTGGTTTGACTGCAGGCCACGAGAAATCGTCCTCGCCTAAACCACGTTCCCCATAATTCCCGCCTCTCCTGCCTCCGCCCCACCCTAGGCTGGCCCAGGGCTGGCGCTAGGCAGCGCTGAACCCTGGTCAAGTCCAAAGAATAAACACAAGGCATTTCCCCCTCCTCCAACTAACGGGCAAAGTCCCTAAATTGGCTGGAAAATGGAGCCTAGTGTTTTTTTCCCATTTCTAGTGACTTTCCCATGGATTTAACTATAAAAAATCGGCGATTGGCCGAAAATTTTCGCGCCTTTATTTGAAATGAGGGGACAGCGCTCCTGAAAACACACACATTTCCCGTCTTTCGCAACTTCAGGCACTCGTGCTAACGTTGTTTCACTCAACGAAAACTACCTCCCCCCTCCTCCTCTCTCCCCTCCCCTCCTGCCCCTCCTTACTCTTGTATTTGAGTGAAAGCACTCAAAAAGCGCCCGTAGATTTGCCTAATAATAATAATAATAAAGGGCGCAAGCGCTAAAGTGTGCGAGTGAGGCCAAAAACACACACACACATATATATATATAACACACACATACATAGAAAAGCGAATTTTACGAGTAAACTCTGCGTATTTTACCATGTATGTGCGATGTAATAAAAGTAAGTGGAGAAATAGAGGGAAAGAGGGGAAGGGGTCGAAGGGAAGAGGGGAGGGGGGGGGGTTACTTTACTGTCTCATGATTTCTCACTTTTTTTCTCTTCTCTTCGTGACTTTTTTTTTTTTTCCTCCAATTCCTTTTTGTCGGCACAAAATAGTTTTCTCAATCAACTTTTGAAAATGTGCCATTGGTCCACGACGAATTTCGAGAAGAGAGAGAGAAGTGAGCACACGAAGAAGGGAATACACGATCTCTCGTGTGTCGGCATTTGAGATCAAAAGAAACCGACCATGTCACTCTCTTAATACTCTTGGAGAGCATCATTGTAATTTTTTTTTCCCCCCTTTTTTTTTCTTCTTAATTCTTATTTTATTTCTCTTCTCTGTGTATATATATATATATATATATATATGTGTGT
Organism: Aleiodes leptofemur; assembly: GCA_963942555.1. Taxonomy (NCBI): domain Eukaryota; kingdom Metazoa; phylum Arthropoda; class Insecta; order Hymenoptera; family Braconidae; genus Aleiodes; species Aleiodes leptofemur. The sequence goes on from OZ012611.1 coordinate 2,292,524, forward strand.
TGGGTAACAATTAATTCTACTCTGTTGTTTTATTCGCCTGCTTTTTTGTTTCACCTCTCAATGTTAAGGGGAAAAGGGGGGAGGGGAGGGGGAGATGAAAAAAGGGGGAGGGGAAGGAGGTAAAGGGGGGAGAGGTGGTGGAAAAAGGGGGAGGGGTAGGGAGAAAGGGGGGAGAAATGGCGGGAAAAGGGGGAGGGGTAGGTGAAAGGGGGTGGGGGAAAGGGGGGGGGGGGGTGGCGGGGAAATGTGAAAATAGATACTGAAGACTTTTGGAATTATTCTCGTGAGAGACTGTACACTGTAGGCTATTATCTTCTAGCGGTGTTTTTCAGAGGAATACATATATATATATGTATATATATATATATATATATATATGTATATATATATATATATATACATACACGGGCGTCGCAATTCCCCTAAAGGCATGAATGAAAAGTATGCGGTGTTGATAAGAGGGATTTTAAGTTGAGGAAATAAATTCAGCTGGCATGGCTTTTTAAATATTTTCTTTTATTTTTTTTGGCGCTGTTTATTTTTTTTAGATTTTTTTGAGGAAATTTAAAAAAATAATTTGATTTTTATTTAATTCTCTTTTGTTATCAGGGAGAATATCTCAGTAAATAATGGAGATACGACCTTTTTGCTCTGAAGTGGTTTTGTAGAGAATTTCAAGAGCTATAAAAAAGATCTCGACAAAAATTGTCCTATCTCTCTTAGTTTCCAAGATATTTAATAAAAATTGGAGGGGAATTTCACGTTTATTTCTTTATTTTGAAATTATCTCGGAAACTAAGCGAGATACAGCGATTTTTGGCTCATTTTTTTTGTAGAGTTTCTAGAGCTTCAAAGAAGGATTCGAGCAAAATTACTCTATCTCGTTTACTTTCCAAGATATTTTCAAAAAATTATTAAAAATTGAAATAGAAGAAAAAAACGCAATTTTCGAAAAATAAATTTTTATTTGAAAAAACGAAAAAAATCAAAATTTCAAGAAAAAAAAAATCCAAATTTTAAAGAAAAAAAAAATCAAATAATCAATTTCTGGAATCCCATGAATTTTTTTGAGAAAAACCTTTCAATATTGTTTACATTCTAAATTTTGATCCAAAAAAACAATAAAAAAATACAAAATTTTAAAAGACAATAAAAAAAATCCATCAACTCCTAAATTTAAAAAAAAGTAAAAAAAATTAAATAATCAATTTTTTTTCACTCATTCCATAATTTTCTTTGATAAAAACATTCAAATATTGTTCACATTCTAAATTTCCATAAAAAAAAATACAAAATTTCAAAAGAAAATACGAAAAAATCCATCAACTCTCAAATTAAAAAAAGTGAAAAAAAAATTAAATAATCAATTTTTTTTCACTCATCCCGTAAATTTCTTTGATAAAAACATTTCAATGTTGTTTACGTTGAGGAACACAACGTTAAAATCCATTTGATGACTACGCCACTGGTGCGGTAAGCGCCCATTCCCCTTTATTTTTTTCTCTCCTTTTTTTCTTTTACCCAAATGCGTAAGACCGAGCGAGAGCAAGAGACAGAGAGAAAGAAAGAGAGAGGAAGAGACAGAAAAACAGAGAAAAAGAGAGAGCGAACGAGAGAAAGAGCGAGAGAGACAGAAAGAGAGAGAGAGAGAGAGAGAGCGCGGCATAAATAAAGGACGGAGATAAAATGCACAAGAGAAGGCCTGAGGTCTTCGGAGCCCCAGCCCATAGCCATACCGTGCCATGGCTCTCCTGCCATCTCCAGCTATAGCCATAGCTAGTTGTTTCTTTTCTTTATTCCTTTGTCGGAAAGTCGGCGTCGAGTCTCGCTTTTTTGAAGCCAAGAAAGAGAAAAAAAAAAAGAAGGAAAGAGAGACAGCGAATAATAAATAAAGAAGGAGAAAAAGAGAAAGAGAGAGAGAGGAGGAAGACAATGCGATAAAGATGAGGAGAAAGAAAAACAAAAAAAAATTGAGAGAAAACCATTGGAGAGCGTAAAAAAAAGCCCTCACTAAAAAAAACGTCCAAAGTCCTCTCTAGCTCCCGAAAAAAACCCGATAATCTGGGATGAAAAAGGGCGGGAAAAAGGGACAGTTGTGTTTAATAAACAATAAATTAATGTCCTACACACATACATATATATAGTGGAAAAATAAACTTCTGGACACATATAAAAGATAATTAAATCGAAAAGGAATAAAGCGACAGACACACACAAGATGGTATTTATTGCCCAAGACGAAAAAATAAAGAGGCATAAAGAGTTTAAAAAAAAAAAAGAGGCCCCAGAGAGAATACGGACGGTGTTGTTGTGGGCCGTTCTGTAGGACAGGATATAGGGAAGCCTATAATACGGTTTTACCGGCCTCGGCCACTTCTTCTTCTTCTTCTTCTTCTTCTTTTCCTTCTTCTTCGTTCATCGGCTCTTCTCTAACGTTCATCGAAGCATGAGGATTTTGAGAGAGCGCCTGTAAACTTCTGCTCTTTCCTCCACTACTTGGGCACGAATGAGGCAAAGAGAGAGAGAGAGAGCGAAAGAGGGGAAGGAGGGGAGGGGGGGGGGGAATGAGCTCGCAGAGAGTGTGCGGTTTGCCGGAAAGGGGCGTCTACACTTTTTTTTTTTTTCAAACTCCCGGAGAGGGGAAGAAGGGGAGGAAACGCGCAGCGATGCGCTGCAGACGGAGAATGGACACGGTAGTGGAGGGGGGGAAAGGGGAAGAGGGGAAGGCAGCCCTGGAGTGAGTGAGAAAGAGAGAGAGAGGTGAGTTAGAGTGAGAAAATGAGTCGGCACGTTTGATCTCGGCCGCGGGCGCCGACAAAGCGCTTCGTCCAGAGCTCCTCTTGCTTCCCCCTCTCTTCCCCGCCCCTCCCCTCTCTTCCTTCTCTTCTTCTTTCACTCTGCATCATTCTTGCGCTCGTTTTGCTGCTGCGCGCAAGATAAAGAGGGACAGAGTGTGCCCCGCAGGGGCCGAAAGAGATAAACACTGCGTTACCGGTTTGCGGGTGAGAGAGAGAGGGAGAGAGGGGGAGGGAGAGAGAAGGAGGGAGGGAGAAAGAGAGGGAGAGAGAAATTATACACAAAACTACGGCGGCATGAAAGCCGTAAAAATAAAAATAAAAGGGAGATGGATGGATGAGAAGGAGAAGAGGGGAGGGGAGGGGGGGGGGGGGGAGGGACACTGGGGAGGTGGAAAGGAAAAACAGAGAATCCAGCTGCTTGGCAGAAAGAGTGTGTACTAACGGCAATGGCAGAAGGATGAAAATACGAAGACTAAAAAGGATGACGTGAAATGCTCTCTGGAGTCTCTTTTATGTTTTTTTTAAATTTTTTTTTATTAAATAATTTTTTTTTCTTTTTTTTTTTTATAGGAATGATTTATCGATTAAATTATTTTCATTTGCTGAATTATTAGAGGAAAATTGTGTGCACTGAATATGTATCAATTTTTTTTTTTTTTTAATCTTAATTATATAATATATAATTATATCGTTGATTTAGTGACATAAAGTGGCGTAAGTGCTTTTTATAAGTGTATTGCACTTACGCCCCTTTGATTCTAAGACAATAATGAAATTTTTCGCTTTTCCAAGTAACAAGTATTTGCGGCTTTTTCCTTTCATGTCAAAGAGACTGTAAAAATCTCGAGTTAATTGCAAGCGTATGATTAAAAGGAAGCTGCAGTTAATTATTAATTAATTAATTAATTTAATTTTAAAAAAACAGGAAGTACTTGTAATTTTTATATTTCATGCTTTTACTTTGATGTTTTTAGCTATCTTTGAAATGTATCTTTGATAATTCTTCACAGCGAATTAATTAAAGAGTTTTATTAGAGTCAAAGGGGCGTAAGTGCTTATTTTTGTGCATGGCACTTACGCCCCTTTGTTTCTGAGACGACAAAAAATGTGTTAATTTTATTTTTACCAAAAAATTTCATTGAATTAATGGGAAAAATGAGTTTTTTCTCGATTTTTTCATTTTTGAAGGAATTCAATTTGAATTACCCGCCACGCCATCTGTCGCCGCGCTTTTGCGGCTCTCGTTGGAAAGGAAAACCGCGAGTTTATCGACTTGTTATTATTATTATTATTGTTGCAGAGTGTTTGTATCTCTAGGTTATGTTAATTTGTGATGTTTCTGATGTGAAAAACACAGATTTGAGTTATTTATTTTGAAAGGAAAAAGGAAAAAATACTGGAAAAATGTCTTTGTACGATGATTTTGATAAGCACAGGGCTTCTGATAAGGTGGCAGGATGGTCCTCGGGTATAAAATTGCTGCAGTCACAATTGCAATTGAAAAAAGCCGCTACTACACAGGTAATTATTGAATTATTAACGATTAACGATAAGGCTAGAGGTACAGAAGTGCCTTTTGCGTATATTTAACGTGTTTTTCGAGTATGTGTTAAGTTACTTACACTTTACGTACACTTAAATGACACTTAAAGACACTAACATTTATTTTTATATAGATAATTCAATGCATTTATTAAAGGCACTTCTGTACGTCTAGCCTTTTCGAATTATTAGCCTAAAATGCTGAAGCTAAGCGCTTGAATTCTGAACTTTGAATATCTTGGAAATGGTTGAGTTTAAGGGGTTGATGCTTGAATCCTTTTTTGTGTAGAATTAAATTCTCTACAAAAAAGGTCTCTTGCTAATTTTTCCTAACTTGAATGGCTTCTGAGATATTTACGAAAAACTGGAGAATTTTCCAACTAATTTATGAAAATGAGATTTTAAAACTTATTCACTTTTTTTATAAAAAAGAAATGTATTTTAAAAAATTTTTACTTGTTTTTTTGAGTTTTCTATATAGGAGAGGTGGGGTAAAATGTACACGTTTCAATTGAACAGTTGGAGATGGAGATTTTCTGATGATTTCATTGGAAAGCTGAGAAAATTTTGGATGGAAAACATGTGTCAAAATAATTTTTTTTTAATTCTTTGAAAATTTTCTTTTTGATCAAGTTTTGAAGGGGTTTCCTTTTGAAAATCGACAAAATTCACGTTTTCGGCGATATTTCCGGTTCTGTTGGTCATAGCGACCTGGGGTTGATCTCAAATGAAAGCTGAGCTCATTTCTCATCAATTCATGTGGTTCAAATTTTTTTAAATCAATTTTTCAAAAACTTATAGGTCATTTTCTGAAAATCAGATTTTGCCCTATAAGTACTTAAAAAATTGATAATTTTTTTTTAAACCACATAAATCGATGGGAAATGAGCTCACCTTTCATTCAAAATCGACCCCAGATCGCTACGACCAATAGAACCCGAGATATACCCAAAAACCTGAAATTTTTCAAAAAACAGAAGGATTTTACCTTCAAATCTTGAGCAAAAAAATTGAATTTTTGAAAAATTCAAAAAAATAACTTCCGACATATGATTTTCATGGCAAATTTCCTCAGCTTTCCAATGGTATCATCAGAAAAAACCTATCTCCAATATTTCCATCGATTTCACCTAATTTCCATAACATAAAATACCAAAAATAACACGTGTCCATTTTACCCCTCGCCTCCATTTCTCCCCAACCTCCCCCCACATATTTCTCCTATTATTTCTATAAATTACCCCAAATTATAAGCAAAACATTAGGAATTGACAAACTTTTAGTATTATATTTCAAAAGAATCTTCCGATTTCCCATGATACTTTGAATCAATCATCATCACCATAGGAATAAATCCAATTATTAATTATTTTTATTATTTTAATTAATTATGTTTCCCAATTTCCATGTTTAATTAATATTATCTTTGGGATAATGGGACGTTGGCATTAATTTAACAATACTAAATAATTCAGTAGTGAAGAGGTAAAACAGGATAAATCGACTTATCCTTGAGGTCATTTTGAAGGAAATATCTCGGAAACTAAGCGAGATGAGGTGATATTACTTATCTGTTTTTGCAGATAATTTCAAGAGTTACAAGAGAGTTTTTGGGCAAAATTGCACTTTCTCGGTTATTTTCTGGGGTATTTTCAAAAAACTTAATGAGAAAAAAGAGACTTATCTTGTTTTACCTCTTTACTACTGATTTAAATTTTTCGAAAAAAAATTGACTCATTATCTCCAAATTTATGAAAACAGCCAAAAAGAGATCAGTATCGAAAAGCCACAGCAGTTCTTCCCCCAGTAATCGACCTGAAGTCCAAAAGCACAGTGAGTCGCGAGCCAGATCAGGATGAAGCCAATTCAAACAACATTTTCCCAACAATTCCAAATAATACAGCGACTTCCGGTGAGTTTGACTGGAATGTCGTCAACGAGTACGATCCACTGTGGCCGAATGAGTACGAGAAGGTCGTGAAAGAGCTGCGAGACATTAAGGACCGAGAATACGACCAGGAGGCTGAGATCCGGAAGAGGCGAAGAGATTTGACGCGTTTCGAGGAGCCGCAAACCGGAAATACGACGATGATTGTACCGGAAAGGGACGAGGAGAGGTCGACGACCTCGCGAAGTGTCGCGGGAGGTGCTGCCATCGCCCCTCCCCCCTCCCTTCAAGAGCCCTCGGAGTCTGTACCCTCTGCAGCATCTCCAAACAGCTCAGTTTCATCTCCGGTTGCCAGGCCTGGAGCGGGACTCGGATACGCGACTTCTTCGGTTGCTGCGAAAATCATGGCGAAATATGGGTTCAAGGAGGGACAGGGACTGGGGAAAAAGGAGCAGGGCATGTCGGTAGCTCTGCAGGTGGAGAAGACGAGCAAGAGAGGGGGGAGGATCGTGGGCGAGAGGGAACAACTCATGCCACCACCTCCACCGCTTGTTCCATCACCACCAGACAGTGGCAGTCAGGGAAATGAGGAACCTAGTATCACGGAAATCATGAAGAGTCCAAGCAAGGTTAATTGCGATTTTTTTAGGGATTTTTGGGGTTTTTGTAGGTTTTTGGAAATAGGGGTTTTGGGGATTGTTGCGCTTTTTGGGGATTTTTTTGGAGGGAAGGGGGGTGGGGGAAATTGTGAGATTTAGGAGAATTTAGCAGAACTTTTTTGGGGTTTTTTAAATTCTCTCTAAAAATAAGGGCTTTTGGGCATTTTTCGAGGATTTTTTTGGTGGGGGGGGGGATTCTATTTTGGGGTTTTTTGAATTATTTTTTCAAAAAAGGGCTTTCGGAGATTTTTTTGGGGAGGATTGTGCGATTTTGGAGAATTTAGCAGAACTTTTTGGGGTTTTTTAAAATTTTCTCTAAGAATAAGGGCTTTTGGGCATTTGTGCATTTTTCGAGGATTTTTTTTTTGGGGGAGGGGGGGGGGATAAGGGGATTCTATTTTAGGACTTTTTGAATTCTTCTTGAAGAAGGGCCTTTGGAGATTTTTGCGGTTTTCGGGAATTTTTTTTTCGAGGATATTGGCGGAGGATTTTTTAAAAAATGGGGAGGGGGGTTGGTTATGATGGAACTGTTCGAGATGGAATTTTTTTGATGACTCCATTGAAAAGCTAGGGAAATCTTAGGTAGAAAACCTGTGCCAGAATTGATTTTTCTCAATTTTTTTTAAATTTTGATTTTTTTAGGCAACATTTGAAAGGGTGACACTTCTATTTTTGGGAAAATTTCACTTTTTTGGGAATATCTCCGGTTCTATTGGTCGTAGCGACTCGGGGTTGGTCTCAAATGAAAGATAAGATCATTTATCATTAATTTATGGGGTTTTGAAAGAAAAATTATCCAAATTGAAGTATTTATGGATACTTTGGTGAAATTCAGTTTTTGCCCCATCAATATCTCAAAAATTCACTATTTTTTTCTCAAAACCCCACAAATTCATGGGAAATAATCTCACCTTTCATTTAAGATCAACCCCAAGTCGCTACTACCAATAGAACCAGAGATATCATCAAAAAAGTAAAATTCCCCCAAAAAACAAAAGTCCTTCACCTTCAAATTTTGCCTAAAAAATCGAATTTCTAAAAAATTCAAAAAAATTAATTCTGGCACATGATTTTCACCTAAAATTTTCCCAGTTTTTCAATAAAATTATCAGAAAAAATCTATTTCAAATATTTCCACTAATTTCTCGAAATTTTCATAATAAAAATCAAAAAAAAAATTCTATCATCAAATGTTTCTCAAATATCTCGGAAACTAAGCGAGATAATGTGATTTCACAGGAATCTTTTTTTCTAGCTCTCAAAATTCTCTACAAAAAAGGATTCTATCAAAATCACCCCATCTCACTTAGTTTCCAAGATATTCTCAAAATATCTAACAACAAAATTTGGGAAATTAATTGCCCCTAATAACTTTATATTCTCGATTTAACATGTGTTTACTCAATGCAAAATAATTCTGAAATTTTTCTTTTTTTGTCTCGTCAGGTAGTGCTATTGCGCAATATGGTTGGCCCAGGCGAGGTTGACGATGACTTAGAGCCAGAAGTTAAGGACGAGTGTAACACTAAATACGGTGATGTTGGACGTGTTGTTATACAAGAAGTGCCAGATGTACAAGCCGAAGAGGCTGTACGTATATTTGTAGAATTCAAGAGAATAGAGAGTGCTATAAAGGCTGTTGTTGACTTGAATGGAAGATTTTTTGGTGGTAGACAGGTCAAGGCTGGATTTTATTCTAGTGAAAAATTGGATAATTTCCAATTAATGGATTAATTTATAAATGATAAGAGAGAAAAAAAAAGTGTGAGCTTCGTTAAAATCTTACAATTACTATTATATTTACATGATACGTGTCAATACATAACGCATTTCTGCGCTTTTCCCCCCTTTTTATATAATAAATTGTAAATATCTGGATTTTTTTTTGATAGAATTAATTCGAAGTCACTTTTCCTTTTTTTAAACAATTAAAATCGTTGAATCATTTGGTTTTTTGGCATGAATGTTGGATTTAGTTACAACCAGCAGGTACTGTTTTGAAATGCTTGCATACTTCTTTTTTTAAGTCTTTTAATATTTCTATTTGATTGCTAGAATCCTAAAAAATTGAAAATTGTTTAATTTTTATTTTTTTTCAACTGTTTTTTAAAAGGCACTCGGAAAGTAAGCGAGATAGAGAAATTTTTGTAGAGACTTTTTTTGTAGAGAATTTCGAGAGCTAAAAAAAAGGTTTCCTGGAAAATTCTCCTATCTCCCTTAGTTTCCGAGATATCGAGGAAAAGCAAATACTTACGTCGTTAATTGTGATTGTTGGGATAAAACTAACTGGTGGAGACAATTTATTTGTCATTTCTCCATATTCAGCTAATAATGTAGCACCTCTTGGGCTCTTGTAACACTCGATAATTGGCTCAGCATCCACATGAAGTTTTTCTGAGCACGTGCGTGTTATATTTTCTGGCCACTGATTATGTGCTATCATACATGATAAAAATTTTAATTGAACACTAGGATTTTTTATCACTTCAATGGCACAAGCGTGAATTATATTAGCTTCACACTCTCTTGGGCCATGTTGGCATTCAAATTTATAGCCATTGTCTCCCCAAGTTGTCTGAAATAGAATTGGGATTTATTTAGAGAATTGAGGAAAGAATTTAATGAGTTGAATTTAAGGCGTGAGATTAGTTTTTCTTGAATATCTTAGAATCTGTAGGAGATGAGAGATTTTAGATGATTCCATTGGAAAGCTGAGGAAATTTGCATTGGAAAGCATATGTCACATCGATTTTTTAAAATTTTTCAAAAATTGAATAATTTTCAAAAATTTTGAAAATCGAAATTTTTTTGAAAAGTTGAAAATAAATCTGAAAAACACTACTATACATGTTTTCCAAAGCAAATTTTCTCAGCTTTTCAATGGAATCTTCTAAAAATTTGTAACTCCCATATTTTCAGCTCTCTCGAGTCATTTTCATTAAAAAAATCAAAGAAATCCTTCGAAAGAACAAAATCTCACTTTTATCCCATCTAAAGTTTTTCTTGAATATCTCGGAATCTGTGGGGAATAGAATTCTCTTCATGATTCCATTGAAAAGCTGAGGAAATTTGCATTGGAAAGCATATGTCACATCAATTTTCAAAAATTTTCAAAAATAATTTTTTTTTTTAAATAAATTTTTTTTGAAAATGTTCAAAAAATTCCAAAAAACAGTCCGACATATGTTTTCCGACCCAAATTTCCCCAGCTTTTCAATGGAATCATCCAAAAAATTCCATCTCCCATATTTTTACCTCTTTCGAGTCATTTTCATCTAAAAAATCAACAAATTTTTCTAAAAAAAAACAAAATCTCCGTTGTAAAAGTGCTCAATTGAACAACATACCGTGGCCTTGCCATAAGGTACCATCTGTACATCTAAATTCTCAGGTAGTTTCTGATATGTTGGCTCAACTTGTCTGATAACAAAACTCCTCGAATCTGGACAAAGTGCCTCATAATAAACCGCAACTTTCACTCTTTCCACATCTCTCTTCTGATTAAGCAGTATCGAGCCGCTTTCATCCTCGTCCACCTGTATTGTTGCTATTAAAAAATTAAATCTCAAGACAACATTGTCATTCTATTACTAAAAGAGATTCCAACAGTTTAAAAAATTGCAAAATTTTAAAAAAATGAATCTTCTTCCAGTTTTTCATGAATATTTAAAAGGCAGTTGAAGATAGAGAAATCTTCGTAGAAACCTTTTTTGTGGAGATTTTTGAGGGCTACAAGAAAGGTCTCTACAAAAATTTTCCTATCTCGCTTAGTTTCTGAGATACCTTTCAAGAACTCCAAAATTTAACAAAAATAATTTTAAAAAATTGAAAAAAGAATCTTGTTCCTGTTTTTCATGGATATCTAAAAGGCAGTTGAAAATAGCGAAATTTTTGTAGAGACCTTTTTTGTAGCCCTTGAAATTCTCCACAAAAAAGGTCTCCTCAAAAAATCTCCTATCTCGCTTAATTTCCAAGATATCTTTGGAAAACTCCGAAATTTCACCAAAAAAATTTTAAAAAAAATCATTAAAATTTTTTAAAAAATGTTGGAATCTCTTCAACAATTTTCAAATTGTTTACCTCTTCAACTTTTGAATTCCTCACAAAAATCCACAGAATAACAACAGCCGCTCCAATAACAATTAATCTAAACCACTGTCTTCCACTGATCATTTTCATTTTAATTTTCATAATTATTTAAATTAAATTAAATTAAATCGAAAAGAATAAAAATTTTCGCGATTCAAATAAAATGAACTAAAAAATTTCTGAATACGTTTCAACCTATTGTGTTTATCATTTTCGCCTCTTTTTTAACTCCTCCGTTTTTTATTAACACATGAAGGTCCAATACCTCGGACACACGTCGACGTAAACGTGATGATAAGGAACTAGAAAAAAAATCCGCATACGTAAATAAAAAATGAAAATACGAGGTCAGAAACTCACTGGCCATTTAATTTTCCACGTTGTGTTGGAGGTAAAATTTTAAACAAATACATTTTCCAATCGATCCATTTTTTTTTTGTTTCATGCAGTTGGAAAAAAATAAAAATAAAAAAGGACAGGATTGGTTTGAGTTGAAGGCGGAGGATGGGGCCATTGGGAAATTCTTCTGGTCATCAGGAAAGACTATTTATCAACGTAGTACCAACAGATTCGTTCATAGGGACTTATTCTGTCACTATTTTGTTAAAATTGTTGACATTGTAGTTGAGCAGTTTTTCTCAATCAAATCATTTATCTTGAATTTCTAATTTTCCGCGCTTTTTTAAGAAAAGAACATAAAAGAGGGAAAAATTTGATTTTCGAAAAAAAAAAAATTTGAGCACAATTGTTTTTTTTTTTTTTAAAAGGATCTCGGAAACTAAGAGAGATAGAGCAATTTTTGTGATTATCTTTTTTATAGAGAATTTCAAGGGCTACAAAAAAGATTTCCTTGAAAATTGCGCTATCTTGCTTCGTTTGTGGAATATTTTGGAAAAAAAGAGAACATCAATGTTTTCTTCCAGTTTTTTGAAAATATCTCAGAAGTTAAACGAGATAGAGCGATTTTACTCGAATTCTTTTTTGTAGTACTGAAAATTCTCTACAAAACTGTATCAGCGCAAAAATATTGTATGCCAATTATTTCCAGAGATAATCAACTTTCAGCAATTCAACCAATTTTCCTCATTTTCAAAATAAAAAAAAAAAACATTGAAGGTCGGAATCAAGGCCAAAGTGCATTCACCCAAAACTCAAACATTTTAATCAGCTCCCATATTTTCATTTACCCAAATTTACCTACTCCCCTCCTCCCCCTTTTTACTGCTCCTTCGAAAAAGCGTATTTCTCCTCAAATTTGCCCTAGAACAATTCAAATTTCCATAACCATCCAACCCCCTCCCCCCTCCTTGACTCCCTCGAAAAGGCGTATTTCCCCTCAAATTTTCTCCAGAACAAACCAACTCTCCCCCCCCCCCCTTTTACTTCCCCTCAAAAAACTGTGATTTCCCTCAAATTCTCCCTAGAACAATTTAAATTCCCTAACAATACATTCCCCCTCCTCTTACTTCCCCTCAAAAAAGGAAATTTCCCCTCAAATTATCTCCAAAACAATCCAACGCCCCCCTATTTTTTAACTTCACTTTAAAAAAAAGCGCATTCCCCCTTAAATTTTCCCTAGAACAATTCAAATTCCCTAACAATTTCATCTAATTCCCCCCCCCCCCCTCCTCTTTACCTCCCTTCAGAAAACCGCGTTTCCCCTCAAATTTTCCCTAGAAAAATTTAGATTCCTATAAAAATCCCCCCCCCCCTTTACTTCCCCTAAAAAAAAGCGCGTTTCCCCTTAAATTTTCCCTAGAAAAATTCAACTTCCCATAACAATTTCCCCCCCCTCCCCTTAACTTTCCCTCAAAAAAGTGCATTTCCCCTCAAACTTCCCCCAAAAACGTTGAACTCCCCCCTCCCCCCTTTACCTCTCCTCAAAAAAAGCGCGTTTGCCCTCAAATCTCCCCTAGAATAATTCAAATTCCCATAACAATTTTTCCCCCCTCCCCTTAATTTTCCTTCGAAAAAGACGCGTTACCCCTCAAATTTTCCCTAGAACCATTCAAACTACCACACAATCCAACTCCCCACCCCCCCTTCCTTTACTCCCCCTCAAAAAAGTGCATTTCCCCTCAAATTTTTCCCCAAAACCATTCAACTTTCCCCCCCTCTCTACTTCCCCTCAAAAAAGGCGCGTTTTCCCTCAAATTTTCCCTAGAACAATTCAAATTGCCATAATAATTTCCCCTCCCCCCTCCTTTACTTCCCCTCAAAAAAGGCGCGCTTTTCCTCAAATTTTCCCTAGAACAATTCAAATTGCCATAATAATTTCCCCTCCCCCCCCCCCCTTTACTTCCCCTCAAAAAAGGCGCGTTTTCCCTCAAATTTTCCCTAGAAAAATTCAAATTTCCATAACCATGACAACCAACGACTCCAAAATTCACTGTTAAAAAAAAGCTCCCCCAGCACGTAACTACGTCACACTGCGACAGCCATTGTCATTGGCCACTTCTGGACGATAAAACTCGATACTCCTTCTCTCCCCCTTCCCCCCCTTTCTCCTCATACTCGCTGATTGTAGAGAGAACGAGTTTCATATATATACGTTGTGTGTGTGTGTGTATGTGTGTGTTTATTGTGTGTTGCGTAAAAGACGTGTGTCCAAGTGCCGCAAAAATTCTCCGTACTTACACTCCAAAAAAAAAACCCCTCATTAAATCATATAAAATCATCTAAAAAAACTAAATAACCGAAGAATTAATCAATTAATCAATTTACGTATGTCAAGATTATTAAAATATCCAAAAATGGAGATTAATTTGTATGCCCAACGTGCTAATTCAGTTATGAATGCAAGAACTAAGTGTTTTAATTGTGAAATTAAATTGTGATGATATTTTTCCCATTTTTTTTTCGTGTCCAATAATAAATTTAATTAATTAAATTAATCTAACAATAATAACATTAAAAACAAAAAAATTATTTAAAAAAAAAAAAAAAAAAATTATTTAAGAAAAAGGTAAAAAAAAAAAATTGGCAAATTTTTCGTTAAATTCATCATTTTATCAAATATAAGCGAGTATATATATATATAAAAGGAATAAAACTTAAAAAAAAAGGAAAAAAAAACGCTCAATTAGTCATTTTTTTCATTCACTGAAACTGGTAATGGCAGCAGCCCTTAAGAAAAATCATTCACGTAGACGTCTTGCTGCACTAACATTTTTATCAAATATATCACTAGATGGTAGTCATCGTGACACAAATTTATCACTATTACAATACAATGGTGCTATACACAGGCGAATTAACAGTGATATACACAGAGATAATTGTGTAATTAATAATAATAATGATAATGATAATATAGTATCTGGTGATGATGAGAATATTGAAAATTTGCCAAATGAATCTACGGAAATTAAGAAGGAGAATGAGGATTTACATGAGGTTGTAGCAAAATTGAGCGAACATTATTCATTCAGTTCGGATTCTGATGGGATATCGAGCAGTGGCAAAGTTAATTTAACAGCACTAGTTGATAATGAGAGGATACAACCGCTGTTGGCTAGCATTCAAGGATCTTTCAGAGAACGGTGAGTTTTGGCCTTTTTTTAAGGAGAAATTGAGGATTTTTTAAGAAATTAAGCTAATTTTTGATTTTTCAAAGAATTGGGCTAATTTATGATTTTTTTTAAATTGAGCTAATTTATGATTTTTTAGGGAATTGAGCTAATTTTTTATTTTTTTTAAATTGAGCTAATTTTTTATTTCTTACAACATTAAGCTAATTTTTTATTTTTCAGAACATTAAGCTAATATTTGATTTTTTTAAAATTGAGCTACTTTTTGATTTTTTAAAAAATTGAGCTAGTTTTTGATTTCTTAAAACATTAAGCTAATTTTTTATTTTTTAAAACATTGAGCTAATTTTTGATTTTTTAAAAAATTGAGCTATTTTTTTATTTCTTAAAACATTAAGCTAATTCTTGATTTTTTAAAACATTAAGCTAATTTTTGATTTTTTAAAAAATTGAGCTATTTTTTTATTTCTTAAAACATTAAGCTAATTTTTGATTTTTTTAAAAATTAAGCTGATTTTTGATTTTTCAAAAAATTGAGCTATTTTTTCATTTTTTAAAAAATTGAGCTAATTTTTAATTTTTTAAAACATTAAGCTAATTTTTTATTTTTTAAAAAATTAAGCTCATTCAATTAAATTAGTTTAATTTAAAAAAAAAAACTCATGGATAAGAAAAATTATCCAATTTAATTAAATTGGATCATTTTTCCTATCGCCCAAATCAGTGAAAAAAGAAAAATTCACATTATCCATGTGATTATCATTAAAATGGCAATTGAATGTATGTTTTTAGGAGCCTTAAGGGTTGAAGCTACCTAAATTAAGGATATCCAAGCAGTTCAAATAATCTATTTTTCCTCTTCAATTTTGTTCACTCTCGATAGAGTAGCATGAAGAGATTTTTTTAAAATTCACTTTACACCATGTTACCGTACAAATTGAGCCAAAAATGAATTTTTGAAAAAAATTAAATTAACATTAGAACTCAATAAGCGAGATTCAGTTTCAGTTTCACTGCAACAATTCATGGTAACAGATCTATTTTTTCCTTGTATAACTATATATATTCTTGTTCGTCAGAATGTCTATTAATTTTTCAAATCATAAAAAACACCTGTTACCGGACAAATAACGACGATTAATCCAATTAATTACATGAAAACATTAATGGCGGGAATATTGGTATTTAAAAACCGAGGATCCTCCAATGCCAGTCCTAGATGCTGGAACCGCGTAATTCAAATTCGGAACAATATTGGATATTTATAATATTATTTAATAACAATTTATTATCGTGGACATCGTTTTAATATCGGTAAAATGTTACGAAATCGAAATAATTAGAATATTCATGATAACTTAGAAAAAAAAGTAGATCATTTGGACCTGTTACTTGGATTTCCTGAGAATTAACATTTAATATAATTTTCCTAATCTTCGAAGCACAGTATCATGTTCCTCAACTCTTCCCAGTTTTTTATTTAAAAATATCTTTGGAAATAATGGAGATACGCCCTTTTTGCTGGAATCCTTTTTTGTAGCTCTTGGAGTCCTCTACAAAAATGGATTCGACTAAAAAGGGCGTATCTCCATTATTTACAGAGATATCAACACATTTGTCTTTTCAAGATCGAATATTTTCTTTCAAAAATTTATTAAATTACATTCAATTTATTTTTTTTCAGTGCTGGAACAGCTGGAAGTGAATACTCACTACCGGAGAGACGAGTTGGCTCTTTATACTACAAAAAGAGAATTGTCCACCAGACATCAACACTTTCAGAAGACATAAAACATCATTACACCAGTAGCAACGAGAGTATCGGCTCCCTGCGATCGAAATCCCAGTCGAAATCAAAGGCAAAAGGTTTTAATAACATTCAGGGTGGCTGTGGTAATGCAGTGATTATACCAGAAGTCACGCGAGAATTGCGGATGATGCAAAGGCCTATTAATGGCCAGAGATTTGGTGATGATAGACTGGTGCTGGTGTCATCTAGGAGAGTTCCATTTCTTGTTTTTTCGGCTTTGCCTTATAACAAGAATCAACGGACTAGTTGGTGAGTTCCATTCATCATCAACTACTCCTCCACATTCTCAAAAAAAAAATCCATGAATTCTTCTTATTATTATTTTTTAACTTTTTTTTAAAACGTTAAAATTGAGAAAAATCGATTTTTTCCCAGTTTTTGTTTGTGCACTCGGAAACTAAGCGAGATAGCGTTATTTTTGTAGAGACCTTTTTTGTAGAGAATTTCAAGAGCTACAAAAAAGGTCTCTACAAAAATTGCGCTATCTCGCTTAGTTTCCGAGCGCCCTTCAAAAAACTGAAGACTAAACGCGACTAGTTTGAAAATGCTGTAAAATTTCAATGTTTAAACTAAGATTTAGATAACAAGAGAGTTCAAGGATTTTTTTTTTAGAGATAATACTATCCCCTAATTCATGCGTCATTAGTTGAATAAAAAAAGAGCCACCATCTTCAAAGCTTCATTCGTAATTAATCCAAAACGTAAATTAAAAAAAAAAAGAAATTAAAAAAAACCTTATTTTATCTCCACTGGATCCAATTATTAGCTGTCTAAGTGCTACATGTAATACAACTGGCTTCAAAAACAACACGGTTTCTAATCGAATACTACGAAGGTATAACTATGTATCATTTGTGTATAGACAATTGTAATCTCGTTTACTTTTGTTAACGAGATAATTCTGAATAAATGAATTAAAAAAAAAAAGAAGTAAATCTTTTTTTTTTTTTCTTTTATTAGTTGAGATTTGAGAGAAGCTCCTAGTGGAACTTTTTTTTGAGATAAAAAAGCTCAATTAAGATTCTAGAATTTGTGTAATATTGTAGTGTTCTTCACGTTACGATTAAAATGTGATTAACAAAAAATTAACAAAAAATTGTGAAACGAAGATGAATCAATTTATCAGTTTTTATTGGATAACTCGGAAAGTAAGCGAGATAGCGTGATTTTACACGAATCTCGTTTTCTAGAGAATTTCAAGGGCTACAAAAAAGGTGTCTTCGAAAATTTCGCTATCTCGCTTACTTTCCGAGATATTCAATTTAACAAAAAAATGTAGGAAAAAATTGATTTTTTTTTCGTTTTACAATTTAATGATTGACTCCATTAATTAATTAATTATATTTTTTTTTAATTAGGTCCGAGTTGAGGAGGGATACTGGACGTCGTAGAAACACCTCTGGACCACGTCCATTGTCAGCAATTAATGATAATTTAGATCCTTTTGGTTTATTGGGCATTGAACGTGCTAAAGATGGACAAGAAATTTCGTATGGACAATTATTGGTACCTTCTCGTCAATTTCAGCGTGAAAAAAAATTACACATCAGCGATAGTGAGGCCATTGAGCTCTCCCACGTGATGACAAACAAGCATCACATTGTATCCAGGTAAATACAATTTAATTTAATCAAATAGTAAATGTTGATGATAAGCATGATTTAATTCTTGAAAATTCATGAAAAGAAAGATAACGTGCTAAAAAAAAAGAAATGTCAATTAAAAGAAAATGCCAGAGACGCCAAATCGTTTTTTTACAGGACAAAAACAATAACCTGGAATCTGGATCATACTAAATGGTAACCAAATGCTTTTTTCCAAATATTCATTTTTTTCAAATATTTTAATTGATAAAAATTTCATTTTATTGTAAATTTGTGGGGAGAGAGTTTATTTTAAAGATATCTCAGAAGTGGTTGGAGTTAGGGGATTTTATGAAGAGACCTTTTTTGTGGAGAATTAAATTCTCTACAAAAAAGGGCTCTTGAGTTTTTTCGATAACTCCACTCGTTTCGGAGATCCTTTTTAGAAAAGACGACAGGATTGGATTTATCATTTTTCACTACTTCGTAAATTAAATTAATTAAATAATGAAGAAATTAATTAATTGAGTGACTTTTTTTGGCTGCATGACTTGATTAATGCTCTGCTGAAATGATTTTTCATTCAAGAATTTTTATTTCTTTTTTTTTAAATTATTATTCTTGAATGTCTGTGGAATTTTAATTTCGAGAATTTGAAATATGGAAAAAATGCATTATTTCTGGTTGCCTGGGGGACTTGTCAGGGAAATTTGATGCTTCAAGTGAGTATATATGTTTCAGGTGTCTGTCTTACGACACTGCTACACATCGTCCCATTCCACCAGAATCGCCACCGCTTTCATTAGTTAATGAGCCGAGAGGTGAGAATAAAAAAAAATTAAAAAATTGCATTTTTTAAAAAAATTACATTTTTTTAAGAAATTGCATTTTTTGAAAAAATTGCATTTATTAAAAAAATTGCATTTTTTAATAAAATTGCATTTTTTAAAGAAAATGCATTTTTTTTTTTAATTGTATTTTTTTTTAATTGCATTTTTTTTTAAAAGTGCATTTTTAAAAAAAAATTTAACAGAGATTGAGATTTAATTGGAAATTAATGTGGATTTTTTGTTGTTGCCAGTTAATGAATGGGATGATCCGAGTCTTCAGTACAATCCAAATTTGCTGGACGATCCTGAGCTAATTGCTGGGAAGCATCGAACGCTGTTGACGTTCACTTCTTACATGGTAATTGTGGCTTCACTCTGTTTTTATTAAGGCACTCGGAAACTAAGCGAGATAGGGGCATTTTCGTGGAGACCTTTTTTGTAGCTCTTGAAATTGTTTACAAAAAAGGTTTCTACGAAAATTGCTCTATTTCCCTTAGTTTCCGAGATAATCCAAAGAAACGAATAATTCATGAATAATTTGCTTTTTTTGGATAATGAAAATTATTAATCAGGCTCAATCTTAATTTTTCAGGCATCCGTTATCGATTACGTCCGACCCTCGGACTTGAAGAAAGAGCTGAATGATAAATTCAAAGAGAAATTCCCACACATTCAGTTGACGCTCAGTAAATTGCGCAGGTAATTTAAAATTCCAAATAAAAGTTTTAAAAAAAGTGATTTATTTCTGATATTTAGTCTTTTTTTCGTCATTGCTTTATATAAAATGCTTTCATTGCTTCCAAAAGTGAAAGCAGTGACTTAAAAAAAGGCTAAATATTAGAAATAACTTGACAATAAATATTCGAATGAAAGACACCTTCAAAAAAGTGATTTAGGGAAAGGTGGGGTAAAATGGGCACTCCAATTAAACGGTTTGAGATAGAAATTTTCTAATGATTCCATTAAAAAACTGAGGAAATTTTAGACAGAAAACATGTTTTAAAATTTTCTTTTTTCAATTTTTGAAAAAATTCACTTTTTTAGCCAAGTTTCGAAGGGATTTTCCTTTTGAAAATCAAAAAAATTCACTTTTTCAACGATATCTCCGGTTCTGTTGGTCGTAGCGATCTGGGGTTCATCTCAAATGAAAGATGAGCTCATTTCTCATCGATTTATGAGATTCAAATTTTTTTTACATCAATTTTTCAAATATTTATAGGTCATTTTCTGAAAATCAGTTTTTGCCCTGTAAATACTTGAAAAATTTGATATTTTTCTCTTTAAACCCCATAAATCAATGGGAAATGAGTTCACCTTTCATTTAAAATCAACCCCAGGTCGCTACGATCAATAGAACCAGAAATATTCTCAAAAACCTGAAATTTTTCAAAAACAGAAGAATTTCACCTTCAAATCTCCCGCGAAAAATGGAATTTTTGAAAAATTCAAAAAAATAACTTCTGACATATGTTTTTCATGGGAAATTTTCTCATCTTTTCAATGGAATCATCAGAAAAAATCTATTTCCAATATTTCCATCCATTTCGAGAATTTTCATAGCATAACATACCAAAATCAGCCCTTGGGTCTATTTTACCCCACATTTCCCTAACAATAAATAGCTGAAGAAAAAAAACCTTCAAAAAATGATTTACTTCACGCGATCATTATTTTTTTATGTTTCAGTTTAAAACGTGAAATGCGGAAAATCGCTAAAATGGAATATGGCATTGATATATTGACTGTTGCAATGGCATACGTTTATTTCGAAAAATTGATACTAAGAAACATTGTGACAAAGCAAACGAGAAAATTATGTGCTGGTGCTTGTTTGCTTCTCGCAGCAAAGCTCAATGACGTCAAGGGCGATGTGCTTAAATCGCTCATTGAGGTAAGGCTTTTTCTTACTAATTTAAATATCATAAATTAATTTTCAAAATTTTTTTAAATTAATTAATTAAACGAAATGAGTCAATTGGATTAGTTTTCGCTGTTTATCTCGGAAACTAAGCGAGATAGAAATTCGTCATAGAGACGTTTTTTGTAGAGAATTTCAAGAGCTACAAAAAAGGTCTCTTCAAAAATTTCCCTATCTCGCTTAGTTTCCGA